>OX463826.1:28972673-30191006 GCA_949825045.1 Argyresthia goedartella | reverse complement strand
CATTAACATGCTTTTTAAATTATTCAATTGGCAATTTCAAAATCTCTACAGGTATGTTACTGTAGTAGAGAATGCATTGACCCTTGAAATAATTGCTAACCTTCGCGAGTCTAAACCGGGGCGCACATTGTCTGTGATTATTTCACATTACAGCTATCGCTAAGTTTGGAGAATGTTGTAAGGTTCTTGCGTGCATACATTATATTTTAGAAAATAATTGACTAGCTACAGTCAATTTTTGCAAAAAGCTCTCTTAAGGAGTCTGTTCGTTTTAAATTATAAATTGGTCGAATAGCTCTTTTCTGTGAAATAAAAATAGTTTGAATATTCGCTGCTTTCCCCCACAACAAGATACCATAGTACATAACACTATAAAAATAACTAAAATATACTAGCCTAGATGTAGCCACATCCATGCTGTCTCATGTTCCTAACAGCGTAAGCCGCAGAACTTATTAACAAGCTAATTTATCTATGTGGGGTCCCCACTGCAATTTACTATCAATGGTTATTCCAAGAAACTTCTTATCATTTACTAATTCTAACGTGCCGTTGTCTAACACTAAACTGGTCTCAACTTGCCTGACATTTGGAAGTGAGAATTTGAAACACTTGTTTTTTATTTTTTTTTTTATTTACCAAATTGAGAAAAACATCTTAATTATATACATTTACATCACATAAACCACGGAGGTTTGTGCGTGATGCTGGAATTCGTGCGAACAGTCATTAATTATTATTTTTTTATTTTTTTTTTGTTTTACCAGCGTTTAACAATAAGTTATTAATTGTGAACCAATTTAAGGTTAAAGACATCATCAAAATTACCTTTTTGTCTTTCAATTTTGAAGACAATTGAAGTATCATCAGCAAACAACACTATATCAGTCAATTTCTCCACCATGAAAGGCAGACCGTTAATATATACCAGGAATAAGAAAGAGCCTAATATGGAACCATGTGGAACGTCATTTTTTACACCCGATCCATCAGATTTAACGCCGCTAACTTCTGCCTTTTGAATTCTTAGGTATGATCTTAGTATGATCTTACGCTTTATTTATAACTTCGTAATGATTTAATTTCATTAATAGCGTATTATGATCAACACAATCAAATGCCTTCGTCAGATCGCAAAAAACTCCGATAGCATCCTGTGCGGCCTCCTAAGCAGAATAAATATGAGATATAAGGGTAATACCTGCATCTGTAGTCGATTTAACCTTAGTGAAACCGTATTGTTTGGCGTGGAGTTATTTGTACGGTTGAAGTGTGAGAGCATTTGACTGAGTATAATCTTTTTAAATATTGTACTAAGTGTTGGAAGAACAGCTACTGGTCTGAAATTTGAAGGATCACCCTTATCTCCTGAATTATCAGTTTACTGTGTTTCATGAGGTCTGGGAAAGCTCCATCGTCAATACATTTATTGAATCTAGGCTACATCTAGGCTAGTAAATTTCAGTTAATTTCATAGTGTCATATTCTATGGTATCTTGTTGTGGGGGAAAGCAGCGGATATTCAAACATTTTTTTTAACAGAAAAGAGCTATTTAAGCAATTTAATATTTAAAATGCACATACTCCTTAAGAGAGCTTT
Organism: Argyresthia goedartella; assembly: GCA_949825045.1. NCBI lineage: Eukaryota > Metazoa > Arthropoda > Insecta > Lepidoptera > Argyresthiidae > Argyresthia > Argyresthia goedartella. The sequence goes on along the minus strand of OX463826.1, from coordinate 30,189,406 downwards.
TTAAAGAAATTGACATACTAACTGTAGCTAGTCAATTTATTTTCGAAAACATAATGTATATACGCAAGAACTCATATATCACTATAGCTGTTATATTAACCTAAGAAATAATCAAAGACTAATTGCGCCCAGGCTTAGACTCGCGAAGGTTAGCAATTCTTTCAAGAGTAAATGCATTCTCTACTACAACAAGTTACATCTGGAGATCTTGAAATTACCATTTGAGCAATTTGAAAACCATGTTAAAGCGACTTTGTCGAAAAAGGGATATTACAATTTTCAAGATTACTTAAATGACGGGACTGTATGGGGTTAATCTGGCTCAACACAGACCTTGCTGTTAATAATTTTGTAATTATTTGTTCCTGCTTATTAATTATGATATAACGATATTATAAAATTTGTATTAGTTAAGCACAATCAAATTTAAGAGAGATCTAAAAATCAATCTGTGGGAGTTTCTACGCCCTTTCCTCTCCCAAAGTGGTCCAATGTAGAGAAGTGGCAAAAAAAGACGTTTTCTAAGTATATGTAAATATCTACAGTAATAAAGACATTTGGAATTTGGAATTAGAATTTGGTCTTCAGTATTTTTAAGTTAAGTAATCTAAACGTTTTGACGACAAACATGATGAAATTTTAAATATACCTTACTGCCGCTAGTGTTTCTGCTTCATATGGAGATGAATTTAGACGCTCTGTTATAAGTAAGGGTACATTTGTGAAGAATGTTTCAAAAGCTCGAGCATCATCAGCGTTTGATTAAACCACATCATCACCTATCTTTAGGCAGAAATCAATGTCCCTTGGTATAACTTTGCCAGTTTCACGGTTTATTATTTGCTATACGGTTTTCATTCTATTATTAGAATTTTGTATTTTCTATTAATGTGTAAAGTTTTTGCAGTTCTAGAAACCAACCTGAAAGTTTTGGAATCTTTATAAACATAGTCATGAAATTTTCGATCAAATTTGGTATTTTGTTCATAAAGGTGATAAAAGAAAACTCTTCTTTTACGAATTCCAAATATTGCCCAGTCATTAAATCTAGATTTACCGTAGCAGTCACTGACTTTCTTAATTTAAAATCTTTGTTGATTTCTGTTTAAATAATGTTGAAGAAGTCTGAGTAGATTTTGTTTGGATTCTGTTCAAATCCTGTACTGGCAAATTTATATCTTAGTTTTTCGTGTATGTCTTTAGTCTATGGGATGTAACAGGCCTATAAAATGATGGACCAGTCTTATCCTTGCCAGAAATTGGGAATGAAACTGTTTGACCACTGTGATCGGAAGGTAAGCAGTTAATTACGCTTTTACATGTGAATGCACAGTCACAAAAAACGTTATCTAAGCAAGTTTGGCTGATAAGTGTAAATCTAGTCGGCTCTAGAAATACATGACATAAATTAAATGATTTGAATAAAGTTAATAATCGTTGTTTCATTGTTGTTTCTAAAAGCGAATCTACATTATGATCGCCACAAATAATTAACTTTTTTCTGTTATTACAAAGCTTAGTGAGGGCTTCCTCTATAATTTTCTCAAATATTTCGAAATGCTGGCCTTTTTCATCCCTCGGTGGCCTGTAGACACAAACAATAATATGGCTATCTAACTCAACACAGGATACCTGTATTTGACTTTCAACAGTAAGTGCAAGAATATCTTTCCGTTGTGTCACCTTAATATTATTTTTCACTAAAATTAAAGAACCAGCTCTATCAGCAGTCTTTCTACTGTAAAAATTGTCAATTTTGTAATTATTTATGTTAAAAGACATCGTATTTTCCTTTAACCAGTGTTCTGTAACACAAATAACATCGATGTCAGAATTTTTTAGAAATAATTCTAAAACAAATTCTTTGCCAGGTAGCCCCTGGATGTTTTGAGGATTAATATTTAAGTGGGGCTTACGGGGCTTATGAATTTCGACAGGATGTATTTCGAACATTCTGCATAACATCAGCAAATGCTCATACGTCGTTCTGTAGAAAGTTATAAGTCGACCAACGCCATCTATGAACATGAGCATGAACTGAATATTTTGCTGTTCCCTTTGCATTGTTCAAGTTGTTCTCTCCGCAAGAATATTCCCTAGACTTCAACAAATAGTTTTAAAAACATAAATATCGGCCGAGCCGTTTTTGAGTTTTGCGCTTTCCGGCACATTTAGCGATTCATTCTTATATATTATAGAAGAAGATAGATAGACCGAGGTAGATAATGACGTTAAATTCAAGCTTTGTTGTCAATTCATAAATTTATGCAAACAAATATTTAAGCAGTTACATACAGTTGAAAGAAAACACCTTTACGAAGGCGAGCGTTTCAGGCGAGCAAACCATGGCATGATAGGAGAAATTTTAGTTTAAAGTTAAATTGCCTACCCTGTTATCATCCTAATTGCTTTATTTTTCAATTTGTGAAGAGGAACCCGTTGTTTCTGTATTTTATAAAAAATCAAGAAAAGCCTTATCTTTAAACTACAATTTCCGAAGTAAATGTTTGCGCTTATTTCCGCAGGAGGCGAGCAAAGTCTGGCGAAAAGCTAAGATGCAAAGTTTAAAACCGCTCGCACTAGAACTTGTTAATTTTTTCGAAGTGGTCTCACGTGGTACGTGGCTGGTACTCAAAGCTCGTAAATAAGCTTGTAACTGTAAGAAGAGCCTGGCAGACTTTGTTTTTTAAGAAAAAAAAATATCCGCTAATCTTGGATTTTATATGTGTGTGACGATGCTGTTTCTGGGTTCCACGACTCATGATACCCTAGTGAGGGGCCAGAAGCAATGCATGTACCTTTATATATCAATGTCTGTGTTTATGTTTATCTAAAAGTTGGTAGATAAAGCTGTAGGGCCACAAAGCTATCCCACTACAGTCTTCGAAGTAAGATTAAACTTTAAGGCTGACTTGCACCAGACTTGATAGACACTAAAAACAGCTCAAACACAACGTAAACACAACACGGCTATGCTACGTTGGATCCTAGCTGACAGGCAATACCCTGGCCGTGCTTGACTACATAACTAGACTGTGTTTAAACTGTATATAGCGCCTATTAAAACTCTGGTGCAATTTGCCCTACATGTACTGTATGATAAAGAATTAGCCAGGCCGGATTGTATACTAATATGGTATAGTTTCTTACTTTATATTACCGTAGACGTTCACGTTGATTTTAGGGTTTGAAGGCTATTTCATCACATTTGCATCACAACGGACCAAGCAACGGTTCTTAAAACATTGTTGGTCAGTGTAGGATGACATCAACTTCAAAGTTGAAATTTCAAGTTTATTTATTACTGTAGATATTAACATATACTTGGCAAACGTCATTTTATGCCTCCCCCTACATTGAACAACTGTGAGAAGAAGGGCGAAGAAATTCCCATAGATCGATTTTTAGATCTCTTTAAATAATTGGTTGTGTTTAACTAATACAAATATTACAATATTAATTATAATTATTAATAAGCAGGAATAAAAATATATAATATTATGAAGGAATGTGTTGAGTTAGATTAACCCCGTACAGTCCCGTTATTAAGTAATCTTGAACATTGTAATATCCTTTCTGTAACTGTAACATCCTTTTTTCGATAAAGTCGTTTTGACATGCTGTTAAAATTGCTCAAATGGCAATTTCCAGAGGTATCTTAATGTAGTAGAAAATGCACTGAAAATATCTGAACCGTGGCGCAACTAGTCTGTGATTAGTTCTTAGGTAAAAGCACAGAGAGAGTGTAATTTGCATTTGCATTTCCAAGTCTTTATTACTGTAGATATTTACATATACATAGCAATCGTCATTTTTTGCCACTTCTCTACATTGGACCACTGTGGGAGAAGTAGGGCGTAGAAACTCCCACAGATTGATTTTTAGATCTCTTTTTAAAAATTGTTTATGCTTAACTAATACAAAATATAATATTTAGTCATTATCATAATGAATAAGCAGGGCGTAGAAACTCCCACAGATTGATTTTTAGATCTCTTTTTAAAAATTCTTTACCTATGCTTAACTAATACAAAATATAATATTAAGTCACTATCATAATTAATAAGCAGGAATAAATAATTACAAAATTATTAACAGCAAGGTCTGTGTTGAGCCAGATTAACCCCATACAGACCCATCATTTAAGTAATCTTGAACATTGTAATATCCCTTTTTCGACAAAGTCGCTTTAACATGGATTTTAAATTGCTCAAATGGCAATTTCAAGATCTCCAGAGGTATCTTGTTGTAGTAGAGAATGCATTGACCCTTGAAAGAATTGCTAACCTTCGCGAGTCTAAACCGGGGCGCAAGTAGTCTGTGATTATTTCTTAGGTTAACATTACAGCTATCGCTAAGTTTGGGAAATATTGAAAGGTTCTTGCGTACATATATTATATATTCGAAAATAAATTGACTAGCATGTCAAGTTAGTATGTCAATTTCTTTAAAAAGCTGTCTTAAGGAGTCTGTGCGTTTTAAATTATAAATTGCTCGAATAGCTCTTTTCTGTAAAATAAAAATAGTTTGAATATCCGCTGCTTTCCCCCACAACAATATACCATAGGACATGACACTATGAAAATAACTAAAATATACTAGCCTAGATCAACATCTAGGCAAGTATATTTTCTATATATCCACACATCCGTGTTTTGCCTGATGTTTCTAACTGCATTAGCCGAAGAACTTAATTTACCAGCTAATTTATTTATTTAGGGTCCTCACTGCAATTTGCTATCAATTGTTATTCCAAGAAACTTCTTATCATTTACTAATTCTAACGTGTTGCTGTCTAACACTAAACTGATCTCAACTTGCCTGACATTTGGAAGTGAGAATTTGCTAATCCTGGTTTTACCAGCGCTTAACAATAAATTTTATTTACTTATTAACTGTGAACCGATTCAAGGTTAAAGACAATACACCATTAAAATCATCAAAATTTAAAGACTCAGTATCCACAGAAAACAACACTATGCCAGTCAATTTCATCAATAGTTCTGTTTTTCAACAGTCTCTGGTTCATATGGAGATGAATTAAGACACTCTGTAGTGGGTAAGGTACATTGGTGAAGAATGTTTCGAAAGCTCGAGCTACCTCTGCGTAGGATTTAACAACATTAACACCTATCTTTAAGCAGAAATCATTGCCCCATGGTATAACTTTGCCAGTTTAACGGTTTATTATATGCCAAATTATTTGATTTTTGTATTCTTCTATTAATGTGTAAAGTTTTTGCAGTTCAATAAACCAACTTGAAATTTTTGGAATATTTTTTTAACATAGTCATGAAATTTTCTATCAAAGTGATTAAGGTTTTTTGTTCATTAAGGTCATACAAGATAACTCTACTTTTACGAATTCCAAAAGTTGTTTTGTCATTAAATTAAGATTTAGCGATTTTGTCACTGACATTCTTTAATTTAAAAACTTTTATTAAATGTGTTTGAATAATCTTGAAAAAGTCTGAAAAGATTTTGTAAGTAGTCCAATGTAGAGAAGTGCCAATAAATGACGATTGCTAAGTATATGTAAATATCTACAGTAATAAAGACATTTGTAATTTGGAATTTGAATTTAAGATGACGGGGAATGATGCCTGCTAACCGAATGGAAAATAGTAATAATAAATAAAATTGTTTAATGATATAACTTTAATTTTTTTTATGGTGTCTCCAGACCCCACAGAGGATTCCCTGTATCGTCAGAGCTAGCTTCTTTCTCCATAAATTAATCCCGTAATTTCAGTGCCGTGCTTTTACATTTGACCCCTCTTTCAGAAATTTGTGATTTGAGAGGTCAAATCAATCTTTGACTGCAAGTTTTTCATGATGAGCTCTATTTTGTGTCTCTTCAAGTTTCCCGTTGCCTTATTATTATGTTATTTAGACTTCTAGGAAATCAATCAGAACTTCGCATAAATAAGCAAGTGACAAAGACTGCTCGTGTAAAATAATGGTGTGATAACACAATTTTTCAAAAGCTTTTGAATTTTCTATTTGTCAGTATTACATAGATAGATAGATAGATAGATAGATAGATATATTTATTCTTTCAGATAACTTTAACTATACTACATCCCAAAAAACCAAGTACATTTGGTTTGACTGTGGGTAGGGAGTCAACTGAACTTATTTGTCTAGGTACATGTAATTTACATAATCATAATCTTAACTAAAGTTAAAATTAAGTATAGATATTAACCAGGGTATTAACAGACACTGTGTTCAGCTAAAGGTAACAATTGCTATGTTTTTATGTTTTGTAGAAGGTGAGTCTTAAACAACTTTGCAAATTTATTTCTATTTTGTTCAGATCTAATATGAATGGGCATTTCATTATATATTACATGATAAGGCAAAGTGATAAAGCCACTGATTCCTTTCAAATTAACGTTTCTAAAATAACAGTACCTAGCACCATTGATACCCATGATCGCGCCCTGTTTGGTCAAAAACTAATATCAATTAAGCGAACCTCCTTAACCTCTCATATATTTACAAATTGGGAAGAAAAGATTCCGTGCTTGTCCATAGAGTAACAAAGAGTTAGGTTGGCTTGTCTGAGCGCAAACGCTGCACGTGGGATGCGGAAGGAATTAACAAAGCGGCCAAGTACGAGTCGGACTCGCGCACGAAGAGTTCCGTACCATAATCTATAAAATCGGCAAAAAAAATATGTATGGGAGCCCCCTTAAATATTTTTTTTTATTTTTTTTTATTTTTCAATATAGCAGCAACAGAAATACATCATCTGTGAAAATTTCTAAAAGTCTAACTAACACGGTTCATGAGATACAGTCTGGTGACAGACGGACAGACAGACCGACGGACAGCGGAGGCTTAGTAATAGGGTCCCGTTTGGCAACCTTCGGGTACGGAACCCTAAAAATTGGAAAGGATTTTCATTTGAATTTCCTAGATGTCGAAGATACAGAAATAGAGAAGCAGGTGCAAATGCATACATACATAATAGTCACGCCTTTTCCCTGACAAAATAATCTGTAAAATTTTTGATTTAGATTATTGTTCAATATTCTAAAGATTTTTAACGAAATCATGCCACAATAATGATAAAAAGAACTTCATGAACTGGTTTCTTCAAACACCTGTAGAATTATTCAAACAAAATAAATTAATAATCAAGTTAACTAATCTAAAATTCTCCTCTTCACGTTCGAGCCGAAATAATCCATTGACAAATTCGAAACTTGTTTCTCCTTTCGGGAGCAACTTGTTTTGCCTCCGAGTCAGATCCCGACCTCCAACTTTGCGAATACATTAGCTTCAGAGAACGACAAAAGTGACAAATTCGAGTCGACACCTCTTTACCCCGAACACTCTTTCAACCCCAACCAAAGTTTAGCGACCATCGCTTGATTAACACGCGTAGCAAAAACGTACCGTAGACAAAAGAGGCAGTGTACTAGTGTTGTTGTTTGATTACTAGTTGCAGTGCGTTCCAAGTTGGACATCCGGTTGCTTTGACACAGGATGCTAGGAAGGCTGAACGCTCTCTAATCGTAGTCCAAGAGTCAAATTAAACGGCTCAAAGAGGCATCCAAACGACATTGTTTTGTGACAATGAACTTTTTGTGTCTACGTTCTGTACGTTTTTTCAGGGTTGACCGATAATGAGAAAGTTTTAGAGCAGTTAAATGCTTTTGCATACATTAGGCATTCAGAAGATAATATTCTTATTATCAAAAGACATTATAGACCGTGGCTTAACTTTTAATATATTGGAAAACGAAAAACAGATGCACAGGCAGGGAGGTAATGAAAATTAAAATACAATCACTTAACCCTAATCCGAACTGAGTAGATTAAAATATGTGACGTTATGTACAAACGGAGCTCCGTTATCATATATTGATATATAACCACTTATATATTGTTTAAATTTCGAATCCAACCCTTCACAAGCAACCCCCTCAGAGCAGCGCGTAACAAATCGATGTATAGCACAAATCGGACCCACGCCGTATCGAGCCACCGACGGAGCGAACATGAAAAATGGCGCGTACTCCCTTTAAGACAGAATAATCGGGATAGGAGATACCTTTCGAAAATCCTCAATAGAAAATAAATACAATTTACAAATGCAAAACACTCGCGCATACTCAAAAAACCGGCCAAGTGCAAGTCGGACTCGCGCATTAAGGGTTCCGTACCATTATCTATTAAAACGGCAAAAAACACGTTTGTTGTATGGGAGCCCCCCCCCCCCCTCCAAATATTTGTTTTATTTTAATTTATATATTTGTTTTTAAAGTGAATAGCTATTTAACTAAATATTCTGTAAATATTTCAAGCGTCTCTGTTGCAGTTACCAATGTCGAGGTAATACGAGAGAGAAAAAAGTTTGTTGTGCGGGAGCCCACTTAAATGTTTAATTCATTATTTTTTTTAGTATTTTTTGTTAGAGCGGCATCAGAAATATATCATCTGTGAAAATTGCAACTGTCTAACTATCACGGTTCATGAGATACAGCCTGGTGACAGACGGACGGACGGGCGCCAGAGGCTTAGTAATAGGGTCCAGTTTGGCACCCTTCGGGTAAGGAACCCTGGCTAAAAATATAAGGGGAAGCGCAAAGATGGCATCTCCATGCTAAAACCTCATTGCCTCTTAATAAAAACAGCAATGAAATAGAAACAACGGCTGAACCCTTTCTGCTATTGTGCTTCGCCTTAGCGTCCATTTATCTTGTCGTCCTAATGATTGGTTTGGAACAAAGTCGTCCGACGAATTTTGGGGTAAAGCGTTACTATGACGATTTCGCTTAGATTGAAATGCTTTGAACAGAAGAATCCTCAAAGCGTAATCGATGGAGCCGCAGTGTAACCGAGACGTTTTTGGAATGACGATCAACGAACCAGATGCTCAATTGTTATTTGGATTGCTGTAAATATTGTTTCAGTGTCTTTGATGAATTGGTGGAAAATATCTTTGTGTTGAATTAATATCTGACAAAGGCTTTGTTCGAACTTTGTTTTAATTATTTTTGATGAGACGTGGCGCATTTGGAAAATACAATATCTGGAAAACCAGAGATCTGAATCTAACTACAGTGGATGTTTGGATATAACCTCGCTTGATGACAGAAGATTTTATTAGTTACATTAGCAATCTCTTACTTTCCGCATAGGACAGTAACTACACCCCATTGTTCGGGCAGTCGAGTAAAAAAAAACTAGATTCGAATCTGCATGTTCTTCCCAAATGCTTTTAATGTCATTTTATCTGTTAAATCAGGAATTCTAACCTGGCACAGTAAACAGTTCTATTGCACATGACGTTGCATCGTAACTGTGATTACAGCCCTCATATATGTCAGCGACAAACAGCACAGGCGGCGGCGGCGGTGGCGGCCGTACAAACACGCGGGTCGAGGGGCAAACTGACGGACTTGGCTCTACTCAACAATACAAACATATGTAGCGTCACTCCTTTTCCTATACAGGGTGGCAGTTGCACAACACAGTCTAGCCAGTTAACCGGCCTGTACTCGACATAATAATAGTAATGTAGCCTTTTAATGTCCCCACCGGGGGGCACGGACCTTTAGCCGGATACGAGTAAGATTGAGCCATACTCCTTAACGCTGGCTCAGTGGGGGTTGATAGAGGGGTGTCGGGCTGGTGGCCAAGCCAACTGTCAGACGTTTTCAAGCTGCCCTATTAGGGCCTCAGACCAGGTTTACGACTACTACCACCGAGTAGAAATAGTAGCAGAGAACTACAGTTTAAGGTGTCATCCGGAACACGGAAGCGCCCGAAACAAATGCCACATAGAAACGGATACCCATCCAGTACCCGTCTCAGCCAAATGTTCCAACAACAGTGGTTGTATAAAACTAATTCGTGGCTTGCTAGTTACCTAGGTGCGTATTTCCGTTGTATATATCACCGTAAGATAGTCTAAACCGTTAGTTGATAAACTAACGCGTTAATTGATAAACTATCGACAGATAGTAAACCAGACCGACGGGGTTTAGAATTTTCGTTTCTTTCTACATGTCAACCTAACACGAAGACTTTTCGGGGGCTTTGCTGCGCTCGCCCCCTCTAGTCTTCACCTAAGTTACCGCATTGTTTGCCCTGGTATTTCGTTTGCAATTCCAATTTAAACCAGTTTACTATTTAACGATTTTAACCATTAGTTTATCATTTAACGCGTCATATAGTAAGCAGTACGCTACAGTTTACTATCTGTTGATAGTAGACTAACTAACGAGTAAAAAACGTTAGTTTATCAACTAACGGTTTTGACAATCTTACGGTGACATGAACAAAGCCATTACGCTCCCATAGTGAACTTTTCGTGTACATTTCGGAATGCCCATATGTGTGTCGATTATTGCGAGGCGACAGTAACTGCTCCTTGCTTGTCGGTACGGTATGCGCGCTATACGTGCCCGACAGATATCTCCGCGCGCGTAGGCACCAGCTGTTAGCGGGCGGCACGTACCGCACGGTGGCGCGCCAGCAGTCTCCACTGGTGAGAGCGCGGGATAGCCTCAATGCTCTGCTGACTTTGTGCGAGAATGTGGCAGGTTCTGCGAGATGAATGTGTGAAAGTGTTGTCTTGGAATTATTATTATTATTATTATTTGCATTGACATTTTATTTCAGTACCCTTGACATACCTAATAATGTTTAATATTATTTGAATTTGAACTGATTTTTTTTTGTTTAATGTAATTTAATATGTAGTTTTTTCTAGTACCCTTTGTTCCCTACCTGTGAAATCGACTTACCTAAATTGATACTGACATTGTATAACTATTTGACTTTGTACAGCGCATTGGGTATATACCTGTAATGTTGTATATCGCACTTGTTTATTAAATAAATAAAATAAATAAATAAAAATAAAATAGTTCGGAAGACGTTAGAGAAAACATTGCGTTCCATCCAGAGTATACGCGACAATTTACAGACCCCTGCGTAATGGCCTTGTACATTACGGAAACACGCTACGTAAGCGTGGTCAGCCCCTAACTACTATTACACCAATCTTATTTGCAACCTGTGCTCATGGAACATGCATAGCACATAATTGCATAGTGAAGTTTTTTACATATTGCAGAGGCTCGTTTTTTTTAAACACAACTAATATTATCCAGTCGAAGCAGTCCGCACCCGCCAAACGCTGCGAACATATTTATCAGCTGACATTATCCAGATTAGCAATTATCTATTTGTTTACTTCACATAACAGGGCCAGTTCACAAATGTGCGAGCTTCGTAAACCGATGGATAGTCGAGTACAGGTCATGCGGGACGATTAGTGCATAGAGTGCTGCTCAAAAATGCCACTTAAAATCTATAACAGTGGATCTGAGTAGTACCTAGCGTATAGTAAAGCCAAGCCTGAACCAACATCTCAAAGCTCAACGCTCAACGCTTAACGAACACTCAAAGTCAAGATGTCACTCTCACTTGCTCGGGCCGGGGTTTGATGAGGCCAGTATTACATTAGCGGCACTTTCTTATATCGATATTCAAAATAAACGGTCAATTACGAGTGTGACTCGCACACGAGGCATAATGGTATTCAAGTTTCTTGCTTGGGGATTAGGTATCTAAGTTTCCTGTGTGCTAAGATAGAAAAATGTTGTCTACATAGTTATTGGTAAGGCTACTTTCATATTTAATGTATGTAACCAGGTGCATTTTTAAGTTTCTTTATGGTATTGAAAGAAATTGTGTCCAATTAAAACCGTCGAATTCTTTTTATTGTTCCTGTAATATTACCCATATCAGTAGTTTCGGAGATAAGGGCGGAATGGTGTTTTTTTCAACAAGCTCTTCAAACAAAAATGTTAAGAAAAATTCTGATTTGACCCCAATGGGCATATTCAAACAAGACATTTGTCATTATTGTAAAAACATTTGAAAAAAATATTTCAGGTTTATGAAATAAATATATTTGAGATCCTAGCAACAAGTTTTTTCATTATACTTGTCACACGATACGGTTTGAAAATATATTTTTTTTATTTCTGACTTTCCCTCTAATTTAAACCGTACATCTCTCATTATTTTTCCTAAACTATTAAGTAAAGACATATACTACATATTTTTTTCAAAACTTCGGAAATAAGGTAATCGGAGATAGGAATTGTCTTTTTTTCGTATTTAGTTATATATTTTTTTAACTAAGTTTTTTAGGTTTGTCAAAAAAATGTAGTCCTCGAAATAAGCCCTTTTATTTGACATATCACAAGACACATTTTTTTCTTTTTTATATCTGTTTCCATTTTATCTTTTTAAGTTACGAAACCCTCAAAAACTACACAAAATTACATAATATCAGACTAGAAAAGTTTTTTTAACACATATTTAATACTTGTATGATTTCATCAGTTTGACTAAGTTCCAAAAAATTCCAAAGTTCCAAAATTCCAAATGTCTTTATTACTGTAGATATAATTTTATTTTGCAAAAATCCGCCTAGTGCGTTGTCAATAAGCTAAGAAATTAAAATTACCAAATAATCAAAAACTACACACACACAAAAACTAAACATAATAAAAAACTAAATACTAAACAAATAAACCGCCCCAGGACATGCCCGACCCAAAGGTACCCATCACACTGGCAGCATTTCCGCGCTGCACGGCGAGTGAGATCCTTTGGATCAGGAATAGATATTACATATACTTAGCAATTGTCATTTTTTGCCACTTTTGAAGGCGTGAAAAGGCCCTCCTGTAGAATAAAATTATAAAACAACTTATTCACAACCCATTTCATTTGCGCAATGATATAAATATGCCATTCCCAAACAATATTCATTATAACAATATTATCTGTAAAATCTATTGTGCGTTTTCGCTGTTACATTAAAACAACGGCAGTATTATTGTCGATAATTCGTAAGTAAATTGGGCTGATGATGGGCAATATCTAACAAAATGGTTTTGCGATGTGTGTTTTGTATTTTGCTACTGTTTATTACTTCCTTGCAATATTCTGATGTTGCAACAACAACACGAGTAATTTGGTGAACATTAGATTATATGTAGGTACCTACCTAATTGTGTGTTTTGTGTAATTTCATATTATGATAAATATTGTCTATACATAATATTGACTTCTCACAGACCTGCCCCTGTTGATTTTTGTTTTCCTTTGAGTACCTACTGCAGGCAATACAGCTTTCATTTGGCTTCGAAGTTCATCATTATGACCGGTTTTGGTCTCAGATACTTTTACGTAATTTGGGAGCTTCATGGAGGTCTTTCATATTACTCCTTGGCTTTAAACGTTTTTTTGACAACATTTTACTCAAACCAACACGCATATCTTAAAAACTTTCACTAACTTGTAATCCACTGTTATGACTTCGTATTTTTGTAGTTCTAGTGACCTTGAGATCTATGTCGCTAAGCCAGATTAACGCAGGTTCAAAATTCAAGATCGACGCAGGTGTATGATAATAAAGCCATTACGATTCGCATCACATTTCAATGGAGGCTCGCATAATACGCTATTAGTATCATGCATTCAGATGCATGTGAGATACTTCATAGCGACTAGTCTCTGAGACTCACGTTGCCAGGCGTGTCGTATTGGGAGAAGATCTTAGAAGAAGGGGAAAATATCTCAGCGACTCCATTTTTGAGCGAAGTCGCCTCCATCCATCCTTATACGTGTATGTCGCAGTACCCACCACATCACAATCGGAGTACTTTGCTCGTATAATCTCTCCACCGTGAAAACGAAGCGTTCTAGAGCGTTCTACATAACTAAGTGACGGCTCGATGATCGATACACGCCTCACTCCAGGGCTGGAGCCCGGGCTTTTTCTGGACGCTCGCCAGGCGGAGGAAGACTGTTGGGATGTGCGAAGCAACATTCTAGAATAGATGGTTTAAGTAAACCTTGATCTATGACATGAGCCTTTAAAGTCTAGAGGAAAGCTAAAGATAATATTACTGTACCCTATTTTGGACCCATTGCATCTTACATTTATAGAACCTTTTCCGCCTTAATTTTATCCCCGATTCAATGAGATAACACTATTATCTTACATTTATAGTATGACGCTTTATGACGTGTCTGACATTGACGCTGTCGCAGTCCGAATAATCTACAAATCTCTCTATCTACATACATTAGAGATAAGCTCGCCTCTGTACACAATGTTTATATTAATTCCCTATTCTATATATTTATTTGTGTGCAATAGAGATATTATGAATAATGAATGGCTTATGTTTAACTGTTTACCAAATTGAGAAAAAAGTTACTTCCAGAAAAATAAAATTTCACTCCACTGCTCGGAAATGTGCGTTAGTAATGGGGCCACAAAATAACAAATAGTAAGCCAGGACAACAAATACATTTCTGGCTTATTTGCTTGTTTGTTATGTTCTACCACATGTCAACAGATGGCGTTTCATGCCGTGTCAGTTATGCCGTCGCGTCGGTAAAAACGTGCCCGACTTGTGCTGTCAATTGCCGTTGATGGCGGAACAAAGAGTTTCGTTCATCTGAGGGTGGATTTCTCCAGACGAAGTAAAGAGCCACTGTTCAAAACCTAATTTATCTAAATTTTCTGCATAATTAATTTTATTTCATCGCAGTAGTCATGAAAAGCACTAAGTAATGTTTCGACCAAAAGTGCAAAAGATAGACTAGTCTTTTAGAGTAAACTCACTCCTCCATCTATTGCTCTCTTTCCAGTCTCTACAACAATGTAATAATTCATCCCAAACGAACTAATTTTATTCAAAAAAAAAGAGCCTATTTTATACAAAACAACATGGGGACGCTTCGTTACGCTCCGCTTCGCTTTGGCTCCAGGTTGTGTCATAATGTTGTGATCTCAAAAACCTTACTTCAGTATTCGGACAGAAAGTGAGCTATAGACCACCAATACGGTTCTGTGAAACGGATGATATAAACATTTGAAGGATTAAAAAAATGAATTTAGTATTACCACATCCAACCACCACTAAACCCTCCCATCACGACGATCATGATAACATCGCTAGACGCGCCACCCGCACCCGCTTGCTCCAAACATAATCCGATCAGTGTAATGTATGTCGAATACTATTTGAATAGCATAATCGGATACTGAGCGCACCCCTAGCTATTATTTTAATACATCTCTGGTGGATTTTATTTATGGGCCATGAAAAATAGAGCGTGAAATAACCCCTTGATGTTGTAAATACATAAATACAAAGTTGCCCTTGGTCCGACGATATCGTCAATCGGGCGGGGGCGGGGGTCTAGAGTTTCTATGAAACTCAATACTTTCTATGAAACTTCATACTACTCAATACTAAAGGTGAAAATAGCCACATTATTTAGGTAGTTACATGACGTCACTGACAATGTCGTTTTCGAATTTTATTAATATTATTATATTATTTGTATTATTATTATTATTATTATTATTATTATTATTATTATTATTATTATTATTATTATTATTATTATTATTATTATATATTATTATTATTATTACTAGCCCACCATGTCCCACTGCTGGGCAAAAGCCTCTCTCCCCCTCTTCCACTCTATCCGATCCTGAGCGATCTCCCTCCACTCCTTGTCCCATAGACCCAGCTCATCACTCCATCTCTTCCTGGGTCGGCCACGCTTTCTCTTTGCATTTTCGGGGAGCCAGTCTGAGATTGTATGAAAATCAAAAAACTTTTTGACCAATGAAGCTGATAGGCAGGTAGATAATATAAAGATAGGGAAGGCATTCGTGTTAACAAATAACGAACGGATTAAGCATTACGACCGTATCAAGAATCAGGAGGGGGACACAAAAACGAAATCAAAAGTAACGATCGTGTTTCTTTCGACTTGTTCGTACATTCTGCAACTCGCCTACGTCTACGCCACACTACGCGGAACGTCTTGGTCTCGTGAGATCCGCCACAGAACATTAATACATGCTGTTGCATATAATGAGATTGGTCGGGCAGATTACGCGGATAATCGGTCGTCCGTTAGAGGAACGCAAAATCTCGGCATCTGTTCCGCAGTCCGCGCGCGGATCTCCGCCGGCGGTCAATCCGCGTCGCGAGCATACGCATTACCAGTGTGATATCTGATTATTTATTCCTATTTTAAAGCTTCGTAAATAGCTATAATTTATATTTGATGATATATATGATATAAATGATAACGTCATCTCGTACAAGCGTTGGCAGTGAACTGGGGGGTTACCACAATCTTTTTCCGATTCAAATTAGGTTCAAAACAAGAACATCACCATGGCAACCATTTCCATTCCGACCGCGACCGACGTTCCGCTGAATCAGCTGGATGTTGCGTGGCCGCTCCGCCGCGGATTTTCCGTGGCGGATCATCCGCGACCGCGTAGTGTGGGCCACTGTTACTCGCACTTGGATATTCTCTAATCCACGCGAACGAAGCTACGGACAACGGCTAGTAAGTATTAAAATAATCTGCTTACTTGCTCAGGCAAATACCTAAAAAACCGGTCAAGACTAGACTAGACTAGACTCGCACGTCCGAAGGGTTCCTTACCACCGTTTAATTTGGATTTTACGTAGCAAAATGTTGTTGAGAAAGTTATTGGTGCGGCTCAACTTTCACACTCCATGTACGTAACCAGGTGCATTCATTAGTTTGTATGTGGTATTGAAATAATTGTTGTATGGGAGCCCCTTAAATATTTATTTTATTCGTTTTTTTAGTATTTTTTGTTATAGCGGCAACAGAAATTCATCATCTGTGAAAATTTCATATGTCTATCTATTACGGTTCATGAGATACAGTCTGGTTACAGACGGACGGACAGCGGAGGCTTAGTAATAGGGTCCCGTTTGGCACCCTTTGGGTAAAAGCCCTAAATACTGCATCGTTATGAAATCAATAAGAATTATCCGTCCGGCTCGTCAATAATTGTATGGCATATATAAGGCGTATGTAATTTGTAACACTAATTTCAGGACACGCTTTCTTAGAATTTTAACAAATTGAGCGGCACTACCTAAATGTATTTTTATAAGGAAAGGAAAAAGGTTACGTTTTCTAAACAAACAAATTTACCGGCAATAAAAAAAAAATGATTTTGAATTTTACCGAGAAATGTAAATTATATAACTCTCAGTAAGCTTTATATAATTATAAAAATTCCAAAGACAGCAATAATTATGAATCACCGATAAAATCTCTACGAAAAGAGAGAACGTCAGCAAATAATTCAACTCATGAATAAACAAAGTATAACTTGAAGGCAAATCAAGTTAATTTTCTCTAACAACGTCGGTTTATTATTGTTTTTATTTTTAAGATTTTCCCCTGATTCGCGATGAGCAAAACCTGCCAGTTCTACAGCGATTTGCTTGCACAAACTTGGTCTTTGAGTGCTTGTAATAAGGACGATCCAAGTAGTATTCGCTTTTGTCCAAGTATTGATATATCTTCTTGCCTTATTTTTAGTTCGCCGTCTAGCCAACAGCTTTTATTCGATAGCACGGTCTGATTGTTTACATTACGGGGACAAAATGCGTTTACGTTTAAATAACTTGATTTTATTAAATGATTACATTTTAATGCTACGAATACACCATAGCTGCGGCGATGGGCTATCCCCCTGTCACGCAAAATTTAATATTGAATAACTGGCTCAAAGTGGGCACAATTGTGCCTCTGCCACCCCATATGGGAAAAAGGTGGACGCTATGTATATGTGTGTGTGTGTGTGTGTGCTACGAAAGCGACTAATAAACACAACAAGCCTTACTTGCGCTACTCCGTTAACGCGATGCTAACGAGATACAATACGATTAAAATCAGTAAAAGATTCGGATTTTCTCGGATATCGTCGCCTAAATCCGGAGACAGAAATGACACGAAATAAATTACCGTGATTTCTTTTAGGTAGCATTAAATTTGAAATATCGTAAACGCAATGTATAGCACCTGCCAAGATGACATTACTAACAGGTAGACCTAAGAAATGTATTATGCAGAAGCGACATGAATTTGAACTTTAATAACATCTATAACATCTATACATCTATAACATCTATAGATGGGACCATCTCGGAAGTGTACCCTATCAAATACAAAAAGAATTTTGTAAATCGGTTCATGTTCTTCTAGAAATCTTATAAGATACATACAAAAAAACATTCACGTCGAATTAAGAACCTCCTCCTCCTCCTCCTCCTCACTAACATTATCTGAATCATTTACATTAATTATAAAACGCTCACTAAGCACATCTAATTTCTCTTCTTCTGTTAAGAATACATCTTCACTTTTTATTGCATGATTACAGACTTTCGTCCATTTTTCGGGTCCTAAAATTATTATTTTTTCTATAACCAGTGTTTTCACTAACGTTTTATTCATTTCGACATTTTTGGAGGCGACATATCCTTTTACCTGTGCCCATATATTTTCTATGGGGTTAAAGTCTGGGTGATATGGAGGCAGTCGTATTGCTGTATGTCCATTTTCAGCCAAAACTTTATGCGCTCAAAAAACGCTGAAGTGTTCTTTGTGGCGTTGTATTACGCTATACAGTTCCGGTTTTTTTTTATCAGGTTTAAAAGGAATATCGTATCTTATTAACCACTCGATCATGTCCGCCTTTCGAGTATTGATATTAGGTGGCCTTTCAAATTTGTTGTGGTAAGAAGCGTTATCTATAACAACAACGCTGTTATCGAGTAAATTAGGCATTAGTTGTGTTCTTAACCACTTCTCATACTTCTCAGCATTCATTACCTTGTGGTAATCGCCATCGGGATCCGCGGACTGATCTAGTAAAAGAGCTCCAGGTATAAATCCTTTTTCATTACCTGCGTGAACAATAATAAATCTTTGACCCTTTGTTAAAGGTTGCTTCAGATTTTTGTCAGCTGCATCCGTCCAGCTTTTGGCTTTAGTGTGCGTTATATGAATATATGATACATCAGTATAAAGAGCATTTTTACCAATAGCCCTTAATTGTCGAATTTCTCTCAAATATTTTATTATTTTTAAACGGACGTCATGTTTTACCATCAAAATGCTCCTGTTATTGTCGATTTTTCTAAAACTGAATCCCATGTCTCGGATTATATTTTGCAGAGATGATATTGAACCTTTGAATCCCATTTGCTCTTTTAGTTTTTTGTGTAGTGGTCGCAACGTAGGAAGCTCTTTTAATCTTTCATGAAAGTTATATATCATTCGTCGTATCACGCAATAATCAAAATCATCCATTATTAAACGATATTTTTTGCCGGGCACTTCTTTGTTTTGTTGTATATTGTATTTAAGGAAATTAACACTATGACAGTGCCGTGTCAGTATATTTATGAAAACCTAATGTACGTCCACAAAAATATTGATAAATTTCCTAAGAATAGCGACAGACACAATGTCAACACTAGAAATAGGAATAAACTAGCTATACCTACTACTAGGCTCCATTAGGTTAATGTATGTTTTAAATGGCAATGTATTCGCTTTTACAACAAAATACCGACTGAGTTACAAGAATTGTCTGTAAATAAATTAAAAAATGTTTTATAAATCACTTATATAAAAAAGCTTACTACAAAATATCAGATTATGTAGAAGACAAGAAAGCTTAGGAAGGTGTTTGCTCCAATTCTGTAAAAAATAACGTATAAAGCTAGAGGTTTCTAGTCGCCTCTTTCCCTCCAGCATCTAAAACACTGAGGTGACGGAATTCAAATTGAGTTCTATATTTCCCTGTACCTTATACATGTGTTAGTTTAAGATTTGACATTCTCCAAATGTTACCTATGTGTTTCTTATGGAAATAAACTCTTTTTGAATTTTGAATTTTGAATTTTGTTGATCTTTAGGTGACTGATCTGAAAGCTTGTCGTTTTCCTTAAAATTTTTTAACACGCTGTTGTTCGAAAAAAATGATGATTTTTTTCTTTCTTCTTTTTTAAATAAATTAGCTTCTTTTCTAAAATAGTTATAAACATTATTTACAATTTCAGGAGATTGAGCAACAATTTTTTTACCACGCTTTAAATTTGTTGAAGTCATGATACATAACTATTGTAAGTTAATTTTGATAAAATTTGATAGAATCGAATATTTCACGAATGAAATTAGCTTTCATAAACATGAATGTATCATATATGTCACAATGTTTTTATTGACACTAAGAAGGCAGACTGTCAAAATAGTCAATTATTTTTCTTATTTCAATATAAAGGTTGTGTTAGTTTTGAGCTACAAAAGAGGTTTTGTTGCTCATATCGTTCTTGGATTGTATTAAAAAAGACAACGAGTAATATAATTATAGGTCATATCTGTAAATTGATAACTCTGTGAGAGATGAGGGATTCACGACAATCTGCGAGGTTGGCCGAATTGTTAACTGATTTTAATTGTATTTTACCTCTCAAGATAAAAAAAAATAAAAATTGTCAAAATGGTATCATACTTATTCTGAGTTTTGTTTTTTGTATGGCATTATACACTTAGGTGAGGTGACGCATCAATCTGACAAAGGCTACGTCTGCACAGCATTTCCTTTTGTATACCTACTTCAATTCCAATTGTGTAGAAAAGCCGTGCAAACGTGGTCTTTGTCAGATCGATGTCACCTTCATATGGGTAATAACTATAAATGCTTAGCATAAGTAGAAATGAGCCTTCGTTCGTGCGCTTCATCCTTGTATGTTTAAAATCAACTAAACCCATGTGAATATCAACGCAATTGATCGTTTCGAATTCGAAATCATTTTGAAGGGTATAACAATTAAAATAGTTTTGAATAAGCATGGACACAACTGTGCCACCCCGTATAGAATACAGCGTGACGCTATGAAGATCGCTTCTCTCAATTCTCACCATAATTTAGGTCTAAGTCAGGAAAATACCAAAGACAACGGAATGTGTGTATTCATTTGCATTCCTTTACATCTCAACATACATTTTCTGCCGGCAAATGTCACCTCAAACAGAAGCGCGCCGCTTCACAAAATTACAGCGAGTACAAACGCGCTAATGAGCGCAGTTTACACTTTAGACGCAAGTTGCCAACGTAACATCAACGCGACGTACTAATACCGCAACTTGTTAAAACTGATAACATTTTGAATAGAATAGAATAGAAAAATCATTTATTCATCTCATAATTACATATAAATTTACAAATAACACTCCAAACAACATAGTTGTTTCTCGGGGCCAATACACTCTGTTTAATAAATCCATTTCACACACTTTAAGCTTTTAAAGTAGGTATTAAAATTTATATTCTTATACATTTAATATATAAATTTCAAATAAATATGATCAAAGTTAAAGTTAAAGCAAACAATGGTTAGATTCAATTACAATTCCGCTCATGAACATCATATTTCTTACATTACTTATTGTGTAGTCATTCTTTTGCAAATTTCAGGCAATTTTAAGAAATTAATTTGAATATTTCGTAAGTGAGTAATGGATTTCTTATATTTTTTTTAAATAACACCCCTCGTGACGTCATTTGACCACAGTTTTGGAATGGTTATACTTGAGGATGGTTTTTTCCGATTGTAAAACTAAAAAACTAAAATATCAATATTAATTTACGTCTCGACTGACATCTGCGTTATCGACAGACAGGATCAGCCAATTTAAAGGCGAAGCAATGTTAAACGAACTACGGCGTAGAGGACAAATTAAGTACATTATGTTTTTTGATGTGAATAACGGAATTAAGTTAGAACACACAATTATCTTGAAACGGTTTTCTCTGTTCGGTACTTTTGATTTTTTTACATGGCCGATTCAAAATAATGAATGCCTATACATGAATGATGTGCGATATTAATATGTTAGTCTGATATTTCTGAGATTTCAAGTCAACAGTCTTCTCTTGTCTTCCTGCACAGGGTGGCAGAGGCACAGAATGTGCCCACGTGCGCAGATAATCAAAGCTCTATTTCAAGCTCGGTATTGCTTCAAGATTCCTCCGCGCACGCATGTCACACCATATTTCAATAGTGCCGATATGCTGAAATTAAGGGCGAGACAAGATTTATATTTTTCAACACTTTTGTTTGGTGTTATTAAAACAGGTAAACCTGAATACTTATTTGAAAAACTGACCTGGAGGTTTTCGCGCCACCACACAAACAGAAATAATACCTGCGTTCTATCTGTTCCTCGCAACGGAACTGCGGCGTTTCGTGGCGGCTTCAGGTACCTTGCCACAAAATGCTGGAATAACATACCCCCTCCGCTGAGAGAGCTCAAAACAAAAACAATATTCAAAAGACGAATTCGAGCACAGTTATTGGAGCAACAAAAGCAGAGTACCTGATGCTGCCACGACCGCGGACGTGGTGCTGCGTGCCGCGTTGTAATAGAAAGCAGAGTACCTGATGCTGCCACGACCGCGGACGTGGTGCTGCGTGCCGCGTTGTAATAGAAAGCAGAGTACCTGATGCTGCCACGACCGCGGACGTGGTGCTGCGTGCCGCGTTGTAATAGAAAGCAGAGTACCTGATGCTGCCACGACCGCGGACGTGGTGCTGCGTGCCGCGTTGTAATAGAAAGCAGAGTACCTGATGCTGCCACGACCGCGGACGTGGTGCTGCGTGCCGCGTTTTCCAGCTTATTTTATTTTATTTTATTCTTAAGATTTATTCAAATCCTTAATGTGTATATGTAGTGATTTAATTTAAATTTTATATTTTCTTGTGTATCTATGACTTGACATTATTACTTACAATACAATTCAACACACCAAACAATTGCATGCAACAACCATGCAATTTACAATTCTCTTTCACAACTTAATTCCGCACATTTCATTTGTTTTTAATTTTTATTTATTCTGAGAATAGGTACTTAGCCTAGGTTATTCTCACACTTCCCACCAATATTAAGTTTAGTTTATTTTATTTATTACACTTGCCACCTGGACAAATTAATATTTTAAATCATATTATATCTTCTGGGCCCCAGACTGAAAACCAGAGTCACAGGATTTCCTGTGACATTATGCTGAGTCTGAACCCTTTTGCTGTCGCAGCATGTGCACATGGCAGCGAAACCCCTCACAAATGTTTATGGGTACTAATAGCGGGTAGTTTTATTGCTTAATTTTATTTTATTTTTAAATAGTACCTACTTCATTCCATGTAATACTTTTATGTTCTTGTGTTTGTGCTGATACAGCGAATAAATGTCTATTCTATTCTATTCTATTCTTCTATTCTAAAAAAAGTGAATAACAGCCTTTATCTGCGCAGATGATCCATCGTACCATTCCGTACCATCGTACAAAAAACTTAAGGACTAAAAAAATATGTCCGAATTTTATTTCTATACCAGTCTCCACAGATTGTAGGTCCGACGTCAAACCAATCTAACCACCGACAACAAGTGATACCGCAAAATTTTCAAATTCAATGATGTATGGGGTCTCTTGTATGGGGCCCCCAATCTTAATATAGAAAACAAAGTCGGATTAGTTACACCACTTTTAATTCTAGAACGGCTGGACCGAATTTTATGATCTCCTATTTATTGGATTTTTCTCCGCCCCGAATAGCAGAATAACTATAAAAATATCTGAAAAAGTAACGTATTTTTTATATTAAGTAAACGCGGTACGAAGCGACGGGGTCAGCTAGTAATTTATAAAAGCTTGTGTAGTTCTTTTCCATTTGATGCTACAGTGGCCACAGAAACACACATTCTGTGAAAATTTCAAATTATGCTTCTTGAGATGGACGGACGGACAGACGGACAGCGGAGGCGCATTAATAGGGTCCCGTTTGGCTCCCTTCGGGTACGGAACCCTACAAAAATAAGATTCTTTAAAAGATTCATTGGAGGTATTATTACTACCATTCAACAATACTAACTACCTACTACCTAAGCTTTGGAGAAAAGAGAGGGGTAAATCACTGCTTATTACCGACACTCTTATTTCGTTAGCAATAAGGACTACATTCAATGTGGTTACTTCCATAGCCCACGAGACGGTACAGTCCGTGCTCTTTGTAAGTCCTTGCTTTGACGCTCATTACCTTTGTACTGTCGGTCGGTAAGCTGCCTCTAGCAACAAGGAGGTTGTAGGATGGAGACGACGTCCGAGTGCAGCGTGAACTCGCAGACGTCGTTTTAAGACTCCTTTATAATGCAAATTTTTGTTTCGATTTTATTGGGATACAGGCTAGTTGATGTTTTATAAGGTTAAGCGAAATTGAAAGTTCGAATTATTTCGAGATTCTTATTGGTAGTTGTCAGTTTAGGCAGGACTGGAAAAAAATCATTTTCATTGAGCTGTTGGAGTCGAAAGCATTTTGGTGCACATTTTCAGTTTTGTACAGTTTTGTTCGCGTTGGGAGTGGACGTTTAATGTGTTTTGGGCAGCCTTGACGCATTTGCACGCCACCGTTAAAGATATTTTCGGCATACTTTTGGGCAATCGTTCATATAACCCCTCGTTCATTCCATACGCACTTGATATCCTCCTCATACAATCATTTCATCTTCAAGTCCTGATCAAAGTGCGCATATAGCCTCAAAAGCAATTTCGGTGTTCATTTGCGACATAGGCAATTTCAGTTATTTTATCTCTTTTCTGTTTAATTTTTGGTTTTGGACACGGTTGTCATTCAATATTTCATTGTAAACTTTTGGATTTATTATTAAAATAAATTATACGTGTTTTGTAAGTGATTTTTTTTTTACTTATTTATCACTACGCGAGTCACATACATTTATCTATGGTTAGCGTTTATTTGGGATTTTAGTCCACATCACAAAAAATACTGTTGGATAAAAGCCAATCGTTATGATACGGAGTCATATTATCAAGGCTTCTACTAACGGTAGTAATAGTCGTGAAACACTGCCTTCCCCTCGGTGAGGACTTAATGCGCTATTTTTTTTTTACTAATATGTCTTTATTATTAATTTGGATACAAAAGCATCACGACTTTCCCTTTACGGGGTGCCAGAGGCACGGTTGTGCCCACGTTTAACTATTAATTAATTATGTAGTTTTGTATAGGAGGCGAGCCCTTTGCCGCGCAGCAGGTTCAAAAGTATTAAGGTTTTCAAAAATGTACGTTTTTTGCCAATCAATCAATCAATCAATCAATCAAATTGTTTATTTGCTGTTAAATATGTGTACATGTGATCTTAAAATTATTGGTATTCATCAGTTTCAACATATTCACCATCTAAAGTTTGGTGTGCAAATATTTTACAATGTCAGTTATGAATTAAAAATAGAGTTTAATATAAAATTATTTAAATAGATTGATTCGTTGTAAGTATATCATTTACTCTATAATATAATTTGTCCATTAAATAATTAAATAATTTAGTTTTAAACTGATTAAATGTAAGGTATTTAATGTCATCAGGGACTTTATTATAAATTCTTATTGCCATACAATATGCACTTTTAGAGTATAACTGTAGCCTTTGTGGTGGTACATATAATTTATCTTTGAATCTGCCTCTTGCACTAAACATTTCGCAGTTTTTCTTAAAGATACCTGGGTATTTTTTTACAAAAATGCATATCTCATAAATATAGAGGCATGGTAGGGGAAGAATCTGTGTTTTTTTAAACAAAGGTTTACAACTGTCCAAATACCCTGCACCACATAGTGCTCGGACATATTTTTTCTGGGTTTTGAACGCCCTGTCAACGTCAACAGAGTTGCCCCACATAATTAATCCATACCGCAGTACCGACGAGACGTATTCGTTGTATGCCGATAGGGTTGCAGATCTCGTTGCCACTTCTCTCATGCGTCGTAACACATACACAAATCTGTCCAGTTTCAGACATACCTTGTCTATGTGGGCTTTCCAATTAAAGTGATTATCTATTACTATCCCGAGAAATAGAGTAGAATCGACTTCTTGAATATTAGTTCCTTTAAAGTTAATGGAGAGCTTTTTTCCTTTGTGGTTTTGCATACAATATTATATTGTGTCACGCAAATAAAAGTATTTCTTTGCATGTATGTCACCTCGTCCCCAGCAACAGGCTTATTCTGTAGATTTCAGCCGAAGGGCGCTTCCAGTCCTGATGATCCTGAGGTAAGGAAACGTTCTAGCCACTCGGGTACCCGGTTAGTCGGGAATGAAGGTATCGGGTACAACGAGTCTTGAATGTATTGTGGAGACGGGAGTAGGTCCGGATTCGTTGAGTGTAAAGGTGGAGTTCTTTACTGCTAATATGGTATGGTGGTTCGATCTAATAGGAAACTCTCAGTTCTTTTTCAAAATCTAATAGATGGCTTTAAGGACATCCCTTCCTTTTTAGGATGTCGTAGAGAAACAAGGAACCCTTATAGTTTCGTCGATTCTGTCTGTCCGTTCTATCGTCCGTATGTCACAGCAACTTTATGCAGAAACTATTAGGACTACACAGTTGAAACTTGGTATTTGGATGTATTTTGTAAATCGCTTTACGATTTTTATATAATAATTGAAAAATTCAAATAATTAAAGGGGGCTCCCCATACACGGAACTGAAACCAAAAAATATATTATTAGATAGGTCTTGAAAAATTACGTCGATATTCTTGAACACATTTTTCCTCAAAGTAAATCGTTAAAGAGACAGACCCTTCCAAAGTGGAAAAATATGCCCCCCCTCCAACTTTTAAAGTGAGACAGTGAAAAATAAAAAAAAAAATTATGCTATGTATCTCAATACCCACTTTCAACGTAAATTAGTTTGAACAAAATAAATTAAGCAGTTTTTAAGATATAAAACATTTATTAAAAACCGCAAAAATAACTTTGTCATTCATACAAACACTATGAAAAACAAAGTTACAACACAAACACCCAGTCACATAATTACATGCTTTTCATGGGCGAGTCCGACTCGCACTTGGCCTTTTTTATTTGGCGCTTGCTGAATTTGAATTTGGCAGGTCAATAAAAACAAAAAATAGGCCTCTTGTTTACAGAATGAAAAATATACAAATGCCCAATAGTGACCAAGATGATAAGGTAATAGGTAGATGAATTTACCGAAATAATATTTTTCTTGTATTTTTTTTTCATTCGTGTTTTTTCCAACGTTTATTTTTTCTATACGTTTTTTTTAAATTAGTAGTATAATTATCTACACTGTTTCATTTCTACTGTTTCTTGTTGCCAAACATATATTTTCATAAGCATTTATTTTCTCAATCCGTATTTTTCGTACTTATATATACGTTTTACAGATATAATAATTTTCCAGGTGTTAATTTCCTCGTACACTTTATGCTTGATTTAACTTACATCCAAACACGTCCATTTTGCGTGACAGGACGCTGAAGCTAAGGAGATATGAAGGTTACCTCACGATGTACTTCATCACCGTGAAAACTCCACATAGTGTTCGTACTAATAACGGACTAACATTATATAATAGGGTGCGATTTATATGTAAATTAAGGTGGGCTGGCTGGCGATGTCACTCCACGATGCGTAACTTGTTGTTTTTTCTGTGTTATTTTTTGTGTCATAGTTATCTCCTTAGCTGCGGCCATGGGCTAGCCGCCTATCACGCAAAATCGAGTAGTGAAAACTGGCTAAATGGAGTGATCTGTGCCTCTGCTACCCCGTGTGGGAAAACACGTGATGTGTATGGATGTAAGTTTTGCCGACAGAGTGGCAACCGACGGGAGACGTAATAAAAGGCTTGTCACTACATGCTCAGTTAGTCTTGTCTATTGATTGGAATACAATCCTAACTTATATACTAGGTTTGTACAGTCTGCAACAGAGACATATGACCCCCCATAAAAGTGCTACAAAAGCGCCCTCTCTCGTGGTTAAATCCTTCATGACCTTCATTACCATCAATGCCATCTATTCGATATTCGATAAACCACCAGGTCAGGCACCACAGGGTCGAAGCGTAGGATACGCTTATTTCGTCACAAATCATGAGTGTTACGTGGCGCAAATAGCTACATGTCAAGATAAGTTAGAGGTAGCATGTTCGAATCCACAAAGGCTCAGTTTTTGCTAAGCAAAATATTGGTAATGTTGGTGTAATAATTTTGGAATATAATATGGTGATTCATAGAAACGATGGGTTGTTATATTGTTAGATAACTTACCTAGCTTATTTTATAACTTATTGTTATTATAAATAAAATAAAAATAATTTTGAAAGTTATTTATTTAATTTCAATTTTTCAACAAAGAAATGTGTATCTTAGACAAACATTTAAACTCAAACTATGATTAATCTTCCGTAGAGGGAATTATCATGCTACTATGTAAGTATATTTGTAACAATTTACATCTCTCAACTTTCATAATCATAGCATGATATTTAAATAACATGTAGGGTCAAATAGTGCTACCTGGATAGCAATTTATAGAAACTTTGCTTCGATATCAATATTTAAGACTTTTTCAACAAAGAAACGAAATAAAGATATAAACTCAAACTATGATAAATCTTCCGTAGGGAGAATCAACATGCTACTAAGTCTAAGTAACAATTTACATCTCTCAACTTTCTTTATCATAGCATGATATTTAAATAGCATATAGGGTCGAATAGTGCTATACCTGGATAGCAATTTATTGAAACATTGCTTCGATATAAGTAGTGGCAGCAAATTATTTTTAATATCGGAGAGGGTGCCCCTCATTTTGAAGCACTTGTTCAAGCCTGCACTTCATTCCTGTAACCATGTTGGAACACATATTACTAAGGCGGAAAAGGTCCCAAGATCTCATCACCTCTTGGTCTAAATAACTTTTTGTTCTAACATCACTCGTATCCCAGTTAAGAACCATTTGACCCCACAAGTTTTCAATTAAGTTCAAATCTGGGCTTTTAGATGGCCACTCAATGACAGTTATATCATTACGAGCGGCAAACCACTCTCTAACCAAACACGAACGGTGCACGGAACAATTATCTTGTATAAAGTATATTTGCCCCTCTGGATACACGTTGCGCACTGTTGGAATCATCACATCTTGTAAAATTTCCAAGTATTTATCTTTGTTCATTCGGCCGCCGAATTCGATCAACTCCCCTGGGCCCATGGAGGACATCCAACCCCAATAGCCTGCAAAACAATAATTTGGTTAAATAACAAATAATCCACACTGCGTAATACAATTTAAAATAATAATATTTCGAATCCCGGCTGGGCACGAAGACAAAAGGTGTTAGAAGTTGCATGTTTCTGATGTTGCCGTGTTTGGTTCTATGACACAGGCTATTTAACCTCTCAAGATACGTCCTATAAAAATATAAGCAAAAATACATCGCGATTTTCAACTTAACGCCATAGACTTATAGAGTTCCAATCCTATGAAAATTTCGGCCGACCGGATATCGCGACGACGACGGGACGTGAAAGGTTAAGTGTGGGGCCAGAAGTAAAAGCAATGTATGTGCCTGTCTGTATGATGTTAATGTTGTTTATAAACACAACATATAACATATATGTTTATAAATATTCTTACCTAAAGTTATTCTGCCACTTGTTCTCAAAGGCAAAATATTTTGATGGTTATAACGCTCGCCAGCTCTTCTCCATAATATTTTTCTGCCATCATCATCGGACTTAAAACTTTTTTCGTCGGTAAAAATTACGATTTCGTTCTCCCAATCAAAGTTTAGATATTCAGATGCGAATCTCATTCTTGCTTGGCGATGGGCTTCGGTTAATTTAATTTTTTTGGCCGGCTTGTAGTTATGGATACCCCCTGCATGTAAATGTCTCCTTACTGTTTGCAGTGAAATATTATAATCTATGGCAGTTGATCGTGTTGTCTTAAATGGGTCTTCTGTGTGGAGATTAACGATTTCACGATGTCGGTTTGATGCATCTGTGTAGGTCATTGCTTGCGGGCCGGGGCGGTTACGCTTTACGTCACCACTATCTTGGTATCTCCGAATCCAAAGACGAACCGTGTTTCTCTGTAAGAGAATATAGGCATCTTATATTAGTAATTTTAACACTAAACCTATGTTACACGAAACAAAAAATTGTTACAAATTAGTATAATATATAATTATTTTTTACTTACCGCGATACCTAATTCTCTAGATATACTTTTAATACTGTGGTTGTCTTCCCAATACACTATTATTTTGGCTTTAACAAAATCAGTTAAAAAATGAGACATGATGACTAGTCCAAACTTTCAAAATCACAAGATCCGCAGTAACTTATGTGATATTGTGACACGAACTGAACGTATTCTTGTTCTGTGGTTATAATTCTGATATCCTACCTTCAATTTATTTGTAAATGCATGGCGTGCGGTTGACGATGAAGTTAGAGCGCTGCGTCATAGAAGTAGAACATATGATATTAATTTTCGCCATGATATACAGATCGTTGGTTAGTGCAATGGGACGAGCGCTTGCTTCGTAAATCGAAGGGCCATGGTTCGAACCCCGCTCTGTAAAGCAATTGTTTTTGTTTCTTCCTGGTTATTATTGATGTAGCCGGTTTCCTTCAATTTGAAATAGAAATACAAAATCTGCGGCTGCACACTTTCCAGAAACAAGTTTAGGTGCCAAGAATCGTGGTAGGTGGCGCTTCTCAGCAGTTTGAATGGAATTACGTTTTAAAAGTTGGGGGGTCAGATGTCTCTGTTATTAATGACGTGCATAAGACATAGTACGTGATGAGATATTTCCGCATATCTGTAATCTGTGGCGGGCGTACGGGCCGGCACATAAGTTAAATCAAGCATTAAGTGTATGAGGAAAATAATAATATCGGTAAAACATATGTGTAGGAAAAATACGGATTAAGAAAATAAATGCATAGGAAAATATGTCTGGCAAAAAAAAAAAGTTGAAATTAAAGCGTATAGAAAACTACTAATAGCAAAAAAAAACGTATAGAAAAAATAAATCGTGGAAAAAACCGCGAATGGAAAAAAAAATACAAGGAAACTATTACTTCGGAAAATTCAGCTATACACATAAATCAATGAAAACGTATCGACCAAGTAAAAATAATCTAACGGAAAGGGTTTTTACGAGCCTTTGAAAAGTTCCGAAAAGCACACAGACCTTACCCCGCACCCCGCACCCCGCACCCCGCACCCTGCCCCCCCGGAGCCACCGCAGACGAATTTCGGTGATCCTCTCCAAACAATGTTTTTGAACGGTATTAATGGCCCCACCCTCCTGCGCCGCGCCCCGATATCATCTCTGTCATTCTTATTCTGCCGACGGACACGAAATAAAGTAAAAAAAAACCGAATCTCAGCTGCGGAAAAGATATTCGGCGAAAGATTAATTTTTCAGTGTTGAGCGGTTGACGCGGTGCAAAAACGGTTTTGTTGTGCAAACTGAAGTGTCTTTGAAAGCGACAAGAAATAATGAGAGTGGGATTATTTGTACAGTTTTGAAATCTGTTAATGCTCTTTGCAGATCCATTACCAGGATGACATCCTCCGCCTAACAAGCGAGAGGTTCGGGTCCATACCCGTCCGAGGAAGAAATCTACGGTACACAATAGGGTGTATCAGAAAACTGTAATATATAAATGAGTTTTTATTGTCAGTATTCTGAACAACAATTTAAAAACCAATCAAGAGCATTTTATTGTTTGGCAAAAGCATGGTTGAGACGCGATCATAATTTCCAAGAACTTGCCGCATATGCGGTCCGTCAACGGTTTCGCCGCAGATGTGAGTTAGGGGTCCACTCATCGGTATAACCCCCACTTGTCTTACAAATGTGTCTCAGGTTGATTTAATCTTGCTCGCGAGGCAGGAGAGGTGAGCTATTCCCAGGATATATCTCAATATTTTGTGTTGAGGATTTCCTTCCTTTTATACGTCAATTTCTGGTGTTGCAGGCTGTAGTAAACAGTAATGGGTTAATGAGCCCAGATATGTTTGTGGAAACATTTGTCTGAGAATCATTATCACATTACTTTTACTCGAAATTGTGAGAAAATGTTAGAAAAAAGTAGTAAAAACAATTATTTAATTCTCTTTCGTGTCTCGCCATCTTGCACCAGAATAATTGAAATACAACAAGCTATGTAAAGTGGCCACCTCTCGGTGTTTAACTGCGTTTCTCGTCGTATTTTACTTAAGTTGTGTTTAAACTGTATTTAGCTACTATCAAAAGTCTGCAATAAGAATCTAGAAAAGCTAGTGGTCTAATGAAATGAGGTATAGAAACTTTGAGACATACCATCTAACTTCGCAGAATGTCATAGAGTCAGGAATAGTCAGGATTGTACATTGCACTGATATTCGGATAGTAACTAGCTCTCACAGTAACGCAGTCAAAATTTAACCCAGTACAATATACAATCTGGACCTGTGTAGGAAGCAGGAAAAAATACGCGTCGAAAAAGTATGCGAATCGAACTGTCAGTGACTCTTATGTTCAATGACATAATGTTCATGTTATCTGAACTCGAAGACTTTTCACGCTGGTAATTATTCCTGCTTGAGCCACAGTACTCTACTCAAAATGATGACTTGATGACACTGGCGTTTCAATGGTCGTAATTTAAACCTAATTCGCTAAGAAATTGCTTTATTTACCTAAATAAGGATTTTTCAAACGCTAACTAAATGAAACTAAGGTGGACCGTCGTTGACAAAGACTATCTCTTGATTGATTGATTGATTGATTGATCGGTTATCGCGCCATTGTCATTGATTTGCTATATCGTTAGCGAATCCCACGCCCTGGCCCTACAAAGACAACATTGAGCGTATTAGGTATTCGCACGCTATTTAATCCACTGGTATGCAATTGGTTAGCAACAATACTGAGATCTATCGACGTGAACTGACGCGCCTGCCACGTAATGTCGAGTCGCTGGACTACGGAGGTCTGCCTGGTTTGACCTATAAGGACTAAATGTTTAATTCTATAAGCTCAATAATACACAATTGCTATTTATGCTACAAGTGCGGAAAATAGGCGATGTCACAGTGGTCCAATGTAGAGAAGAGGCAAAAAATTACGTTTGCTAAAACATCAAACTTTATTTTTTTTATTCAAAATAGATTCTCACGAACACTTTTTGAACGTCATTTTATTCATTCATATTCATATTCATATTCATATTTTATTGATAATAAGATATTACATGTCAACAGTATATAATAAACGAAAATAAATTAAATTAGCAGGCATAATGATTATGAATAACATGTCAGGATAGTACAATAATACAATAGTATACTCTCACTAATAAAAGTCAATAATAAAAGTTATGTCAAAAAGAATAATAATGTAAACATCGCATAATAATAAGAATAATACCATATAATTAATCTATATAACGCAAGAAAAACTGCTACCGTTTCAGAAAGTGTTATGGCAGCGGAGAAGAAGCGGCGCTAGAAACTCGTACATTGCAACACAGCCTCATTTTTTTTACTGTATTTTTTTTAATAGGTCTTGTGTTACAATTGTGTGCGTGGTTCTTGTGCTGCGCTGGACAATCACCCCTCTTTGTGATTAATGTAATCATCTAACCTTTATATCTAAGCTTATCTAAGCTTTATAAAATCATGTTTTTTTAA
This sequence comes from Argyresthia goedartella, assembly GCA_949825045.1. Taxonomy (NCBI): domain Eukaryota; kingdom Metazoa; phylum Arthropoda; class Insecta; order Lepidoptera; family Argyresthiidae; genus Argyresthia; species Argyresthia goedartella. The sequence continues at coordinate 30,155,893 of OX463826.1, read as the reverse complement.
CAATGCCTTTAAATTTCTTCTCTGATAAATTAAATTATTATATTAAATAATATATTTAAGTATAAGTAATAAAATATCTAAAGTAATAACTGCATTTGATTTGATTATGATGTTTTATATTCCGACTAGAGCCGTTTTTATTCACGAGCGAGCGAATTAAGCGACCGAAGCTTGCGAGTGTATATCTCGACACGAGTCGGAAATCATTTTACGCGCGTGTACCATACAACTTCATACTGCGCGATATGCGGGAATTAAAAAATATATTATTGCCTAAGAAGCTTTGATTACCGCTCCAGAAACATTTTTGATGCAAAGGATCTCCCTCGCTGTGCTGTACCTCCTAAGGTAATACTGACAGCGTCATAGGAGCCTTTACCTCGGTAATGTCCCGGGGTGGTTTATTCGATTTTTTATCTACACACGCATCATAAACCCTCTTTACTGCGTTCAAAAACCGCACGTTACGATCAGAATTATGTTAAACTACTTGGTAAAAACTCGTTTCGTATCTGGAAAACTACACATTATGGTCATTATGTGTAGTTTTTCTACATATAATGACATTCAAATTTCGAACGCCGACGCCCGCCTGCATGCCGCCCCTAGTTTGTCTGTGAAGTTGGTACTGACATTCAAATTTCGAACGCCCGAAGTTGGTGCTACAGAACGAGCTAAACAACTGCAAAACCACAATACCGGTCAAACATGCGGTTCCTGAACACATCAAAGAGACCTTATGATATGTGTGTAGATAAACTAGTGTATGTAACTGTACATAATTAGGCATTAAAACTCTCGAGTGATATTATTATGAATAACCCACTCTAAATCAAATCAAAAATCAAATCAAATCAAAAATCATTTATTTCCATAGGATGTTGTTACATCACTTAGATCCGTCATTACATTTTTTTGGGTGAGTTCACTAACACAATGGCGGAATCTGTGGAGAAGAGCTCGCCGAAGAAACTCCACAGTCGTCGCATCTTTTGCGTTTCCTTTTTTAAATAAAATATTGTCAAATTACAAAATGAATGCTAATTATATATCGAAACAGCCTGTTACTCAAACAATCTATTCCCATGGACATCTGTCCTCTAAATAATCAGATATCCTATAGTAACCTTTTTTATACAATTTTTGTTTTATTATTATTTTAAACTTGTCTAAAGGTAAGTTTTTAATATCAGTAGGGACCTTATTGTAATAGCGTATACAATTGCCTTTAAAAGAATTACTAATTTTATGTAGTCGGCTTACATAAGCAACCAACTTGTTTTTATTTCTAGTATTAAAATTGTGTATATCACTGTACTACTGAAAATTAGTTATATTTCTTTTTACATACACAAGATTGTCATAGATATATTGAGACACAAATGTCAGAATATTGATTTCTTTAAATTTTTCCTCAGTGACACTCTAGGCCCTAATCTATAAATTGCACGAACAGCCCGTTTCTGCAGAATAAATATACTATTAGCATTCGCAGCGTGAGTTTTAATGCCCTCCATTATGTAGCAGTCACATAAACTACTATTTTTAATTGAATAATTGTATTTTTAGGGTTCCGTACCCGAAGGGTTCCAAACGGGGTCCCGTTTACTAAGACTCCGCTGTCCGTCCGTCCGTCTGTCACCAGGCTGTATCTCAAGAACCTAGCTAGCTAGAGAGTTGAAATTTTCACAGATTATGTTTATATGTTGCCGCTATAACAACAAATACTAAAAAACAGGATAAAAGAAATATTTAACCCATTATGACCTGAATTATTTTAGTGGCTTAGAAATTGATAATTTTTATATATATTGTTTTTGAAGGCTCCCTGAGCTATTTTTAATAATTAAAAGTTTTTATTTTTTTTTACTTTTGGAAAAAACAATGGGTGCCATATGGCACCGCTAGGCCAATACGTAAGCTTTACATCTCTCCATTAGATACGTATTAACTTTTATTAGCTAACTATTTTACCGTCTATTTCTAAAATGATGAAGATTATTAATTAACGTGTGAATTAATAAATAAAAAACAGCATTTATTTAATGAATTTATGTAATAGTTAGTACACGAAACTTATTTAGTTTTACATGCGAACGTGAAATTGGTAATTACAGGATGCACAGAGGCCTACGTTACATTTAGTGCACTGCAGTCTTGTCTGACTCTTGCACATCTCTAAAGCACATTTGCGACGGGATTCGCTGGGAACTAATAAGTGATTTAGCCCATCATAGCGTATATCATCAGTGACCCTATTGCCTGTTTTAGAAGTCTTTGAAGCTGAAGGACGGCCACCGCCTCGTGGTAAATTTTTGAACTGCGAAAGGCAAGTCTGTACGATTTCTCGTCGGAAAGCAAGCTGGGTGAGGGAACTGCCTGCCCGTCTTGATAATACCCAGGCATTACATACAGCCGCATCAATTAGATATGTAAAAATCGGCCACCACCATTTCTTGCCTCTGATTCCGATGCGATAAGTATTTATATTTTGATCCATTAGATCCGTGCCACCCATATGTTTATTGTATTCCGTGAAAATGGCTGGCCTTGGAACTTGTATCTTCTTCTTTTCAGCTGCGCAGTAGCGACTTATGGTCGATATTGGTTCTACTCCATGTAAAGTCGACATTCCTGTTACAACAGCATTGTCTTTCCAGCGGATAACGATGATATCTTCCTCCTTGCTTTTTGTATGGATGTGCGTGCCACGCTGTGCCTTTGTCATTTTTTTTTTGTCCGTCAGTGGAATATCATTAGGAACGCGATTCTCACGAACTGTTCCTGTCCCTTCATATCCACGGTTTTTCAAATGAGTCAGGAGCTGAAAACCAGTGAATAAATTGTCAAAATAGAAGCTCATTGGCAAGGACTTGACATGATCTGGCAAATTGTCTATCATTTTTACAAGAGGCGATGCCGCTTTACCAAACATTCTGTCGTATTCAGGGTTCTGCTCACCAGTCTTGCCTTGGTATATATCAAAATCGACCAAGTACCCATAGGGCGTGTTAAGACACCAGTTTTTATACCCAAAACGAATAGGTTTGCCACGGATAAACTGCTTACAGCCATGTTTACCAAAATACTCGATCATTGACTCGTCATAGTTTAGCGTAGCAGACGGAACGTAATTTGCTTGGAAGTTCTTTTTTATAATGTTGATGAGCGGTCTAAGTTTCCACATCTTGTCCGTGGCATCCATTTCATTGTTGTCTGCACAATGTAGGAATCGCATGATTGTCATAAATCTGTCTCGTCGCATAGTATTATAAACCATCAAATTTCTCATATCTTCAGCCTGGTCCCAGTAATGTCTCTTAGAGGGAACGGTATTATACCCCGACAGTACAAGAATTGCGATAAAAGCTTTCACTTCTTCGGTAGATATTTTCGGGTCGGTGCAATTCAAAAAAGCTGCATACTTTTGTGACTGTTCTACCAAAAGGTTGTAGACACTTTCTCCCAAAAATAAGTCCAGAAACTCAGTAGGTGACTTTCCTCGAAGTGAACTAAAATTTCCTTCAGGAAACATGGGTGGCTCCCGAACTAAATCCTCATCAATCCATGTCCGTGACGCGTTCTTCTTTTTTGATTTTTTCGATGGTGGTTCGTCTGCTTCGGAATCGTCTGAATTACTTGCAGAATTGTCAAGTTGTTCAGGGTGCGTCTGAATTTTGCGGCCTACTCCAAGACTGCCACTTCCGCGACGTGTAGAAGAGCGGCCTCGTGAAGCACGTGACCCGCGAGGCAACGTCCGAGATGATCCGGCTTCAGGTTGTATATCTGGTATCACCCGTGCATTTCCGCGACTTGTGGAGCGTGATCGACGTGGTGACACAGACGTAGACGCCATTACCACTTCACACCCAGCATTGAGTTGCCGACCTGTCAGGTTATTTATAAAACTACCCCCTTCTTCGTCGCCCGAATCTTGGTCAGAGTCGATTGCAGGTTCTGGAGGTTCAATGTATAGCATCCGCGGCTCAATCTCCTCATCTTCTTCTAGCAGGGCTAGTGCCTCATGCAGTGTACAACCCCTAGCAAGACAAAAAACACTGTTAACCTACACAGAAACCAAAAATAAACATTACACATATAATTGGAATAGACTCCATATCGACCTAGAGGTGCCATACGGCACCCGTAAATTTTGAAGTACCATAAAACAAACACGCAAACAAAACTTAATTATATTACAATGTAATCTAGTCACACAAGTATATAGGCATAAAACAAAATGCATTTAATTGATAGATTTCACGAAATATGAAAATTATAACCCACTTACTTGAGCTTGAAATCCATTTTCTGCAATTATTTCACAACACTGACTTTGTGACGCTCGTGCAGGTCTCAGCAAGTTCACCAGTTAAAACAATGTACTGAAACTGATAGCTATCTCGCTCTAGCACCGCATAGATAGCCAATCGCCGGGGTTCACTGTACGTGAGGCGCTTATGGCGCGAATATATGAATGCCAGAAACTGGGTGCCAAACAGCACCGCTAGGCTATAATGGGTTAAGGGGGCTCCCATACAACAATTCTTTCAATACCACATACAAACTTATGGATGCACATGGTTACGTACATGGAGTGTGAAAGTAACCGCACCAATAACTTTGTAAACAATATTTTGCTGTGTAAAATCCAAACTATTCACTCCACACCATCGCTTCCATTGAACGGTGGTACGGAACCCTTCGTGCGCGATTTAGATTCGCTCTTGACCGGTTTTTTTATAATTATTTTGTATTTTAATTTACAAAAATAATATCAATGAACTCAACAAGAAATAAGTGAAGTTGCGGCTTATTACAAAGCAAAAAGCAGTGCGTAAATCTGGCACCTTTCCCACGATTTGGCTGCTTTGAAAAAGCGCTTGTTGAGCAAATACGCATCAACTTAGCGTCACTCTTATCCTATACGTGTTACCAAAACTGGCGAGCGATTCATTAAAATTGTTGAACGCAACTGGGTTCCTTCTTAAAATATTTCGACGACCTCTATGGCGCAGCGGTTGTGACTGTGCCTACCATGCGAGAAGTCCAGGGTTCGATCCCCGGCTGGGGATAAAGAAAAAAAAATGGGCATGTGCGAGTCGAACTTGGGAACGAAGGGTTCCATACCACCGTACAATGGTAGGGATGGTGTGGAGCGAATTGTTTGGATTTTACATAGCAAAATGTTGTTTACAAAGTTATTGGTGCGGCTTTCGTTTTCCGTTTCGTACCCAAAGGGTTAAAACGGGACCCTATTACTAAGACTCCGCTGACCGTCTGTCTGTCAGTCTGTCACCAGGCTGTACTTATGAACCGTGATAGTTAGACAGTTGAAATTTTCACAGATGATGTATTTATGTTTCCGCTATAACAACAAATACTAAAAAACAGAATAAAATAAATATTTAAGGGGGCTGCCATACAACAATTCTTTCAATACCATAAACAAACTTATGAATGCACCTGGTTACGTACATGGAGTGTGAAAGTAGCCGCACCAATAACTTTGTAAACAACATTTCGTGCGCGAATCCGACTCGCACTTGGCCGGTTTTATTAATCACCGTATTAATACTTAGATTGATATTTTGGTCGAAAATCATAACAAAGTCTATCCGTCTTTTAAAATAACTCTTAGTTCAAAATCAAGGAACCAAACTGATATTTGTTTTCAGATTTTCGCAACTGATAGTTTGTCCCACAGGGTCCTACCACGCCAGGCCCACCCGCCTGATCGCCAGCACCACCACGATTGTCTACCCGTCCGTATGCCAGATGCACGTCGGCAGGAAGCTGGTGCATGCTCGCACGGTTGATTTGGCAGCCACTATACCGCTGCTATACCTCCAGAGGTGGTATAGAAGTGCTAGCTAGCAGAACTAGTACAGAGTTAGTGTGCGGCTCAGTCTTGGGAGTTGGGAAGGGGTCTGGGAATGTCCAATTTGTGTTCGGGTTTTTATCCGTAGTAAACAGGAGCTGAAAAGCTTTCTATTTTTTGCTGATAGCTTAGATATATGAAGTTGGTAGTCTCAGATCGGAGAGTTTGTACTCTGGTGTCTGTTAAACGAAAAAACTGATTATATAGGTACACAATAAGTGAAGTCCGCTTGGGGAAGACCGGAATAATTTATTGAAAGTTTTACTGAAAGCTGTGAATCTTTTAAACTAGTAAACTAGTTAAAAATTACCAGAAACTGGAGAAAAGGGCCTTTCTGTAAAAGTGTGGGGCTGGAACCGGTTCGACTATAAATTACAAAAATTATGTGAAGAAAAGAGCTCCGTGGTCTAACGGGTTTCACGCTTGCTTCACACACAGGAGATGCAGGTTCGATTCCTGACCATGTACCAATGAGCTAAAGTACATTATACGGTCGTTCTAACGGTGATGGAAAACATCGTGAGGAAACCTTCATTACTCCATAGCAGCGGCGATCGGCTGCACTCCTGCCAGGCAAAATGGAGTATTGAAGAACTGGCTCAAAGTGGACAAAATTGTGCCTCTGCCGTCCTGTATGGGAAAAGGCGTGACGCTATGTTAAGGTACTATGTGAAGAATATACAGCTGCCGCACCATTCTACAGAGTAATGATCACCCCGATATCTCGGCACACCATAAAAACAATTCGCGACCATTCCCCCAACTGTTCGCTATCAACGTAATGGCCCCGCAAAAACTACTCGCATAGCCCCGGCAAAAACCGGTCAAGGAAAATCAAGATAAAACACATGGGAGGAAAAAATTAAAGGGATACGCCCAAAGGAGAATAGGCGCGTAATAAGGGCGGCTTAGTGCCGCGTGCTGGCATTATTTTCCCAACGTTTTACCCGTGTTCTGGGGTGCTTCCGATTCTGTCGCAGAATCTGTGAACCTTTCTTGAAGACTCTAATGGCCGAGTCGGCAGTGACCCTGCCTACGAAGCCAACGGTCGCGGGACCGAGTCCCGGTGGGGGCAAATATTTGTTTGATGAGAACGGATGTTTGTACCCTTGTCATGGTTCTATATAAGTACGTGCATCTTTGTCTAGTACCCAAGATACAGGGAATCCTAGTTTGGGGCTAGATCAATGTGTGTAAATAGAGTCCAGGGTATTATTATTATCATTAAAGCAAATATACCAAAAATTGTGAAAAATTAAAAGATTTCACATTTTAATTTGACTACGATTTCGGTGGATTGGAATATATGAATAAGTCGCAGGCTATGATAGAAAGGTATATTCTAGACGGGTCCGGATACCTCGTGTCGTGGCTATCTCGTCTGGACCAGCGCGTCACGCACATATTAACACCCAAAACTTGGGGATTTTCTTCTGCCCCAGTCGGGATTCAAACCCGGGAGAGGTCCCGGGTTTTCAATCCCGGGTGAGGACCTCACCTCACCTTGGGAGGTAGAGCCTCGAACCTCAACGCCCCACAGGGGTTATCAGTCGTATTTGGGATTACTTGGGATATCAATCTAATTTTGAAATGGACGCCGCTGGACCAAAAACGTGCCTGTCGCAAACTAGATTATTATCAATCATTTAATCAATGTTATTTCAGGATCAAATATCCCAAATCGATAAATAACTCAAAACAAGATATAATAATAATAATATAATAATAATGATATAATAATATAAGCCCCGTGGTGTAATGGGTTTCACGTTTGCTTCTCACACAGGAGATGCAGTTTCAACTCCCGACCATGTAAACTGTTGGAAAACATTATGAGGAAACTTTCATAGATGCGGCGATGGACTAGCCCCCTGTCACGCAATATGGAGTATTGAATAACGTGCTCAAAGTGGGCACAATCTCTGCCACCCCTTCTGGGAACAGGCGTGACGCTATGTTATGTTGTTATGTTAATTATAATACAGAGTGATTGGTAGATGGGTGTAAAGCTTTAAGGCGACGATAGTATAGACAATTATGATCACATTAAGCCATAGTTGTCTTAGGCAAAGTCTGACAATTTTTTTAACAAATTTTTCAAGTTTTTTGTGAAATTACCCAAATTTTGACAGATTACTGTAAATTTATGAAAAAATTAATGGTATTTTTTTGATTATGTAATTTATTTTATTGAAATAATGTGTAGCCAAAGAATATAATTAATATAATAATGACTAAATACTTATAATATACTACGACTACTATTGTTTATATTATACTAATATACTAATAAATACTTATATGTATACTACCTATAACAAGGACGACCCGAATGGCCGAGTCGGCAGTGACCCTGCCTACGAAGCCATGGGTCCCGGGTTCGAGTCCCGGTGGGGGCAAATGTTTGTTTGATGAGAACGGATGTTTGTAACCTAGTCATGGTTGTTTATCTATCTAAGTATAATATTTATCTATATAAGTATGTGTATCGTTGTCTAGTACTTAAGATACAGGGAATCCTAGTTTGGGGCTAGATCAATGTGTGTAAATAGCGTCCAGGGTATTATAATCTAACAAAACACGTTCTATTCATATCTGTCTTATGTCATTTTTTTAGAGTCATCTGAAGAGATAAAAATAATCTTAAATTAAAAATACTGTTTTAAAAAAAATACAGGTGTGTTTTTTTAGTTTAAACCGTTTTGAAAACATGCCTAATCATCGTTCTTTCTTTTAAGGAATCATTCAAGGAGATATCCTACTAATTATTGAAATAAGAACCTAAAAACCAAATTGAGAGACGGTTATGACCAGATTGTCAAAATTTATCAATTGACACTGAGATACGGAAAAAAAAACAATTTACCCAAATACTTTATATATTTAATCAACGGGAGTGTAGTAATTGCGTTACATTAGAAAACCCCGGCATGTTTTTACGTAGATTACAATTATCGTGTCGTTGGGACGAGGCACGTACACACCAAATTAAGATTTTCTAATGATTTTACGAGTTTTTTAGGGTAAATTACAAGATCGTTGTATCGGATGAAAACATTTTAATTACCTATACGAAGTGTAAAAGAAAGGTGAAGTTACATTTAAAGGAATTGTGTAAATTCTGGGCAACTTTAATTATGAAACCGATTTGATTAGAGAAATTTTAATTCTCACTTCTCCATATAATTCAGCTGACCTCCCGGCCCAAAATATATCGAAAGTTGTTCAGAATTATGTCCCTCCTAAATATGATCACATCCTGTGCCTAAATATCCTTATCTAACGCATTTAACTTCGCTACGCTTAGTAGGTATTCTCATAGTTCCCGGTAATGACGTCATTCGTTTATCATGTTAGAGTTACCTCTGAAAAAGATCACCAATCATCGTCATTCTCAGCACACATTGACCCGTTTTTGGGCAAACATGATATGCACCGAGCTTCAGATTAAGAAAACTCTTTGCTTACTAACTTTTTGCATCGCACACCTGTCAAATAAAAGTTCCGCTACCCGAGATAAACGAAACTCTTCTTACTCTGTGTCCGCTACCAACAAAATGGTTGATGTAATAAATAATTTTAACCAACGACCAAGGAGTTTGTGTGATGCTAGTTGTTTGGCTACCAACGCCATCTCTTGATAGAAAACTGAACTTCCAGTTTATTGGTGCCCAGAACATCTAAACTACTTATTCGTGTGATTCGATAGTGGTTTGAATATTCGAGTGGGCTCATTTGATTCATGAGATTTCTTTTCTATGATGACCACAGCAAATATGCCACACTACATACGAATGGACAGATGGACAGAAAGCGGAGGCTTAGTGATAGGGTCCCGTTTGGGACCATTCGGGTACGGCACCCTGTCCTTTACAAATAACAAATTTAGAGTGTGACCTTAATGTTGGCATGTGAAAGATAGTTCATGGGCTTTTTGGTTTCTTGCGCCGCTATATACTATTCACAGAAATTACAGTTGTAGATTTTTAATGTTCAGAATGCCCGTCCCAAAAAATTCAAGTATCATAACACTATTTTCTAGAAATCACTGTATTACCAGCAGAGTATTATTTTAATTTTGCGCACTTTTCCTCAATAGACTCATAACTCATATACATACATTTTTTCCGAAATTGTCCTAATGAGGTAAAGTTGAAGCGTCATAATCTTCGACAGGATACAGGGTATGAATGTGACGTCATACTAAATTCAATATGGCGCCCTCTGGCAAACAAAAATGAAGAAGAAACAAAATTAACAGAGGCCATGGTGCGTATGAAATAAAAGGGCTTTATTAGCACTTCTAGACATTTATATAGTTGAATTGAAGAAGCGTATTGGCGTCTTTAGAATGCGAAGTTCTAGTAGTCGGTTTTTAGTTTTGGAACTTTTTCTCTTTCTCCTGGCTACAGAACAGTTCTTAGAACCACACTTGCAGCAAGTTGCCGAAGCGGAATTTCAAATGCAGCATTTTAAAATCACAGAAGTAAGGTCTCCAAGAATAAGACAAGAGAAGGAACAAGGCATAGAGAAAAAGAATAAATAAATATAGTAAGTGCAAGCCGGTGTTATTGCAACGAAGCGCAGTTCTGGTGCCGATTCCAGAACAACTAGCAGTGGAACTGCCAATTGAATTTAGAGAATAATAAAACGAGCGAATGAAGAAACTGATTGAACGCATGACCGACCATGCCCCATGGCTCACAGTAAAATCGAATATCGATAACTGTAGAACACAAGGGGTTATTTTTAGTCCGTATACCACACGAGCTGATGCCCGCTCAATATGTGGGGACCCGGACATAGCAGGGAGGTTCGACTCCTGGGCATGGGTAATTCCATTTTTTCCAATCAAAAAAAAAAAAAAAAACAATGGACGCCGTCGCGGTCAGTCGCATCATAATATGTAATCTCAGTTTCCTCCTGCAAGCCGCCGAACGTAGCGATCGATCGGGTCATTTGATGTAATCTCAGTTGTCAACGCAGAGTGCATAATTGTCATTTTCAAAACAGTTGTCAACAGTCAAAAAACAGAGGAATTACCAGAAATGAGCGAAAAATGTACTGAATTGCGAACCAAGTCCTTGATAAAATTACTGATTGGATTAGCCAACGCTCATTGGCTAAATAATGACTGTCTGGGCAAAGTTGTGGGTCAGGGTAGAACATGTAAGAATAACAAAATCCAACGTTAGTTTAGGTTACTATGTTGCTTTTTTTCAGATTTCAAGTCGCAAAATTCGGTAATATTGGCGAGCAAAATCAATATTATTTTTATTATATTATTTCAATAAAATATTGGATTTACCGTTTAATTCCTGCCCCTTAAATTATATTTAACCAGTAGATAATTAGATATGTACACGTTTTCCTCAATGTCATATCGACATAATATTTTCCTGTTAGGTTTTTAAATTAATTACCATGGCATAAGGTTCAAAATCGCAACAAGCCTCATGCTTGTTTTCTGTGTTTGCGTAGAGGTATCACTGTGTTAAACTGTGCGATTCTCGCTTGCAACGGCAATCCGGTATTTCACTGCTAGTCAAAATAGAGACTTTTTAGGAATTGTCAAAATAATAATTTCGTTCACGATATCTATGAAATACATAATAGCATGTGACGTCATATTCTAATGCTGTCTTTTTAACACAAAATTCATTTTTTAATAATACAACTATTCGAAATATACGATTCTGATATTGTCTAACGGTTTTTTTAAATAGACAGATTTTTGTGTTATCCGTAATTAATTTACTGCAAGTTAAATCAAATCAAACATACACACATAGCATCATCCCATTTCCCACACGGCACACGCACAATTGTGCCTAAGCTGTTAGTTAGTTAGTTACTCGATACTCCATTTTGCATGACTGCGGGCGAGCCCATCGATGTGCAGCTTATTTTTATTCGGTAGGCGGTTCCAGTGCTAATAGATCTGAGACACAGAACAGAAAAACTGTACTCTCAGTGAGAAATGCACTGCCTGTAATTCCTAGGGCAAAGTCATTTGAGAAAGTGTTAATTAAAAATGTCAGCTCTGTGGTCTAATGGGTTTCACACTTGCTTCTCGCACAGGAAATGCAGGTTTGATTCCTGACCATGTACCAATGAGATAATTATTTTATCTTAAGAACATTATACGGAAGTTCTAACGGTGATGGAAAACATCGTGAGTAAACCTTCATTACTCTATAGCTGCGGTGATGTCACGCAAGATGGAGTATGGAATAACTGGCTCAAAGTGGACACAATTGTGCCTCTGCCAACACGTATGGGAAAAGGTGACTCTATGGGTGTGTGTGTGTGTGTGTGTGTGTGTGTGTGTTTGTGTGTGCTACGAATGCGACTAATAAACACAACAAGCCTTACTTGCGCTACTCCGTTAACGCGATGCTAACGAGATAACTAACAAAAAAAAATACATACAAAATTTGACAAAATGGTATCATTCTTATTGTGAGTTTTGTTTTTTGTATGGCATTATGGCTTAGGTGACGTGACGTGACGTCGCATCAATCTGACAAATGCTACGTTCGCACGGCATTTCTTTTTAAACACTTCAGTTTCAATTGTGTTAATTTATGTGTGTAATTATAAAATACCGGAATTGTCTTATTTTTCTTATTCATCTATTATTTTAATTAATGATGGTACTTTTGAGCTTAATAGTTCACTGTTTTATTCCGAAATATTAATACTTTACACTCAGTGTGCTCAGATTAACTTCTGCCACCTTTAATGTGAAGTTTAAGTTTAAGTTTTTTCTTAGACGCCTGTTTTTGTTACCAAACCAAAATTGTTTATTTACCACATTGCATAAAGATGACGCCTCAACAGTACCTGCAACAAAATAATAAGTATTTAGTTCATCTTATCACTATATCCTGCGTCTCAGGGAGCTAGCCCATCGCCGAAGATTTATAAATATGCATGGAAATATGTATCTAGTTGATCAAAAAATTAAACCAATCGAATAATAACTAATAATGGCAATGTTTGAACAAAAGTTTTAACCGATTTCACAAATTTTAATGTGTTTCCGCTGAAAGCCGTGTTAACCGCCCAATAAATCAGATATTGTCGGACAAACTCGTAGTCTGGGCAAAAAGAACGCAACGGGGAACAATAACAGGGCGGGCGTGAAAATCAATTTCAATATCACGTGGCCGTCGCCGCCGCCGCCGGTGAAATGCGGCGGTTCCATTTCGACATAGCGAAACTCCTTTTTCCATACAGGCTGGCAGAGGCATTATTGTGCTCACATTTAGCAAGTTATGTAATACTCAATTCATGTGACAGGGAGAGAGCCCACCGCCGTCGGCTATGGAGATTTAAGGTGTCTTCACGATGTTTTCCATCACCTTTACAACATCCGTATACAATACAATATCTCCGCTTATTTTAGGCGGCCAGCTGATTTGTTATTAGGAGTGAAATATAAAGTTGCTCTGATCAAATCGATTTCTGAACACGACCCGAATGGCCGAGTCGGCAGTGACCCTGCCTTCGAATCCAAGGGTCCCGGGTTCGAGTCCCGGTGGGGGCAAATATTTGTTTGATGAGAACGAATGTTTGTACCCTAGTCATGGTTGTTTATCTATCTAAGTATAATATTTATCTATATAAGTATGTGTATCGTTGTCTAGTACCCAAGATACAGGGAATCCTAGTTTGGGGCTAGATCAATGTGTGTAAATAGTGTCCAAGGTATTATTATTATTATTATTATTATTATTCAGAATGATTAGGCCTATCAATAGCTCCAGGATTATCAATTTTTACAAGCATATGGTACATGATGAGCACCGGATATGAACCCGAATCCCCTGTGTTGGCGGCGAGTTCAATTAGACCATTCCATTCCATTACCAGTGTTCCAAAAAGCGTCACGCCGTTTCCCATGCGGATTGGTAAGGAGCTTTGTTTTATGTGACTGGGGGCTAGCCCATCAAAGCAACTCTAGAGGCTACCGCATGATTCTCGGCCCAACGCTTATAAAGAAGTGAAATGTTTGCTGTGATGTGGGCTCGCAGTGAAATATGTTCAGAATAATGTAATAGAAACCCCTCAAAGTTTGACTACGCCATTTTTTTCCATAAAAAAATAACAATCCGTTACTCTGTAACTCTAAACTCTGAAAGCCAAGAATCTCTGCACAGCCTATTAAAAATGCAGGCACTGAAAAAGCAATAAAGGCAAAAATGCTGATACCATTACAATTAAGCAAGTAGTCGGTCGAGAAAGTTGGGACGCTCGCTGGGGCAGATGGGATTCATCAGTTTGCAATTCTCTTTCATTCGGACAATATCGTTAGTAGATTTCGTTACGAGTTGGGACTTTGCGGCCGAAATATGGGCGGTTTGGTCAGTTTGTTGAAATACCATTATTTAACATGTAATAAGTATCCAAATTATCACCGGGTTTACATACATATTCATCGATTTTTTGGACAGAACGCAAACGGGACTTCTCGAACGCGATTCGAGTTAAACATAAACATAAACATTTACATACAGGCACATACATTGCTTCTGGCCTCACACGAGCATAATCTGTGTCTTGGGAACCAGAAAAACCGGTCAAGTGCGAGTCTAACTCGCGCTCGAAGGATTCCGTACAATGGTAGCGATGGTGTGGAGCGAATAGTTTGGATTTTACATAGCAAAATGTTGTTTACAAAATTATTGGTGCGGCTACTTTTACACTCCATGTACGTAACCAGGTAGGTGTATTCATAAGTTTGTATGTGGTGCATTCATAATATTATTGTTGAAAGAATTGTTGTGTGGGAGCCCCCTTAAATATTTATTTTATTTTATAGTATTTGTTGTTATAGCGGCAACAGAAATACGTCATCTGTGAAAATGTCATCTGTCTAACTATCACGGTTCATGAGAACAGCCTGGTGACAGACGGACGGACGGACAGCGGAGGCTTAATAATAAGGTCTTGTTTGGCACCCTTCGGGTACGGATCTCTAAAAGCGACGTCTCACACATATACACATCCAAGACCTGTTTTTTTTTTCTTTATCCCCAGCCGGGATTCAAACCCGGGACGTCTCCCAAGCTATTTGATAGGCATTTCCTACGCAATGCTCTCTCGTCTCTGCCACATAAGGGGTTAATATAGTCTAGTTTTAGTTTAAACCTTTATTATGTAATTAAATTATCATTATACCCTTACAAGTAAGTTATAAAATCAAATATCAATTTTGAATATAATTCCGATTTAGAAGCTAGTAAAACTGTACTGTTAACAATGAATAACAATGATGAAAACAAAAAAAGAAAACAATAGGACACTTGGAGGTAATAATGTGTGTTTATGAGTGTAGAATATTATTGTGTCGGTCTAGTGCCTGTATGTTTTGTGTTAGTGTGTGTTATTGTATCTTGCTCAAGAGGAAACCAAACTCAGACCACAATCAGTAACTCGTTAGCTTAGTTGATCATATTTGATTTATTTTTTATTTTTATCCGTGTATATGAGACGTGTTTGACTTGTAAAATTGCAATATTATTGTCGCATCAAATATGGATGTCGGTGATTTGCGTATAAGTCAAAGTCAAACTACTTTATTACTGTTGATATTGACATATACTTAGCAAACGTCATTTTTTACCTCTTCTCTATATTGGACCACAGTGAGAGAAGAATCAAACTCTAATCGCCTACGAATAGTTCCGAGTGTGGGAGGCCCAAGTTGACGCTGCTAAACATGACTTGTCATCCCCTGCCACCTTCTCTTTACCCCCTTCCCTCCCCGGCATGCGGCTGTTCGAGCTGACTTTCCTTCCCAACCCTTTGGGATTTGTACCCGGAACCTCTAGCTTTCCGTCGGCTGAAGCTCGACAGCTGCGCCACATAGGTCATCCATATGACATACACAGGATGCTGATGATGTTTTCTAATTATTAGCAAAGAATACTTAAAAATAAATATAACTATCTTAACACACCTTAACTATTGAACTGTCCATCTATTGAAATGTCCATCTATTGAAATGTTCATCTATTGAAATGTCCATCTATTGAAATGTCTATCTATTGAAATGTCCAACTATTGAAATGTCCATCTATTGAAATGTCTATCTAATGAAATGTTCATCTATTGAATGTCCATCTTTTGAAATGGCCATCTATTAGAATGTCCATCTATTGAAATGTCCATCTATTGAAATTGAAATGTCCATCTATTGAAATGTCCATCTATTGAAATATCCTGTAACGAAAATTTATTGAAGGCTCTCTAAAAGATAAACATGGTATAATTTCTTAATTATTTCTTGCGTGAGTTGATCTTTTACTTTTCCTTAACCTCTCAACGACCTAATTCGTTTTGAGGCATCGCGATTGTAAACCTCATGCCTCATGGTAATAAAATTCAAAACCTATAACGGGAAAATGTCTTGCCGGCATGACATGGGTCGGTCAGAAGTTAAGACTAAATAAGGCCATATCCTTCATGAAAAGCATTACTGATATAGATAACTACGAAGTAATACTACACTCTATATGTACCTAGTCGGTCCATAAGTTCTGTCACAAATATTTTGCCGCATAGTAAATGATACCAAGTTTATTTTTATTTAATACTATATATGGTTTGATAGCTAATTAAATACTGATAAATTAGAACGATTATTGGATTTAAATGCTTAAAGCCTTAATACACAAATGCTAGTTTCTTCAGAGATTTTGCACTTTTTTAACCAATCAAAAATACGGACGTGATTCACTTTATCTTTTTTCCATGACTCTTAAAACCTTTCAAACTTATGTGAGATTTTAGTCAGAACTCTCTCTGTACCCGTTACCTTCATTTTGAAGCATACGATAACTAAGTCTGGGTAAAACTAATTTTCATATTCACATTTTACGTAGTGTACTTGTTGCCCACAAGATCATTTTTATACGTTTTTCTGAAAACGTAAAAAGTACGTAAAGTTCTCTTTGGGAGCAGTTGGAACTGAAAGCTAACAGAAAATCAAATGCTAGTTGTTAAGCATGGTCTAAAATCGAGATTTCAGAATAAATAAAAAAAAGCTTGTTGGTTATCTGGAACACTGTTTTTTTATTAAATTTGTGGTAAGTGGTATTTTTGTCAGTTGCGGCGTATTTTGGGTTCGCGATTGTCTCAAGTTATAAGGTTTTTTGTCATATTGCGATAATCGTACAAAATGTATCGTATTGGAATTTGATTCGTATAAAATAAGCTTTTTAATCATGTATAATATAATAAGAAAAAGTTTATTGCTGAGTTTTATCTATCAAAAACCTTGTGACAGAACTTAAGGACCGACTAGGTATATACACACATATATATATATATACATACTATGGATATATATATATACACAAAAGTTTTTATTGTGTGACAGAACTTATGACCTGACTATGTATATATATATACATACTATGTATATATATATATATATATATATATATATATATATATATATATACACAGTCAGGTCATAAGTTCTGTCACACAATAAAAACTTTTGAATTTAGAACGCTGGCCACAAAAAAGTTTATTGAATTCGAATGTCGAATTTTAATGAAAATAAAAATGTGTACTTTTTAGAATTTTCCTCATTTTTAAATATGGAGTGGACACTTAAAGAAGACCGTGTCGCAGTTATTGCGTTGCATCGTTGCGGTTACGCGCCAATTCAGATTTTCGACTTACTGATTTTTTTTTAATATAACCAAAACATTCGTACGATAAGTACCATAAAACGATACAATGAAGACTCTAGTGTAGATGACAGGTCAAGAAGTGGTCGCCCTCGCTCTGTTAGGACTCCAGCAGTGATAAAAGCTGTGAAGGCGCGAATTCAAAGAAATCCCATACGTAAGCAGAAACTGTTGGCCCTTCGGATTGGGTTAAGCAGGACCACGGTGAAAAGGGTGTTAAATGAAGACTTAGGGCTTAGGGCATATCGAAGAAAAACAGGACATCGTTTGGACGCTCGTTTAATGGACCTGAGACTGAAGAGATGCCGCGCTTTGTTGAAGCGGTACGCGGGAAAAAAGCATCGGGAAATTCTTTTTTCGGATGAAAAAATTTTCACCGTGGAAGAGAGCTACAACAAACAAAATGATAAGGTGTACGCACACAGCAGTGAAGAAGCGAGCAACCGTATTTCGCGTGTCCAACGAGGTCATTTTCCATCCTCGCTCATGGTTTAATTGGGAGTCTCTTATTGGGGCTTAACTGAGGTACATTTTTGTGAGAAAGGCGTAAAAACGAATGCAGTTATGTATCAAAATACAGTCCTCAAGAACCTTGTGGAACCTGTTTCTCATACCATGTTTAATACCAGGCACTGGGTATTCCAACAAGTTTCTGCGCCAGCTCATAGAGCGAAAAGCACACAAGACTGGCTGGCGGCGCGTGAAATCGACTTCATCCGGCACGAAGACTGGCCCTCCTCCAGTCCAGATTTGAGTCCGTTAGATTACAAGATATGGCAACACTTGGAGGAAAAGGCCTGCTCAAAGCCTCATCCTGATTTGGAGTCACTCAAGGCATCCTTGATTAAGGCAGCCGCCGATATTGACATGGACCTCGTTCGTGCTGCGATAGACGACTGGCCGCGAAGAATAAAGGCCTGTATTCAAAATCGCGGGGGTCATTTTGAATAAACTTTATTACCATAAGAATCTATGTTTTATTAAGTTCATTTTGCTATATAAATGTTTACATAAATAATAAACAAGTCTAAATTATTTCACATTGCACATGTGACAGAAACTTATGACCTGACTATGTATATATGTTTGTACTAATAGATACTACAGCACTCATGTTTAAATAAAAAATGTGAAGATTAGGGTCCAATTCCACTAATTAAGGATTATTTGTTAATTTTATTAATTATTAATTAAGGATTTGTATTAATATAATCAGTATATAAGTAATCGTTTATTTCGGTATATTATTGTACACATAGGTTTATCCCTACTCAGCAATCAAGTTTTCCCATCTTTACCTAGTTTGTTCGACGAGATCTCTTTTAAGTGATAAACTCACCTTATACACTATTTTCATGTTACTCTTGTTCTTATATGATTTGGTTGCAATAAAATTGTCTAAAGAAAACTATTATAAATTGGCGCACTATAGAATCCACTTGATACCTTAACTTTCAACATTATTGTGCAATCCAAAATCAATCCTTATCAAGAACAAAAACACCTTCAAGTAATATCCCACGGAAGTGTGTTCAAATACGCAGCGAGAAATCTCAGCGTCGTCGTTATATGAGCTTCCGTCTGAAAGCTCTGAGCAAATGAAATATCCCCTGTTTGTGCCCAGCTCATAATAACCGAGATGTTACAGAATTCATACTGAAATATATTAACGTAAGTAATATTGGCACAGACTTTTGGAAATCGAAAGAGTTTTGCCGAAATTGAGGTTTTACTCTTGTTGGGTTGGCTTGATTAAATAAAGGATTTCGGAATTTCGTCCTATTTTATTTGGGTAGGATAATGTGTTATTGACCGAGGATTTACATTATTGATATGAAATGTGGAGAGTGTACGTATATTTGCTTTAGTTTTGTATTTCAGTTGCTTTTTAAACATCTAGGGAGAGTTTTGAGGGACTCAGACTCAGGGGCTTAGCAATGATAAACGGCTTATGTTTAAACGATCACCAAAAACGTACCTATTTTACTTCCAATAAATTCGAAACGACCGCCAGAATCAGTAAATGACCTCCAAATTGTGTTTAGATAAATGATCACCAAACTTCTTTATATGTTTTGTATACTTAAGTTTATGTTTTAAGTATTTTTTGTTGTTCTTAAAGTTCAACCTAACACGAAGGATAAAGGGGGCACCCCCTTTACCCTTCACCTAAGCTACCGCAGTATTTTGCCCTGATATTCTCTGCAATTTTTGCAATCATTTACCCATTTTGAGTAGCATTTACACCATTTTGGGTAGGAAAAAATATATTTGGTGATCATTATATTTGTTGCCATGATAAACTAGAGCTGGTAGAAAGAAACTAGCATTTTTACCTTGATTAGTTCAATAGGTGTAATCTAAATGTAACACAAAATATCAGGAATAAAAAAAACCGGTCAAGTGCGAGTCTAAATCGCGCACGAAGGGTTCCGTACCACCGTTCAATGGAAGCGATGGTGTGGAGTGAATAGTTTGGATTTTACACAGCAAAATATTGTTTACAAAGTTATTGGTGCGGTTACTTTCACACTCCATGTACGTAACCAGGTGCATCCATAAGTTTGTATGTGGTATTAAAAGAATTGTTGTATGGGAGCCCCCTTAAATATTTCTTTTATCCTGTTTTTTAGTATTTGTTGTTATAGCGGCAACATAAAAACATAATCTGTGAAAATTTCAACTCTCTAGCTAGCTAGGTTCTTGAGATACAGCCTGGTGACAGACGGACGGACGGACGGACGGACGGACGGACAGCGGAGTCTTAGTAATAGGGTCCCGTTTGGAACCCTTCCGGTACGGAACCCTAAAAAGTGTTGAGCTGGTTCATTGCATTGTCTAGTAACATTACAGCGTCGTAAAACTTGACAAGATTATTCCTAATAGTTTTTGGACGTTATCATAAGAGTAACTTAGACGCGAAGATCGGTAGTGGTATTAGAATTTGTAGCATTGTTACAGATACACTGATCATTTCTAACATAGTTATATATGCTTATAATTGGCACGGGTATTCCCTTTAAATTAATAATTTTATATCAATATTAAGCTTCTGGTCAATACTGAAACCACTTGAAAGCTCCGACACTTCGCAGCATGTTTGTCAGTCATCGCCCGAGGTCCGCGAAAGCTCCGGGATTTCGAACGCCGCCGTGCGTCGAATATCAATCGATTCTCATTCGATTCTCCATTGAATCGAGTCAAACAGTGGGCCCTGTGGATTTTAAATATTGCTGTAATTTGCATACCAATAATGTTGATGTCAAGTGGCAGCCGGAAATGAGTGAAATGGGTATATTTAGAAAACGTTTGTTATGAGTTAGATGTTTACATTAGGTATAAGGTACAAAATGGTTAAATTATGGAAAGAATCTTAACCCAATGGTGTCTCATTCATTTGTTATTATATAGGAACAAGGTAGCATCGTATATCTAGCTACCAACCAAACTCATAATTACTCCAAAATCAGCCCCCCCCCCCCATGAGTTTGACACACCAGCTGATTTTTAGTAATGCCACTCAATCATTAGGCACTTTTGAAAACTTGACATAAGTAGAAGCAGGTAAGGCTCGGCAGATGGAACGCGAGTTATTACTGTTCTCGGAATAACTTTGACAAGTCCATACAAATTTATATGGATTTGTGAAAGTTATTAGGAGAAAAGTATTGATTTTAACTCGCGTTCCAAATATTCGCACTATGTATCACTTTTCTTTAGTCTCAAATAACAAACTTCAGACAACATTATCCTAACATTTACTCATGACACAACACTCCACTCATTTAGTCTTCGCAAATGTCGTTGCTTATCTCATAATCTCTCTAGGAGTCTTTACAAATGCTCTCCCGAGTTAACAACGAACTTTACGATGTGCCCCCTTTGTAAAACTTAAGCTGGGCGGTACACTTTGAATGTACACTTATGCAAATATCTTGGGAATTTGGGTCTAAGTCAAATGGCTTTTTAGATCTTTTAGCAGCCTGCATAAACTCATTGAGAAATTATTTTAGAAGTTTACAAACATTTTTCACATGTATATATACCTATATGGCGATAGAAATTGACACAGTGGTGCAATAGTGAGCGATTTTTCACTCTTATAGCACTGTATAAGTTAGATAGATAAGACGGATAGATAGATAGATGAAGTGAATAAACATTTAGTCATCAAAATACACAAAACAGAACACAGAAAATACAACAAGTAGCAATGAAAAAAACACGGTGATCAGACATACATATAAAATACAAGTTCATCATTTTGAACCAGACATAGAAGATTTACGCATAAAATTAGCTAGAAATCCAAAAATCCTTTTTGCCTGATATGGAGCAAACCTCTCTGGAGATAATCCTCTTGCATTCTTGTTTCTAAGCTAAAAAATAAATAAAAATTGGGTATATTTGTTTGGTGATCGCAAGTTATTGAAGTGAAAAGTTCATTATTATTCTGATGATTAAATAAATATGGGGTGCTATTTTCATGTGTTTTTCAGGAAATACTGGGCAAATCGTAATTAATTTCTGGTATATGTAATTTGACTATATAATCTAGAGATTCTTAATTGGAAAACATGTTTGGATAAAATTTTCTCGATAGAAAATAAATACGAAGTCAACCCTTTTTTTATGGTTTTATCCTATTACACCGCAGTAGTAAGTAAATATGACTGTGTGATAATTGCAATGTATGAACAATTGTTATTTCTAATGATTTTCAATTTGAAAGTTAATTCCCTGAAATAGTTTATTTTTTATGATTTTTTTTTACGTTTTGGCGCTTACGTTGTTTCAGATTAGTCGCGAGTGCATTATTGGCATCCCGCTTTTTCTTATTCGCGAGTAATTATTGCATCTCACTTCCACTCGACAGCGCATTTTTATTCCATCATCGCCTTAAGTGCTAAAGAAGAAGGATAATAATTCTTCTCTACTCTCCGATCCCAGAAAATCTCCAGTGTCCTATTCTGAGACTCTGTAAGTGCTCTAAGAGAAACTTGAGCTGCAAGTTTGAGAACCATTGTGAGTGAAATAACTAAATAACCAGTGGAACTTAAACTACAACTACAAGACACAATCGTCAGTTGAGAGTTGTTATAATTAGAATCCAAGTTAGACACCGCCTTAGTGTACTAGAGCAACTAGAGCATACTCTTGGTAAATACCTTTTTACAAGAAGATACTGAAGGATAGATATTACTTCTAATCATTGGTTTTTATGGTCTTTTTTGCGGTGCTAGATAACATATCGTCACGCCTTTTCCTATTATAGGTGGTGTAGTGAGTACCTGATAGTTTTTCGTCCAAGGCACAATGAATGAATACACTCACACTACTTTCACAATGTTTATAGTTTATTAAAGCAGAAGGGAGTAGGAGAAAGCACAGTAATAGATCACAAGCAATATAGCACAGAGGATAGCGAGAAGTAACAGTTTGAGCAAGCGAAAGGAAGAAAACGTCACACGAAAGCGAGGGAAACTCAAGCAAGCGAGCGTAGCTTCGCCGTGAGAGATAGATCACGACTGGTGAGGGCGGTCGCCACGAGGCTAGGTGTCGGGCGGCGGCGCAGGAGCCGGTTTTGTAGTTGTTTCCATAACGCGCGTTTCACACGGTCACGCGGTGTATCGTGGCACGGCACTCATCCGTCATTATGTATTATGTGGGTATCAATGTTATTTGTATGTTTTGAGTATGTGTAATATTATGTTGTTATGTAAATTTATACTTAGTAGGAATATATTTGTTTTGTGTAAATATATATAATTGTTGTATATTTTATTTGTGTGACTGTGAATATAATAATTGTGTAATTGTAAATGTATTATATATATGTATAAGTGTAATATAAATAATTATGTATGGGTGAGGAGCCCACATCACTCCCCCCCAGAGACCGTCACTACGGGCGATAAAAATTCGGGAATCGTACCTGGCGACCTGAACGTGTTGTTCTCGGCTCGGTGAAGTTGTCGACCGGTGGTTCGGGTTCAGTATGGTCGGTTTGGTCTGACAGTATGTAGGCCGGCTTAAGGCGGTCTACCGTTACCGTATTTTCCTTTCCCTTTACGAGGACTTTAAAATATTTGTCCCCCCTGTCAATCACCTCGTGTGGTCCAGTGTAAGGTGGATTTAATGCACCTCGCACCGCGTCTTCTCTTATAAAGACGTGACTAGAGGAAGCGAGATCCTTGTAAATGAATATTTTACCTTTGGTATGGCGTGAAGCTGGAGCAGGCTGTAATTTATGGGCGAAAGAACGCAGGCGTGTGGTGAATTCGGTTACGTCGGTAGAACCCGTATCGCCATGTTCGAAAAACTCACCTGGAAGTCTTAGTGGTTCGCCATAAAGAAGTTCTGCGGAAGAGGCTTGTAGATCCTCTTTAAAAGCGCTGCGTATGCCAAGCATGACTAGGGGTAGGGCTTCTACCCAATTTTCATGAGCGTGACACATGATAGCGGCTTTTAGCTGTCGGTGGAACCTCTCGATAAGTCCGTTGCACGCCGGATGGTAAGCGGTTGTCCTTCTGTGTTTGAAACCAGCAATTTTAGCCAGTGATGCAAAAAGAGCGGATTCAAATTGTCGGCCACGGTCCGTAACGATATCGGTCATACAACCAAAACGGGCTACCCATCCGAATAGCAAAGCTTTGGCCACCGTCTCTGCCGTTATATCGACTATTGGGATTACTTCTGGCCAGCGCGAGAAGCGATCAATAGCTGTCAGACAATAGCGAAAACCCTGTGAATGTGGCAGTGGTCCGATAAGGTCTATATGGACAAATTTGAAGCGTGCGCGTGGTAAATCGAATGTGCCCAGTGGTGATGACACATGGCGATTTACTTTGGCACGTTGACAAGCCAAGCAAGTTCGAGCCCACTCACGACAGTCTTTACGTACCCCTGGCCAGACGTAACGCTCTGCTACTAATTTGGCAGTGGCATTGGCTCCAGGGTGGCTAAAAGAATGTAGGCTGTCAAATACTTGCTTGCGTAGTGGTTTGGTGATAAATGGTCTGGCGGTCGGTGTGCTGACATCACAGTACAATTCTGCGCGACTGCCGGGGATGACCATCTTTTTGATGCGAAGTGAAGAATTTTCACCGAGGAGTTTGGACAGTTCTTGATCGGAGGCCTGAGACTTGGCTAGCACGTCAAAGTCAACTGGTACCTGCAGTTCATCAACGCGGGAAAGTGTGTCTGCAACAACGTTATCCTTCCCTGCGATATGGCGAATGTCAGTAGTGAACTGAGATATATAGTCCAAATGCCTATATTGACGAGGCGAACAGTTGCCTTTCCGCTCGTGGAAAGCGAAACAAATAGGCTTGTGGTCAGTATAGACTATAAAGTGCCTAGCCTCTAGCATGTGCCGAAAATACTTAATGGCTTCGTAAATTGCAAGGAGCTCGCGATCATAAGGAGAGTATTTCTGCTGCGTTGGGCTCAACTTACGTGAGAAGAATGCTAGGGGCTGCCATGTGTCGTCCTTGTACTGCTGCAAAACTGCCCCTAGGGCCACGTCCGATGCATCTGTGACCAGCGCGAGTTTGGCTTGGCAGTCTGGGTGTGCTAACATCGCAGCATTGCAGAGACTGTCTTTGGTATCCTCAAAGGCTTTCAGCGTATCACCTGATAATTGTACTGGATGTGAAGCTTTCACTGATCCAGCTAATAAACCGTTCAGGGGGGCTTGAATTTTGGCAGCGCGGGGTAGAAATCGCCTGTAAAAATTAAGCATGCCCAAATACCTCCTGAGCTCCCTGATGGTTTTGGGTGCGGGGAAGTCGCGGATGGCCTGTACTTTAGTGTCCAGGGGTTTTGTGCCTGCTTCGGAGATACTATAACCTAGGAAAGTTACCTCCTTGGCGCCAAAAACGCACTTTGAAGTGTTGACCAGTATGCCGTACTCCTTCATCCTGGCAAACAGTTGCCTTAGGTGCAACTCATGCTGCGTCTCATCCTTGGAAAACACGAGAAAATCATCGAGGTAACAATAACAAAAGTCGAGGCCTCGCGTCATCTCGTCCACAAACCTTTGAAAAGTTTGGCCTGCGTTCCTCAACCCGAAGGTCATAAAGGGGAACTCATACAGGCCAAACGGTGTTGTTATCGCCGTTTTTGGAATATCCGCCTTGCAGACAGGGATCTGGTTATAGGCTTTAACTAGGTCTATGGTTGAAAAGACTCTACATCCGGCAATACTATGTGCAAAGTCATGTATGTGCCTAATAGGATACCTATCTGGTATGGTGCGCGCGTTGAGCATCCGGTAGTCGCCACAGGGGCGCCAGTCATTGTCCTTTTTAGGGGCTAAATGCAGCGGCGAAGACCATGGGCTCTCGGAGGGTCGCGCAGTACCACAGCTCAACATCGCGTCGAACTCCTTCTTGGCAATCTGGAGTTTGTCCGGAGCTAACCTACGAGGAGCGCAAGATACGGGTGGTCCTGCTGTAGTACGGATGTGGTGTTCAGTGTTGTGTGTGGGGATGAGTGGAGTGCCAGATGGTCGCGTTATTTCTGGAAATTTACTAAGTACATTGTGAAATTTTGTATCACCAGTCGAGACCTTTACAGAAGAAATTATATCTGAAGGACCAGCTATGGCGGCAATGGATGACAAAGTTGTTGTATTATCAATTATGCGTTGATTACGACAATCTACAACCAAATTATACCATGACAAGAAATCTACACCAATGATTGCCTTTGTTACATCAGCAACGATGAAGCGCCATGAAAAGTCTCGGCGCAGGCCGAGATCTAGGTTGAACTGGACGTATCCGAAAGTGTCAATTGTAGTCCCGTTGGCCGCACACAGTTGATAGGTGGTCTTCGTACGCCGTTCGCGAAGTGCAGATCGAGGGAAGACGCATAAGTCGCTTCCGGTGTCTACCAGGAACTGGGTTTTAGATCTACGGTCAGTGACGAACAGGCGACCGGTGGAGACAGGGCAATCGTCAGTCGCCATTATCGACTGCCCGGGGAGTTTTCCGCCTTGAAGTCGCATGGGCGGATGCATTTCGACGCTTTGCTGCCGAACTTGGAGTGGTACCAGCACGTGGGGTACTGCCGGTAACTGGACTGCGATCTGGTTGACGTTGAACCGCTGCGCTTTCGGCGTGGTGCGCGGTGTCTATCCGCTGGTCGCGATTGGTGTTCGACCTTGGCAGTTAGTGCGCTGACCTGCTTGGTCAATTCGGAAATCTGTCTGGCCATGGTCTCCAGCGTCGTTTCGGTCTTCGATGTAGAAGCTGCTGCCACTTGTGGCGATGAAGGCGCTATGTCGTGTACCTTGTCGGCCATTTCCGATAAAAAGTCCAACTTGGCGGAAGAAGGTTGGCATGCGAGGATGGTCTGGGTCGCATTTGGCAGACGGCTTGTCCAGATCGTTTTGATGAAATCATCTGGAACATTGTTGCCTGCCAAACTCTGGAGGTGACGCAAAAACTGTGATGGTCTGCGATCCCCTAACTCTTCGTGCATGAGAAGTTGCTTGACCTTCTTTTCTTGTGATACCGATAGGCGCTTGATCAATTCGGTCTTGAGTTTGATGTATTTGTCGACCGCCGGTGGGTTTACGATTATATCCTTCACCTCTGCTGAGTATTTCGGTTCCAGTTGTCCCAGGACATAATAAAATTTGGTGCTGTCACTGGTAATTTTGGATATCTCGAATTGGCCTTCTATCTGCGCAAACCATATTTCGGGTTCTTCAGGCCAAAAAGGTGGTATTCGGATGCCTACTCGATATACGGAATTTGACGTACCGGACGGGTCAATGGAAACGCGAGATCTTCTTTGTCGTTGACCATTGTTCACGGAGTCTTCGTTACCGACGTTCCTGTTGACCGTTTTTGTCGAGTCATCGCTGCTACTGCCTCCAGCATCATTGCTCATCTTCTCCAATAAGGTGTTTGAAGGGGTCACCAGTATAGGTGGTGTAGTGAGTACCTGATAGTTTTTCGTCCAAGGCACAATGAATGAATACACTCACACTACTTTCACAATGTTTATAGTTTATTAAAGCAGAAGGGAGTAGGAGAAAGCACAGTAATAGATCACAAGCAATATAGCACAGAGGATAGCGAGAAGTAACA
The DNA here is from genome assembly GCA_949825045.1 of Argyresthia goedartella. Classification (NCBI taxonomy): domain Eukaryota; kingdom Metazoa; phylum Arthropoda; class Insecta; order Lepidoptera; family Argyresthiidae; genus Argyresthia; species Argyresthia goedartella. The sequence goes on along the minus strand of OX463826.1, from coordinate 30,128,201 downwards.
GTTTGAGCAAGCGAAAGGAAGAAAACGTCACACGAAAGCGAGGGAAACTCAAGCAAGCGAGCGTAGCTTCGCCGTGAGAGATAGATCACGACTGGTGAGGGCGGTCGCCACGAGGCTAGGTGTCGGGCGGCGGCGCAGGAGCCGGTTTTGTAGTTGTTTCCATAACGCGCGTTTCACACGGTCACGCGGTGTATCGTGGCACGGCACTCATCCGTCATTATGTATTATGTGGGTATCAATGTTATTTGTATGTTTTGAGTATGTGTAATATTATGTTGTTATGTAAATTTATACTTAGTAGGAATATATTTGTTTTGTGTAAATATATATAATTGTTGTATATTTTATTTGTGTGACTGTGAATATAATAATTGTGTAATTGTAAATGTATTATATATATGTATAAGTGTAATATAAATAATTATGTATGGGTGAGGAGCCCACACTATAAAGGAATGAAAGAGGCATAGTTGTATCCCGTGACAGGGGACTGGCCTGTCGCCCCAGCTATAGAGACAATGGATTCCTCACGATGTTTTCCATCACCTTTAAAACCTTCTGCATGTTATGGCTTCTAAAATCTACAGTAATGGTCTAAAGTGATCATTATAATTGTAAATCATAAAACTTATTTTCAGTGTTCACGAATTGTCTTGGTTTGCAATATTTTCATTCTCGATAGTAAAATGAGAAATGCGAACAAAGCGTTCTCAGCTGCATCTGCGTTTTGACATCAACATCTTTATTCCGTAGTACAAGAGATATAATTTTCACACATTTCATTCGGAAAAGTAAGTTTTGCTCCACGGCGAGAGGGAGCAAAATTCTACTTTTCTGTTCAAGCTACTTTTTTAAATTATTCATTGGCATGTAGCATTTACGCAATGTGCCAATTGAAAACAGATCATAATAAAATAATGATTGTAATTTCAACGTAGTCGATTAAAAACGAACAAGTTTCAAGTTTTAACTTTAACAACGTTGTATGAAAATTTATGAAATTTTCAAAATATTTAAAAAAATGTCACAATAAATTATATGTTTTACTGAAATCAAATCTATAGATAATTTTTATTGTGATATAATGAATCCGAAACCATTGTAATATTTGATTCGATTATTTTTACATATTGGTAAAAGTACACAGGAATATTTTATTTGTGGTGACCTTTCCCTAATCCTTCACAATCCGCCATTATATAAAAAGTTTTGTTTACGTTGTTTGATTACTGTAAAAGTGGTGAAAGTATAATTCAAAGTACAATTATTTATTTTTTAAGAGCATTTAATTTAAATTTTCCTCATAGTCGGTGTGAAAAGTTGTATGTGTCACTTAGGAGCAAAATTATTTTCGTCATGAGCGTTAACGCTTGAGTCCTTCGTTACGCTCAGCATTCTAACTTAGAATCCCTCGCTACGCTCAGGATTCTATCGTAGAATCCTTCCCTTCACTCTGGATTCAATAAACCGCCCTTGCCGTAAATACATCATTTTGCTCCCTTGTGACACAAATAACTATTTACGCTTCGGCTACCGAGGTGATTTCATGAAACAAGCTTCTTTTATTACATAGGATTTAATTATTAGGACGAGCCAATCCGGAAAATCGTTTGGTGTCATTTAAGATGAAACTATTACCCCCTTTAGGTTTGATCTTTGACATAGTTATTTAATTTCATATTTAAGAGTATCGACAATCTTCAAAATGTTATTTTATAAATAATATCAATAAAATAAAAAAAGCATTAGAATAATTTGTAAGAACTGCAATGCTGACGTACTGCTAAACGCCATCTGTTGAAATGTATTCTGTAACGCCTGCAAGGAATTGTTTTTTTTTATATTTTTCTTATATTAGTTATTTTAGCTACACACGTATCATAAACCCTCTTTACTGCGTCTAAAAACAGCACGTTAAGACCAGCATAATGTAAAACTATTTGGTAAAAACTCATTTCTTATCTGAAAATTTGTATATTATGACCATAATGTGTAATTTTTCTACATATTATGAGATTCAAATTTCGAATGCCGACGCCTGCCTGCGTCGCACCCCTAGTTTGTCTGTGAAGTTTGTACTACAGAACAAGCTAAACAAGAGCAATGATCAATGCCACAATGCCTGTCAAACATGCGGTTCCTGAACACATCAAAGAGAGCTTATGATATGTGTGTAGATAAACTAGTGTATGTAACTGTACATAATTAGGCATTATGTAGCAGTCACATAAACTACTATAATAAATCATGAATGTGAATAATAAGTGTAATTTAATGCGTACCTAACAAGAGTGGTTTTTCAACAAAAATAATGATCATTTTTTCGACGTTTAACAAATAAGTAAAAATCTCGTGAACCCTTACACTGCTGCGCTTTCTGCTATTTAACTACCCTGTGTAAGCTTGTGGACGTGTTTTATGCACACCTTATTCCTGTATTCCAGTTTGCGCATCTCGTCGGTATTCTGACGTGTACAATCACGCGATCCTCACGCCGCCATCCGAATCCAATCTCGGCGCGATTGTCTCACGATCACAAAGAGATGTCAGCCAGCACCCACCGCGTCGCCACCTCGAAATTACTTTTATATTCTGCGCGGACGGTACGTTAGCAAATATAATAGCAGGAAGGAAGAAATTCGGGCGCAAGAGGGTGATAGCAAAATGTTTTGGGTGTGAAGGGAAGGAATATAAATAGAATAACAAAAAAACTCACGGTGCGTTAAGCCGTCGGATGAGGTGAAGGAAATACTCTGTTACCGAAATATGGTTCACACAAAATAATGGTCTCTAGTTAACACGATTTTTTGTCCTTGGGAGGACCGTTCCAGATAGATCTCATTGTCCAGTTTGAATAAAGCATTGTGCGATAAACTGAATATATACGTATCATAAGTATTGACGTGTCAAATAAAAGGGCTTGTTGCGGGAATCTCTATATTTTTATTTTGTATAAATTTGAATTATTTATTTTAAAAGTTATTTAACAAAAAATAAAAATATACCCAATCCCGCCCCACCTATCTCTGAAAATACTGATCCTAAAATTTTGAAAAAAAAAACATATTATAAATTTCTACAATAATACAGGAATAAAAATTATAGTTAAAATAGGGCAGGCGCACAATCGAGGGGCAAATCAGAAAATAAAAAAGCATTTCTAACGGAATCGTGTGACATGGCAAATGAAATGGTTTGATGGGAGGATCTCAAATAATGAATTAAATTTCTCAAATATACGGAATACTTTGTGCATGAGTCTGACTCGCACTTAACCTGTTTTAATCTTACGTTAAATGTATTTTCTTGTTACTTATATTTTATATTTATCTATTGCTACAAAGTTCACAGCACGTTCAATTTAAAAGTATATTTAACGAATATTCTTAACATAGGCATATTACGGACTTACATTATTCAGGACCAACAATATAGTAAGTGGCATGCAGACATACTTTTAAATACACTAAAATTAAGTTATGATTAAATAAAGATTACGGGAGTTGGGGTGTTTGTGTATGTATGTAAGTTTGTTTGTGTGAGAGTGAAAGAGAAATGATTTAAATGCTTATACACATTTCGATACAGCACTGATGCTCTATATCTGAAGGAGAAAACTGAATAAATTTATTACTTTGTTCCGTCAGTATAGACAAAATACGCTTTTTGAAAACCGACTTTGAAAAATGAAAAATGTCCACGTTGGCAAAACAATTATTGTGGGTTCGGGGCAGTCCATAACTTAAGGAATTGGTTGCATAATTTGTCCACGCAAATGGTACATGGAAGAGTGAGATGGCAGTTTGGCGAGTGCGAAAAGATGGTGCATTCAGTCTGAGTAACGAGTTCACGGGTTCAGCTTTAAATAACTCTAAATAACTATTCTGTAATCTTGTCCTTACCTAACCAATAAAACGGTATTTGAATGCTTGTCAAAATAGATACTTTTTAGGAACGGTCAAAACGGTAATTTTGTTCACGAGTTCAATTAAATACTAGCAGGTGACGTCATACTCAAATGCTGCATTTTTAGCACAAAATTTATTTTAAATTAAACTGCTGGAAATAAACAATTCTGATATCGTCAAACGTTTTTGTTGAAATAGGTACAGCTTGAGACTCGTTTCTAGATTTATGGGTCTACTCTGTCAAATACCGTATTCTTGATTATCTTACATTAACACAGACACTGTCAAAAGGTACTTGCATTTCAAAAGGCAAATTGAACTTATAAAAGAATTATGTCTCAGATTTGCTATAGATTACACTCGTTCTATGCTTTAGTACTTGTTCTGAGTCACAAACAGTTGCAGTGTGGCGCTGATTAGCATTCACGGACCATAAAGCAAATTCCCTCGAACGAATTCGATTCGATAGAGACATCGATTGCGACGCTAAGTGCATTCGAATGCATCGACTTTACGATAGAACATATATCACGGACGTGACGACTACCACAGTGATGGAAGACGATGTGAATTGAGTTCAAGAGGTATTAGGATGGAGACGCATCCTCGCGCTTATTTACTGTCGAAAAAAAGCTGGCTGAGGCACAGCTGCGTCCACCTTCAGACAATTATTCGATACTCAACTTTTTGTGTCATGGGATAGCCGCAGAAGCTATGTAAAATGAAGGTTTCCTCAGCCGAAGTACAAATTTTTAGCCACTCTTATTTGGCATGATGCGTAAAAGCACAGATACTATGATATTATGCGAATACAGATGTCACCGGCGTAAATAAAAAGCAATTTTAGTTGGAGACCTATATCGCTTGGTGCATCTCAATTGAAATATTGCAAATACCAAGAGATGGCGCTTCTAGATTAATTTTCAAAAGAACAACTACCGACTTTTTTAACACTTTTATTTACATTTAAAAGGTTAATAAGATTTAATGAAAACCAACCTATTTTCAATTCAGTTGCATTTTTTTTAAACATTATCGGATTAACGCCTAGTGACATTTAAAGGTGTGTTCACAAAAGCCATGGCGCTTAAATTACAATCGTTACTCCCAGCGCCATCTCTGAAATACGAAGGGTTAATAATTCTAATCTGTATGAGATGAGCACCATTTGGTAAAACTAACACTGTGTTGCCCGTTCTGCATTTTTTCCTTGTTAGATTACAATTTCACAATTCTTTATTACACAGAACATTACAATTAATACATTATACACGAAATTAAAAGGCAAAGGCAAGCTTATCTCTCAACAGAGATTTCTTCCAGCAAACCTATCAGGAAAGGATACGTATAAACTGAAAAGAGTAGTCTAATGTAATTATAAAATTACCAAATACCAATAAGATTACGTCATCCCCCGAAACAAATGACACGTTTTTCATATCTATTGGGCATTTGGTTGTGCTTCCGGTACCGATTATTCTGTGATCAAAACTGGCGTTTTCAGAGAAATTGACGTTTCATTTGTGAAGCATTCGCGTTACATTGAGTAGAAATTCCTATAAAGATGTATGGCTAAATCTTTTGTTACAAAGAGTGTCTTTAGTTTCAGTTCGTTTGCGGTATTACCTTTAAAAAACCACAAGGCGTTCATTGACGCTTAACCCCTCAGTTACGACTGGTGCTAGCGTTAACGCCACTTTTCCGTTGTTGGTTTTAAATTGTATTACCATGGTATAGGGTACAAAATCACGACCCGTCCCAACTACCCTCGGTTGTTGAGTAGTTAAGTTGGATACAATTAATACACCGTGTTCCGTACCCAAAGGGTATTTCTATGGCTTATGTTTAAACGATTACCAATAACGCACCTATTTTACTACCAATAATTTCGAAATGACTGCCAGAATGGATAAATGTCCACCAAATTGTGTTTGGATAAATGATCACCAAACTTCTTTTTATGTTTTGTGTACTTAAGTTTATGTTTTGAGTATTTTTTGTTGTTCTTACATGTTCAACCTAACACGAAGGATAAAGGGGGCTTCGCTTCGCTCACCCCCTTTACCCTTCACCTAAGCTACTGCAGTATTTTGCTCTGATATTTTTTGGTGTATCCATTTTGGGTAGGAAAAAAATATTTTGGTGATCATTATATTTGTTGCCTATTTCTATTACTTAGCTCCCGCAGTCCGTCCGTCCGTCCGTCCGTCTTACCGTCTGTCCGCTGCGGGCTGTATCTCATGAACGGTACTAAGTAGAGGGTTGAAATTTTCACAGAATGTGTATATATGTTGCCGCTTCAGCAACATATAATGTACGACATGTGTTTTTTTTATTGCAATGGTCCCCCATACAAGAGCAGTGTAGGGTTCCGTACCCGAAGGGTGCCAAACAGGATCCTATTACTAAGCCTCCGATGTCCGTCCGTCCGTCCGTCAGTCACCAGGCTGTATCTCAGGAACCGTGATAGTTAGTAAAATGAAATTTTCACAGATGACGTATTTCTGTTGCCATTATAACAACAAATACAAAAAAACAATAAGATTAATATTTAAGGGGGCTCTCATACAACCACTCTTTTACTTTTACTTATGAATGCACCTGGTTACGTACATGGAGTGTAAAAGTAGCCGCACCAATAACTTTGTAAATAACATTTTGCTATGTAAAATCCAAACTATTCACTCCACACCATCCCTACCATTGTACAATGGTACGGAACTCGCACTTGACCGTTTTTTTTCCTTATACTTTGGTACGAATTCCTTAGTTTGCTGGTCCGACTACCACTTGACCCATTTTTAAATACTCCAAGAAAGTTAAAGAGTTGAAAAAGGACTAATGTTGCGGAAACACGTTTCAATAAATAGTTTTTCACTTAATTATTAGTGTCAAATGCTCCAACAATAATAATTGCCAAGAAACTGGTCAATTTGTGCAAACGTAATGAAAGTCTGGGGTAGGCAGGCCCGTAACGTATCATCCGGAAAAATTGCGAGGCGTAAAGGCTTACCCCAAACCGCCTAACAAAAAGGATCAATACTAAGCATTAAAGCGCGGCTTACTGTCAATCAAAAACAGACTTACACAAAAAAGATAAGGTCTATTCCTATCGCTCAAAGTATACCTATGATTGCAGTGGCATAGCTATGATGATGATATATATTTCACTCAGTATTAGTAGAGCCGTTATCTAGTGGTTTCACGATCGCTTGTTACGAAGGGGATCCGCGTTCGATCCCTAGTGATACAATCAACCTTTCTCATCTTAAGGCTTAACGATCACACAAAACCACAGAACAATTTGGCAGAAAAATAAATTTAAAAAATCCTCTGAAATATATAAACGGCTGACGTTTGAAAATGAATGATAAGGTATCTCAGCGTTTTTTTAGTCTCACCCCTAAGGGGGTAAAATATGGGCTGAAAGTTTATATGAAAGTCCGTCAGTTTTGAAGTTAGCATCTTCAAATTTTGTGTCAAGGCTGAAGATTGAATATAACTGAGAAGTGTCAAAACGGTGAAAATGGGGATGAAGTTGTGTATAAAAAGTCTCAAAGCAAAAAATAAATAATTATAAATAAAAAATAAAATATTAGTGTAGGCATCCACAAAGGAAGGATTTTTGGAAATTCCACCTATGGCAATATGGGTGTAGGAAGTTTGTATGGTATTGAGCCTATTGGTTACAAATAAAGCGGGACATGTTACAGCGTACTTTGAAAATGATCATCTAATGTGAAAAATGGTAGTGGAAATGTTCTATGAGCATTTTGTAAAATTTGTTTGGATTTAAAATTATGCAGCTTTGCTTTCGTTCTGTTGTTCAGTTTAAGAATGTTTTAATTATTCACTCGGGCTAGGGAATTTTGTAATTGGTTGTGCTTTAATGTGTACATATTAACGTATTCTCGTATATAATTTTTCAGCGAATCATCCAAAAACGATATAATATGCGCGTGCCGCTTACCGGAGAGTGTATAAGCAGCGCGAGAAGGCAGGCCAGCTCACATAGCCACCCAAACCCGCTTATCGTACAAGCATTCCTTTATGAACCTACCCCAGATAAAATATGAAACACCTTTTCAAAAGGCGCCCCAAAGACGTCCTCCTAAAACCAGAGGACGATATCATGAAAGCTCTTAAAGCCCAACCACCCCCCGCCCCTCAGGCACGTCAACTTGACGAAGGCTGTGTTCCCGAAGCATAACAGTGTCTCAGATACCTTTGGATTGAAAGAGATCGCCGCCTTGATTCGACGGACATACAGTCTCCCCCTCCCCCTTTAAACCTCCCGGACTGAGGTTAGAGCCCCCCTAAATGACCCAAATATAGAGTAGTTTAGGATTAGGAAAATACTTTAGATGAAGCTGCATTGTGCGATTCTCCCTTAAAGCTGCGAGAGCTATTTATAATTATCATAGTTTTCTGTCAATTTTAGGAGCCTTTGGGAGCAACACAAAGACAGTCTCCCGGATGACATCAAACGGCAACTTGAGAAAAACTTGCAAGATAGTGCGCAGCTGCTCATAGATGAGGTCTACAGCAGATTCTTGATATTGATCGAGGATGCAGTATTAGCTCAAGCAGGTCAAAACTTGGCACAATACGGATTGCCTCAGCCAAAAAGATCTGCAAAAACTTGGGGTAATTGAGAATAACTGAGAGAATCCAATTATGATCCCTGCGCACTGGAAAAGATGGTGTCATATAATGAAGAATTACGGACAGATGATCAGCTTTATAGTTATCAACAGATCTTGGCAATATCGAAAATGGAATTGGGCAAACCTTTTTCCTGGATGCTCCAGGTGGAACTGGACAAACCTTCCTCATCAATTTGTTATTGTGAAAAGTAGGGAGTAATCGCGGCATTTCCTTAGCTATCGTATCGCCAGGAATCGCAGCAACACTGTTTGAAGGAGGCAACACAGCTCACGCTGCCTTCAAGCTGCCCCTAAATCTTATTCATGTCAAAACTTCACTCTGCAACATTTCAAAGCAGAGAAATACAGCCCAAGTAATGCGCGATTGTAACCTTATAGGAGCAGTTAAAGCTTGCATTAAGGCATCATATATTTGCCTTTAATAAAAAAAACTCCACCGTAAGAAAAAAATGCGGGTGCACTTGAAGGGCGATGTTTGCGCTGGACAATTCTCCAATCATCTCCTTAAAATAGGAAAAAGAGAATATCCGGAAAGTGAAGGCAAGATTACAATTCCACCAAATCTAGCCTCAGTCGTGTCAATTGTTGACGACCTAATAGCCGAATCCATGGACTGGCTGCGAACGTTCGATTTTGACTCCTTAAAACGATCAGGCTTCCGTCATTAATGACATTTTGTTGAAGTCATTCAAAGGTGCAGAATACCAGTACAAGTATGAAGATACTGTAGTAGATACAGATGATGCTGTGCAATATCCTGTGGAGTTTCTAAATGCGCTCAACTCACCTGGTCTACCATCTCACAAACTTATCTTCAAAGTGGTTGTTCCAGTCATGCTATTGCGAAATCTCAATCCACCTAAGTAGTGTAATGGGACCAGGTTACGCGTGAAAGCCTTACAAAAAACCTGAAAGAGGCAATTCTGTATATATTCCGCGCGGATACCACTTATACATTCGGGGTACCCATTTGAGTTTAAAATACTACACTTCCCTCTTAAGTTCTGTTTCGCAATAACGATTAATAATTCTCAGGGTCAGTTACTGAAAGCAGCATGAATTTATCTAAGGGGGGACTGCTTTTCGCACTTTCAGTTTTACATGGCTTGATCGAGCGTGAGCTCACCTAAGAGACTGGTCGAATTTACATCTAAAGAGGTACTATAAGTAAATAAATCAAAAATAGTAAAAAGTCTTAACAACTGTGAAAAGCAACCTAAAAATTTTATTCTCAGTTTTCAAAATTTACAATTGGTCCGAAATATGACTACAAACAAACTAAAATAATGCGGGCGAATCCGCGGGCAAAAGCTAGTATTTCATATTTCCAGTCTTCAAATCAACTCAATGGTCTATACGGAACAACCCGACTGAAATGCGGGCTCCCATAAGGATCCGCAGAATAAAGGCCGACTAACAAGTCCCCCTTCACAATGGATGCTATATCTAAACTGATTATCCGCAGCCAATAGACTAGATACGAGCCATTGTGAGAGGATATTGGCACCTTCCTTGGATATGTGCGGTGCTGATAGGGTCAAGAGGATAGCCTGAATCTTTTGAATAGAAGCTGGGAAGCTATCTTAAAAACATTTCTGGTGCGGTCGTGTAAAAAAACAGTTAATTGCGTGGGAAAATCTTCGGAATCACCCAAGATTTTAAGCAAGTTTGTATTTATCTGTATAAATTATTTTATTGTAGGATTTTTGCAATGATCAAAAAAAACTGCTTAAATCAAAAAATGTTGTAGATACTGTTGATATTTGTAAATGTGCATAGTACTCGTAATTTTTGCCCCACTCTAAACATTTGTCTATATACTCCTGAAAACATCTGCCTTCACTTCCATTACTCAAAAAAATAAATCTGTATTAACGCAACAATATTATTATACGAAGTTGAGCAGGGCAGAAAAGCAGGACTAAAATAAACTTTTTCTCTTTCAAATTCCACGCCAACATTTTAATAACCACAATTAAGGTTTTCAATCAGAAAGTGAATAATGACGTAAAAAAGTCGATTTGCGAGTTCTCGAGTATCCGAACTGTATCCATCCTCCTTTCATTTTCCCGCCACGATGTCGGTTCGTTAACTTCTTTTTAATTAAATCAAGAGGCATCTAATCGTAGAGGAAGGAGGTTGAATCATATTTCAGTTTATTTTTTCGTATCTCATTAATTATTTGGCCGCAAAATGTATATTTTTGGGTCTGGGGTTTATTGTGATTTTATTTCTTATCGATGGATCTCAGATGTTTTTAAATGGAGATGGGCTTTAGCTTATTAAAATTACAATTACAAAATGGAAGAACGTAAATCAAGAAGTATTACTTTATTAACTTTCTCCAAATTCAGATTTTCATCATGTTATTATTGAAAAAAATCTTACCTTATTTTTTTATTGTTAAAGGAGGAGGTTCTCAATTCGTCAGGATATTTTAGTTATTAGGGTTTGGTACCCGAAGGGTGCCAAACGGGACCCTATTACTAATCCTCCGCTGTCCGTCTGTACGTCCGTCTGTCATCGAATTCAACCGGATCAACCGAAATAGGTAGAGAGCTGAAATTTTCACAGAGGGTGTAGGTACTCCTTTTGTCGCTATAACAACAAATAATGAAACTAACCGGATTTTAAGAATTAAAAGAAGTAGCCATACAAAAAATTATTGGTATGGCCATTTTCTTAGCCATTTTGTTTCATTTATCGGTAAAAATTGGACTCTCCCGATCTTTTCGGAAAAGATTTTTTATTGCAGGTATTGAGTTTTGTGCTTCGTTGTTTGTCATTATACAATTAATAATTGATCATTCGAGTTATAATACATAATTTTAAGTTTTTTAGCATATTCGATTTTATTTCTGTAAAGATGTTACTCTATTTCTATCCTCTTCCGGTTTCAATGTTTTATTTTTTTTATTTATTGCAAAACACAACAGATATTTTCCATTTCGTTTCTAAGTATATAGACACGGTTTTATATCTAGTAATTGGTGTTTTGACAGCAAGCTCTGTATTGCGTTGCAGACGAGATTTCAGTGAAATTTTGTTGAAAAAAGAACCTCTTTGTTGAACCGAATTTGAATGTACATGGTAATACTTGCGTAAAATTTTAAAAAGACAAACAAATATAGAAAAAGTTAGAGTGATGTTTTTGTAGCTGCCATTAAAAGGCAGAAAAGTTCACAAAGACATCCAAGGTATTTTGCACATTAGACAATTCGTTAAAGAGACGACACATATTAGCGAGTGATTCATGATATTCCCTTTGCATATTATATAAGGGTAATTCGAAAGTTTATAGTTTCCTTGCCGACCTCTGAGGAATTCGTGGAGTATGTATTTTTATTTTTGCTAAAAGGGAAGTATGAAGTGTTCCGTGTAGAATTTTATGAAGGGTGGTTAAACTACTAATGGACCTACGGGTCTCCAAGAATGTCATTCAAAAGCGTTCCAGGCGTGATTCGTAACAATGATATTTGTATTTTAAGTTGTTGCGATATGTAAACATCCGAAGGAATCGGGCTTGTATATTTTTAATTGTAATTAGTAATAAGTACCTTGTGATAGGGACTCCAAACCACAGAACAATATTCTAGCTTACTCCGGATAAAACTATTGTAGGATGTTGGCATGAAGCGATTGTAAAGAGTTTTGTTAACCTGAGTATATATGTATTTCAATACTTACTTACTACATACACAAAACTCTTTATTGATGTACGGCCTTGAATGTAATCCTACCTATTATTTAATTTTAAATTATGAAAAATTTTAAATGATGAACTCGTGCAAAATATTGTAATTTTACGTTTTTCCGTGTACAATGGTATCGAAACCTTCGTTTGCGGGACCGACGTGCTACTTGCACCTGACCGGTTTTATTTATGTTTATATTTAGGTATTTTCAGTAAGTTCTCCAAGACGGATGGACTGATTTAAGAACACGTTTTTGGTCAGGTTATTATGATGGGATCCTGGATAAATTGAGGTAACTCTTAAAATATTAAAGCTTCAAATATTAAATATTATTATAAATTAGTATTCTCATATAAACATTTTTTTTGGATTGGAAATGAGACTGAAGACCAAAGACGGCCACCAAAACAGCTCCATACTAGGTATCCCGCAGGTAACACGAGTGTCCCGCCACTCACCTCAAATCGTGCTCAGAGAAGAACAATAGCAAACAAAAGAACTGTAGTTTATTCAGATAAGATAGGTGTAGATTTTGGTACGTTTTTGCATTATGGCCTTAAGCAACAAGTGACAGAAAATTGTTGTCCTAAAAGTTCCTTTGAGGATATTATAAAAAGATAGCTGTAGGGAATTTTGATGAACATATTACCATTGTTATTATGGTAGGAAACCACTCAAATATTAGTCAGACTCAGAGTGCATTAGATACCGGTATAGAGGTACTGCTCAATTTATATAATAAGACGAAGCGCAAGTTTATTCTATGTAACTTTCCTTATTGTTCTAATTTATCGGGGAAACAAAATAAAAGTAAACATAGAATGAACATGCATCTATACAATATAACGTGTCATCATAGTGATGCTATTTTATATTTCGACATGAATAATTTTATTCATAACTTTACTTTGACTCAGGATACTATGTACCTGTCTAATAAAACAAAACAATGAGTAGCTACATTGTTAGCGCATAATATATGCGATACAGTTGTAAATACTATAACGCAGCCGCCTTCAGTTTAAGTTAATATTAGTACTAATAGTAGTGTTTTAAAATAGATTGTTCGACAAAAGAGGACCCCTCAAAACATAAGAAAATTTTACAAATTAAGCAGGGGTTTTCTGGCAATCAAATGAAAAATACTAGCACAAAGGCACTTAAATATTTCCCATTAAAACATGCAGGGGCTACTTGGCAAAGAGCTTGTATTAGAATTATTGACATTATTGACTGACACCGATGTTATTTGTATTACAAAACACTGGTTAAAGGAAAATATGATGTCTTTTAACATAAATAATAACAAAATTGTCAGTTGTTACTATAGAAAGACTGCTGATAGAGGTGGTTCTTTAATCTTAGTAAAAAATAATATTAAGGTGAAACAACGGAAAGATATTCTTGCACTTACTGTAGAAAGACAAATAGAGGTATCCTGTGTTGAGTTGGATAGCCATATTATTGTTTGTATCTACAGATCTCCGAGAGATGAAAACGGCCATGGCAATTTTGAAATGTTCGAGAAAATTATGGAGGAAGCCCTAATTAAACGTAATAGCAGAAAAAAGTTAATAATTTGTGGCGATTTTAATGTAGATTTGCTTTTAGATACAACATTGAAACAACGATTAATAACTCTGTTCAAATCATTTAATTTATGTCATGCCAGCCAAACTTGCGTAGATAACGTTTTTTGTGACTGTGCATTCACAAGTAAAAATGTAATTAACTGCTTAACCTCCGATCACAGTGGTCAAACAGTTTCATTCCCAATTGCCAGTAAAAATAGGACTGGTCCATCATTTTATAGGCCTATTACATCCCATAGACTAGAGACGTATATGAAAAAGTTAGATATACATTTGCCAGTACCGGATTTTGATGAATAGAACCCAAACAAAATCTACTCAGACTTCTTCAACATTATTCAGACAGAATTCAATAAAGTTTTAAAATTAAAGAAAGTCAGTGACTACAACGGTAAATCTAAATTTAATGACTGGGCAACGTTTGAAATTCGTAAAAGTAGAGTTATCTTGTAAGACCTTTATGAACAAAAAACATATAACTTTGATCGAAAATTTCATGACTATGTTAAAAAATATTCCAAAAACTTTCAAGTTGGTTTGTAGAACTGCAAAAACTTTACACATTAATAGAAAAATTCAAAATTCAATTAATAGAATGAAAACAGTTTGGCAAATAATAAACCGCGAAACTGGCAAAGTTATACCAAGGGACAATGATTTCTGCCTAAAGATAGGTGATGGTGTTGTTAAATCCAGCGCTGATGTTGCTCGAGCTTTTGAAACATTCTTCACCAATGTACCCTTACTCACAACAGACCGTCTAAATTCATCTCCATATGAAGCAGAGACTTTATTAAAAAATAACACTAGCGTCAGTTAAAATTTCATCATGTTTATCCCCAGGACATTGTCAAAACGTTTAAATTACTTAACTTAAAAAATACGGAAGACCTGTGGGGTATATCAGTCAAAGTCATTGGTTCAGTAATTCTTATTAGCCTATTATTTAGTTATAGCCCCACACTTAGCTTATATATTCAATAAATGTGTTGACGATGGGGTTTTCCCAGATCTCATGAAACACAGTAAACTGATACCTCTGTTCAAGTCGGGAGACAAGGGTGATCCGTCAAATTTCAGACCAATAACGGTTCTTCCAGCACTAAGTAAAAATTTGAAAGGTTATACTCAATCAAATGCTCTCACACTTCAACCGTACAAAACAACTCCACGCCAAACAATACAGTTTCACTAGGGGTAAATCGACTTTTGATGCAAGTATTACCCTTATATCTCATATTTATTCTGCATGGAAGGCCGCACAGGATGCTATCGGAGTTTTTTGCGACCTGTCGAAGGCTTTTGATTGTGTTGATCATAATACGCTATTAGAAAGCTAAAGAGAAAAGGCCAATCTAAGATCGCGATATTATATTATGTATACACTGATTTGTATACCTATACAAACAACCGTAGACTACCAAAAACATATAAATTTGTCAAAGACCACTAACCGAAAACCTATTGGCAAAATATCCGATGGGGCCCTTCGACAGGCCCTCAATGGTCCCCGCGGCGCATTAAAAAGGACCGAAAGAAATATTATCCTGTGCTGAATACTCCCCGTACGGCACCAAAAGTTCGACCCCTTATACATTTTCGAAAACCTGTACCTACGAAACTTAAAATTTAGGCTTAATATTGTAATGTATATCTACGTTTAATGACACTGAGTATATTTTAATCACATCTATTAGAAAAAATCTCGTCATAAACAAACTCTTTTATCTCTAGCATAGCACTTTCATCCCTAGCCCAAAGCATTTTTTCAATTTGCATGACTAGTATTGACGCAATAATTACTTTCAATACATCGAAATCGACAGATTCGATTGAGATCAATTTCGGAACTTAATGAAAAAATAAGTTGAAGTGAAGTTTGTTTTTATTGCTTTGTTAGAACAGAGTAAATAACTAATACGCTCTATTAATAGCTTAAAATAGACCCATATTCAGTTACTTAAATTGACCGAAAGCTATAAGAAAATGTCAAGTTTTCCCATATACTAAACGTCAATTTGGCGCTTACTGTGTTAGATTTGACGTGTATTGGAGTTTCTGAAAAAGGGGGCAGTAAAAAAGGAAATAAGAAAATGTAGTAACTAAAATTAAATAGCCGTGTTTTGTCTGATATTCGCAAAAGCGTAAACATAACATCTACCAGCTAATATATTCATGTGAGGTGCCCACTGTAATTTGCTGTCAATGGTTATTCCAATAAACTTAGTGTCATTTTTATTCTCACGTGTTTCTATCTCTAACATTTAACAAAATTTTGATATTTCTGGTAAAACAAACTTGGTTTTACCAGAGTTAAACAATAAATTATTAACTGTGAACCAAATCAAGGTTAAATAATACTCCATTAACATCATCAAAATCTTCTTTTTGTCTTTCAATTTTGAAGACCATTGAAAAATCAGCAAACTACGCTATGTCAGTCAATTTTTCCACCATGAAAGGCAGATCGTTAATATACCAGGAATAAGAAAAGGCCTAATATGGAACCTTGTGGAACGCCAATTTTTACACATTGCAGGTAGAGGGACCAACTCAGGAGTAACAACTATTTCAAAAATCTGTCTCGTCTTACGAGTAGTTGTTTATTTCCTTAGTAAAAAACCTACTCGGAAATGTGGCGCAAGATGGTCAGTAATGTGGCCGCAAAACAACTAATAGTTAACCAGGACAACTAAAACATTTCTGGCCTGTTTTAGCAGGCCAGAAGAAACATTGTTGGCTTCTTTCTCATGGTTCTGTCCCATTTCAACAGATGGCGCATCATCCCATGTCATTTTTACTGAGCGTGAAGCGTGCCTGACGTGTGCTGTCAATTGCGGTAAATGGTGGACTCCACCAAACCTTATTTATATATAAATTACAACATAATTAATTTTATTTCCTCGCAGTAGTCCCGAAAAGCGCTTTGTAATATATTGGGCAAAAGTGCAATACATAGATGGATTCGTCTCTTCATCGATTGCTCACTTACCAGCCTTTACGACATTGTACTATTGCTTCCTCCTCAATGGAATTGACAATTCCATTCTTCTTCAAATCCATCTATTAACTAGCTTGTCTCAGTGGCTCTGGTTGGAGATACGAAGATTTCCTCACGTCACGGTGTTGTGGATTACCCTTAAGATAAAAACGTACTTCACTTACAAATCCTTTAATTCTTGGCCACAATTGTGCCTCTGCTACCCCGTATGGGAAAAGGTGTGACGCTTTGTAAATATATAGGTATGTATGTATCTTCTTCTTCGGCAGGTATGGATAAGTATCATTCTGTATTAGTTTTTTTTTGGGAATATTTTATTCTCAATCGGTAAAGTTTAGGGCCACCGTTTCAGGGGCCAACAGGACTGCAAGATCTTGCCCCTTGTAAAATTATTAAATATCCAGCTTAGTTCGCGCGAAGAATTTTAATATAACCTCTTTTAGACGTTCAATGGCGAACGGGTTGCTGGAGCTTATGATAATATTCATGTTATTATGAAAATTGCTGAACTACTTTTCATAACTGTAACGGGAATAGTATGAGAATCAAACACATTCCAGAGGCATCACCACTAAACTAATTAAAATAATCAGTTAAGTGCGGGTCGGACTTGCTCGAAGGGTTCCGTCGTACCATCGTTCAAGAAAATTTAAACACAAGAAATAGTAAAACAAAAAACTACTAAGAATATCTGTCTGAGCTTGGTTTCCATATCAGTCGCCACATATAAAAGATCCAACGTCAAACAACTTGTGCCACCGACGACAATAAGTGACATAGCGATTCTCGCGATTTCTATCGGTGATTGTAGGATATTATATCGTCTCTTGTATGGGGGCCCCCTTTCACTTATAAAATCTTGTGAAGTTAATTATTTTTTACCGTAGCGGAAACATAAATACAAATCCCGTAAAAATTTCAACTCTCTCCTTTTTTTATTTAATTATCAAACAGAGTTAACAGTAGTAACAGTTTTAAATACATCATTTAGATCACAAATACCACGAAGTTTGTGCGCATTCATGCGTACAAGATAAAATATTTAAACAAAACCTTGGTATCAGGGTCCCGTTGGGCATTTCTCGGGTACGAAACCCTAAAAACGTTTTTAAACGTTTAACGTTTTTGATTTTTGATTTGATTTTGATTTCAATTTAATTAATTATGCCCATCATTTTTCGTAGAGTCTTGTTCGATTTTCGAGTTAGCATTTTGCTGATACAATTGGATATCAAGCTATTAAAAATGAAACTTATTCCTATGTCCTCAAAAGTCACATATAAATATATGAATCGTTCGATCCCCGGCTGGGGGTAAAAAAAAACACAGGTTTTGGATGTTGGTATGTGTGCGACGCTCCTGTTTCTGGTACCGACGATGCAGGGTATCCTAGTTTGGGCCCAGAAGCAATGTAGGTGCCTGTATGTAAATAATAAATAAATAAATGGTAGAGGCCAAGTTACGCCCAAACCTGTAGATACCTTTATTCTCAAACATAAACACAATCCACTATTACTATAAACTCTGCCTCTCCGCTGTCATTTTAGTTTAGACAACTTCACAAACGGATTCATACTTTCACGGTTTTCACATTATATTTCGCTCTCCATTGAATTCATACCCTAAAGATATTCCCCGAATATCCGAACAATGCCGGTTCATCCGTAATGAAGCCATTTATCCGGTTCTCTCCGGTACGAATAGGTTGTAACCGGTTTTCGGGAGGGCAGTGGCTGGCATCGCTATTGTGGCCGAAGTGAGGCTTCGGGAAGAGCTAACGAGGCGAAATGTGTTGTACAGGTTAATCGTATGGAGACGGCTGGCTTTAAATGAGGTGATGCCAGAATTTTAAACTTAATTAATAATTTATACCCTTTTGAAATACAAACTTAAGTATAACTTAGCTCTGGATAGGGAATTCTGGTTGCAACATGCCTACAAAGCTCTTTGACAAATAGATATTGATTGGTTGGTTATATTCTTCTATCTATAGGTATCTACAAGTGCATGTGATGTGATCATTTATTTTGAAGACCTCTTGGTAATAAATGTCAGAAGTAATCGAAAACTCGGTCACAACATCTGCATTTCACTTAGATGCTCGTCACGAAGCTAATAGCCCAGGTATTGTGACCAGCCTGTAAGTTACAAGTCACAAAATTTAGGTACCATACAAAAACCATTCACAAAAGACTTAAAACCAAAAAATCGCGCTCCAACGCGCCCAGCTGACAAGGCTGAAATTCACTATTCTCACGGGAAAAGTGACAAAAAACGGGCGAGAAAACCGGAAAGCGCGGCAAAAAATTGTCATACGCTTCATAGGAACACCATTTGTATGGCGGGCGGCCTAACAACTCGTAGCTTATACAGATTCGGTTGAATAATAGATGGCGTTGCACTGCCGTAGTTTTGTAGCTATCCGCAGTTTTCAATGGGGTAACTAGACCTACTACCCTGGAGGTACATTTCGCCACAAAACAAACATTGATTTCGCAACGCAAACAAATAAAGTTACGCACAATGTGTGTACGATTTTCACGTGGCATAATTGTGCCTTTGCCACCCCGTATGGGAAAAAGGGTGACGCTATGTTTGTTTTGTTTTTAGATTCAGATTCGTTTATTTGAATAAATGTGGTTAAATGTTATGTGCACAGCACATTGGCACTCAAAGGTATATTTAAAAAAAAAAAAGGTTGTCTAACTAAGGTTGCGAACTAATGTGAGAATGACATTATTATTTCATATGTTTCTTCAGGACATTTTAGTTCCAAAAATATACTTTTACTGACATGATTCTTAATATTTTTTTTCGATATTTTTGTTGTTACTTTTGTTTGTATTGCTATTATGTAAAGTGTATTTTGCTACAATATCTACAAAATAACTATTTAATGAATTAGCAATTTTTTTTACCGTCTACAAGAATATTGTCGTTTTTTTGAACGTTATGCATCTCATTACTTGTCATGAGTTTTCCCAACTTCCTATTTACAATATTTCTTGTGGCTCTTCATATGTTTTTTGAATTTTGAATGTAATTATTTGTAGATGTCTTTTGTAAAAATCTAATGCACTTCTATAATATCGTGCTATAACTTTTATAAGATTGTTCTGCAGTTTGTGATTTGTTAGAATATTACTCATATCTTAATTTGCGTTCTTTTTATTATCCATTTTACTGAACACTTCTTGAGCATTTTTTAATTTTAATCAAGGGGAAACGTAGATCGTGGAATAACATTAATAAATCATGGAAATTGTCAAATTTTTTATTCACGCATGTTCGGTTAAGAATTTCTGAAAAGGTGATAGTTTTCATTATTTTTTTTATTGTAAGTTTTCATCGTTATAGTTGTTAATTAGGATGAAACATCTCTGTGGGGGATAAATTGGAATTGATTTGTCAAATTGTATATTCTTTGCTGTGTTATAGTACTAGATTGGCGATCGAGGCGAAGACGCTCGTAGTGTCGTGATGGTGCTTTAGTTTAGACTGATAGTAAACTAAAGCACCACCACTACCAGTGGGGATGAGCCCCAGCAAGCTAATATTTTTACTACCATTCTTTACATCAATCGCGCTCTTATTAATTTCACATGAATTAAAGATTGCAAAGATCTTACATAAGTCCATGGAACTAGCCTAATTAGATTCTTATTTAAATGAAATGTATGTATTTATTATAAATATATAAGAACGTGGTGCGTCGCTTACAGTCAGTTCATGCGTCATTGCTTAAAATATTTTCAATACAATTTCCGAGGCGGGTCGGTTTTCTAATGTGTATGTCAATATTATATTTAGATATTACTCTCATAAGACGGGTGAGTGGTTTACTTTCTTAAAGTAAATTTATGTTAAAATCGCCTCTGAGTATTTTTTTCTTCCGATTATCGTAAATTTTGTTTAGCAAAATATCGAGTCTGAGGTTATGGCGTCGTGTGAAATCGGCAGGGCAATGTTATTTGAGTTGAGCTATGTTAAAAAAATACGTACTGTTTTTTATTTTATTCTATGAACTTTAAGCCTATTTTAAGAAACTAATTTGAATATTTCTGGTAAAAGACGTCTATTATTTTTTTATATTTTTTTAATAACACCCATCGTGACGTCAGTTGCTCACAGTTTTGGAATGGTTGTATTTTACGCTGGTTGTTTCCGATTATAAAACTAAAAAACTATAAAATCATTATGTTTTTACGTTTTGACTGACATCTGGGTTATCGAATGACAGGAAAACTGTTGATACTTGTAATTTTTACAGAACATCCAACTTAACGGCGAAGGGAAGTCGAACTAACTACACCGTAGAGGACAAATGATGTACATTTTATTCCTTAATATTTTTTGATGGGAATAACGTAATTCAGTTAGGAACACAATTATCTCATTTTTTTCTTAGTTTGATACCTTTGATTTTTTTAATGGCCCATTGTTATTTAAAAATCGAAGCGATCATTTGATCGCATCAATAACATAACAAAATTCTAGAGTTTTACGTCATTTCCGTTACGTCTTCATCTTTATCCTCACTACGGTTGACAGTCAGAGACTTCCATAAAGACACGTCACTATGGAAACATGGCAGTCGGCGCTCACTGTTAGACATTGTGGGAACAAAGCAAGCCTTAAACTTTTCATTTTACTGTGCTAAAAGTATCAAATAACGCAACATGATAAATGGATTAAGACGGGTGCGTTTATGCTCTTTATTCTATGATCTAGTGCTCCCGCGTAATGCGCTGGCGGAATCTGAAATTTATATTGCTGCAGCAAGAAAGAAGCTGAGATGTTAAGATTGGGGGAATTGCAGTGAATTCCCGGAATTGGTTGCAATGGGCTAATCCTCCGTCTATTTTAATTACTTGAATCTCATATAAGTTTATTGCACACACCTATAAATTAAAATCAATAAACATCTTAAATTTGGCCGACTTGTTTTCTTATTAAGATGATAACTTTCGAACCACTAAACCGATGTAAATAAAAACTAACCAAGACCCATCGCCGGGAAGGCTTCTACCATTTACAGAAAACCCGTTTGAGCGCTAGAGTGCCACAGACAGACAGATAGATAGACGCTTCAAACATCTAAAATCTATTTGATCACATATGCACAAGTCATACTCTTGAACGGGTGCTGCTTGGGGGGACTGGTCCAGTCTGGTGTTCATATTACGGCATATTACATAGCAGCGCGCGTTTGTAAACGGACGACGCCGTTTGTAAAATGTGGAATCTTACAATTTGCCTGCCACATAGATACGATGTTATAATTTTAATATTAAATAAAATAATATTGTCATCAGATTAGATTATTTGTATATTGTATATTGTGTAAACTAATAAAAAAAAAAATTAAAAAAATACATTCCCGTAAAAATTCTTGGAGCTAACTTCTCTAACCTCTCTCTCTATTTCCGAAGCACTGGTAGAGTTTATGGAGTTTCCTTTTTCTGTGCGAGATTCAGCACATGAATCACCACTTGAAAGGGAGATTTCCTTTTTCAAACTCAAACCTTAATCAGTCATGTACTCATTAGTTTATTTGATCATATTTGATTTATTTTTTATTTTTATCCATATATATGAGACTTAAGCAAGTGTTTGTCTTGTAAAAGTGAATTATTTTTGCCTATTGCAATAAAGTTTTGAGTTTTCATCCGACGATTAACATTACAGGGAAGATATGACATTTACTCTATAAAGAAACTAAGGCCCGACAGATGGTTTACGAGTTAGCACCATTCTCGGATTAACTTTAACAACTCTATAGAAATTAGTATGGAATGCAGGCGGTCCGACTGTGGAACACAATTCCTTGCACTATAAGGTCCGACTGTGGAACACACTTCCTTGCACTATAAGGTCCGACTGTGGAACACACTTCCTTGCACTATAAGGTCCGACTGTGGAACACACTTCCTTGCACTATAAGGTCCGACTGTGGAACACACTTCCTTGCACTATAAGGTCGGACTGTTGAACACACTTTCTTGCACTATAAGAGACAGTCTCTTTCAAAATCCGAGAAAAGAGCACCTCCACTCGCTTTCGTGATAGTTTTAGTATGTTTATTATTATTATATATAAACTATATGTACTGGTATGTGTATGTATTGGTACTTATTTAGTAATCTGGTATTTAGGTATTTAATTTCTGTATTTTATTGATATTTAATTTACTTAATTGTGTTTTAGTATAGTCAAAGTCAAAGTCAAAGTACTTTATTACTGTAGATATTTACATATACTTAGCAAACTTTATTTTTCCCTTCTCAACATTGGACCACTGTGGGAGAAGAAGGCCATAGAAACTCCCACAGATTGATTTTTAGATATTGTGTAGATGATATGAGATATTGTGCACTGTCTACCCTTTCATTTTATATTTTCCTATCATGTCTTTGTTTGCTGGAAGAAATCTCTTTTTATAGATAAATAAGCCCGCCTTTGTAGATATTTTTTCTCATAAAGTAACCATTTAAATATCTGTGTGCAATAAAGAATTATGAATTATGAGTTGTCAAAGTTAATCCGATAATAGTGCTAACTCGAGTTAAATCCGCCTTGCCTTACATTAATAACATAATGCCTATTTTTTTCATGGGGTAGCAGAATCATAGTAAGCTTTTAGCCAGTAATTCTTTTCTTGATTTGACTGGCCAAACTTAGTCGGGTGCTTTTTCAGCCCGTTTGGGAAAAAGCGTAACGATTACGTTATTTTGTGTTATATTATTTGTTTATGTTTTGAGAATTGAGGAGAGGTTTTGAAGGTAATTTCAAATGTCTCCCCAAAACGTAACACCCAAAGCCCAAAATCTGCCCTCGAAAATGTTATCCCAACAATTATTCCCGAATTCCTCCGGGCTCCGACAACTGACAGCGTCATATCGCTCAAACCGACAGCCCGCCACCTGACCATCTATCTCTACCACCTCACTGGTTGCATTCCCGACCCTAACACCACGGAGTAAGACCTTTAGTCAACGCAAAAAGATTCAGGAATCTCCAATTCGCCTTGCAAAGCTTGAATTTGGAGGTGGTATAGGAGTTTAGACCTTATGGGAAGATGTTAGAAGTTAGATTGGGTCTGTGGGATGTTTTGGCTCAGGTGGTTTAAGAAATCCAGCGTTAAATTGTCAGCTGCAGCGCTGCAGTAAAAGTGCAAGAAAAAATGGAACAGCCTTATGAATAAAATCTCCGGCTCAAAGTTGTTTGTTGTGAAATAAACACTAATAGTAGTCTATAGACATAGGTCTATATTTGCCAATTTTCATACAATAAATACACACATTGCAAGATTGGCAAGATATTCATAGAGTCCAGCCTTCGGAGAGTCTGGTCTTTGTTTATAAGCATAGTCTTTTTGGCTTCTTCTTAGGTATATTCGTATCACTCTTAACAAAGTGGTTTTAGTTGCCACTTCATTTGGATGACCCGCCTCAAATAGTCACCTTTTTTAACAAGCATAAAATGATGTTCTTACGCGAAGAAAGGCACAAATTAAATATTTCTTGCTTTAAAATCTTTAACTTCTGTAGAGAGTAAGATTTTGATGCTTTCTTTTTAGAGCAAAACTCGTCTTTTCCAGGCTGGTGACACTCCGCCCTTACCTGCAAAGTTACAAGTACATCCGCCACCGCATTTGCGAGGACAGATTCAAAGGGTCGTCAGGTGCAAGCCAGATAGCATGTCACGTACACGTATAGATACAGATATTGCATCGAATTCGGCTACCTAAATATTATCAAGCACAAAAACAAAAAAAAAAAAATGCAATTCAATGAGACCAAATTATTTTAAGAATAAAATTACAACAAAAATTTACTATAATTTATATACAAATAATTTCATATGTCAAAATTTGTAACGATAAATAATTATTTACAACTTTTCATTAATAAAATCATCAACATCTTTTGAATTCAAAACTGTGATAATCTCTTTTTTTTGTGGTGAGGCAAGCTTAAATTCTTAATATTATCAGGTAAATGTTTATTTTTTCAAATGGTCATACAGAATGCATTGGTTTTTTATAGTGTATAAGTCTTTGGTGAGAAATAAAAGTTTGTCCTTAAATCTAGTGCATCGAGTTATCATATCGTGCAATGAAGAAATGAATATGATGGCGGTTCCAGTGGCATTATTTCTAGACTAAAGAGAAGCCGGTGGATTATTTTGATGCGCCATAAAGACTAGTTTGAGGTGTTTCACGTGATTTTGTCTCAACAGAACGTACAAATTGAACCTTATTGCATTAGGGAACTTAATTCGCAACTTCAGTGGGAGCGTTTGTGAGAGCTGCGTATTTGTGTTACAATCTTGTAAGGAATTATCATCTGAAATGGTATGCAAAGACTCAAAGTAAGTGTCGCTTAAAAATTATATTATCGCTGTCAGTGACAGAGCAAGAGACAGTGACCGCATGACTAAGGCCCGAGAGATAGAAAGCGAGTAAGCTTAGCACTACTTTCTGTTCAACATTGACAGTTGATCCGAGATTGTATGGCTAACTCGCTTTTAATCTGTCGGCCCTTAGTATATGTCCGTCAACCTTTGAGTCGTATAGGTCGGTTTTGAATCCGAGTTTTGACGAGAGCGGTATATTTAATCCAGCCGTATTATACGATATCAAATCGTGGGTTATATATGTATACATATATACATATATAAAAATATATATATCTAAATATATATATATATATATACATATATAAAAATATATATATCTAAATATATACATATATA
This sequence comes from Argyresthia goedartella, assembly GCA_949825045.1. Lineage (NCBI taxonomy): Eukaryota > Metazoa > Arthropoda > Insecta > Lepidoptera > Argyresthiidae > Argyresthia > Argyresthia goedartella. The sequence goes on along the minus strand of OX463826.1, from coordinate 30,102,581 downwards.
TATATATATATATGTATATTTAGATATATATATTTATGAAACTGTTATGTACAATATAAATATTACTATTACTTTCCGAAAGGCTTTTCGTGCAAAAAAAAAACCTGTTAGTAAGTTTAAAAAACTGCCATATAAATAGTTGAGATGTTTCCTTGGCAGCTGCCAACGTTTGCTAAGTAGTAGAAACCATTTTCACCATAATTCAAGCAAAATGGCACATTATCTCTGCATAACGAGAACATTGAACATAATTCATAGTACAAAGGCCAGTATATTCCTATTAGCACACTATCAGAACCCTCCATCTACCACGTCTCATTTCGCCAGTCACTACCGACGGAACCCTAATTATCTTCACGCGCCATTTGTTCTGACGATTAACAATTTGCCGAGGGAACCCTGCATGGTCTTTTGTAGGGATCCCTTGTCCCTTCGGTCGATGTTCAATCCGTGAATTGTCATTTGACGAAAATCATTGTTTAGCGATGCCTCACACTAATGGCTAGTATTTAATCGCTCATCAAAAATACTGATTTGCACAGCAAAAAAGGATCAACAAAAACACTTTTTATGTTTTTTATATTTTATGTGTACTCAGATTTATGTTTGAAGTATTTTTTGTTGTTCAACCTAACACCTAAGCTACCTCAGCATTTTGCCCTGATATTTGCTGGGCAAATCAGTATTTTTGATGTGCAGTTTAATATTTACCCACACTAATGCCATGAAGTAAAAAACACACACACACACACACACAAATACTTATTGACCGAGCGACGAAGAGTCCAGTTTCGAGATTGGCCAAAAATGCATTTGTCCTTCTGTCTGTCTGTCTGTCTGTCTGTCTGTCTGTCTGTCTGTCTGCCTGTTATCGCCTGCAGGTCACGTTCCTCAACCGAACAGTCGAATCTCGTCAAATTTTGTGAGCAGATTCGATAATTATATAGTTTTTTTTATTTTATTTTTATTTGCCTACTTATGGCGTTACGAAGTTATTGGTCGGCTACTTTTTACTCCATGTACGTAACCAGGTGTATTCATAAGTTAGTTTATCTACACACGTATCATAAACCCTCTTTACTGCGTTCAAAAACCGCACGTTACGATCAGCATTATGATAAACTACTTGGTAAAAACTCATTTCTTATCTGAAAAACTACACATTATGACCATAATGTGTAATTTTTCTACATAATATGACATTCAAATTTCGAACGCCGACGCCCGCCAGCGCGCCGCCCCTGTTTGTCTGTGAAGTTGGTACTGACATTCAAATTTCGAACGCCGACGCCCGCCTGCGTGAAGTTGGTACTACAGAACAAGCTACACAACTGCAGAGCCACAATGCCGGTCAAACATGCGGTTCCTGAACACATCAAAGAGAGCTTATGATATGTGTGTAGATAAACTAGTATTCACATAAACTACTATTGTATTATTGAAAGAAAATGCAGTCGGGTTATTTTATTTATAATAATTCCAGTTGTTCATCCGATAAACTTCAAGGGGTCGGGGGTGTGACGGGGGTGTGGAGGGGGAAATGGAGGAGGGGGAGCTTTCAGTAGCAAACGTATTCGTTATAGCGGATTTCAGTTTTTTAATCTATTTCCTATACCTTTTTTATAATCAACGCAGTTCTCTCTGCCTTCATGAGACAAACCTGTAGACACCAGATTTGACCTCGTAGGACCAATAAAACGCGAGTAATCGCCAAAAGTTATATCCCTATTTGGCTCAAAAGTCTGTATTGTAATTGGAAAATTCAAGCACCACCCAAGCCATTTTTCCGTCTTTCTCGACAATATGTTTAGGTATGTATGTATGTCGAATGTCTCGCGAGGTCTACTGTTCTCACAGAACCACTAGTAACTATATAGCGTCACTCGTTTTCCCATACGGAATGGCTGGGGCACAGTTGTGTCCACGTTTAGCCTTCCGATTTTTAGGTTGCATCAAAATGCTTACCATCACAAAATAAGGCTAAATTAATTACCTTATTTATATACTTCTACTTACCTATATGTTCAAAGTGGTTTATTAAATACAAATTTTTAATATTTGGCAAACAACCGCAATAATAAAACTTAACCTCATAAACTAACAAACAGAGTATAAAGTACCTCATGCGGAAAATAATAAGTTGAATACTTCAACTATGCTGAAGTTGTAGTTCATGTGCTCGCCGCGTGAAATTATTTCCTTCCCTGGCACATGTCCCAGCGGGCAGACTCATTCAGTGGGAGATTTTATTATAGGTTTTTCTAGATTTTTCCACCATAATGAATGACATTCAAAGTGGTGGCTGGACTGTTACAGCAAGTTGCGCCTCTTGCCGTATAAGTTGACCTATGTGCAGCTCAACAACAAGTATTGCACCGCAAAACGCTAGTAACCTGCGCAGAACACCGCCATATTTGTTCAAGTTGTGAAAAAATTGCCACTACTATTTTCTGCAACTAGATTTTGAAATTTAGTTCGATTTCGGATCGTTAATTTTGATGCGCAGAGCAGAGGAGGGACGACTGAGGTTGCTGGAGGTTCTGCAGACCAGGGTCGTTTCATCAGCGGGACACCATATAGTGGGATTCGCTTCGCTCACCCTTCGTAGCCTTCACCTATTCTGACCCACCACTTCGCCCTGGTATTTCTTTAGCAATTCAAGTTTAAACCAGTTCACAATTCAACGGTTTGGTTATAAACTAACGTGTTATATTTTAAGCAGTATGGTGTACTTTACAATTGATCAACAATTTATTAACTAGCGACAAAAAGAAGGTTAGATTATTAAATAACGGTTTTTGTCAATCTTACGGTGACAGATACATTGATATTGGCGTTACTTTAATACGATGTGACCAACACATGACAGCACTTAGGTTTCTTTGCCTGTACCCATCCTACAAAGTATACGTACGTAGCTGTACCTACAAGTCACTAGCATGTACTAAATATGCACTTTATGGTATGTACCACCATTTAGGTGTTTCCCCGTTATTCCGATGAACGCTTAGCTGTCATGTGCCTTGTTGTGTTGGTCGCGTAGTACTTACTTTTGTTAGGACCATCAGGGGCCTCCAAAAAAGTTTACACATTTTGGCTGGAAAGCACCTCCGATTTATTTGGCTTATGTCCCTCTGATTGTCTTGTCAGAAAGGGTAATTAATTATTTTGTATACCTTTCTATTTTAATGTCATTATTGGTGCTGACTATCGAGTTTAGTATGGAATATGTACTACTCCTCAGAGAGAAGATTTTTTCGATTTGGTCAAATCTTAAAAATGGACCAAAAACTCATTTCCACATAATTTCCATGTGACTTCGTTGGCAACAGACCTTGTATATACTTGGGCCTCATTTTCACGAACTCATTTTTTTTGTTAATATCCGCTCACGAAATTGAAATACTCAAACAAAGGCGGCGGAATGCATTTAGATAAGTCCGTGTTTTGATATCCATCCCTTTATTGATTTGCACTGACAAATAAAACGTTGTGATATCTATGTGCTGACAAACACAAAAAAATACTTTGTACCACACACTTACTTTTTAATTTGGTCCGTATTTCCAGATCGATCACTTTGGTGGTTGGAGCTATCAATTAGAATGTATTAAAATTATAGAATAGTATGATAACAGAGTATATAGAATGTACATAAATTAAAAAGTTACTTTGCGTCCCGGTAAACAGAATACAGTACCGGGAATAGACTAGCTCTTTTCGAAAAGATGTGATGAAATAGTTATTTGTGTCTCAAGGGATCAAAATGATGTATTTACGGTGAGGGCAGTATATTGAATCCAGAGTGAAGCGAAGGATTCTACGATAGAATCCTGAGCGTAGCGAGGGATCCTAAGAAATAATCCTAAGCGTCACGAAGAATTCAAGCGTTAACGCTCATGACAAAAATAATATCCTTCTGAGTGACACGTACAACTTTTCACACTGACTATATAAATACTACTTTGAATTCAACTTTCGAGACTTTTACAGTAATTGAATAACGAAAACAAAACTTTTTTTTACTTTCACCAATGTGTAAAAATAATCGAATCGAATATTAAAATGGTATTGGATATGAATATTCATTATATCACAATAGTCATCGATAGTTTTGATTTCAGTAAAACATATAATTTATTGTAACAATTTTTTTTAATGTTACGACAAATTCATAAATTTTCATATACCGTTATTTAAGTTAAAACTTGAAACAAGTTCGTTTTCAATCGATTACGATGACATAACAAACAATTATTTTATTAAGGTCTGTGTTCAATTGGCACATTGCGTAAATACTACAGGCCAATAAATAAATTGAAAAAGTAGCTTAAACAGAAAAACAGTCGTGGAGCAAAACCTACTTTTCCGAATGAAAGGTGTGAAAAATCATTTAGTATGGGGCTGCGGGGCTCGCGCGTCCAGTATAGGGTTGCGGGGCTCGCGCGTCCAGTATGGGGTTGCGGGGCTCGCGCGTCCAGTATGGGGTTGCGGGGCTCGCGCGTCCCGTTCGTTGGAATTTTTTTCATTCGTCTAAATTTTGAAGCGGCCATTTCTCTTGACTAGTATCCATTAGGAAACGAAAAACGCGTGTGCGAAGCCGCGCCACGGGTAGCTAGTGGTGAATAAGGTCCACGCTTTTGTCTCGTTCAGTTGGATTCAATTCAGGTCACGTGCCTCCTGTGTGAAGATGAAAAGATTAGCGATGTAGGGTTAGCGGCAGTTCTGGGAAGTAAGTTTTGCAAAACGCTTTTTCTGATATCATTTGTGAAGGGTATATTTTTTGTATGTAGAGTAGCTGGAAACTACTAATTATTAAATTTTAACGATTATGTATTATCATATTAGTTAGCGTAGGTTTTAAAATATGTAAAAGTGGAATTAAGTTCTGGTTCTGGCTGTGGCGCTGTGGTTGTGGCTCTGCCTACTATGCGAAAGGTCCCAGGTTCGATCCCCGGCTGGAGATAAAAAAAACAGGTCTTGTATGTTTATATGTGTGTGACTCCGCTATTTCTGGTTCCTTCGATACAGGGTATCCTAGTGAGGGGCCACAATCAATGTGCGCCTGTATGTAATAATAAATATATGCTATACTTGTTAGAAATATAATCTCCTCTAACCATCCTTCTATAGTCTATGGTAACCCGTCTATATATGTCTATGACATTTTTGACAGTTCCGTTTTCCCTTTTTCTTCGGCTTAACCTCTCTCAATGGCCTGTCATGTATTCCTTGCTCTGTGATAACTTTAATATTTAATTAGCAGTAATTGTACATAAGACTAGTCCGTTAATTACACTTACTAATACTGTAATTATTTTCTTGGTGTCTTTTATGAATAAAAGATTACTGGGAACTCCATATCTTCATTCTGGTGTCGACCCACGTGCCCTGAGTAACTTATCCTGCAAAGCCAACCAAGTTACGAGCGACCTGCCTCTGCTGCAGGTCTCACAATACTTATATAAATAAATCGCTTTACTACTAACGAAAGTACTACTATCTCAATCAATAATATCTTTCAATATCATTATTACTCGCAATAAAATACCTATATCTAGCACTACTACATAATATAATAACTAAAATACAATAAATATAAAGTACAATTTTTATTTTTAAACTATTTCATAAACTCTATAAAGCCTTCCACCCAGGCAGATTGCCGCGACGCAAACGCAATAACACTTCACCCCTAAAAGTATGAAATTGAAATTCATCGAATTTCCGCCTCGTTGGAACAAAAACCGGCATCTCTTCGAGATTTCGTGGTTTTCCTATAATTCTTGCTATCTCGGATTTATTTAGTTTCCTTCGAACAAATCAAATTCCCTCTTGTGTTTTCCACAAAGGAAATATAAAGACAACACTTTACCTTTACAATATTTTCTCTTTTATCTTCGGCACACGCATTTGTGCTTATCTCTTTCTGTTTCTGTGTCAAAGGAAAGGGTTTTAGCAATCACTTTCCTCAATGCCTAACAGGGATGATGTTCTTTTATTGTTTCTTGTAATTTGGTTATGGGCAAATTATGTGTTTATTTTGTGTCAAGTGTATTGTGCAATATTTAATGCTACGAACGTCTACAATACAAATCGTGATTTTGATGAATAGGATGTTTTCTGACAGCTAATTAAAAAAACGTTCCGAAAGCACATGGCGTTCATCCGCCAGGGCTTTCATTTGAGGGTCTGTGATAAACTAGTGACCAAAAAGTATGGTAAGTAAGTAACCCACACTTACTTGTTGGATTCAGGATTCATTGGTTCAACTACTTGCTTGCTTGGCAAGTTAATTTTTTTTCTTGAATTCCTTTGATTTCGCAAGGGATTTTGGTTTACAAACCAAAGACAGCCGAGGAAATAAGCCACATTGGTCCGAAAAAATAGCCACATTACTCTTATCCAAATAGTTTGAGTAGTCGTAATTATCACAAACCAGACGATAACGCGAAGAGAAAGAAGTCGATATAAAATCAACAAAGGAGATATCATTTAGAAAAGCTGGTCTAGATTACGTTTAGCCATTAAGTGAGTGAGAATGAATGTACTGACCTCAACCGTTGATATAGAGACGATGATTCCACGCAGATGGGAAAGCACAGCACAGTCAGGAAGGGCTGGCAGGCAGGCAGGAAGAGGTTTGAAGATCAAGTAGTCAAGAGAAGGCAGATAGAAGGGCGGTAGACGGACGGGACAGGAACAAATCGTAAGTAGGGTTTTGTTTGTTGTTAACAAGTGACAGTTCCTGGTCTTCGGGTTTGTCCCGGACCAGCTGTGCCTTAGTCAATCACCATCAAAATGGCAACTGGTATAAAATAAGCCTTGTCTCGCGTCAACGACATTCGTTATTTTTTATGAACTATCAGAAAATTGGCCGTTGTTGAAACTATAATATGTTATCTGTGTAATTTATACATATGAGTATTTATTTGCAAAGCTAGCTTTAGCCTGCGGTTTCGCCTACGTCTAGCCAAGTTATAGAAGGTTCATTAGTCACAAGCTAGCGGTTTACTACGTATTATATTTAAATTTGTTGAAAAATCCTGAAAAGATGGTTTGTTATATAATGACATACGAATGACTTTCTGGGGGCAACTACGCAGACTACATCAACAAACGTCATGATGACATTTGCGCAGTGTTGCCGCTATCAAAACACTGGGTTTATTGAAAGCAAACTACTATTAACAAAAACCTGATAACTCACGGACTACTCAACTACCAACCCAATATGTATCCTTTCTATTCCATTTCCATTCTGGTTAAGCTGAAAGAAATCTCTTATTTGACAAAAGCTTGCCTTTTCTTTATGATTAAAAATTGTTATTTCGTGTGCAATAAATATATGCGATATGCAACCAATCCAACAAATTGACTTTGCACGATTTAGAAAACAGAATTCCTTTGAAAGCTGCCAATGTAACGAAAGGGGGTTGAGACGGAGGGAGGGGTAATCTCAGGTCACAATTGTGCAGATGCACCGGTCGCTCCCGGATTCAATTGAATCATTGCCTACTATGAGAGATTGTCGCCGGAGCCGGGAAAAAAGAAAAAATCCTTCGGTTCATTCCATCGAATAAGGAAAATGGGAGGTTCAAGACGTTGGATTAGGGAGGTGAGATGCAACTGTGGTATTTTTACGATGGGGCAATTTATTTTCGTCTTTTTTGGCTCAGTTAATGTGATAAAAAAAGTCAAGTCTCACAATCCTAAATCTCACATTGACTGCTAGCAGAGAAGTTTTATATTTTTTCGGATATTTTGTGTGCTATTTACTGTGTTGAAATTGGCTAAAGCACTTTTTTTACTTCAGAATGTAGGTGCCTACCTACCTCTATATTTTGATTAAATTCAATTCCTAATGAAACCATTAACCAAGTAAAGTTCACATCACTAGCCACTGCAGATCAGTACGAATCTAAAGAATTAATGTATTTATACTCAACGTTAAGAAATTACAGAGCGTTCATCGAGTCTTAGCTATTCATCGCTTATAAAGAGTGGCGTATTGCAAGGCGCTTCCTAATAAATGCAAAAAGAACGAAGCTGGGGTGTTCGGGCATCCCATAATCTAGAGCTGTAGTAATCCCACTAATGGGGCCGCGAGCAATTTTGTGATTGTTTTTAATTAAAAATGAAGTTGTCCGCTCTCTTTGACCGGAGAGTTGGAAATTTCAATTTACAAATGTGTAAATCTGCATTGTAAATTTGCTATCGATTTTGGATTGGTTAATTTGAAACGTCCGTTTGAATTGTGATGCGGCTACCATAGTATAACCAACAAGGTATGATCATCCTCTTACCTTAGGTGACGTCATATTTCGTCACCTTCATCCATGTGACGATTGCCCATGATTGCAAGTGGCAAAATAGCGTCACATGTTTTAGGCGGGAAGCGGAGAATCATACCTCGTTGGTTAGACTATGATTGGGAGACACTTGCTCTCGTTCTAAGGAAATACTTGGTTCCTACAGCTCTTCACGTCCTCCCGTGTAGTACTAAGGAGCAACAAATTATTTTCAAGACGTTCATTTCCAGGTTTTTGATAACAATATTGACCAAATTTGGATGTTTCAAATACATTTGACACTTGCAAAATTCACCTCAAAATAGGTTAGCACACCAAATTAAAAGAAGAAGAAGAAAACTTGATTACGATCTTTTCTATCATTTGAAATGAATGAACTTTGTCGTTCTATGTCATTCTACGCCGTTTCCACATTTTACGTTGACTGTCATGTTACGTCAACTAAATGGGAAAAGCGCCAAAATTTAACCAAAACATCGTAATCAGTATTAGCATCATGGTATGAGTCAATTTCAACAAAAATATCGTAATCTTAACATAACCAACACGATATTAGTGAACTTAAACAAAAATGTCGTGATCTTAGTATAACCAACACGACATTAGTGAACTTAAACAAAAATATCGTGATCTTAGTATAACCAACACGACATTAGTGAACTTAAACAAAAATATCGTAATCTTAGTATAACCAACACGACATTAGTGAACTTAAACAAAAATATCGTAATCTTAGTATAACCAACACGGCATTAACCAAAAATATCGTAATCTTAGTTTAACCAACACGGCATTAGTGAACTTAAACAAAAATATCGTGATCTTAGTATAACCAACACGGCATTAGTGAACTTAAACAAAAATATCGTGATCTTAGTATAACCAACACGGCATTAGTGAACTTAACCAAAAATATTGTGATCTTAGTATAACCAACACGGAATCAGAATCAGTTTTTTTTTTAATGAATATAAATAAATAAATTATCTCATTCAACATCAAAATTATACTTACTTATAACTACAAGTTTTTTTTTATGTATATAAAAAATACTATACCTTTTCGGAAGGTGGGCCTCGGGCTTAAGAGAAACGGCAAGAAAGTCCCCCATACCTTCTTTTAAAAAAAGTGACTTTACAATAGGTACTGGTTTCGGTCTAAGGAAATTCGCCGGCGAGTGATAGACTTGATCCATCGCCCCACGTCAAATTTCTGTGCGCTGAGATGGTATGGACCAAGCAGTTTTGTCATCTAAGTATTCCTTAATATTATAATAGGACTTTCTTATCAGCTCATGTTTAACATAGTTTTTTAACCTCTTTTCAGGAAGGATCAATGATTCCTGTGGTATTTAATTGTAGAAGCGAATACAGTGCCCCATGAATGATGTGCCTACTTTACTTAGTCTAAATAATGGTAGTGCTAATCTATTTCTATTTCTAGTGTTAATTGTATGGCTACATATCACCTACAATTTTAAATAAAGCTATGTTTTTTCTTAGATGCATGATATTCTCGTAGACATATTGACAGGTAACCGTAAGTATTTTTTTTTTTATTTTTCTCTTAAAGATTCTCTAGCATCTAATTGATATATCGCCCTGATCGCCCTTTTTTGTAAGACAAATATCGTATTTAAATCTGCTGCTCTCCCCCAGAGCAATATTCCATAAGACATAATACTGTGAAAATAACTAAAGTAAACAAATCTGGCAGTTTCAACATCTGTAAGATATCTGATTTGTCTGACCGCAAAAGCGGTTGAGCTAAATCTTCGTGCGAGATTAGTTATGTGAGGACCCCATTGAAGTTTCGAATTTATAGTGATTCCGAGAAAGATTGTGTCCTCAACGAGGTCCAATTTTTCAGATCCTATTCTTACACTGCTTTCAACCTCTCGTACATTAGGCAAACAAAATTTGATACATTTAGTCTTCTTTGAGTTTAATAACAGGTTTACATTGAACATGACATTGAACGGCATAAGTGAACTTAAACAAAAATATCGTCATATTAGTATTACCAACGTAGCATGAGTCAACTTCAACAAAAAGATCGTATTTATACGAATAGTGCCTCTGGGTGATGCAAGTGCATATTCATTCTGAACAGCTTTTACTATGAAACCGATTTGATCTGAGCAACTTTAAATTTCAGTCCTCGACACATTTTGGGCCGGGCGGCCAGCTGAATCGTATATAGCAGAGAAAAATAAAGTAGCTCAGATCAAATCGGTTGCAGAGAAAGTTGTTCAGAATGATGTCCCTAACAACCCTCTATAATAAGACTACAATTTCTTTTACATCCTGTTTATCAAACTAGAGGAATAATTTCCTTAATATTTCTGTATTTCGAGTCAAGTTTTAGGCGTATCCGAGATGAAAGAGTGTTTGAAGCTGTTATAACTTTTAGTTGTAATTGTAACTTTGATGTTGAAGCCGGCGACAACATCGTTAAATATTATCGAAATATCGTACTTCTATCCTTTCAACTTAATCAATTGTTGTACTAAGTTAATTCAATTGGGATATCTACTAAAATGTTTAAGACCATCATTTTCACTCTATGCTAGTTGCATTTGTAAAATATGTATGGGTAATGTTAACTACTCAAAAACCGAGGGTAGTTAGGATGGATCGCGATTGTAAACTCTATGCCATATGCATATAACGGAAAAGTGGCGTTAGCTAACGCCGGTGGTAACTGAGGGGTTAAATGTTATACTCAATGTCGTTGCTATTAATAGACCCGATTGCACAACCATCTGTGGCTCTGCCTACCATGCGATAGGTCCCGGGATCCCCGGCCGGGGGTAAAGAAAAAAAACCTTTCTTTCTTCTGTCTTTGATATTCATATTGTGTGACGTCGTTGTTTCTGGTTCCCATGACACAGGGTGTCCTGGTGTGGGGCCAGAAGCAGTGTGTGTTCCTGTATGTAAATGTTTATGTTATGTTTATTTACTCAAAGTTTGACGGAAACTTAAACTCCGTCACTGTCTCTCGCACGGAAACAATCCGTATGACATTTAAGCTGCACTTCATTTGAGAAGCAGTCGGTACAGGCACCTCCAGGTTTTCTTGGCGTTTCAGCGAGCTATCACCCCTCTCTCTCGCCCATATATGAATCGCTCCTGTACTCCAGGCGACATTCTGACGTCATTAAAATTGGTGATAGCTGTACTTTACATTCTATAATTATTCTATTAGACAGGTCATGTACTTGTGCTGTACTTTACATTCTATAATTATTCTATTAGACAGGTCATGTGTTACTTGTGCTGTACTTTACATTCTATAATTATTATATTAGACAGGTCATGTGTTACTTGTGCTGTACTTTACATTCTATAATTATTCTATTATACAGGTCATGTGTTACTTGTGCTGTACTTTACATTTTATAATTATTATATTAGACAGGTCATGTGTTACTTGTGCTGTACTTTACATTCTATAATTATTCTATTAGACAGGTCATGTGTTAACTCGTTGGTTTTTTAAAAGTATTGTAAGAGGAAATAAGAAAGAAGATGAATGATATTCCAATCTATCGTGAATCGATTAAAAACTCAATCACATTCAACCAGAGCTTCCCAACAATGGGGCCTCCATTTCTCATATTTTAAATGAGGAACGAGCAATCTGATTTTCACTAAGAGATCTTATACTAGAGAAAAAAGTTTACTTTACTTAACTTTCTCTAATTACCAAAAATATTGTTTTGGATTTTGTGGGATTTTAGTTAAGTAAGACTACATGATGACGACTACAAGTAACAAAAATATGAAAAACATCTCTCAAATAAAAAATCTCTCAGAAGCTTATTAGCCATTGATTGTGATTGGAATTAAAATAGCCTTTATTAACATAAATATGATAAAACGAACACAACATTAAATTAACATTCTCTTTGTGTTGCATGCCGACTGGTTGGTTAGTTTGTTTTTCTGCTTGGAATTCAAGTCTAGTATTCTGCTGTCACTCGTCACTGGATCGTCGTGGATCGTCACTCTTCACTGTTTTCTTGAGCACCGAGCTGAAAGCACGTACTTCTTCATAAAACGTTCTTCTGTAAAAATGAGTAAAAAGTATTCCTACTGTTAATTTGTGTAGCTGTTTTCTGTCCCCAACTCTTGGGTATGTATTTGTCTAGCTCGTAGTTATTTCAGACATAAATCTGTAAATATCACTGTGTCTCTCTATCCCTACAGTTTCTGACTCGATTACAACACCCTTGATAGCTAGCTAACCTCGAGGCTCTGCATGCGACGACGATCTACGAGCGACCGAGCGTCAAGGAGCGTTGTAATCACTTTCACTTCAAGTTCTCAGACTGGTCTGATCTTTTCAGGGTTCCTCTGCACACCCGTGTTACTCTGTACTTGGCACTTTCTCCTGCACATCCCTGTTTCTTGGCTCCTGGCACCTTTCCTGCACATCTCTTGCTTAACCTGGTCTCTCGTGCTGGAGGACTCTACAAAGACCCCTCGAAGACATCGAATCCTTACTGAAGACCTGCCAGGGGAGTCTCTCTCGAGGCCATCAAATTTAACCATCTAAGTTCTGTGAAATCCACACCCTAGCCGCGGTATCTCTACTTGTACATAAATCTTATAAATATTTTTAATTCTTTCTCCTTAGTTAGGGAATCTCTACTTGTTTCACCATGACACGTTGTTCGCATCATTTTAAAAACTTTGTCAGTGTAATATATTTCAGTCAAAAGAAAAAAAGTATTTGGTCGCTTCATACGTATCACAGTATTTTTTTTATCTCATCTCCAGTCTTCAATCTCCCGTGTAAGATGAGATCTGTAATACCGACGTCGACTGCAGACGAGAGCATTGTGTCGGCGGACTGTATGATTGGTGCACCTGTTGAGAAACGCTTGGACTCTGACATCGCTTGGATATGACGTGGGGTTCGAAGCACTGCGGTTTCTAAGAGCTTTTTCAACAAATAATGGAGTACAAACTTATTTTTACGCTAACCACATACGACATGAAACGTTTAACCAGTTATTAAATATATTTTGCATAAAATGAGGCTAGCCCATCGCCGTAGGTGTGGAGTTATAAAAATTTCCTGATTTGCATTACAGTAAGAGCTTCCGTAGTACTTAATTTATTTTTTCTTATTGATTCATCACATGGATTCGCGAATAACCTATTGACCCAAAAACCTTCTTGGCTTCTCATGAAGAAATAAATAGATAAAGAATAAATATCGTCACAGATAATAAACCGAAGACCAACAAATTCGCAGTCGTTGAGCGACAATACCCGAAGTTCTTTAATTAACAGGAAACTTGCGTGGACCGCGAGTACTTTGACGTAGGACCCTGAGATCTTGACCACTTTGATGAAAATTGGCGTTACAGCTTCGATTCAAATTAACTACGTCATAAATATTCTACTAACATACCTACAGGTATGTTACTGTCTACAAACAAATAGTACAGCACCCACACAAGTGTTGTAAAGGAAATTCAACACTCCATTTTTGGGATAAACCGTCGACTGAGCTTTAAATAAGTAAGTATACGAGTAGCATTTTTAAATTTTAACTAGCTGATGCCCGCAACTTCGACTGCATGCTCCTAGGAAGCATCATTTACCGAGATAGATAACGTTACTCTACTTCTGGTTAAATCGGATAAAAAGTATCCGATATGCTAATCTAGCTCATAAACTATCTCTGTGCTTAATTTCATTCAAATCCGTTCAGCCGATTTAGCGTGATTGAGGCACAAACACACTAACATCCAAACATCGCTGCTTTCACATTTATAATATTAGTTGGATGCTAATATTCTATTAATGGGATTCCTTTGACTGGAGTGTATAGATGAATTTCCCAAAATAATATTTACCATGTATGTTTTTTCCATTCGCGTTTTTTCCCATGATTTCATTTTCTACGTGATATATTTATTGGTTGCTTAGTTTTTTACACGCTTCAATTTCTACTGTTTCTTTTTACCAGACATATTTTCCTATGCATTTTTTGCCGTATTTTCGTACAGTTTATGCTTGTTTTAATTTACATCCATACATATTACGCCTTATGCCATACGGGTTAGCAGAGGCACAGATGCGCCCCCGTTTATCCAGTTTTCACTACTTCATTTTGCGAGACGGGGGCTTGTGAAAATAAATGCATAGGAAAAATTATGTCTGGCTAAAAGAAACAGTAGAAATTAAGGCGTGAAAAAAATTATACTACTAGAAAAAAATCGTGTAGAAAAAATGAATCGTGGGAAAAACGCGTATGGAAAAAAATACAAGGAAAATATTATATCGGAAAATTTATCATATATATACTCCTCAATATATACACTCCTCTCCGAGTCCCGGTTAGTAAGTTGCACTGACGTGTTAGGCATTAGTAATGTGATATAAGTCAACAGTGAATATTGAGTGGTCCCATTAGGATCTATTTCTTAGGTCCAAAGGACACCAAAGAGTGAATTTATTTCGAAAATAATTTCGTTTCGTTGGCAATGAAATTCCGCAACAAGCGGCGGTATGTGTCGGCGGTTCCTTCATTAAGAACACGGATAATTGAATGTAATGTTTAGTTTGGCAACAGAAAATCGATTTCTAGGGTTCCATACCCGAAGAGTGCCGTCTGTCCGTCCGTCCGATGAACCGAAATAGGTAAAGAGTTGAAATTTTCACAGATTGTGTATTTGTGTTGCCACTTCAGCAACAATGATGAACTACATGAGGTTTTATAAATTAAAGGGGGTCTCCATACAAGAGACGTGTTTTACGAGAGACGAGATATAACAGCCATAACTTGATTCAAGTATGATCGTAGATTTCCCAGTTTGTCACAAGGTTGTGGTGGCGCAATTGGTTTCACTATCTCAGGGTTCTGGGTTCGAATCCACGTGGTTCTTGGTGGTTATATTTTCTTGTGCGAAGGTATGGAACCGCACTTCACCGATTATCTTTGATACCGATTTTAACTAATTGTTGATAATTCAGCTAGAATAAATAATTAAATAATCTTGGCTTAACTTGCATAATTTCAAAATTAATGTTTTTTTTTTGTTGCAAACAATTTTAACTTCACAATATCGGTTTTGAGTTTTCAATCAATCAATGAATCAAAATAATTTATTTGTCAAACATAGGTATACAAGTTGGTAGGTAGTGTTATTGTTGCTCTAAGCTTAGCCATAAAGGCGTTCAAACATTTTATACTTATGTTACATACATGCATGTCTCAAAAATAATAAATCAAAACATTTACATATAAGTATCTTTAGAATCTTACGGCACAAGTGTAATCAAATCATAAACAAAGCTAGCGACCAAAATCAGTTGAAACTCACATTTTCTTATCGTGTAGATATTCGGCAATGGAATAGTATTTTTTTTTAATTAAGACCTTTCGTAGTTCTTTTTTAAATTGCAATATGTTAACTATGTTACGAATTCTATCAGGTAGGTGGTTCCAAATTATAGTTGCCATGCCAAAAATATTGTTCTTAAATAGTGCCGTTTGGTGTTGGGGCATACGTATTTTATTCATATGCCGTTTACTACTATAAGTAGTAAATAGGTGCATGTTAGACTTAATAAATATAACCATCTCAAATATATATAAAGAAGGCACCGTCAGTATATTAAGCCTTTTAAAGTGTGGTGAAAAGACCACAAATAGCCCTTACACACTTATTTTGTGCAATTAGAGCGGATCCTTTGTTAACTCCATTGCCTCAGAATATGATACCGAATCTCACAGTCGAGTCTACGTAACCATTATATGCCGTCAATACTGCTTCCTCAGATACGGTTTTTGATAGTTTGTACAGAGCATAAGCAAATGAATTCAATTTATTACATATTTTGTCTATCTGTGTTTTCCATTTTAAATTACTGTCAATATAAATCCTTAAAAACTTTGTATGATTAGTTTGTTCGATGCTTTCACTTGAATATCGTATGTCCAATTTTGTTTTATCATTATTATAATTATTTTTAAAACTTATTATTTTAGTTTTGTCAACGTTAACAACTAAATTATTATTATTAAGCCAATTTATTATCTTATTTAGTGTGGTATTAATTTAATTCTCAAATTTGGTGGTGTCATCGGCGAATAATATCATAGGATACTTAACAACATTCAGCAAATCATTAATATATGCTAAGAACGGTAATGGACCCATCACACTACCCTGTGGTACACCACGCTCTATATCTCTGGGTTTTGATGTGTATGTCTTTTCTGTTTTTGTTCGAGTACATATTCTGTTTATTTGTGTCATTTGTTGCCTTTTGTACAGGTATGATTTAATTGTTCTATCGCATTACCTCTAATATCATATTTTGATAGTTTACTAATAAGTATTTCTTGGTTCACAAAATCGTGGCCTTACTCAAGTCCATAAATATACTGATTACTGGATTTCTGCTGTCCACGTTTGATATAACTTTACTAAGAAAGAGGATGGCCATATTTATAGTCCTATTTTGTCGAAACCCCTTTTGTTCTGGCGCAAATAGGTTTTGCTTCTCAAAGTATGTATAGATATTTCTGTAAATAACCTTTTCAAATATTTTTGAAAAGACGGGTATCAATGCAATGGGTCGATAAAAGTTAATATCATGTTTGTCGGTCTTTTTAAATAAAGTTTTAACAATTGCAATTTTCAATACATTTGGAAACATGCCGTTTTCCATACATTTATTAATTATATGACTCAGGATCGGCGAGATTATATTAACCACATATTTTAAGACCTTTGTGGATATTTCATCATAACCTATACTGTTAGTGTTCTTTAAAGACTTGATTATTAGGAGGATGTCAAATGATGTCACTGGGGTTAAAAATATTGATTTGCAAGTATTGATAGGCATTGGATTATTATTATTTGATGTCAATTTTGAATCATTGTTATTATTACTGTTATAATAATTATTTAATGTCAATTTAAAATCATTGTTATTGGTATTATTATTTAATGTCATATTTAGGTCATTGATATTATTATTATTTAATGTCATATTTGATTCATTATTATTATTACCGGTATTTTTTTTATTTTGTCATTGTTCGTAAAATCAATAAAAAAGTTATTAAATGACTCAGCTATTTCTATTGGATTTGTTTTATTTTTACCTTCGTGGATGATTTTCTGAATGTATTCTTTTGGCATGTTTGGCTGTGATTACCATGGGATGAGATTCGATATCGCGAAGCCCCAAAAGGGATTGGGTCGTTGAGAGGTTTTAGTTACTCGAACTTCAGAGTACTCACTAGCTATCATAACAGCTATGGAGACATGATAGTTTTCTCTAGTAGGTACTATAAATGTAGGTACTGTATTCAACTAATCAATTTTATTTATTTTTAATTAAATAAATACCTTTAAACTATTGATAAAGATAGGGATACTAAAATTACAAACAAATAAAATAATACAGTAAGCAATCAGCGTGTCTACGAAAATATCTTTCAAAAGAGCCAAGCTACTATTAATATCAAGTCGATACCAACAACAAAATCATTCTCGTTCAAAAGCACTTCCTCAGTCGCGCGTTCTCGAGACAATCTGTCATCCCCCCCGCCCCTCGCTGCCCCCTGATGAGGTAGGTAACGAATAAATTATTCCTAGAAGACCTCTCCTAAATAGAGGACAAATGGCCTATAAAGATAATGGCAGCCACTGAGCGGGAACTCAGATAGCGTAGGGTCGACGGAGGGAGGTTGCTTTCCGGATATTTCCGGAATTGTCTTCCAATTGAGATTTGGCAGCGTGTGATCTTGTGTTTGATCTGGAGTAAAAGAAGTTAGTTTCTGTCGCATAATTTATTGCTTGAGTTGGTTGTAATAAATGAAGACAAAGCTAGATTTGTTTGTTTCTGTTCTGCTTGGCTGTCCTTTTACGAAACATTTGGAAATTGTGGGATTTAAAATTGTTGTAAAACTGATTCTTCTCATGAAGGTGTCCAATTGATCTTAAATCAAGTTGGATACGAATTGGATCGATTTTTTTATATACTTGACATCGGATACTCAGGGCAACCATGATCAACTCAAGGCATTCTTTCTTCTCTGCACGGTGTATTGATGGTTGTTGAGAGTCAGAAATAATCGACTCTTTCCCATAGTTCCTATAGGTCAGGTAAAAGAATACTACTAGATAAGGCGATAGATACATACAATCTAACTTAATATTGCTAGATTGCATAAGAATATAGATATATAGATATATATAAAAATATAGGCTCTCTGTTAAAAAATCGCTAAGAAAGTATACAATTAGCAAATGCAATGCTTCCCATGAACTTCATATCGCGAACTTATGCAACAGCTTTAATAACACAATCAAATAAAATGTTCAACGTTCTTGGAAATGAATTCTGTACAAATTGACTGTATTTTCCGCTACTTTTCGTCTTTCACACTCTAACATTCTCAGTGTAGAGATAAAGTTATTGATGGTAGTATCTCGGTTAATGGTTCTTTTACAAAGCACTTTATTCCTTCCGAAGTTACACATTTATTTTCTGTTCGGATTTTTGTTCAGTTTTTCCTGTAGTGAAAGTTAATGATAGAGTTCCGTTTCTCGTAACAAAAAAACATATTGAGGTTAAAACTTGCTTCCTGTTGCGATATCTTATTTTGGCAAATTATTTTTTTAATTGTTTGGAGAAATATGTCTCTTCCTAATTATCGGAGAATCTACATCTTCCGGAATGAGAGTATTTGTGTTTCTCAACTCATTAATTGCATATATTCTCCTAACGCGACCCAGTTTATCATAAAAGTAATACTTTTTGGGAATGTTAATGTAAGGTGTGATACAAACAAATGTTTAAAATAACTAAAGTACCCTCGTTTTCAAAAACCCAAAAGTAAATGACGAATTCCAAATTTCCAAATCCAAATGTCTTTATTACTATAGATAATTACTTATACTTAGCAATCGTCATTTAAATACTTTGGGCATTACCGGCTTAGCAATCGTCATGAATTATGGTTTGTCTTGACTCCTGGCAATTCAGTAAAAATTACCATTGCAATATTTATAACACGGTCCTTACATAGCAAATCTGATGAATATATCTCGTCCGATCAACGATTTGATATTATTTTCGCGTCAAACAGAGCTTCCAATTTCCGAGAAAACTAGGATGCAACCGCTATGCGACCGTCATGGATTAAAATTCCCAGTGCAAAGGAAAACAGCAATCCCGAGAATACCGCAGACTACCGCTGAATCCCGCTGTCTCGGGATTCCTTCATTTAATAACGCATCGTGGGCGGGAATTTATTAAAAAACTTGTCGCAGTCAGCCGGCTCAGTCAGCCGGCTTTAGGACTTGAATCGACGATTTCTGTATTCATGTAGTCGGTTTTTGTTTGTCTAGATTTATATTAAATCAAACCAACTTATTCATAAACGTCTAATAAACCTATTTTAACCATAATGCAGCTATGACTCGTTTGTTTTTGTCTGTCACTTTGAAATTTGTGTTTGTGTGAAAAAGATGAAGCACATTTTAGCTATCATAATCTAAGTTTTATGAATAAGTCGGAAAGACTTTATTCGACGGCTAGCACAAAGGTATCTCCACATATACATGTTTGTATCTTACTAAGTATTAAGAATGTAACCGAAAGGTGTGGTGAAGTTCTATGGTATCGTTACTGTAAACATAGCTCTGAATTCTGCTCCTGAATAAATATTCAGAATGATATCCCTAATAATCCATTGGTACATACACAGCTGCCAAAATAATTGTAACAATACGAAATACCGTTTACAAATACATTCATCTGCATTTGTTGCGTGCTCTCAAAATATTTTTTGCAACAAAAGCTAACGATATAAATCTAAACCGAACTCCGCATTCAATGGAAAAGTCCAGATAGTTTTTGTAAGCCTGCTTGATGCGAATAATTTCCACGACATTTTTTTTTCGGAACCAATAGCGCTGAAAAAAGCCAATTAAGTGAAAACTGACGACAGTGCAGCTATGAAAAGTTTAGAAATATATTTTAATTTTCACTTAAATAATTTCTGTCGGTATTTTGTGAACTGAACACCACATATATATGGAAAATGAGAAGAATAAATGTATGTATAGAAAGAGAAAAGGCACAAAATAATGGACCCTGAGCTATAAGGTAAATTTGAATATCTTTTTGTCATAATTGGCCACTACTACTACTGTTATAAACATAAAAATAAAACTTAGAACATTTACATACAGGCACATGCATTGATTTCGGCCCCACACTAGGATACCTTGTGTCGCGGGAACTAGAAACACCGATGGAACACACAAAATTTCAAGACCTGGCTTTGTTTTTTTTCTTTTACCCCAGCCAGGATTTGAACCAGAGACCTCTCGCTTGGTGTGGCTACTTTCATACTCCATGTACTAATCAGGTGTATTCATAAGTTTGTATGTGGTATTGAAAGAAACTCTCACTCGCCAGGACTACAGCTCACAGAGCCACAACTGGGGCCCTATTCTGCTAGCACAATGACCACTCAGTGACAATGACGCGACGTTGGAGATAATTAATCATATATATCAGTTAACAACCAAAGAGAAAGGTATTACAAATACGTCAGATAAAATAAATCTGAAATTGACTGTTCGTCGTCGCGTCGCTGTCACTGAGCGGTCATTGTCTACCAGAATTGGCCCCCAGTTGTAAAGATTAAGAGATACTAGTGGCTCTGTGAGCTGCAGTCCTGGCGAGTGAGAGTTTCTTTCAATTCCACATACAAACTTATGAATGCACCTGGTTACGTACATGGAGTATGAAAGTAGCACCAATAACTTTGTAAATTACATTTTGCGGTCTTACACCCAGCTACTTTCACAGTCCCTAAAATCTATAGACACCTCATTTGTTAAAATCCTTCAACTTTAGGGTTTTTTTGAAATTTTTAAACCCCCATATCTCCGCCATTTTGAAAAATTGCCAAAAACTTAAACGACAAAAAAACTATTTAATCATCAAAACCTCCTCACGAAAATCCATGAAAATCAGTTGAGAACGGCGGCCTGAAGAGGACAACATCCGGACACACATCCAGACATAGGGAAGCATTTTTGCCCAATCCTGAAATGGAGACGCTTCGCTCGCTCAGTGAATTATGAAATACCTTAGATGTGGTGGCTTAAAGGATAATAATAATTATTCAATATGTTGTTTAGAGTTATACAGCGGGCATGCTTATCTCTGTCACCAAAACAGTCATATGCGTCAGTTTTCCATTCCTTTGGGCGAGCTCGTTACACAATGGCAGTAAGGTTGGGTAAATAAGACGAACGGTAGGGAGCTATACCGCTTCCTTCCAGACTTGGCGGCTCGCCTCAAGGCCTCTTGGGTTGAGCCGGACTACCAAACTTCGTTTCAATATGGCAACAATATTATGCTGTCATTAAGGCACGTCAAACGACAAAGTGATAGATAGTCACACTCCGTTCCGTTATTCTAAATCTCTGTCTCTCTTTCTAGCTGTAACGCTTCCGTACAGCAGAAAGAGAGGCAAAGATCTTTTGTATAACTGAACGGAGTGTAGTGATTTATGTTAGTGATACCACATAGAGGTTTTATGAATTCTACCACGTTTTCTCAGGTCACGCTTTCGTTTGCCAGACTCTAGGATGTCGTCTCGTTAGAGGCGAACTTCCGACGGCTACACTAGTTTGCGCACGCGTGGCATAAAAAGAGATGTAGCTGGGATTTGGGCTAAAATGTTAATTGGCAAACATGAGGCATCGGCACCGCGCTCACACTGTTTGTGTGTGTCACATCACCAGCAGGGTGTGACGCTGGTGTCTTTTCCCCCGCGCCGCTGAATGGGGAGAGGCGGGAAGAGGACAGGCGGAGGGCACAGAAGGCCGGTCCAGCCATGTGGGGGACGCACAAAAATAGCTGCGGGTTACAAGAGCTCCATGCTAATCTAACCCATTGGCTTGCTCCCCCGCGTTTGCCTCATTATGACATGAAGCCGGAATGAGGTTGGGCGGGGGTGGGATATGTCCTGCCGCTTCACTGCCACGGTGACAAAAAAGTCACCCGCTCGCCCGTTCCTATTTTCATAACTAACGAGTTATTTTATCAGCCTACCATTTATTTATTTGATCTTTGGACCACTATGGATAGGGTGTGTGCTGTAAAATTACACCGTGATGATTGATTCCGACCGATTTCGGTCATGGCGACCACTTCTACTCCTAGTCGGTTTCGCGCGCGTGCGCCCGAACATGGCTTATGTAGCCGATATTCGCAGCGAAACTCCTTGCGCACTGGGGGCACGTAAGTACACCACCCGCGTAGTTGTAGGTAATGGCAGCAGTGTACGGGCTTTTAACAGGTCGCGTTTCATATCAAGGTCAGCTTTACGCTGACCCTCGAACTCGCGTACTTGCCTCTTCACAATCCTGCGCCATTCTGGCCGTTGTGCTGCCAAACCTCCCCATTGAGAGGGCTCTATGTTGCATCTACTCATGTGTCGCTTCTGAACATCTTTGTATCGGAGAAGCTGCCCGCCAAAATTACACCGTAAGATAGTCAAAACCGGTTGATTGATCAACTAACGGATTTTTTCTCGTTAGTTGGTCAACTATCGATAAATAGTAAACTATAGCGTACTGCGTACTATATAACGCGGTAGTTGATCAACTAATGGTTAAAACCGTTAAATAGTAAACTGGTTTAAACTTGTATTGCAAACGAAATACCAGGGCAAACAGTGCGGTAGCTTAGGAGAAAACTAGACGGGGCGAGCGCAGCGAAGCCCCCGTATAGTCTTCGTGTTAGGTTGACATGTAAGAACAAAAGAAACGTAAATTCTAATCCCTGTCGGTCTGGTTTACTATCTGTCGATATTTGATCAGTTAGTTACCGCGTTAGTTGGTCAACTGGCGGTTTTGACTATCTTCCGATGACATACACTTTATTTTGCTTGTTAACTTTTGTTATGTCATAATTTTTTACTTCAATCCACAAAATAACTAGCAAGTTTATGCCAAATTGACATATTTAATGTTTGGGAAAACTGACCCTTTTATTTTTAAATTTCCGATCGGGTTAATTTGAGTTCTTAATCATAATAGCTCATACACTATGGGGTAAAACATACTATATATTGAGCCTCGCGCAATGCTCAATCTAGATGACTGTGCAACGTTGCAGCATCATATTGGGGTCTTTTTTTTCCTAGTGTTTTTTTGGCTTTTACTAACTTATTCATTAGAGAAAGAGGCAGAACTCCGTATTGGTTGAACTAAATCTCGGTACAAATACCATCATAAAAAACCTTGACAAGATACATAACATAATAATCATTCAAAGATGTATTCCGCTCCGCTGACTACGGGCAGATCACATTTTACAGATTTCACAAAACCGTTGCACTTTTCAACTATTAATCAAGGTTTGCAGACGCACCGAGCAGTTTAAAGCGAATCCGCGCAAAAACATTCATAAAAGTAATCCAGTTAAGCCCGGCTCCGGAAACGCTAAAATAAAATAAATATTCTGTAGTAATAAATATCATTTAGTGTGTGTTTGTATCTCGACTCTCTGGCTCGGTGATTTCTAACGCGATTATTCATGCGCGCGCACACGAGAGTTTTTAGTCGTAGAACGTTTTACTTTAATTTTATTTTTGTGCGACTTGATTTTTCACTTTATGCTCTTCCCTTTGCATAATGAAATTAAGGGGTTTGGCCTAATTATTTATGAGTTAACTTTGTGTAGTACATGTGCCATGTCATAATAATGTACCGATTAGTTTGGAGGAGTAACCAATTACATTGCCCTTGCTAGCAACACTTATTAAATGTACCTAATTCTATTATTATTGGTCATATGAATTTTGTATGATTACAAGCACGATTAAGTTATTATTCATGAATTGGCGCCATATGAATATTGTTGGTCATTCATGACGGATACAAACTCAATCATGAATTGGCGCCAAGTTTGTAATGGTATTTTAATTCGTAAATGGCAATGATTAATCATCTAAAATTATTGGATAATCATTTCTTATATTATCAATCAATCTTATCTTATCTTATCTTAAAAATGGCGCCAGTAAACTCCGAAGCATGTCATGTGCTTTTCTTTTGCCAATAAAACGCATGAGCGCCATTTTGCGGGCTCAGTCGTTATTGAATTGTGCTACGTGAAATACCAAGTCATAGTGGTAAAGTGTAAAAGTGTGATATCCTGTGACCGTGTACAATATAAATTCCCCAGGATAACATTTCATTAATAAGGAATGTAATGAAATCAAGCAATACTACAAATTATAGCTAAAATAAAACCTTGTAGGTACTTGCCCTACATATTATTTTACTTGTGATTCATCATTCCAATGCATTAGGTGATGATGGGCTGACTTAGTAATAAATAACTGACCAGCAATGCTTAATACTCTATTAAAATTGGGTTTACAATTAAAGATGCTCAGATCAGAATTCTCCTTGACAACCTTAAAATTCCCACCCAGAATATTTTTATTTTTTATATAGCCTATTCTGTTTCCCAATGATGGGGAAAGGCCTCCCTTGATACCCACAAATCCCTTTCGGCCGTCATGCCGACCCAACCTATCCAGGCCATCCCTCCCGGCCAGAAATACCAGATTCAAATTTGACAACACTTTTCTATAATGTATAAATAGTTATTTGTGTCACAAGAGAGCAAAATGATGTATTTACGGCGAGGGTGGTACATTGAATCCAGAGTAAAGAGAAGGATTCTACGATAGAATCCTGAGCGTAGCGAGGGATTCTAAGTTAGAATCCTGAGCGTAACGAAGGATTCAAGCGTTAACGCCCATGACGAAAATAATTTTGCTCCTGAGTGACACATACAACTTTTCACACCGACTATGAGGAAAATTTAAATTAAATGCTCTAAAAAAATATATTTTGAATTATACTTTCACCACTTTTACAGTAATCGAACAACGCAAACATTTTTTTTTATAATGGTGGATTGTGAAGGTTTAGGGAAAGGTCACCACAGATAAAATATTCCTGTGTACTTTTACTAATGTGTAAAAATAATCGAATCGAATATTACAATGGTTTCGGATATCAATATTCATTATATCATAATAACAGTCATCGATAGTTTTGATTTCAGTAAAACAAATAATTTATTGTGACTTTTTGTTAATAACTCGAAAAATTCATAAATTTTCATATAACGTTGTTAAAGTTAAAACTTGAAACATGTTCGTTTTTAATCGACTACGTCATCGTAGTCGATTGTAACGTAACTTCATAATTACATTCGATTATTTTAATCTTTGTTCAATAGGTTCATTGCGTAAACGCTACATGCCAATGAATAAATAAAAAAAGTAGCTTGAACAGAAAACTAGCATTTTGCTCCCTCTCATCGAGGAGCAAAACTTACTTTTCCGAATGAAAGGTGTGAAAAGTAAATTGATAGAGACGTCAGTGTAAGAACATGTACTCGTGTAAACGAGAAACTGCAATTCTAAATTCTAAATCTGTAGGAGCAGAAGGGCCAAGAAACTCCCACAGATTTATTATTAGATCTCTTCTAAATAAAAGTTTTGTTTTACTAACAAAAATATTACATATTATAAATAATATGCAGGAATAAATCGTTACAAAAATTTTAAGCGACTTCTATATTGATTTAGATTAACACCATGCACTCTAGTAATTTTCGTAGTCCCGAATATTATATTATCCTTTTTTTAGATAGTGTTTTTTTTTTCATGGTTTTTAAATTGCTCATATGGCAATATCAAAATCTCCAGAGATATCCTGTTGAAGAAGATTATCCATTTACCCTTGAAAGAATCGCTTACGTGTAACGAGTCTGTGATTATTTCTTAGCATTACAGCTATCGCAAATTTTGAATAATGTTGAAAAACTCTCTTAGGGTGTCTGTGTGTTTCAAATTATTTAATGCTCGAATAGCCCTTTTGTATAATATAAAATAGTATGAATATTCACTGCTTTTCCCCACAACAAGATACTAAAGAAGATGACACTATGAAAGTAACTAATATAGACAACCCTTGCTGTAGTCAAATCCATTTCTTGTCTGATGTTTCTAACAGCGTACGCCGCAGAAATTAATTTACCAGCAAATTTATCCATGAGGGGTCCTTACTGCAATTTGTTATCAATGATTATGCCAAGAAGAAAGCATTCGTGTCATTTCCTAATTCTAACATGTTCTCATCTAACACTAAACTGGTGTCAACTTGCCTTACATTTGGAAGTGAGAATTTGATACACTTGGTTTTACCAGCGTTTAACAATAAAATATTAACTATCAACCTTAAAGACTATAGCAAGATCATTTATATCTTCCTGTCTTTCAATCTTGAAGATCAGTGAAGTATTACCAGTAAACAACACTATGTTAGTCAATTTCTTTACCATAAAAGGCAGATAGATAGACATATACCAGGAATAAGAAAGGGCCTAATCGGGAACCGATAAGCCGATTTTTGCACCCGATCCATCAGATTTAACACCATGGATTTTTGTCCTTCGAACTCTATCGCTTAAATATAATCTAAGTAGATCCAATGCTTGATTTATAACTCCATAATGATGTAATTACATTAGAACCGTATCATGATCAACACATTGAAATGCCTTCGACAGATCGCAAAAAATGCCGATAGCATCTTTTGCGGCCTCCCATGAAGATAAATGTGAGATACAAGGGTAACGCCTGCATCTGTAGACAATTTTCCCAAGTAGAACCGTATTGTTTAGCGTAGAGGAACGGAACCGGCACTGGCACCGGGTAGGAAAGTGAGTGACTGAGCACTGGTGCAGGTGCCGATGCCGTGTCGGCGAGGCGTGTAGAAAAATTTCAAATATTTTACTTAGGCTGAAATTTGAAGGAGCACCCTTGTCTCCCACCTTGAACAGAATCAGTTTGTTTCATGAGGTCTGGGAAACCTCCATCTTTAACACGTTTATTAAATATAAAGGCTAAGTGTTGGACTATATAAGTGAGGGGCCAACGACTGGTTTAGCCTAACGGGTAGTGACTCTGCCTACGAAGCTGACGGTGCTGGGTTCGAATGTCGGTAAGAGCAAATTTTTGTGTGATGAGCATGAATATTTGATTCTTAATCTTGGATGGTTTCTACGTATTTACGTAAGTGTTTTTAACTAATGAAATATCTCCGCCTAGTACTCATTATATACGCCTTGTTGAGCTTATTATGGGTCTAGTTTAGTTTGTGTAAGATTTTACTTTAATATTTATTTATTTATTTTATAACCAGAATGACTGGACCAATGTTTTTGACTCATATACCCTACAGGTCTTCAGTATTTTTTAAGTTGAGTAATCTAAGGGTTTTGACATCGTCCTAGGGATATACATGGTTTAATTCAAAACTTACAGCACTGACACTAGAGCAGATTTTTAACAAAGTCTGCTTGATATGGAGATGTGTTCAGACGCTCTATTTTGAGTAAAGGTACATTGGCAAAGAATGTTTCAAAATCTCGTGCTCAATCAGCGTAAGATAGATTTGATATCATTATCACCTACCTTTAAAAAAAATTTCCGTAAGTGTAACTTTGCCACTTATTTGCCAAACCGTTTTAATTCCACACTACTACTACCATACCATACTACTAATACTGATCCATCTTCCCGCCTCCCGCGAGAGTCAGTTGACATGATGGAACGGTACGAAAACTCTCATTCAAACTTCAGATTTATCACGACAAAATACCCTGAACTACGTTACTGTAAGAAAGTGGCGGGAAAATAAGTGGCCAGCCCAGGTTCCTCCGACTATTATTTGCTTACTCAAATTCACGACAAAATAGGCGCAGTTAAGGCTCACATTGACCTTTAATATATGCAAGATCTGGCACTTTTCTACAATACGCGTTCGTTTTGATTAAGTAAATAAAGCTAGTTTATTTGCAGATATAACAACAGTTTTGTTTCTTGTGAAATTAACATAACCTTCCTATCAGGAATCACTCTATCAGTGTCTTATCGGAAACTTATTGCTTGAACATCATTCCAAAAAGCCATATAAAGTTACTTACTCAAATATGTACATCAGGGTGTTTAACCTATTAGAAGAGTCTGTATTATCCAGAGCTTCAAGAACACAGTAGGGTTCCCGCAGCAGAAAAATATATAATTATCACTTCTCATGCTCTCAGTCTTAAAGACACAATTTCTCATTTTATGCTCTACTGCATAAAGTTTATTTTTTCTAAGCAATTTCAATTTCAATTTCTTTCAATTACGCACAATAAAACGTCGTAGTATAAAGTCGTTATTTTATTAAATTTACTTTAATTTATATCTATTCCGTGTTTTCTATCGTTCATGTAATTAAACTACATAATTAAAATTAAGTATTTTATCTACACACGTATCATAAACCCTCTTTACTGCGTTCAAAAACCGCAAGTTACGACCAGCATAATGATATACTACTTGGTATAAACGGCTTGTTTCATGAACCCACTCTCGAGATTTAATGCCCTCCAATATGTATCAGTCACATAAACTACTATGAAAATGCAATTAATAGTAGTTTATGTGACTGCTGCATAATGGAGGGCATTAAAACTCGAGAGTGGGTTTATGAAACGAGCCAAAGGCCAGTTTCATAATAATATCACTCGAGAGTTTTAATGCCTAATTATGTACAGTTACATACACTAGTTTATCTACACACATATCATAAGCTCTCTTTGATGTGTTCAGGAACCGCATGTTTGACCGGCATTGTGGTTCTGCAATTGTTTAGCTTGTTCTTTAGTTCCAACTTCACGCAGACGGGCGTCGGCGTTCGAAATTTGAATGTCAGTACCAAATTCACAGACAAACTAGGGACGGCACGCGGGTGGGCGTCGGCATTCTAAATTTGAATGTCATTATATGTAGAAAAACTACACATAATGACCATTATGTGTAGTTTTGCAGATACGAAATGAGTTTTTACCAAGTTGTTTAACATAATGCTGATAGTAACGTGCCGTTTTTGAACGCAGTAAAGAGGGTTTATGATACGTGTGTAGATAAAGATTTTTTAAAGTAATTAATAACTTTGAAAAATTTTTAATTGCATTTTAGATTTTGATTTTAGTCCATAAATTAATCAAATATGTTTGGCTCAATTAGTATATTCATTCATTCATTCATATTTTGCTCGTGGCGTTTTGCTCAGATGAACGAAACTTTGCTCTTGCCTTTTTGCGATACGAGGTGGGAGCTATTTGCACACGCGCAGTAGTAGAGTACCACCATTCGAGACCGTAAGCCGAGGCGCCACCGTGTCGTCTTGTTAGATTAGTGTATTTAGTTCACGTTTCTGTCACAGGATATGTGGTGTAATAATGTGGTGGCGCGGACTATGAACATGGTGGCGCGGACTATGAACATGGTGAGGGTGCATGTATTTAAATAACCCCGCCATTTAACTAATTTCTTGTTTAGATTATATAAATAAACATATATATATATATATATATATTTCTTAGCACAATGCATAGTAAATCATTGTATGATACCCGTGCTGAAGATTATTTCCGACCCTTGTTGACCTATACACTTGTTCGCTTCGCTCGCTCGTAAATATAAATATCACTCGCCGGAAATCTCCTACTTTCCGCACTTGTAGCGTAAATAGCTACTATATAATTTTGTATTTAATTTTTCACAGCCTCAAGACATTCACCGGATGTACGTAACGACCACAGCGCCTATAATAATAAAATGTAAGTTGACTGACATCCCCTCTCCCGTCGTCTCAGAGGAAATGAGTTCCCTCCCCTCCCTTCCGCTATTTAATATGTTTGCGATGCGAACATCTGCTGCATATAGAGGTATAATTATTATGGGTGTATATCACCACACTTACTGCTTACGGAAATTAGCAGGCCGCGGTGCGTCCGGTTTGCTGATATTCATAATCAGCTTTGGTATTTAGGATAATTTCAATATGGAGTCAAAATTGTTGGGACAGTAGCTTAGTTATCCGCGATACCTTAGTATCAATAATCATCGGAAAATAAGCCCGACTGTTTCTCAGGTCTGATGGGCTATTACAACACTTAATTTTCAGGATAGTTTTAATTCTGGATATCGCCAGAGCTGCAGAAATTGGGCACCTCGTCGTCAACCAAAGTTCAATTTCTGTTCTAATAATAATAATACCTTGGACACTATTTACACACATTGATCTAGCCCCAAACTAGGATTCCCTGTATCTTGGGTACTTGATAACGATACACATACTTATATAGATAAATAATATACTTAGATAGATAAACAACCATGACTGGGTTATAAACATCAGTTCTCATCAAACAAATATTTGCCCCCACCGGGACTCGAACCCGGGACCCTTGGCATCGTAGGCAGGGTCACCATCGACTCTGCCATTCAGGCCGACATTCTGTCCAAATAGTTCAATTTTTGGCGAAACGGGTTTGCAAAACATTGTCTGAGCCATTCCACTCCGCCTTGTAAAAGGCGTGACAATATGTTTTCATATTTCCATATGTTTAAATACAGCGATAAAGCTAAAAATCTCGGAGTTGTATTCGATAACATGCTGTCTTGGTCGCCCCATGTCTCCGAGGTCAGCAAATGAGTCTTTGCATCGTTTCACTGTCTTCGGAGATTACAATACTTCCTTCCACGGTATACTAAAGTTACTCTAGCACAGTACCTTCTACTTCCTTTAATTGACTATGCCGATGCTTGCTGGGTGAGTGCGAACGAAGAACAACTGAATAAACTCGAACGACTTCAGAACCTCGGGATTCAGTTCGTCTTCGGGCTGCGCAAGTATGACCACGTCTCGCAGTATCGCAAGCAACTGGGTTGGCTCCCGATTCGTCTTCGCCGTGATTACCACTTTACTCTTCAACATCTTGAGAAACCCCATATATCCTTCCTACCTTCGTGAACGTTTTGAGTTCCTTTTCTCCAGAGGCAAGGAGCGGAGATCTCACACGGTGTCTCTTCTATGTATTCCGCAGCATAACACCGTCGCCTACGAGGACTCGTTCAGGCTGAGGGCCATTCGGCTGTGGAACGCACTTCCCTGCACTATTAGGGACATTCTCACTCGTTTCTCCTTTAAGAATCGCTTGAAAGAGCACTTACTTTCTCTTTCATCATAGGTATTGTATATTTAAGTATGTTATTGTATTTAACTGTTTATTATTATTATTTATTTATTTTTATTTTGTCTAATTTTTCTTTTAATATATGTATTTTTAAAGAAAGTATTATATTTTATTGGTATTTGGTAATTTTATAATTCACTAGATGATCCTTTTCAGTTTATATGTATCCTATCCTGATAGGTTTGCTGGAACAAATCTCTGTTGAGAGATAAGCTCGCCTTTGCCTTTTAATTTCTTGTAAAATGTTTTTTTGTAATGTTCTGTGCAATAAAGAATTGTGAATATTTCCCTATTAAATCTAAAGCCAAATCAAGCCTGTTCAACTAACTCCACAAAACTCTCGTTTTCCTATTCCTCAATACAACTCGACAAGTGTTTGTTGGCCACTCGAAACTGCCGCTTAGAAATAATGAGTCGACCTCTAACTATGTTTGACGAGCAAACGTTAACCCTCTTCACCTCATAGGGCAAACTTCGACACATCGCGGGGGTGTATTCATGTTTCTGGATTCTATTTGACAGTGGTATTATGACGGGTGACAGGTTTTTGGGCCTTTAATGCTTAACTTAACAAGAGCATTTCCTTTCTCTTTCATGAAAGTCACCTTATATAAGTAAGTATATGTTTAATATTTATGATTAATTTCCACGCCTACCGAACGGCGTGGAATCCGAAGGGGGTGTGCCTTTGCCCGCACGTGAGAGAAAAGAATTTATGAATTTTGTTTATTACCTTGTCACCGTAGACAGGAGATCGAAGGCTCGATTCGAGACAGGAATTAGGGAAAGGGGGCACAGTTGGGATAGGATATAGATTGAATCCTTGCCGTCGTTTCGCTGTCGTGCTGCCTGCCGACTACCGATACGACGTTGACCAATCCACACGGATCACTTGACCGCTGACGCGAATCTACTTATTTCCCGACGATGTGGTAGATTTACAGTCCGACCAGGTCCGACACCTGTATTACAATTGGTACACCGAAATACCATCAATGCCACGGGGCCCGAGCCGCCATGTTATTCTCCCGATGAGACAAGACAAAAAAAAAGATAACCTCCAATTTTTTGCATCTCGTTCCGGTACGAGTGACAGCTGCGGTTCTCGTTTCCGTTCCGAGTCGCGCAACTAGAGGAGATGCGTTCCGAAGCATAAATATTAAACAATTTATTTTATTTTATGGCTATTGTATTTTGTTTAGGTAGTATATAAGAGGTTTAAAGTTTTATTGCACACTAGGACTCTCCTGTTGCACAATTGTCCCTGTCCTGCCTAGGATTGCTGGTAGCAATCTCTCTTTACCATTATGATTTCTGTGAAAGAACATGAATATGAATATTAACTCACATTTACTATAATTAATCTAAGGCCACCAGAACCTAACTATATACTGTACCATGCGAGGTGGCGAAGGCACAGTCATACTTACGTTTGTCCAGGTATACAATTCTACTTATTGAGTGACGGTGGTCTATTCTATGCCATCACCACAATTGTGATTTCCTGACGATGTTTTCCAGCACCGTAAGAACGTGCGTATGATTTTTGACATCAATGTAACAGAAAGTTTATAAGTTTTGCTGTGGATTTACATAATTGTTTGTAAATTTTACTTGAAATATTTACTTTTCTATTTCTTTGATAATAGAAACCACATGCCTTCGGCTTAGTTTCCTTCAGGCACAGTAAGGCCCCACACCCCTTCAGATCAAAAGTTAGTTCCACCTGCCAACGTTGAGTGGCCGACGCCAACCACCCACACTTGAGATGCCTCTCCACAAAACAGCCAGCCAGAGAGAGGTCTCCAGCTCAACAGACTCAGGAGTCAACTCTTCACGCGATTCCTGCAAAGGGGCTATGTACTACCACCCGAATTTTCGATACTCTCTATGATATACGAAATAAGGGTTGCAACGTGTAGTTTGGTAATAAGTGATAGTACTTCACTTATTGGATGTAGAACTCGATCGCTTAAGGCAGCTTATATTGCATTTTGCCTGACAAACTTTGGTTGTTATTTGCTTGCAAGTTTTGAGTGTTCAAAATTTTAATAGTATGTATGGGCTTTGCTATAATTCTTATGACATGGAGCTGATCTGATAACGGAGCCAGAAGGTAGCCAGAGAACTCTGTAACAAAACGAAGCAACGCTATCGAATTAAATTCGTATTGACAAGTAGGTACCCAGGTCCTAGATAAGATTTTTTTAAGTGACGTCTTCAGAGTTTCCCTAATTCCTCACAGGCGTTGTGGTGGCACCAAATACTAATTTCCTAATTATGAGCCGTTTCAATATGTGATTTCTCTAAAAATTGCTCCTAACTTAAGGTAAATAAAAATAAAAATTACATGTAATAAAACCTTTTATTTAAATGCTCTAAAAAGAAGAAAATTCACTTTAAATTGAATCAAACCCATCAATTATTCCATCATATGTTACAGTATCTGTTATTTAATTGACAAAAGATTGTAGTGATATTGAATTAACAGAAGAAGTCTTTTATATCATAATTAATTGTATGATGTTAAAATTTGGTGGGTTTGTTTGTATCAATTTAATGTTTATTTTCTTCTTTTTAGAGCATTTCAATAAGGCTAGTATTAAATCGCACACCAAAAATACTGATTTCCACAGCAAAAAAGGATCAACAAAAACACTTTGTTTTAAGTATTTTTTGTTGTTCTTGCATGTTCAACCTAATACGAAGGATAAAGATGGCTTGGCTTCGCTAACCCCCTTTACCCTTCACCTAAGCTACCGCAGTATTTTGCCCTGATATTTTCTGTGCGAATCAGTATTTTTGATGAGCAGTTTAATATTTCCCTTTTAATAAAAGTTTTTTTTAAATGTTTCTTTACTTTCAATTTATTTACTCTATAATAGCTTCTACTTATTGTCAGCACGAAAACTGTAAAAAGCACAAAAACCTCTGTTTGTTTATGTTTGGCGAGGCAAAAACTTATGAAAGTCATTCGGTGTGACAAGCATAGTTAATAAACTATCGAAAAGTGTTACATTCAATTGTAAGCAGTCAGTCTAGTTCCCAATTTATCGATAGTATATAAACCGCTGCGATAGACTATAAACTAATGGTTTTTGCAATCAAACGGTGACATATAATTATATAAGTACGATAACGTTACGGATTCGTAGCAACTTTTGTAGCAATTACGTAGCTGCTACGCCATCATCATTCGAGTTTCTTTGACTCACGTTAATCTTGAATGGTCTTACCACAAAAAAATAAACTCCTCTTCAACACTTCATTAAATTAAAAATATTTAGGATTTGACGTTTGTTTTGAGCTTAAACTATGACTAACATTTTAGTAGTAACACGGTTAGTAACAAAGAAAAATCTTTCAATAAAAGCGGTTTTTATATATTTTTTAAAGTTAATGCTGGGCAAAGGCCTCTCTTAAATTCTTCCAATACTTAAAAAAAAACATAGCCTATTAAAGTTCCGTCAAGGGGCACAGGCTTTCACCCGGATTCGAATAAGATTGAGTCACACTCAACGCTGGTTCAGTGCGGGTTACTGGAGGAGTATCGGGCTAGTGGCCAACCCACACACCAATACTCATATTTTTATTACACATAAATAATAATAAAAACGGTCAAGTGCGAGTCTAAATCACGCACGAAGGGTTCCGTACCACCGTTCAATGGAAGCGATGGTGTGGAGTGAATAGTTTGGATTTTACACAGCAAAATATTGATTATAAAGTTATTGGTGCGGTTACTTTCACACTCCATATACATAACCAGGTGCATCCATAAGTTTGTATGTGGTATTGAAAGAATTGTTGTATGGGAGCCCCCTTAAATATTTCTTTTATCCTGTTTTTTAGTATCTGTTGTTATAGCGGCAACAGAAATACATAATCTGTGAAAATTTCAACTCTCTAGCTAGCTAGGTTCTTGAGATACAGCCTGGTGACAGACGGACGGACGGACGGACGGACGGAAGGACGGACAGCGAAGTCTTAGTAATAGGTTCCCGTTTGGAACCCTTCGGGTACGGAACCCTAAAAATGAGGTTACAAAACGCGACGACCTCTGTGGCGCTGCAGTGTGGCCCTGCCTACCATGCGGGAGGTCCCGGGTTCGATCCCCGGCTGGGAGTAAGGAAAAAAACCCAGGTCTTGGTTGTTTATATGTGTGTAACGTCGATGTTTCCGGTTACCACGACATAGGGTATCCTAGTGTGGGGCCAGAAGCAATGTATGTCCCTGTTTGTAAAGGTGTAAAACAATGTCTGTGCAGAGCCGAGCTTATCTTTTAAGAGAGATTTCTTCCAGTAAACCTAAAATTTAATCGGAATTCTAGTGCACAATTAAAACTATATATCTCTAATTACGTACGAAACTACAATATATTCAATAACATGTACTATATAAAATACAATACATGATCATTGATCATTTATCCAAACACAATTTGGTGGACATTTAGTTATTCTGGCAGTCATTTCGAATTTATTGGTAGTAAAATAGGTGCGTTTTTGGTTTTTTAACATAAGCCATTTTTTATTATTTTTAAATTTTGTATAAAATACTTAAAGCGGCTTATAGATATACATACTAAGTTTCAAATGTGTACTATTGATAGTTTCGGAATAAAGTTTCTGAAATAAAGTTACAGACGGACAGACGGATAGACGGACAGACGGACAGACAGACTTGACGAAACTATAAGGTTTCGTTGTTTCTCTACGTAACCCTAAAAAGAACACCAAAAATTTAGAGTTTAACATATCTTCAAAAATATTATAACATTTGCATATTCATCATCTACCGTTCGAAAATTCGGAGCTCACATTCCTCGACAACGATTGGGAATAGGTAAAAATGTATAGAATCATAGTTAAATATAATACCATCACCTTTTCATTATAAATTCTGCCTCTGTAAATGAATATCGAATTATTGCGATCCTAAGTTCATTGACAAAATTGATCGAGTTATTAATATACGGTAAAGTCAGTTTGCAGATTGCACCGTATTTGTGTGACGCAATAAATACATGGATCGGAGATGTCAGGTGGATGTCACCTATCTGGACATCCGTAAAGCGTTCGATAGAGTCGACAACTACTTTCTGATAAAGAAATGATTCTTGTACGCGGACGAACTGAAACTGGTACTTCACGTGAAGTCAGAGGATGATTGCAGGCTACTACAGAGAGATCTAGACGCGGTTCATAGATGTTTTGAGAACATAAAACTTCTTTTCAATAGTGAAAAGTGTTGTAAATATCCTTCACTCGATCTCCTCGCCATTTTAGCGCTACTTTTGCATTCGGCACGGAGTCTATGACTCGAATGTATTCGATGAAGGACCTTGGTGCTACGTTTAACCCTAAACTTATATTCAATTGGCACATAAGCACTTCGGCCAAGTAATGATTCAGAAGATTAGGGTTTGTGAAACGGAATAGTAAGGGATTCCGTAATCTGGGTCTGGTCTAGTTTCTCTATACGGCCCTAGTGAACTTGAATTCATTTCAGTTGTTGGGAATCCACACGAAAGCTCATTGGTACGTTCTTATGCAGAAAAAGTACATTGGACTATGCTACGATACTTACCTTTATCTATCCAGCTTTGCATTGGGAATGCTTGGATTTAAATCACTAGAGGTGAGACGCAACACAGAATATCTTCTGACGGCGGAGCGCTTGTCAGTACACTAGCTGCTAGCGGGAAGCACACACAGTACGGTGGCTTGCCGGCAGTCTCCGCTAGTCATGCGGGCGTAAGACAACCTCAACGCACTATTGGCTGCAACACCACTGAATGAACAGTTTGGTGATGCATGTAGATATTTAGTGCGGGAATGGGCAAGGTATGTGAGATGAAGGCATCCCTGTATTATTGAATTCTTCTTCTTCTTTTCATGTGGGAGCGTTAAACAGTAAATACTAGTGGTTCTGTGAGGACACCAGATACTTAAACATATTGTCACGAATGATGGACAAAAGTCTTTATCATAATGCGATACAAGTTTATTTTGCGCAACAAATTAACGAAGATAGTCCAATTTAAAATTTGAGGTGCTTGAATTTTCCAATTACTATGCAGACTTTTGAGAAAAATAGGGTTATAAGTTTTGGCGATTACTCGCATTTCCTTGGTCCTAGGAGGTGAAATCTGGTGTCTACGGGTTTGTCTCGTATAGACAAAGTGAACTGTGTAGTTACATAAGGTAAAATTTCTCCGAAATAAAATAAAAAACTGAAATTCTCTGTAACGAATACGTTTGCTACATCAAACTATATCATGATCGAACCAGCTCACAAATTTTCAAGAGAATCGGTTGAGAAATGCGACCTGTAGGCGACAACAGACAGTTAGACAGAAGGACTAATGCATTTTTGGCCAATCTCGAAACTAGACGCTTCGCAAAACAAGATGTAAATGGGCAGAACGACGCCATGCCAATAGCCAATACTATAATCAATTAGTGACACAACATCTGAATTCTAATAAACAGACCAATATGTATCCAAATTAACATCACATTCATAGTTTAAGCATTTAGTTGACTTTACAGTGACGCTCTTGCACATAATCATGATAAATATTAATTACATAAACTACGTCGATTTGCTGTGGAATAAGGGTTGTGGGTGGAACAAAATAGTCCTCGTGGCATTAATGACCGCTGACCAATGACAACGATATTACAAATTCACAATATTATTAAATTCCAGTGAAATGGTAATGTTGAACAGATTTAAATGACATTTTGTTTATGTGATGGACAGCGGCGGTGATGGCCCATCCTATCACGCAAAATGGAGTACTGAAAGTTGTAGGCTCGCCTAAGGATTATCCAGTCCTGTAATTGACATAAATCATCTTCAGTACTGAAGCTTCTATTGTGGTTATGGGGAACAACATATTAATTACCTTCATATTTTTATGATTTGTTTTCTTTTCCGTTTAGCCAACCATGGGCTTATTGGCTAAACGTGGGTGCAACGTCCTACTGCGGTCCAGTACGGGAAAAGGAGTGACGATATATTTTTTCTTTACACAGATGACAATTTAGAGGAACTTCTTTGCATCATTCAATTAAATTCCTTTTTTTTGCTATAGTAGGCCATAGAATAATACGAGTATCTAATTATTCAATCAAAGCAACATTAAAAACTATTACTCCAACATCTGCCTTGGTGAATAATCAAAAGAACCTTTTCAAAAAACAAATAACAAAACATGGTGTATATGGGACATCACATTTTTCATGACAGGGGGCTAGCCCATCATCTTCACATTGCTATGGAAAGGTTCACGATATTATTTCCAATTATTTCTATGCAGCAAAAGCAAAACTATTTTCCCGTAAGCAGTTAACAACAAAGCAAATACGTGAATCGTTTAACCGCAGACGGTCTGTCTGTCTGATTTGCTTCTTTGTCTGCTCAGCACCTATCGCCCGCAGCGTGATGTTGTGGCGACTAATGCAACGTTAACACGATGACGTCATGCGGGCTTTGGAGCAAGCTTTTGCCACTGGGGTTTGTTGAGTACTATTTAAACGTATGACCGTAAATCCAGTTTTTGATTGACAAAAATACTGATTTTACTTGACGATATTATTTACTACTACTAATGAATTGCGCAACAAACTGGGCGCAACTAGAAATATTGGTTTATTCTGACAAAATTACTGAATTGCGCGACAAGAAATCTGAAAAACAGCAACTTGAAAACCTTAATTCGAGTACCTAATATAAACAACAAAGGGAGCGTTGAATTTTGTTGTTCTTACCTGTTGTACCTTATTCAAAGGATAAAGGGGGCTTCCCTTCAGTCACCCCCTTTATCCTTCACCTAGCCTGACCCACAACTTCGCCCATAAAATATATAATTAGCCAATAAGTGCGGGCATTTTAGTTAGTAGCAATTTTGTCGCGCAAATCAGTATTTTTCTTCGCTCATTTCAGGAAATTCTCCTCCTTTCTCTTCCGTAATCGGTATCATATTTATGAAAGTATATGTATGATATTTTGTAGTTTCTATATGTGCATGCTATCTAGTGTTTTTTATATAGTTGAGATATATATTTTATTTATTGAGTATATTTTATTTATATTTTAAAAGTAATTTTCGTACGTATGTAAACAGTTTTATTGCGCACTAGGACTGTCCTTTTTCATAAACACTCCTATCTTGCCTAGGTTTGCTGGAAGAAATCTCTTTTTTGAGATAAGCTCGCCTTTGCTTATAAAATTTATTGTAACTGTCGGTTAATCTATGTTTTCTGGGCAATAAAGAATATGAATATGAAATTCCGCTGTTCATGGTCATTCTCTCAAATTTTATTTTTTATTAACAATGAAAGTAACCAAAATATATGAATTAAAAATAAAATAGAAACACTAAAAGAAACAACTACGCGAATAAACCACCCCGGGACATTGCCGAGGCTAAGGTTCCCATGACGCTTGCAGCATCTCCCCGCTGCACCGCCAGGGAGATCCTTTGCATCAGAAATGCCCCAGAGCGGTTGTCAAATCCTCTATCCCTTAGACGGCGCCCCAGATCCTTGATAAATATTTTCCCTTGTGTCCCCCAAACCCCAGTCGTCTCGAGCGCAAGAGGCACAAAGATGTAGCTTCCCGTGAGTGCGGCATACTTAAGGCACTTCTGTCTTGCGGCAGACTCGGCGGCTGCACCAGCGCGGGCCGCCGTTGACCCGACATGGGAGGCTGCAAAGGTGCAGACGCAGGTCGCATCCCATAGCAGGGAACGTCCTCTCTCCCAAGGTACCAGGGTCAAGCCGTCCGGACGCTTCCCATCCGACCGGCACAAACCTGGCGGCTCCAACTCACTAGGAACGTTGGCCGATACCAAAGCCCTACGAACGATGTCGTTTATTGCGTGGTGCCGCGAAAACCTGCCAGCGCTCCTGGTACAATGTAGGCCATGGCGACCCAACTTATTGACCCATGCCCCACAAACGCATCGATGCGGCTGGCAGATAGTGCAGCCCAAACGCAAAGCGACTGCCACGCGCAAAGTGTCGTCGTCCAGGAAAGTTCCCAGCTGGGGAGAAGGCATTGCGTGCAGCCACAACCCCGAGTCGGACTGACAAACGGCACGCAGGCGCGCCAATTCCGGCCCCGAACTATGAGCGAGGAGATCATCACGAATGACTTCGCACA
This sequence comes from Argyresthia goedartella, assembly GCA_949825045.1. NCBI lineage: Eukaryota > Metazoa > Arthropoda > Insecta > Lepidoptera > Argyresthiidae > Argyresthia > Argyresthia goedartella. The sequence continues at coordinate 30,061,909 of OX463826.1, read as the reverse complement.
GGACCTCATCCCAGGAGCGCTGACTACATAGCCTTTCCGGCAGGTCGCTTCTAGGACACCGGGCACGCCATAAGCTCTCCGCCTCCCCCGCAAAAGGAATGCGGAACCCGTCACCATGTATACCCAAGATGTGAGTAACGAGGTCCACAACACCATGCGAAGAAGCCAGAAAGCCAGGGAGCTCGGTGTCCTGCAAGCGTCGAACACCTAAACCCCCGTACCTGATGGGCAGCGTGGCTTGCACCCACTGAGACGAGGACAACTCTACGTTGATGATGCACTCCAACAAATCCTTCAAAACTGCATCGTATCTAGAAGTTATCTCCCTGTGCAACCAAATCGGGGCAGTCCGTATGGAATAAGTTAGCCTTGGTGAAGAAAGACAACTTTTTAAAATCGTCAAGGCAACATGGGCGGAAAGCTGCTTTAAATGTGGTTTCGACGCCTTAAGGATATCAATTTTTGATTGCAATACTCCGGGAATGCCCTCCGGGAAAATAGGAGCACCCAGAAGTGTGAAATCCACCTTATTCCTAAGAATGATTCCGGGAACGACTGATTGGATTTCGTCGCTCACCTCTTGAGGTAATTGTCCTGAACAAGAAAATACTTCACACTTCTGGGTATTCAACTTAAGCCCTAATTTGCCGAACCCCAGTATCAGTCTTCTAAGATCCTCCAGAACCACCTCTGGACTGCCACCGATTGTGCCATCATCTAAATACCACACGTTTAAAGGTGAACGCAAAGAAGCCACAACTTCTTGGATTGCCATACTGAAGAGAAAAGGACCCAAGGTATCACCCTGCTGAACCCCTACCTTTGACTGCACCAGGCTCCCACCGAAAAACAAGTAACTAGTGGCACTGTAACACTGGTGCAGGTATGGGTACAAATTTGGACAACAAGACTTCACCCTACTTAAGACAACGTCCCGCTCAACAGTATTAAAGGCGTTCTTAACGTCCACCTTAACGATTTCATGTGAGGCAACCCTGCTCATCACATATGAACGAGTAGCATGAATGGCAGCCTCACACCCCAGAGCTACTCCGACTCCTAACTGCTCAGGCTGCAACTGCGATGCTTGATCACCTCTCACCGCACGACAGCACATCTTTGACACCAAACGCCGAATCACGCTGCCCACAGCAATTGGCCGAATGCCCCCATCCTTCTTCTCCAAAGCACAAAGAGAGGCTCCATAGATATAAGGGCACACCTCCCTATTAATCACGCCCTTCAACATGTAGTTTGTCAAGTTACATAGAGAACTCAACAGTGCAACCCCACCATCACCAGCCCCTACAGACGTTAATTCCTTAAGGTGCTCAGGGCGCAAACCATCCAACCCACCAGACGAGCCGTTCTTAAAAGAGGCAATTGTCTGCGCAACGTCACCCACCTCCACAGATAGACACACCGAAGAAAGATCAGGTTCAGGAGGAAAGTCCAAAGGTCGGTGAGGACAAGGATGCTTTTCTCTTAAGGATTTCAGGGTCTCGTCATTATCAGGTGCGATGGAACAGTCCGACAATAACACCCGAACCTCAGATCACCATCGTGCACCTTCGATTCTACTAATCTATAAAACGACCTCTGACCCAAGGGAACCCCCATCGTGGCGCAAACTGATGCAAGTGAGTCACTCGGAGCTTCATTTGCAACATTTTCCTTCACTTTCGCGGTGAGTGAACGGCTACGGTCCTCCGATGAGGGAACCCTGAGCGCAGTGTAAGAAAAGGTCAACAAACTATACCAATCCAAAAAGTCATTAGACTGTATGCAGCGTTCAATAACCTGTGACAATTTAGACGCAGCGATGCACCTAGCACCCTTCGGAATGTGTTTAAGCACCCTAACATTCCTCCTCAGAATTGATAACTGGTCCAAAGAAGGTGTGGACGCCACCACCCCAGGGAACGCACTCGGGGTATCCTGAACTAGCAACCGCGCGAAGCGCGTCTGACTACTTCCATGAATGCGGCTAATATGCACACTCAAACCACGGGGAACCACATATAGCCTCGATGAATCGGGGCAGTGGGGACACAAAGCTGTAGACATGCTCATACAAACTAAATTACTTTTTTTTTATATACAAATTGTAAAATTAAATTAAATGATACATTATTACCTCCATGTACAATATATGACCAATAAAATTTAAATAAATAATTAATGAGTTACTTAAAAAAATTTTCGTAGTGCAGTCCCACAACACACCACTGGTCGTGGCGCTGTACGACGTCGTCGCAGCACACGGCGACGACAAGCCTCGAAGAACTCGTAGAATAGTTTCGTATAATTGAGCTAGATGCATCAGCGTGATGACGCGCTCCCGGTGTTGACTAGTGCCGTCTCATAGTTGATGAGAGGCATCTCTCTGCCAATTGGAATCTGCAGTCCTCAGCAATTAGCTAAACAGCTTATATCGTAGTATTTTCTACCGACTGATCCTATTATTCAGGTGACATAAGTCATCAAAAACACTAGATTGCACTGTTGTCTGTAGGTATGGAACACATGTGAAACTGGTCTTTACCAACTTTTTATTGTATAGTTACAGTCTGAGTCACAAACTAGCGGTTTATACGTGAAATATTTTAATTTTTAGAAAAATCCTGAAAAGATGGTTTGTTATGACATTATTATTGTCACGACTCAAATATTATCTCTATGTTCATTCCCTTATTTAACTTTTGACGTCTCATTATTGCGTACTTATGAAGCAAAATTTTCATTGCCATTGTCAAAAGTTAAGCCATTCGCTGAATAGACTGTAGTTTTTTCTTCGTTTCTTTTTATTATTCTCTTTTAGAATCTTATACAAAGCAAGCTAGCCATATTAAAATATAAAGTCCCATATAAAATTCTACGACTAATATACCTAGCAATGGCCGAATCAATCATTGGATACGGCTTATCTAGCTATGGCAAAACATATAAAACTTACCTAGACTATATCTACAAACTACAAACCAGTATGCTAAAACTCATTGCGCCAAAAAAAGTTAAGATGGAATGTAAAAATAAAAATCAATGGAACGGACTATTTAAATACTGCAAAATTCTCACAGTTTTTGATAAAATAAAATTACATACACTAATTGAAGAAAACCATAACAAAACAAAATTGAACAAAAATGAGCGACCCGATAGATTGCGTAATTTACCTTATCAAAACTCATTCCACTTGCCACATTTCAATAATGTGTATGGTCAACGAACATGGATGTACTACTTGCCAAAAATTGTAAATGAACTACCAATAGATCTCCAAAACATGTTTATAAACAATAATAATTTTAGTTTAAAGGTTAAAAACCACTTAATTGATAGTTACATACCTACCTAACATAGAACAAAAGGTCTTAGCTTGAGTTTTACCTAAGAACTAACTTCATTCACTTTTTATTATACACCTAATGTATCTGCTTATAAATAAACTATTAACTGTATAACGAGAGCAATGACAGCGACGGATAAACCATGTCTGGTTTTCGTTCGCTGCTAAATGTACCTAAATCTAAGTTCTGAATATATGAATAAATAAAAAAAAAAAAAAAAAAAAAATAAAAAAAAAAAAAAAAACTTGTTAAAAATATTAAAAACATGACACTAGGTATTAAAAGGCTTATGTTAAAACTATCACCAAAACGCAACAATTTTACTACCAATAAGTTCGAAACGACCGCCAGAATAAGTAAAAGATCGCCAAATTGTGTTTAGATAAATGATCACCAAACTTATTTTTATGTTTTGTGTAAGTTTATGTTTTAAATATTTTTTGTTGTTCTTACATGTTCAACCTAACACGAAGGATAAAGGGGGCTTCGCTTCGCTCATCCCTTTTACCCTTCACCTAAGCTACCACAGTATTTTTCCTTGATATTTTCTGCGACTTTTTGTGATCATTTACCCATTTTGTGTAGCATTTACCCATTTTAGGTAGCATTTACCCATTTTGGGTAGGAAAAAAATATTTTGGTGGTCATTATATTTGTTGCGCGTCTGACATGTTGATACATTTAACTATGAAGGCCGAATACGGCAGAACCCAAAGAAAATTAATCACTGGCTAAACCTTCAAATATACTATAGTATTTTCGGGTTAGCGATGCAATAGAAGTCATCGACTCCTGTCTGCCACTGTACACTCATGATTTATCGGGATAGCGATACTTACTTATTGCACGCAACGTTAGAAATAACTGTTGTTTAGCGTATCAGTGTTCCATCACCGTAAGAACTAGACAAAAAGTGGCTTGCTCGGACTCGCCCTGAAGGGTTCCGTTAAAGCAAGTAATTATGTGACTGGATGTTTGTATTGTAACTTTGTTTTTCATAGTGTTGGCATGAATGACAAAGTTTTATATCTTAAAAACTGCTTATTTTATTTTGTTCAAACCCATTTTCTTTGAAAATGTGTATTGAGGTACACAGCATATATTTTTTGTAGATTTTTCACTCTCTTACTTTTAAGGGGGGGACATTTTTCCATTTTGGAAGAGTCTGTCTCTTTAAAATTTACTTTGAGGAAAAATGGTTTCAAGAACCTCCACGTCATTTTTAAAGACATATCTACAGAACCCCCCCCCCACACACAAATCTGTTTGATTAAAAAAAACTTTTTTTATTTCAGTTCCATGTATAGCCCCTTTATTTTTTTTTATAAAAATCCTAAAGCATTTCATATAATACATCTACATACCAAGTTTCAACTGTGTAGTCCTAATAGTTTCTACAAAAAGTTGCTGTGACATACGGACGGTCGTATGGATGGACGGACGGAGGGACAGACAGACGGACAGACAGACTTGACTAAACTATAATGGTTCTTGTTTCTCTACGGAACCCTAAAAAAATTGACTGGAAACAGGCGCGAGCAAACGTATGTTTATATCTACAGTACAGCTTGAATTTTGTTGTCAAAACGATACAAAATAAATTCAAGAACTCCCTCCCCCTGAGTCCCCCTTCACCAATTACCGGCCAATTACAGCGGCGCGTCAACAATGATTGCTGCCGGATGACGTCATCACGGCTGCAGTGCCGCGATCATTATACCGACGCGGTTGGGTGCGTGTGCGCTCTAATTAAAGAACATTACCCTCTTTCTGGCGCAGTCGGGTAAAAACTGGGTGTGTGCGAGTCGCACTCGCGATGACAGGGATTGTTCATAATAACAATTTATATTTTCTTGTTCGGTGAGTAAAACAAATGCGTGACGCATAATTATATTTGCTTACTTAAAATATTTGAGTTTGAGTTTAATGGAGTATCAATTAACTGGCTGTATGTGGGAGCAACTATGCCTATTACCACCCTGCATGGTGTGACAATATGTGTGATGGCTTACTAACCATAACCCTTTATCTGTGCGAGTGCCGGGAACCGGCAATTCTTACAAACAATAGGTAAATAAATCGAAACACCCGCAACACAATTGTCTTGTTTCCTTCTTACGTTGATAACTATCGAGCCATTAAATCGATTTCGATAAAACATGGCTAAGTACCGTTGCAGGGAAGTCAACTAAAATTTACAGAAAACCGAATTAAAATCCGGCCACCCGTTTGACCGCTAGGGTGCCACGGACAGTCACAAACACAGACAGACAACACCTTTTTTTTTCGGGCAACAAATATAATGATCACCAAAATATTTTATTCCTACCCAAAATGGATAAATGAACACCAGAAGTTGCAAAAAATATCAGGGAAAAATACTGCGGTAGCTTAGGGGAAGGGTAAACGGGGTGAGCGAAGCGAAGCGCCCTTTATCCTTCGTGTTAGGTTGAACATGTAAGAACAACAAAAAATACTTAAAATATAAACTTAAGTACACAAAACATAAAAGGAAGTTTGGTGATCATTTATCCAAACACAATTTGGTGGACATTTATCCATTCTGGCAGTCATTTCGAATTTATTGGTAGTAAAATAGGTGCGTTTTGGTGATCGTTTAAACATAAGCCTTTTTTTCGCTGGGGTTGAAATAGACCGACCAACGCTTCAAACTTATTGGTTCATCGGAAGGAAATGTTCTTCAATATCATGTCACTTGAAGGGAGAAAATCTGTTGCTGATCAAGTCTATGTAAGATTTGAAGGGGGCTGGAGACTGTCCGGAGTTATTTTCTAAGGGTAGGTTAGTGGAGCCACGTAGAAATGAATGAATTGATAATTATGGTCCGCTTAGTGTCAATAAGTCCAGGACTAATGTTGGGCTAAATTGCATTACAAATAGAATTTCTTGCTCTCATGATAAATTATTACTATCTCATCTAAAGATATTAATATATTTAGTCTTAGACTAAGTAAATTCTAAAATAACATTACAGCTGCCTTGGCTGAATAATCTAGCTTGTAACTTTTTCTCGTAACAAATAATTTTTCTTGTACTTTTATTTATGAATTTTAAGTAACGGTAGATATAAGATACGTGGAACTGCTTTTTAAAATGTATGTTTGGTTCACCTATAATTGGGTCTGCTCATAGCAATATGTTATGTTTGTAGGTAGTGTGTTTATTTATATAACACCCCTCTGTTTTCGTCGGGGGTTAAAAAGGTCCAAACCTTTTTATTAATTACTGAAGTCACCTAACAAAAGGTGTGTAGGTACCGCAATACTTTACTCAAAAGTACTAACTAACCAAAGTAACCTCAAAGCCCTCGTCAAATTTAATCCCATCAATCCAGCATTTTCAAACTTGGAAAATCTCTTAATGAGCCACTTTGAGCAAACCCACAAGCACTATGAATAATATATCACTTCAAATCTGTCTAAAAATTTACTTGAAAAATTGACCATGTGCGGGTCTGACTCGCACAGGAAGGGTTCCGTGCCATAGTACAAGAAAACTCAAGCACTAAAAATTATAAAACGGTAACAAAATAATATTATGTAGAACGTGGGTTTGAAGCCGTCATATTGCGAGACCGATATCAAACCAATTGCGCCACCGCAACCACATGATACACTGCGAAATCTACGATCATATTAGAATCATGATATGATTTGTGATATCGCTGGGGGGGGGGGGGGGGGGGGGGGGTGCTTAGCGGCAACAGAAATACACATTAGAATAATAATAGACGTATCTTCACCTTTTACGGTGCATGAGATACAGCTCGCGGACGGACAGACGGACCGGGAAGGTTTAGTAATAGGGTCCCGTTTGGCACCATTCGGGTACGGGACTCCAAAAACCACTAAACCCTTACCCTCAAAAGGGCCTTAGGAAATCCAAATTGGCGAACAAGCTCCCTCTCCTTCAGGCCACGTCACCGACCTACTATTAACTTTTTGTAGTGAACTGAAAGTCATGGACAAAAATCCTTCTTACGTAAAAGAGCAATGAGCTACAATTACTCTTTGACAAATGAATTAACGACATACAGATACTTCATAGCGTCTCTAAGCATTTTTACTGTTGCTAAATACCTATACAGTTTAAACAGAACTTGTACAACGCGGTAAAGTAACGTAGCCTAAGCAAGGCAAGGTTAGAGTCTCTCAGCCAGGTTCCCACCTAACATAGCCGGTTTATTTTTAATAGACTATCCAAGAAATATCTATATTTTTTTTTCTTTATTTCAATCATTTATTTTTTATTTCTTTTTATTTTTTCTGTTTTATTTTTATTTTACTTTGCTTTTTGTCATATTATTTTTTCTTTAGGATTGTTTTTTTTTGTTTGCCGAAATGTAAATTATGTCTGATTAATTAGTACCTTGCATGCTAATGGCGCTTCTTTTTCCTTAATTTGTATATGTATGCTCCGTGGTCAAATGGGTTTCACGCATGCATCTCACATAGGAGATGCAGGTTCAAATCCTGACCATGTACCTATGACATCATTTATTTATCTTAATTACATTAACGGACCTTCGGTGTTTCGGATGACACGTTAAGATGTTGGTGGTCCCGGCTACTATCGCTACGTGGTGGTGCTCGTAAAACCCCTCCACCAACCCGCATTAAGCCAGCGTGGTGGAGTATGGCTTAATCTTACTCGTAATCCGGGTAAAGTTATCAATCGATTATCGACACGTGTTTTTTTTATTTTCGTCTCGATAATGATTCGAAACCGGGACCTCCGGCTAAGGTTCGACAGCATAACTATTGAGGTTGTTATTGTCAAAACATAGCGTCACGCCTTTTCTGATACGGGGAGGCAGAGGCACAGTTGTGTCCACCTTTAGTCAGTTATTCAATAGTCCAGTTTGCGTGATACCTAAATGAAAAGTCCATTTTGCTTGATACCTAAATGAAGCCGATCATAACAGATATGGAGATAATTTTAGTTTTTTGGGGTTATCATCACGTCCTAAACAAACCACGCCAAATATCTTCTGCGCTGTGAATTAAATGTAACCTTTCTCTCTCAACCCATTTTAACCCAATTTTTCACATCCTACCTTCTCATTGCACCTTTCGTATAGAGACAAAGCTATTTGGTGTGGTCTGTATACCTGACGCCAAGTTTCCTGGCGCCTGAGCGCGCCTGGAGGGGGTAGCGGCGCATGGAAATAAGAGATATGCATACTACATACAAGTAGTACATGGGCAAGAGAGAGTTGTGGACCTCGCTCAGGCGCCAAGAAACCTTGCGATATCTGGTAAGTTTTCAGTCCAGGATATCCCCGTAACGAGTGAGCTCGTAACTTTTAATCGTTAAAGTTGTACGTCGAGCCCAAATCATGGGCCCTCTCGACTCATCGACCCACCGCGGCCGCGGCCGGTTTAAATAAACACATTTAGCTCCTTGCTTTTTTAGTGTGGGAGATGGTATAATATGGTGTTTCTATTGATTGGCTGTCTGTGTCCCCTGAGTGCCGCGTGGAGGGGGTGGTGGTGCAAGGGAATAAGAGAGAATATGCATGGGCAAGAGAGTGATGATGGCTTCGCTTAGGGGCCAAGAAACCTATATTTTTAAACCCCGAAAAAAATGTGGTATACATTTGTTAGTTTGTCTGTCTGTATATCTGTCTGTCTGTATGTTTGTATGTCTGTGGCACGCTAGCGTTCAAAAGGGTGGACGAATTGTAATTAGGTTTATTAATTGGTAGTAAATTTGCGTTGGTTCTTAGACATATTCTATGGAAATCAGTTCAGTAGTTCAAAAGTTATCAGCCTAAATCGAAAAACTTACGGCTAAAATTACCAAATTTAACCATAAGGTTTCATCTATAGGTATAAAGGGGGTGTTTTTTTTACGTATAAATAACTAAAAAAGAAGGGATCTCAATAATAAATTTACATTTTGGCACGTTTATTTGAAGAACAATCAAATCCAATAAAAGATAAACAATAACTGCACAGGACCTTTTCAATAAATTCTTTATTTCAGTAAATTACATTTAAGAATTTTGTTACTCAGAATCGATTGTATTTTAATGAAAGGCCATTGAAGAAACATATCTATACCGGGTGTGAATGAAACCGTCGGACGGGGTCGCCCAAGAATGATCTACAAAGACCAAATTGGAAATTAATTAGTGATTGGTCGAATTAGAAGAACTCGTAACAGGCGAGCTCTTGTATTAAGAGACTTATGAATATTATGAGGAAGCGAGAGATGTATGTCAGGATAGTGGCAAGTGGAGGTCTTTCGTTTCTGTCTACCCTTCTTACGGGAAAAAGAAGCGAGCTTATATGTATATGTAAGTATGTTGTATTTTTAATTGAATGTATTATGTAATATGTGATTTTACTATTGTATTTTATATGTCGCCCTGCATCGATGTAATTTCACAAATACCTATTGAAAATAATGAATAAATAACATAAAAACATAACTGACTGAATTTTCGTAAGTGTGATTACGCCCTATATATTAAGGGTAAGCCTTTTGTCCAGAATGAATGAATGAATGAATGAATGAATGAATGAATGAATGAATGAATGAATACTTTATTGCACAAAACAAACATACAGAGATATACAAAGAAAGATATATGTACAAGAGGCGCGCTTATCTCTATAAAAGAGATTTCTACCAGCAAACCCAGATAGGAAAGGAAAGTGGATTGTGAGAGTAAAACCTATTTGCACAACAAAATAATTCATACACAATAATAATATAAGTAGGTACATATACCTAATACTACTACTACACCTAATTTATATAATATAATATACATACATACATATCATACACATACAAGTTATATACATAGATAACATACACATACAAATTATATATACATACTATGGAAGAGAGAGGTAATGATCTTTCAAGCGAATCTTAAAAACGTTAAGTGATGGACTGTCCCTGATGGCACTGGGGAGCTTGTTCCAGAGCCTGATAGCACTGATCCTGAATCCTTGCCCATATGCGACTGAGTTGTGTTGAGGAGTTGCAAGCAGCGACCGAGTGTTTGATCTCCGAGACCTATCCGAAGAAAGAAAATCAAACCGATCACGCAGGAAGCTGGGGTAGCGAGGGTTGTGCAGAATATTGAAGAGTAGAATGAGAACATGGGTATCCCGGCGAAGACGAATTGGAAGCCACTGCAGTTCCCTATGATACTGGGAGACATGGTCATTCTTACGCAGTCCGAAGACAAACCGAATCCCGAGATTTTGAAGTCGCTCGAGTTTGTTCAGTTGCTCTTCGTTCGCGCTGATCCAGCTGACATCTGCGTAATCAATAAGAGGAAGGAGAAGAGACTGGGCCAGAGTAATTTTAGTATGACGAGGCAGAAAGTTTTGAAGGCGCCTGAGGGAGTGAAATGTGGCAAAGACTCGTCTACTAACTTCGCAGACGTGAGCAGACCATGAAAACTGATTGTCAAAGATAACTCCTAGATTTTTTGCCTTAGTACTGTACGGAATTATGGTTCCATCATAAGTTACAGGAACAAGAGGCAGATGCTGTAACACACTATGGGAGTGTCTGGAGCCGACAATCATGGCTTGCGACTTACTGGGATTGACAAGTAGTCCATGAGACAGAGCCCAGCCCCTGATGTTCTCGAGATCGGCATTTAATGCACCCACAGAAGAAATCATATCACTTGGAGAGAAATTGCGGTAGATTTGCAGATCATCGGCATAAAGATGGTAAGAAGAAGAAATGGCATCCGAAATGGAATTGATGAAGACGGAGAAAAGAAGAGGGGAAAGAATACCACCCTGAGGAACTCCAGAAGAAAGGTCGCACCACTCCGTGGAAGTCTTCTCGGTCCTAATACGCTGCTGACGACCTCTCAGGTAGGAGCCGAACCAGCTGGCAGCGGCCGAGCAGACATTCAGGGACTTCAGTATCTCAACGAGGATGTCAAAATCAACACAGTTAAAGGCACTGCTTTAGCAGTGCCTTTAACTGTGTGTTAGACTTTAGTCTAGTAACGCTAACACAGTGATCTGCTTGATATCCATTGCCGATTCAATGTCATCGGTCACTTTAAGTAAGGCCGAGACGGTACTATGTCCCGGCCTGAATCCGGACTGGAATTGATTCAACAGCCTGTTAGAAGAAAGATAGGAAGAGACTTGAGTGTGGACAATCGATTCAAGGACTTTGGAAAGGAAAGGCAGGATAGATATTGGACGATAATCTTTAAATGAAGATGGATTTGAGGTTTTAGGAAGAGGGATAACTAACGCCTTTTTCCACACATTAGGAAAAGAACACTGAGATAGAGAGAAGTTAACAATGTGTGTAATGGCAGGTAGGAGGAAATCAAGGATGCTGTTTATCATTCTCGAGCAGATACTGTCGTCACCCACAGCTTTTGAGGAGATGGCAAGCACTGCCTTCTTAACCGTGTCGATTTCGAAAAGACGATGAGATGGCTTGGAGCGCAGAGAATGCAGGGTGGCATCTTTAACAGAGGGATTCATTACAACAGGAGGGTCGGAGAAGAAACTATTAAGACCATTGAGATCGACATCACCAACCAATTGATTCTGGGACTTGCCAACACCAAGGGTTCTAAGGAACTTCCACACTTGAGCCGGGGTATAATTTTCGATGCACTCATAGATATGGCGGCGCTTGGCAGAGCGACACATATGGTTGCACCGATTGCGGAGACATTTGAAGGCAGCAAAGTTTTCATCAGTGGGGTCCTTTTTGTAGAGGCTTTTGGCTCTGTTCTTCTTTGCCATCAATCGCTTAATAGGATCAGAGAGCCGGGCGCAGGGAGATGTTTTACTCGAACCTTTTTTACTGGTGCGTGCTTGTCGTAGAGTCCCAGAATAATTGTTTAGAAGTGGTGAATCTTGTCGTCAACGGTCTCACTAGTGATGACAGACGACCAATCAATCGAGGCGGCATCAGACTTTAGGACAATATGGTCTACACCCCTAAAACTACGAGCAAAAATGAATTTACCTCTGCTTTTAGGAGGCCTAACCTTGTACGATAGATACACTAGGTCATGGAAAGAGAAAGGAGAGTTAAATTGACCATGGGCAGCAACTTTGTCTACATTAGAGGTTATCATGATATCGAGAAGAGATGGAGTGCAATGGGGCTGAAAATGAGTAGCGTTGAGAGGAAGAATAAGCAAATTGAAAGAATTGATAATGGCCTGGAGTTGGGCAGAGCGAGAGTCATTCTTAATAAGACAAGTATTAAAATCGCCGGGGATGAGAGTGTTATCATAAAGAGGAGTCAGCTCATTGAGCAGAGACTCGAATGTATCGAAGTAATCAATTTGAAGAGAGGGACTGTAGAGAACACCGAGCAGAACTTTATTATGGTGAAGACAGATTTCAAGGAAAAGATGTTCTGCCGACTCAGAGTACACATTCGGGGAAGCTCTTACAACTCTACAAGGAATATCGGAGCGGAGGTAAATGGCTACACCACCACCTGCCTTCCCAACTTTGTCGTTCCGATAGAGCCGGAAATCAGGCAATGAGTACATGGTGGATGGTAGGGACGGTTTGAGAAACGATTCTGATATAAGAATTCCATCCACATGTTTGCCACTAAACGCCTCAAGTAGGTCTAGGTAACTGGAGTGGATGCTCTGGGCATTTATATGAACGAGGTTAAGATTATTTTCCAGGCCACCAAATACAGTCGAGAGTTTGGCCGATAACGATTCCTCCACAATGGAGGTGTCGTTCGCCACATTTGTATAATCATCGTTTGATGAACATGATAAAATACAGTTGTCAAAAATATTACGTATGCTGTCCATATATTATAGTTTAAAATATAATATTAATACTTATAAATACAAATATAGATGCTTGTTTTTACTTAATTATAAATATATAAAATATCTACTATCTTAATCACACCAAGTTACTTGCCTGAACCCGTCCTACACTGGGTCTGCTTGGAGAGGAATAAATTAGGCACATATACCTCATGTCTCGGCTTAGTCAGGAATTCTGACAAAGATATGCCTGTCCCTTTCAATACAGTTGATTAATTCCACGCCTCAACCGAACGGGCGTGGAATCTTGGTAGGGTTGGTTTTCACCAGGAGTATCACAAGTGGTACTGACCTTTGACGCCGTGGACTGGAATTCAAAAGCTCAATTCGAGGCAGGAATACGGGATAAGGAGCACAAGGGGTGGGGGGAAAGGAGTCGAATCTTACTCTCGTCGTAGCCCGATGCTGTCGCCGTCGTGTTGCTTGCCGACACGAGGAGTCGCTGTCCGAATGCGACTAATTGGGAACCGAACAACTTTAACCTTTCACAACACGAAGTGAGTGCTTCGTGTTCTCCGATGACTTGAATCTACTTATTTCCCGACGATTGTACCGTGCTTATTATAATTAACGTTCCGAACAGGCCCGACACCTGTGTTAGCCAATTATTACAATTAAAATACAGCCGAGGCCCGAACGCCATGTGCCGACATTTTTTCCAAGTCAAAAAAAGTAACCTCTAACTCATCATCTCGTTTCTATACAAGTGACAGCTGCTAGTTCCGTTTCCGATCACTCGCGTTCCGAGTCGCGCAACAAAAGGAGGTGCGTTCCGAAGCATAACTATTAAACAGTCACCCGCCCGGACAGGCCCGAACCTGTCCCTAATCAATAGGAAGGCGAAAAAGTGTTGCGACCGCTCTCTTGAGGACCGAGTCCCCCACCTTGACTTCTGCTGATCGAGGCGTGCCATCCCGACCCGTGTACAATTTGACGATCCGTCCTCGTCTCCATCTCAATGATGGCAGGTTCGCATCCTTAATCAGCACCAAATCACAGACTTGAGGGGGGCTCGTCCGGTCAGTCCAATTAAGGCGCTGCTGCAAGATGTGCAAGTACTCAAGGGACCACCGTTTCCAAAAATCTTGAGCCATCTGCTGCAACATCTGCCACCTAGTTAACCGACTTAACTTAACATCACCGAATGGGTATTCTGGCAGGGCGTTAAGGGGCTGACCTATCAGGAAGTGAACCGGCGTCAACGCTTCCAAATCATTTGGATCCGAACTGAGCGGGCACAACGGACGCGAGTTCAGTGTCATCTCAATTTTACAGAACAGCGTCGCAAGCTCTTCAAAGCGTAGAGAGGTCTCACCGATGATCCTCGTCAGGTGCGACTTAGCCGATTTAACCGCAGCCTCAAAAATTCCTCCCCAATGAGGACATCCCGGCGGACTGAAAACCCATTCAATCCCTCGTCGGGAGCAAGCCGTACCGATGGCGTCCTGGTTACCGTTCAGGAATTGAGTGACCTCCTGCAGATATCGCCTGGCTCCGACAAAATTTGTGCCGTTCTCCGAACGGATTAATGTCGGGAGGCCCCTTCGTGAGACGAACCGATCTAGACATGCGATAAATGCCTCCGTAGTGAGGTCACTGACCACCTCCAAGTGGACTGCCTTCGTGGCCAAGCACACGAAGACGCACAGGTATGTCTTCACTAATCTGGCGTTCCGTAGCTGTGAAGACTTGACCATGAATGGTCCCGCGAAATCCGTTCCGACACCCGCAAAGGGCCGGATTTCGTTAACCCTATCCGAGGGAAAATCGCCCATCTGGGGCTGCATCGTAGCCGCCTTAGCCCGATAACAAGGCAGGCACCGAAATACGCCGCTACGCACTAAGCGTCTTCCCGATAGAATCCAGAACTCGCGCTGGAGAAACGCCATCAAGGCGTGGCATCCGACATGCCCATTCCGAATGTGTCGATCCTGTATCAACAGTTCGACCAACTTCCCTTTCCTAGGGAGTAACAACGGGTGGCGAGCCGCATAAGGCAGGTTGGCATTCCGCAGCCGACCTCCTACCCTCAGCAATCCTTGAGGGTCAATAAACAGGTTAAGCCGAGCCACAGCTCCCTTCAGTTGGACGCGTCCGCGTCTCAGAATGTCCAGTTCGGACTTAAAGTGCACCGTCTGCACGTTCCGAACCAATGCGAACAACGCATGGTTCCGTTCCCGTGGTGTCAGGACCTGTGTCCGCACCCGTTGCGCCTTAGAATTGCGACAATTCCGCGCAAATCCGAAGATCCAGGCGGTCACATTGACCAGCTTGTCGAGCGAGCTGTACCGTTCCAGCAGGCTGAACTCCTCTTCCGGCTCTGGTTGCGTCGTACAGACACCGACTGTCAAGGCGTCGTTCGCCGAGGTAACGCGTGGACTCATTGGCCAATCCGATTCGGCTTGAGTCAACCATTTTGGACCCCACCACAAGGGATGTCCAACCAACTCCGGAGCGTGACACCCACGAGACGCACAGTCTGCTGGGATCATTTCCCCTGGAACATGTCTCCAGATTAAGGGAACCTCCGAATTCAAAATCTGCGAAACCCGATTCGCCAAGCGTTTCCAAGCGTAGAACGTATCTTCTAACGCTCTTGACCCACGAAGAACCGTCATCGTGTGGTTGAGCAGACGAGTCAGGAGAGCCGCTCCCGAAAGCTCTAATTTGGGAATGGTCAGGCGAGTGCGCAACGGCGCAACCTTGCTCTTGGCCATGACCAACCGCACATCAACCTCCCCCGAGAAGTCGACGTACTTCTGCCGGAAAATCCCGTCACGCTTCATGCGTCGTCCCATCGACAGAAGCCGCGTCTCGGCTGCATGGTGTGAACTGCCCAGCGGTGGGCGATCACTCCGGAATGGAAGACGTGTGAGAAATCGACCTGACCGAAGGCGACCAGTATTGTTC
The DNA here is from genome assembly GCA_949825045.1 of Argyresthia goedartella. NCBI lineage: Eukaryota > Metazoa > Arthropoda > Insecta > Lepidoptera > Argyresthiidae > Argyresthia > Argyresthia goedartella. The sequence goes on along the minus strand of OX463826.1, from coordinate 30,045,811 downwards.
CGATAAAACTGTTCACACTCTTCTTCAACCGGGTCCAACCGGCGGACCGTAGGTGGTTCCTCCACCTCCCAAAACTTCTGTATCACCTCCGAGAGTACAGAACCGAATATGGGACTACGAGTCGCTAGGCGTGGGGCAGCCGGCATGACCGGACCCATTACCGCATGGCCCAGTCTGGTGTTGACCGAAACCAGACCAGTCGCCTGCAACACGTGGACACCTGGCACTAACAGGAATCCCAAGGCATCGACACCCAATAAAATGTCTACTGGGCCCGGAATATCGAACTCCGGGTCAGCCAGTGACAACCCAGCGACCAACTGTCGCACCGAGGGCGACAACCGTACGTGAGGGTGTGAGCCCATCACATTAGGCATGACTAATGCCGTGACCGTCAGATTCACCGATGAATCCACCCGTGACGAGAGAGTAATCCGACATACTCCCTTAACGGAACCGACTTCCGTGTTCCCAATTCCCCGAATGGAATGTGGATACTCCCTTACCGAAATGCCCAACCGTCTTACAAGGTTGCAAAAGACTAAGCACCCCTGGGCCCCCGAGTCCAATAGTGCTCGTGCCACACAAGATTTGCCGTCCGAACTCCACGCTATCACAGAGGCGGTGGGGAGCATGACCGTCTGTGGAGTGGCGGCACCCTGTAAGTGGGCGGCGTGTCCCTAGCGGGAACCTCCGCGGGATCCGAACCCGCTCAGACCTCCGTCGGCCTTGGAGTAACTCGGCTGCTGATATGCAACCGGCATATCAGACCGTATGTGCATCAAGGGGTCCCAACCCGTATAATAGGCCCCTCGCTGTCCTGGTATCCGATCATACCGGACGGTGTACGGTGTGCCCGGTGCGCACCGTGGATGAATGGGGGAGAGCGGATCCAACCTGGGGCGCTCTAGGAATGGGGGCGACATCCGACTGTTCGCCTCCCTGTTCGCCTCCCAGAGCGACGGGCAGGGTGGCGCAGAAGGTGGTGGGCTCCCAGCCTTCGCGCCACTCATAGGTGCCATCTGACACCTGCCCGTAACACGCGGTGAGCCAGCGGCCCGGAGTCCTCGCTGACCGTGGACAGCGGCGACCGAACCCCGGCTATCCCGCATGTTACACCCCGCGCTGCCCCCTTCCCCTCGGGGGGGGGGGTCCCGTCCGCGGGTACCCCAGTCACCCCGTTGGTGACTCCCGTTGCCCGGAGGGGGACTGGGTCCGGCCCTGGTTGGGCCCTGGGGCCGACCAACCTGAGTCCGGCCCTGGTGACCGTCCGAAGGGCCTGACCGATTCAGGCACAACACGATGTGGTGCTTGACCACAGCACTCACAGGGGAACGCGCGCGAGTACTCGCTCAGCGTGTGCGGCCCCAAACAACCGAAACACAATCGGTGGCGGAAGACTAACTTCCTGCGGGCAGCTACCCCGAGCGCCTTAAAGTTGGCGCAACTGGTCACTTCATGACCGGCACCTTCGCAGTGCACACAGCCGTCACCCGACGGCGCGGCATTCAAAATGTTTCGACCGCCCACCCCCCCGTGGGGGCGGGGGGCGCGGCCCCTCCCGCATCCGCGCGGGTTGGCGCTGCACACTGGCCTCCGTATCCAGTGTGTCACATCGCCTGCATTCACCCTCCAAAAAATCCGTCAATTGGACGAGCGTGGGCAGTTCCGTGCTACTGCCCCCATGCAGCTGTTCAAACCGACTTTGAACAGCTGCAGGCAACCGTGACAAAACCATATATAGAACAATATATGACCATTGGTCTACCGGAAGACCAAGGTTCTGAAGGGCCTTAGTGGCCACCAGCACAGGGTTGAGCACCTGTACTCGGATGTCAACATCCCGGGTTACTCTTGGGATGCTAAACAGCTTCCCCAGCTGCGCATCAACCAACCGCCGTTTGCGTTGGTAGCGGTCAAACAATATGGACCTGGCTATCTCATAATTGCCCGCCGTGACCGTTAGGTGGCCGACCAACTCCTTCGGTTCACCCCGCAGAGCCATCAATAGTAGGGCCAACTTGTAGGCGTTGTCCAGGTCGTCCCAACCGTGGACCAAACTATCAAATAAATTAATGAATGCCGGCCACTCATCAATTGCCCCACTGAAGGCCGGAATCTCCAGTTGTGGCAGCCGTCCAACAACACCCTTCGGGGGTGGGTCTCCGTTACCCTCCCCACGGTCATTCCTTCGCGACCGCTTAATTTTCTCCGCGCGACGCTCGATGTCGCCCAAGCATTGCATCGCTTGGTCAGCATCCGCGCAGAGCTGTTTCACTGCAGCCACCGAGGCTTCATCCGTAAGCCCGAGAGCTTCAGCCTCCGCAGCCAGCCGACACACCTTCCCGACGCGTGTCATTGCGACCTCCACACGCTTGAGCAGGACATCGTCCATGTCAGGTCGCTCCACATACTTATGAGTATGGGCGAGCCATCTCATTTCCTCACGGACACCATGCCGCAGTACCGTCAAGGGCGAAGGTGCCATGTTTACCGATTTAATAGATTCTGGTCTTATACTTCACTACCGAACTAAGTATAGCCAGAGACCAGCACTTGCCCGTCAGCGCTGGGCACAGAAATTAAAACTAAGTTGTCAAAACTAAGGCAACCACTAAAACAATTAAATCCTAAAAAATATTTAATATGGTCGCCCTGTGGACATACACCTTATAACTATACACTCTTAATCAATTAGAGAATACCATCATAAGGCACAATAAAAAATAACACATAAAAATTTATTATAAGAAAAAAGGCTATTTTTAATATAATGAAGGTAGCTGTGAACCTTCTAGAAGTGGCCCCTCCGATATGACCCACACTTCTACTGAGGTCAGCAAATTCAGCTTAATACCCCTTAAATAGCCTGACCCTGCTCTGTAATCCAAAATAACACTGCAATGCTATGGAACCCGACTGCAATACTATAGTCCGACCGAATGACTGCTTTTTATAAACACCGAGTAGTTTCCGACTACAAATTTATAATAATTGTTAACTAAATCGTCAATTATACGTTCACTAACCGAAAATGAACCTAAATTGTGGTATACCGACCACTCGACTCACTCACAAACTGATTGCCGACCAATCCGAGATACCCTTTTCTCCCAACTACAATGTGGCAAAAAAACAACGCTACAACCGTCCGTGAATCGATTTCCTACTAGGAAACCACGCTCTGCTACCAAAATGATTAATTTCACGCCTCAACCGAACGGGCGTGGAATCTTGGTAGGGTTGGTTTTCACCAGGAGTATCACAAGTGGTACTGACCTTTGACGCCGTGGACCGGAATTCGAAAGCTCAATTCGAGGCAGTAATACGGGATAAGGAGCACAAGGGGTGGGTGGAGAGGAGTCGAATCTTACTCTCGTCGTAGCCCGATGCTGTCGCCGTCGTGTTGCTTGCCGACACGAGGAGTCGCTGTCCGAATGCGACTAATTGGGGACCGAACAACTTTAACCTTTCACAACACGAAGCACTCACTCCGACGACTTGAATCTACTTATTTCCCGACGATTGTTCCGTGCTTATTATAATTAACGTTCCGACCAGGCCCGACACCTGTGTTAGCCAATTATTACAATTAAAATACAGCCAAGGCCCGAACGCCATGTGCCGACATTTTTTCCAAGTCAAAAAAAGTAACCTCTAACTCGTCATCTCGTTTCTGTACAAGTGACAGCTGCTAGTTCCGTTTCCGATCACTCGCGGTCCGAGTCGCGCAACAAAAGGAGGTGCGTTCCGAAGCATAAATATTAAACAACAGTCTTGCCTTTCCAGGCTTCTGACCGGGACTTGAAGGACATAAACCTGACAAGCATTCAGCAAGTGAAAACTAAACTTTCACAACTTACTTACGCACTAGCTACTCTCAAAACTGTAACGCATCTAGAAGCGGCCCTGTCCGCGTATTATGCCTACGCCTATGCGTGGTTGCGATATGGCATTCTGCTGTGGGGCGATAGTACCAGTGCGCATGACGTCTTCGTGCTACAGAAAAAATGCATACGTATTCTCTTCAATATAAAACCAAGAGATAGTTGCAGACCATACTTCCTAAAAGAAAAAATTCTACCGTTGCCGGCTATATTCATACTTGAGGCATCAGTCTTTGTTAGGAAAAATCTGTGCCAATATGATCTCTGTACTAGCGCAAGGCGAAATCACCTAATAGAACTGCTAAAATCAAATATGCAAATAGTTAAAAACGGACCTAATTACAAAGCTGCCAAAATTTATAACAAAATACCCAATTCTATCAAAGCTGAATCTAGTTTCAAACCATTTTACAACCAATTAAAAACGTTTCTTGTATCCAAATGTTATTAATCCGTCAATGAATTCCTTAATGATAAATTTGATAAATAATGTAACATAATATTTTCTTGACATTTTACAATTATACTTTTCCCAAACCATTTAATTTTGATCTATCGTAATTTTGTATGACTATGTGAAAATTGTATTGAATGTATCCATACCTATATTGTAAATGTTATTATAAATTAATCTCAAAGTCGACATTTAAATTGCATGCACTACTTTATTACAATTAACGTTTTTAACAATGTGAAACCTGCACTGCTGTTTGCGATGCCCTAACAGGGTACATGTACTCACCTACTGCTGTATTTTAAGACCACTATTGTTTTGTACATGTTTGCAAATTAATAAATGAAATGAAATGAAATGAAATGAAAGCAATGGACGAGATTTTGATTCCTTGCTCTTTGACCCAAGCCTATGGGCGACACCAACATCCAAAGCGCACTGTGGTGGCAACTTCATTTGGTTGCGCAACACTGCCCGAACAGTTTCATCAGCCTCCTCATCAGCTACCTCCGGCACTCCATGCAAGAGAAGGATCTTGCGCCGTGATGCCTGCTCCAGACGGTCTTGTCCTACCAGCAACAGCTCCAATTGGCCGCGCACCAAGTCCAAGGCACCCCACACAAAGGCCTTGAACTCCGTAAATTCCTGGGCAGTGGTGCTGATCTCTTGTGGGTTACTTGACAGTGACATTGTGGCTTTCTCTTTGAGATCCTTCTCATATGCTGCCATCTGGGTATTAAAAGTGGCCTTGATCTGCTCCATCTTCTTGTTGAGCATTGTGTACAAATCCATGACTGTGTTCTAGTGATGAATTGAGGTGAGATGTTGAGATGTAAATTATTGACCCAGTGTAAGGGGGGGTTCAGGCCTAGTTTTTAATGAAAATTATTTCCATTAATTAAGGATTTAGATTATTAAAAGAAATTATTTACAGACACACACTTTTTTGTTGTTTACTTTAGGCAGAATGTCCCTACCGCGGGTTTTAATCGTGGAAGTTGAACGACGACGCGAAATCATGGGCCCACCGAATGAGCCATCGACCCGCCGCGGCCGGTTTAAATAAACACATTTAGCTGCGACGGTCTACGGGTTCACTGTGGGATATGGCAGAGAGTTGTTGTGGGAGTTGGTGGCTTTTAAATGTTGAAGCTTGCATTTGAACTTTTGTATTTCAATGCTGCCTCTTCGTCTATAAGAAAAAGGTAAAATCTTATAATATATTCTGAAGTAGGAGAACTAGCCATAAAAGTACTAGAAATTGTGACATTGAACGGAAAAAATATTAAAAAAAATGTTCAGAAAACATTTTTTTTCGGCTGGGGATATAAAAAAATGCCCAGGTCTTGGATGTTTATATGTGAATGACGCCGCTATTTCTCTTACATACGTTGAATGAAAATGCGCAGTTTTTTAAATCAATATTGTGGACTGACGAGAGCAAGCTCTCCAGAGAGGGTATCACGAACTTCCATTATAGGCATAAATGAGCTGACAGTCATAACAATCCACATTCGAAAAAGGAGGTGTCATTCCAAAGGAAATTCTCAGTCAATGTGTGGGCCGGAGTGGTAGGCAGGACGGTGATTAGGCCACACTTCTTACCAGATACCTTAAACGGCCAAAACTACTTGGATTTTGTCCAGAACGACCTCCCGGTTTTGTTGGAAGAGGCTGGAGCTCCGATGGATCGGGAACTCATATTCCAAAAAGACGGCTGTCCAGCACATTGGACTATTGAAGTCAGAAGCTATCTTGACGACTGTTTTCCCAATTGCTAGATTGGCAGAGATAGGCCTATTCCTTGGCCTGCTCGTTCACCAGACCCCAATGGACTATTTTGTGTGGGGCAGAGCCAAAGAACTTGTCTATTCCAACGTGCCATCAACACAAAAGAAGAGTTGATTTCAAAAATAAGAATGGCTTTCGACACCATGAAAGATGAAATGATGCTCAAAACACGACCACAGAAGTCCGAAGATGGGCTCCGAGGAACCAAGGATCTCATTTCGGTCATGAATAGCATAAATATAATTAATGAAAAGGACTATCTAAAAATTATATTTTTCTCCCTCAAACTGGTTAGTAGTTAACTTCAAGAATGTGTGAGGTATCTACGTCAATTACACCTTAAATAAAAGATCATTAACTAAGAATGTTTTTATTTAGATTTGCATATAAAAATATTACACTTGTTTTTGTTAAATTAGGTCCATAAAATTTATTTTATTGATGATTGAAATTTGCCGTGCTCTTCAATTATCTGTAAAATACAAGTCTGACGTAGCAGATGCACAAATCAAGATTTATTAGAATGCTTATTAAGTGATTTATTATAATAAATTGTAAAATAATCCAATTATTATTTAGTTTTGCAATGATAATCACTTAACTGAGAAAATATGGAATTATTCTTCAAAAACACTAAATCATCAATAAAAATTTAACAGTCAGACTTCGCCTTATGTATGTTTGGCTCAAATGGTACTAAATGGTCTGTACTAACTTCAGTTTAAGTCTTTGCATCGATCTACCGGACACCCTGTATGCAGTAAATGAACGTATGAACTTATTGCTACTGCCATGTCTCACAATATGGCGGGTTCGTGGTTCCGCGGGAATGGTGAACATGAGTTCATGTTAATGAGTTGCTTTTGATGGTGACTTTATAATGAAGTGGAATTTATTTTAAATTCAATGGTTGTGTAATTAATTACTCAGGTCTTGGATGGTGGTGTTTGACGTCGCTGTATCTGGTTCCCACGACCAGGGTCCAAGTGTGGGGCCAGAAGCAATGTATGTGCCTGTTTGTAAAGGTTTATGTTTACTTTATACAGGAAGTTTCGTGTCAGGACATTCCGCAAAAAATACATTATGAAGCCATAGAGAGTCTATGACTAACCTGATTTGGGCTACTATGTTTCATACATTTTTAGCCACTGTTTTGTGTGGAGATATGAATAATAAAATCGCTCTAACCTGTTTAAAGGCTCTGTTAGGGAACAATCTCTTCGATATGGATAACTAAAACATCCAAAATACGTCAGTTGAATAAAGTTTTTCATTCCGATTATCATGGTAAAGTGATCATCACGCAACCATCACCCGGTATCGATTGTCCACAAATCCTACTCCTATTCTAAACATACGAAATCGATAAACAGGGTGTAAATTCCATATGGGCATATATTTTACCTACTTATAGTATCGAGCCTATGCAACGTAGCAACTAATATTCTAAATCAAAATTACTAAATAATTTTATTGATACTAAATAAGAGCAAGCAATGTAACACATCCCTCGTCTGTGAAATTGGCAGAATCTGCTAAAGTCACTTTTCCCGTGTCTGTGAAAACGGTAGATTATGCAAATTTTTTGTTTATGTTAAGGGTCTTATTTCAAGCTTATGCGATGTTTGTTAATACATCGATCTCTTTTTGGCAAGTGTGAGTGTATTAGTCACAGCAACACCGAAATCGCCTCCGTATTTTAGTTTCTTTCACAGGCCAGTCGAAATATGCGGGAGTTCGAGGCCGGTCGCGCGCCTCTGTTAGGACAAGTACTACGTAATTGAAATCTATGGAGACTTATCTGTCTAAACTATTTAATTTTGATAATTTATCAGCGTATCGTTAAAATATAACATAGCAATCACTTGTTGAGTATTTTTAAAGTAATTGTGATAAATCCCGATTTTATGGGGTTTTTGTATTGGAAATGAAACTAAATACATAAAATCAAACGATTTATTTAGATTCTTATTATATATAGAAAATAATAGTATTCTAATCAGAATACGAGAAATACAACAAGGGCCCCAAAACTATATGTGTGAAATTGGCAGACTCGGCCACACAAGCGATGTGTAGTTAGCCCAACACTTCTTAGGAATAATTGTGCTGATAGTAGATTTATGTAAAAATAAATAAAAAATCGGAGTTCAAAATCGAAAACCTCGTATTTCGGTAACTTTCGGAGTCCTCTGCCTATTAAATTAAAGTCCTACCTTCTCATGCGTTCCATTCCTTATGCGCTTGTTTACCTTGACGACATTGTTGCCGTTGTTTTTATTTTTTTTCTCAGAAACTATATGACATACAGATGTTCTGATAACATTTCCTGGGGGGTCAAAATCGAGCCCGTAAACGTTTCAAGTTAATGTTGGGCTGGTGTTTGTAACGTTTTTTTTTTTACGAAAACTAAGCGAGGTCAAAATCTGAAACTTCGTATTTGGGGGGGGGGTCCAAAAAAGGTCTAAATCGTCTAAAATTTTAGAGAAGTTCCTAAGAAGTGTTGGGCTAACTTCACATCGCTGGCCACACATACGGGGAAGTTCTTCAAAATGGCAGCCTACTGATGAGTGTTTAATATGCTTTACCAGCCCTAAGTTAATATACAGAATAATTGATATGATCTGTCAATCCTAGACAATGCACGTGAAATTAAAGGTATGCTTTGAATTTCCGCTTCTTTGAACATTTAAAAAATAACAACACTTTAAGTAATATAGTTTTATAAAAAATCTTTATCATATGACTCGTACACTCACGAAATACATGGAGACTATTCTGATCAACTTTCACTAAGAGACCAATTTGGTCAGAGCAACAAAATTCCAAAATTCCAAATATCTTTATTACTGTAGATATTTACATATATTTAGCAATCGCATTTTTTGCCACTTCTCTACATTTGACCACTGTGGGAGTAGAAGGGCGTAGAAACTCCCACAGATTGATTTTTAGATCTCTTTTAAAAATTGCTTGAGCTTAACTGATACAAAATTTATAATATCATTATATCATAATTAATAAGTAGGAATAAATAATTACAAAATAATTAACAGCAAGGTCTGTGTTGAGCCAGATTAACCCCATACAACCTCTTAAAATATGATTACAGCATTCTGTTACAACCTGTATATGCCTGTATGGAATTTTCACGCTGTATAAAGTGACGTGTTTCGGATTTTTTTATTTGTTTATTTATGATGACACGTTAAGCTGTAGGTCCCCTCCATCAACCCACTGGACTGAGCCAGCGTGGTAGAGTATGGCTCAATCTTACTCATTTCGGGGCAAAGGTCGGTTCCCCTCGGTGGGGACATTAAAAGGCTACATTTATAGGTAGTTGTTGTATTCGGCGATAAACTGAGCTAGCGGCGATTCGTAATCTCAAAGACCACGTGAACCATTTTTCGTTATTTCAGGGCTCTGACAGGGGCCTATCCCATCACCGTAACTATGAAGATATTGAAGGTATCCTCACGCTGCACTCCGATCGTCGCCCAATATCGTTCGTCCACAACCCTGCTGCATCCGACTGCGTTGATATTATTGATCTCTATGAGCAGGGAAGAAGCCGCTATTTATGCGGACGCGCCATATCGACCGTACATCACGTGCAAGGTATGGCGTTGAGTGAATGGCTGAACCAAGATACATAATATTTCATCAAGTTAAAAACTTTTAAAAAAAAACGACTTCAAGTCTTTTTCTTTCCGCCCGATCGGGATGAGAATGTCGTCTATAGATAAAAACGAAAAGAAAAATCTACTGCACCTGCCGTGAGTTTTTTTGTGAATTAGTGAAATAAATGCCAGATTGCATCTCATTTCATGGCGAAGAACATTAATACCACTAATAATTCACCAAGTTGAAAACTTAAAAAAAACAAGCCCTATTTCTTCCTCCCCAGTTTTGATGGGAATGTCGTCAAAATACGCGAAAACAAGGCTACGAAATCTGTCTCTCTTACAGTCAAGTCCACACGTATTACATGACATCAACGAATACACGGTACTTATAGACAGAAATCATCTTATGACAATGACCTTAAACACCACTGATAAGACACAGTAACGCAATATCGTTTAAATTTAAAAATTTAAATTATCATGAAAAATAATTTTACCTTACTAGAACTTCTATTTTAGACTCGCAAAGGTTAGCAATTCTTTCACGGGTCAGTGCATTCTCTACTACAATAAGATACCTCTAGTGATTTTGAAATAGTCATTTGAGCAATTTAAAAGCATGTTATAGCGACTTTATCGGAAAAGGGATATCACATTGTTCAAGATTACTTTAATGATGGGACTGTATGGGGTTAATCTATAGCTCAACACAGTCCTTGCTGTTAATAACCTTGTTATTATTTATTCCTGCTTATTAATTATAATAATTTATATTGTAATTTTTTTATTAGTTAAGCACAAACATTTTTTTAAAAGAGATCTAAAAATCATTCTATGGGAGTTTCTTCGTCCTTTTTCTCCCACAGTGGTCCAATGTAGAGAAGAGGCAAAAAATGACGTTGGCTAAGTATATGTTAAATTCTACAATAATAAATAAATTTGACTTTGACTTTAACCTAACGTCATTCACGCAGGTTGTTCACACACACACCACACACACACACACACACACCCTCAAACACACACACACACACACGGACGCACAAAATTTACCACCACGCCTTTACCCATTCACCGGTGTGGGGAGGCTCAAATGCGTCCACGTTTAGCCACTTCTTCGATACTTTGCGCGACAGGGGGCTAGCCCATCGCAGCAGTAGGCTATTCCTCCCTCCCTAACACAAATTCGTGAATAGAATTTATTCCCCGACACTTATTGAGAGCTACCGGCGTCTGCGTGCGACCTCGTTGGAACTTCTGCAAGTCATTCACTGCACATCGAATGCGGTATGGTTACGGTGTGTCAAACTTTAGAATTTCATTTCGATGCATTATGATTCAGATTTTATTAATCGGGAACCTTTGTGGCCTAGCAGTGGAGGCCCGGCCTTCCAAGCGAAAGGTTCCAGGTTTAAATCACGGGAGGAAGAAAAAAGTTGCTCAGGTCTTGGCTGTCGTCACTGTTTTTAGTTCCCACACCATAGGGTATGCTAGTGTGGTGCCAGAAGCAATTTATTGCCTGCATATATATTTTAAATTGTTTATTATGAATCGCTTGTAAATCCTGTTGTGCAACGGTGCCTGCCATCACGTTCGGGAAGATTGTTTTTTGTTGATTTTAAATCACTGCATCCTCTATATCGGTAATAATAATTTCATTAGCAGCATTGCTCTATTAGCAAACACTCTATCTCTTGAAACACTTTATTACGTTTCCAACGGACAAGAAGAATAATAATTAGTGATTACAAAAAAGCAAGGGTGAATTATTGACTAAAATATTATATATATTTCAGCCAGAGCGTGACATCGTTCTTTCTGTCATCGGCGAAACAAAACTAGAACTGTTTCCTATAAACCAAAACATAAACATATGTACAGGCCCATACATTATTCCTGGCCACACACTAGGCTACCTGTATCGTCATACAGATCCGTGTAGTGTTTGTAGCAATATTCAGCGAAACATAATTCGGTAAGACAACATTGACTTGAGTCTTTTTAAATCAATGGAATTTGCTTGGAGAGTGAGATGTCTCGTTTTGGGTTCGCTGAGTAATGATATATAGTCTACGAAAATTATCATCTAGTTGTACTGTTGAGTTATATGAATTAAACGAGTAAACAATAATCTTTTAGACATTTACACAGTGTATGTGTGTATCTAGTGTATGACAGTATGAGTAGTGTACCAATAATTAATATAAAATGATGAATAAGAGTTTCATGTTTGAAAACTAATAATAAATTTTATAATTACACTGACGAGCAATGAAAAAGTTCCACCCACAAAATACCGACAAACACCTTACTATCTCCTAAGATATAGAACCAATATTAAGTTTACAATATTTACTTTTTTAATTGGTAATATTCTGATGCGCTGTTAAATGTACTTCAATATTACAGGCGGCGTCATTAAGGTAGCCTTTTCCGTCAGTAAAATATTGCATTTGATGCCAATGCAGTATTTTACTGACATGGAACTGATCTGATGATGGAGCCGGAAGGTGGCCATGGGGACTCTGTAATGAAACGAGTCGAGAAGTACTCTGATCCTAGATGATATCCGGGGTCTGATGATGGAGATGGAAGGTGGCCGTGGGAACTATGTAGTTCTATTTACAACTAATAAAATTTTATTCATAAAAATAAGTCTATTTAAAATTGTATCTAGGTAGATAGGTACATACTTATTCTTGTTAGTACTTATACATACATACTTATTCAAATGTCTAGTTCCTACCTTCTGCTAGTTGGCAGAGCCGTAATTTTGCCCACGCTTAGCCAGTTATTCAATATTTCAATTAAAAAATAACGAAGAACGATATGCTGGCCATTTTTCACACGTAATATTACAAATTTGAAAGACTCAAACATCAAACAAACGTACGATTTAAGCTGAAATAATACGGGAACTGAACACATTCTGAATGGTACCCCTTATGATTCATGGCAACATAATGACCATAATGTGTAGTTTTCCAGATACGAAACGAGTTTTTACCAAGAAGTTTAACATAACGCTGATCGTAACGTGCGGTTTTTGAACGCAGTAAAGAGGGTTTATGATACGTGTGTAGATAAACCATATAAGTATCCAATTCTTGTGCAATAATAATAATAATAATAATAATAATACCTTGGACACCATTTACACACATTGATCTAGCCCCAAACTAGGATTCCCTGTATCTTGGGTACTAGACAACGATACACATACTTATATAGATAAATATTATGCTTAGATAGATAAACAACCATGACTAGGGTATAAACATCCGTTCTCATCAAACGAATATTTGCCCCCACCGGGACTCGAACCCAATCGTTGCCTTGTATGAATCAAGATTCCAATATATTGGCAATCCTTTCAAAATATTCAAAGTCGGACGTAACTGGCATCTTTACTTCTTCTTTGCGTGGAGGTAACATAGATAATGCATACAGGCAGTCAGAAACATATTTTCATTGGCAAAAGTCAAAGTCAAAGTCAAAGTACTTTATTACTGTAGATATTTACATATACTTAGTAAACGTCATTTTTTGCCTCTTCTCTACATTGGACCACTGTGGGAGAAGAAGGGCGTAGAAACTCCCACAGATTGATTTTTAGATCTCTTATTAAAAATATGTTGTGCTTAACTAATACAAATATGAAAAATTTATTTATTATGATTAATAAGCAGGAATAAATAATTACAAAAATATTAACAGCAAGATCTGTATTGAGCTAGATTAACCCCATACAGTCCTGTTATTTATATAATCTTGAACATTGTAATATCCCTTTTTCGACAAAGTCGCTTTAACATGCTTTTTAAATTGCTCAAATGGCAATTTCAAAATCTCCAGAGGTATCTTATTATAGTAGAGAATGCACTGACCCTTAAAAGAATTGCTAACCTTCGCGAGTCTAAACCGGGGCGCACATAGTCTGTGATTATTCCTTAGGTTAACATTACAGCTATCGCTAAGGTATCGCTACCATCTGGAAATCCTGTATTACAGTTAAAGATAGATCTTAGTGTTGTCTACCTTTTTTACGCCATGTGTCATCCCGTTGATTCAGTATTCATTTATGTGTCAGTTCTAAGCAATTCATCTAATCGCAAGAACATGTATACACAAGAATTCTGACCCTTTTCATCCGCAGGTACTGCAAGAGGCTTCGTCTTTTATTTTCACTAATTCAGTTATGTTGCCCATAGATAAAATTTCAGCTGAACTCGTTTCAACCTCAAGGCATTGAGAATTCTTCATGTGTTAATAAACATAGTGTATTATCTCTCATTAATTTATGGAATATTCAAATGTTAAACGACCCTGCAAGCAAGCAAGATGCGATATAGCATCGCAATAAAACCACTACAGAAGTGTAATGTCTCGGGGTACTAATGAATAATCACAAGTTGAACAACATTGCATATGATAGCAAGATGCGACTTCCTCGCGCACCATAACCACAATACACAGTCTCATATCGCAGGAATACTCAGCTTATCTTAACCTCCTGAGAAATAGACCCTACTTTTTCAGATATCTTAGAAAAAATACATATTTTCTGAAAAGTCAAAAGGCCAGGCTCTATCTAAAAATAATAATAAATAGTTCAAACAATTTCTCATGGAAAGCTTTATAACAGTAACGATCTGAAGTGTTGCTTAGATAAATTTTACACTTTGAGCACATAGTCTTGAAGCCTGGGCGAGATCTGTTTTGAAAATGAGTCTTAGCGGCATGTGCTCGGCTTTTTGAGATCTTCTGATGTCTGATGGCAGAGGTACGATATTTTTGGACCTCTGTTGACAGGTGTCGGTCTTCTCAGAAGCATAGAAAGAAGAAAGCAGGTACACAGGCTTATTAACAGTCTTCATTTTCGCTAGCTGACCATGTTTCGCCGCCGGACTCATCAAGTCATCGTACAATATTTTGATATCGCAGCGCTAAAACAAATAACAAAATTGAGAACGGTGTCATCATGGAATAACATAATTTGTAGTATAGAACGAATGTGATCGAATGATGACATAGAAATATAAACATATAGCAGTACGGTAAAATTGACATTGACTTTGAAATAATGCTTCATAAATATGTTTATATTATTTCTCTAACTACTTTAGACCAAAATCAACAAAAGAAGATTATTCATGTATATATTTCAACGTATATAAAACACTCACTGATACTGCGTGGCATGATGCTTCCTCTCGTCTACATTGCCAGCATCGCCATGACAGATAGGCGTTCCAAAACTACCATAAGTATTTTTATGGCAACACCTCTACGTTTTGTCCAGACCGCGCCAAATTCTAGTTTGTGCATATACCTATACGTAGGTTCGTCCACGATTTTTATAAAGTTTATGTTATCGTGAGAGTACACAGGGTCTCAGGAGGAAGGAGACCACTCCAGACACTTCGAGAGACAAATTAAAAACAGTTTCGAATTTCTCGGGTTTGACAGAGCTAAAACATTTTCTTTGCAAAGGATGTCTAAGATAGATTTTATTTATATTCTCTCCTCGGAGATTGAATTAAACAAGTACACACTACTACAAATATTTCGGGGCTTAGGAGCCTATGTATGCTACACTACTGTAACAAAGTTGACGACCCGAATGGCCGAGTCGGCAGTGACGCTGCCTACGAAACCAAGGGTCCCGGGTTCGAGTCCCGGTGGGGGCAAATGTTTGTTTGATGAGAACGGATGTTTGTACCCTAGTCATGGTTGTTTATCTATCTAAGTATAATATTTCTCTATGTAAGTATATATATCGTTATCTAGTACCCAAGATACAGGGAATCCTAGTTTGGGGCTAGATCAATGTGTGTAAAAGGTGTCCAAGGTAAAAAAAAAAAAAAAAAGTATACTACTTATGGATCAAATTACTCCGACTGTGGTAAACCTTCTGCCCTTCTTTTCTACAGTGATCTAATGTAGTGAGGAGGCAATAAAAGAGAGTAGCGAAAATAATCTTGCTGTATTTTATTTAGTCCACTGACTAACCATGTAATATTGTATTAAGGTAGGGTACGCCTTAACCCTTATATTTAGTTTAATATAAAACTGGCAATTATAGAACCTCTTCATATTTAGTAAAGCAAAACCACTTCTAAATTAACTCTGAGTTGCTTCTATCAGCCAACACTTCGCAGGGGGTCCTACCTAACACTATTTTGGCCGAAAATTTATGGATTAGAGACTTTAAAAGCCGGGGAGTGGTGTTACAAGACGCAATTCAGGCATTTAGAATTTGTTTTCAATTGAAAACTTAATTAAAGTCTATAACCGAACAGACTCAGTAAATTAGATAAAATGAGTTTACATTTTACAGAAATAGATTGGCCTCATCAACTTTTTGGAACTGCTCCATTTTCCAGAGCGCCGTTCTAAATGACCTTTGCTGGGAATGAATGTTACCCTCTTGTCATGAATGTACTAATTTAAAAGTTACTTTCGTATACAGTCTGATGTTCCAATTTGACTGACAGATCAGTGGTTCTAAACGTAAGGCAATTTTCAAAAACTTTTTAAGTCATGTCTTATTTTTGGATAATTTGCAATAGGAAATTGTAACGGAAATGTCTTACACGATTACGCTATAGTATGCCATATGGATAAAGCGTGACACTATGTTACTTTTCTTATTTCTGTTACCATTCTGTACATTTTAATCTAATTTCTGTCCAATTTCATAATTTATGGCAGTCTAACAAGGTTAAATAGTTCTTAATTATTTTTATCTACACACGTATCACAAACCCTCTTTACTGAGTTCAAAAACCGCACGTTACGATCAGCATTATGTTAAACTACTTGGTAAAAACTCGTTTCGTATCTGGAAAACTACACATAATGGTCATTATGTGTAGTTTTTCTACATATAATGACATTCAAATTTCGGACGCCGACGCCCACCCGCGTGCCGTCCCTAGTTTGTCTGTGAAGTTGGTACTGACATTCAAATTTCGAACGCCGACGCCCGTCTGCGTGAAGTTGGTACTAAAGAACAAGCTAAACAATTGCAGAACCACAATGCCGGTCAAACATGCGGTTCCTGAACACATCAAAGAGAGCTTATGATATGTGTGTAGATAAACTAGTGTATGTAACTGTACATAATTAGGCATTAAAACTCTCGAGTGATGTTATTATGAAACTCGCCTTCGGCTCGTTTTATAAACCCACTCTCGAGTTTTAATGCCCTCCATTATGCAGCAGTCACATAAACTACTACTTAGTCGGTCCTTAAGTTCTGTCACAAGGTTTTTGATAGATAAAACTCAGCAATAAACTTTTTCTTATTCGTATTAAACATGATTAAAAAGCTTATTTTATACGAATCAAATTGCAATACAATACATTTTGTACGATTATCACAATATGACAAAAAACGTTATAACTTGAGACAATCGCGAACCGAAAACACGCCGCAACTGACAAAAATACCACTTATCACAAATTTAATAAAAAAACAGTGTTCCAGATAACCAACAAGCTTATTTTTATTTATTCTGAAACCTCGATTTTAGACCATGCTTAACAACTAGCATTTGATTTTCTGTTAGCTTTCAGTTCCAACTGCTCCCAAAGAGAACTTTACGTACTTTTTACGTTTTCAGAAAAACGTATAAAAATGATCTTGTGGGCAACAAGTACACTACGTAAAATGTGAATATGAAAATTAGTTTTACCCAGACTCAGTTATTTTATGCTTCAAAATGAAGGTAACGGGTTCAGAGAGGGTTCTGACTAAAATCTCACGTAAGTTTGAAAGGTTTTAAGAATCATGGAAAAAAGATAAAGTGAATCACGTCCGTATTTTTGATTGGTTAAAAAAGTGCAAAATCTCTGAAGAAACTAGCATTTGTGTTATATGGCTTTAAGCATTTAAATCAATTAATCGTTCTAATTTATCGGTATTTAATGAGCTATCAAACCATATATAGTATTAAATAAAAATAAACTTGGTATTATTTACTATGCGGCAAAATATTTGTGACAGAACTTATGGACCGACTAGGTATAATAGAACTCACTGGTCGGTAAGGTTACATATATTTTGTAATTGCAATTTGAGCAATTTAAAAAGCATGTTAAAGCGACTTTATCGAAAAAAGGATGTTACAATGTTCAAGATTACTTTATTGACGGGACTGTATGGGGTCTGTATGCGGTAATCTAGCTTGATTATGAGCTCAAAACAGACCTTGCTATAAAAATTGTAATTATTTATTCCTGCTATTAATCAAAATAATCAATATTGTAATATTTGTGTAAGTTAAGCACAACCAATTTTTAAAAGAAATCTAAAAATCAATCTGTGGAAGTTTCAACCCACTCTTCTTCCACAGTGGTCCAGTGTAGAGAAGAGGCAAAAAATGATGTTTTATAAGTATATATATCTACAGTAATCAAATGTAGTCAATATTTGATTACTGTAATATATAATAATCTCTTATATAGTCAAAGTTAAAGAACTTTGACTATATAAGAGAATCTGGAAACACTACCCAAGAAGACCGTGCAGGGCTTTGGCATTCAAGTATTTCCTGTGGATGTGAGCAAATATTTCTCCCATTTCCATATTTATTTCCGGATCCTTTCCAAAAACTTCTACTTTAAAATAAATCATATCATTACACAATAAAGTTTTAGAACCTCCAACAGCCCCAGGCGGCAGGCAAGAGCAAAGTCGACAGGATTATGGAAATGTCCAGAGGCTTACTGGCGTAACAGAATGTCGGATCTGAGTTGAGAACCACTGGTCGCGAAGCAAGACGTAATCTGCACGGGATGAGAAGGCTTTTACAAGAATTCTACCGAGAAATAAGCCGAGAACAAGAAAAGATTTAGCAATTTTAATACATGTATACGTCACCGTAAGATAGTCAAAACCGTTAGTTCATAAACTAACGCGTTAGTTGATCAACTATCGACAGATTAAACCAGACCGACAGGGTTTAGAATTTACGTTTCTTTTGTTCTAACATGTCAACCTAACACGAAGACTAAACGGGGGCTTCGCTGCGCTCGCCCCCTCTAGTCTTCACCTAAGCTACCGCAGTGTTTGACCTAGTATTTCGTTTGCAATTCAAGTTTAAACCAGTTTTACTATTAAACGGTTTTAACCGTTAGTTTATCAACTAACGCGTTATAAAATAAGCAGTACACTACAGTTTACTATCTGTCGATAGTAGACCAACTAACGAGAAAAAACACGTTATTTTATCAACTAACGTTTTTTTTTGAGAAACTTACAATAAGTACATAATAATTAATCATAGTAAATGTAGCCCTTTAGTGTACCCACCGAGAGGCTCTTTATTCGGGCACGAGTAATGTTGAGCCATATTCCATCACGCTGGCTCAGTGCCGGTTAGTTAAAAGGTTTTGCTGGACAAAATAAAATACCGGCCAATTGCGAGTTGAATTCCCGCATCGAGGGTTCCACACAAATCACATATTTTTGCGAAGGAACGACAAATTTACGGTTTCCTGTGCATTTTTGGAATCTTCGTGCCCAATTTTACGATTCTAGAACAACGGGAAGTATCTTATAGGTTTGGACTTCCTTGCGAGTATCAAGCACATTCAGCAAAACAGTGACATAATAAAACAGCGCTATATTTTGATATTTTCCGATCTTCAAGAGAACACAGACTTGAGTTATCACTATTAGTTTCAAGTTGATACCTCCCCGCGTTCCTGAGAAAATGGGTCTTGACAGACGGACAGCGGACAACGAAGTGATCCGCTTCCTTTCTTATTTCCTTGACAGACGAACAGCGGACAACGAAGTGATCCGCTTCCTTTCTTATTTCCTTGACAGACGGACAGCGGACAACGAAGTGATCCGCTTCCTTTCTTATTTCCTTGACAGACGGACAGCGGACAACGAAGTGATCTGCTTCCTTTCTTATTTCCTTGACAGACGGACAGCGGACAACGAAGTGAACCGCTTCCTTTCTTATTTCCTTGACAGACGGACAGCGGACAACGAAGTGATCCGCTTCCTTTCTTATTTCCTTTTAAGTTACGGAACCCTAAAAAGCAAAAACAGCTGAGTATTCCTACGTACCTTTTTTTATTGCAATTATTCGTTTCTGCCAGAATACTCTCGTACATATTATACTGAATTCTGTATCAGAAGTAACCAGAAGTACAAGTTCAGATAAAAATCTCAAAGCCGTATTCAGCAAAATAATTAGTTCCATAAGTTGTAATCCATTCCGTTATATATATGTATACACACAGCTTCACGCCTTTTCCCACACGGGGTGGCAGAGGCACTGTTGTGCTTAATATTAGCCAGTTACTCAATACTCTATTTGCTTGTGCCAGGGGGTTAGCTTATCGCCATATACATATTTATTGACCGACCGAGCGAAGCGTTTCCGTTTCAGGATTGGGTAATAAAAATGCTTTCGTATGTCTGGATGTTATCCTCTGCAGGCCGCATTTCCCAGCTGATTCCCGTGATTTTTTCTTTTGAAATTTTTCAAAAAGGCGGATAAGTGGGAGTTTCAAATAAAAAAAAACCGTTTCAGTCCAAATGGCTTGACGGATTTTAACAAATTAAGTCTCGTTGGATTTGTAGAGATCGTGAGAGTAGTCAATAGGTTGTGGTTAGGACCGAAACATGTAGTTTACCAAGTTATTAGTGCGGTAACTTACATAATCCATGCACGTAACCAGGTGCATTCATAAGTTTGTATGTGTTATTAAAAGAAAGTCACTCGCGAGGCGAAATCTATACCCAAACAGTGGCAGGACTCAACCACTTGAATAATGCCTGAGCCCTGAATAACGCTCTTCTTACATAGTTCGGATCGAGACGTCATTACATACTCACCGCCACCATTAAAAGCTCATTACGGAACGCAGCCTTATCCAGCCTGAGCCTTTCTTATCCCCATATACCCTGCTCAGAAGAAATCGGCGAGAAAATTACCCTGTTGCAGTATAAATGCTTATGACGTTTTAATAAGTTGAGATTTATTTCAGGGTAAATGAAGACCACTCTAGTAACAGCCACTTTACAACAAAGGGATAATGAGGCCGTATAACGCAGTGAGATTACTTTTATGTAATTGTTACCGTTTTAAATTGCGTTCTGTAACGCGAAACGTCCCATTTCATTCCGGGCTCGTAATTTGGTTTTCATTTGAGTTCAACATTTTTGCTAGATGCAAATAGCAATGAGGAGTAAGGATGTGGCAAGCGGTGCCATCTACATCCGGGTAGAGATAACTGACGCGAGAGGTGGCTAGCGCCATCTGGCGAGGGGTTGAAAATACGAGTACCTACGAGAAAAGCGGGGGTGTCTGTGGCAGTGTAGTTCTGACATCGACTAATAGATGGCAATGTTCGCTAGTTGCCTTCAAAATGCAGTTCGAGGTAATCCGTAAAGATGGCGTTTTGTGAAAATGCATTGCTGAGGACTAAATCAACAGTGGGTTAGTCGCAATAGTATTATCGACTTGCATTACGATATGTTCTTAACCAAGCTATAAAATGTAAAAATAATGGGAAATATTAACCTGCACATCAAAAATACTGATTTGCGCAGAAAATATCCCTTATATTTGCTGCGGTAGCTTAGGTGAAGGGTAAAGAGGGTGATCAAAGCGAAGCCCCCTTTATCCTTCATATTAGGTTCAACATGTAAGAATAACATGGTGAAATAATGAAATAACAAAACATACTTAAAACATAAACTTAAGTACTCACTATAGTAAATTACATAATATGTAGCAGTCATGTATCATGCCTAATTATGTACAGTTACATACACTAGTTTATCTACACCCATATATCAGAAGCTCTCTTTGATGTGTCAGGCACCGCATGTTCGACCGGCGTTGTGGCGTTGATCATTGCTCTGCAGTTTTTTAGCTTGTTCTGTAGTACCAACTTCACAGACAAACTAGGGGCGTCACGCAGGCGGTCGTCGGCGTTCGAAATTTGAATATCATAAGATGACAATTTTTTGTACATTATGGTCATAATTTATCTATATTCAGATAAGAAATGAGTTTTTACCAAGAAGTTTATCATTATGCTGGTCGCAACGTGCGGTTTTTGGACACAGTAGAGAGGGTTTATGAAACGTGTGTAGATAAAATATTTAACACATAAAAAGTGTTTTTTCTGATCCAATTTTTCTGTGCAAATAAGTATTTTTGATGTGCGATTAAATACTAGCCAAAAATAATGAATCCTATAAATATTTTTAAAGAAATGTGTCATAAAATAGCTGTACATTTCTATGCAATGCTACGCCAAAGTGTAACCCAAGAAAGACTTTGCAAACTTGCTATCCCACGAGTCGTTTCGGTATTCACTATTTAACTGGCAGTTATAATTACCTAGTACAAGTTGAAGAGTTCAGAAGTGCCAGAACCTGCGACGAACGGATGACTAACTTCCACAATTGAAATCTACTTTGGAATAACCGGAGTTTCTTACTTTGCCAAACTACAAGCGAGTTCATTTTAATTAAATTCGTTGTATAAGTTTCATAGAGCTCGATTCAAGTAAAGTGGAGTTACAATGAATTTCCGAAGAGTTTTTATTCTCTTTCACAGACGTTTTTTGTTGACCTTACTTTTGATTCTTGCACTGTACAACGCCATCTACACAATCATTTGCTCTACCGCCGCGTGCTCTCTTTTAGCGGTTGTAGACGTGATTTTTCGACGCTGTTATGTTTCATGGAAATTGCGCCAGATGGCGCTCAAACTAGGTTTCGGGAAAATGCCGCCAGATGGAGCTATTAGTATCAGTTACAGATAACCTCAAAAAACACTAGTCAAAATCAACACGCCTTCATTCTTTTAATTTACCGTTATTGCGAAAGAATTTGATAACAATTCATAAATACTTTAACTTATATTTATCTGTGATTTTATAGAAGTGTGTGACAAATTCTAGAGGCATAACAGTTCAACTAAATGAACTCATTTAAGAAATAAAAAACATATCAATAGTTTAAAAATAGAACCTCGGTTCTGAGGCACCAATATACTTATTTTATTTTGACAACATATTATAATATAATAATTAATATAAAAATATTATAATATAAAAATAATAATTATTGTGAACTTTCATGGACATTTTGTTCGTAAAAAAGAGCAATGTTTTATAAAAAAGAAACAAGTTCATGGAACTGACACGCCAGGCGTTTAATGGAGCTTTGAAATTTAAAGATAGTTTCTGCAACTCGCTGATAGTTGACCAAGCGACCATTTTTGAGATTGGGTAACAATTTTTTCGTCCGTCTGCCTGTTCTCGCCCACAGGTCTAATTTTTAACTGATTTTGACGAAAATTGGTACACAAGTACTTTTTTTTTTATTGCGATTGGGGGGGAAATAGTGGAGAAAAGAGGGGAAATGTGCTGAAGAGTTATTTATCGACAGATTTCAATCTTTAAGAGGCACACTAAGGACTTCATTCTACACAAGATATTGCAAAAAAGTGGAGGGGGGGAAAGGGGGGAAGTTTAATGTAGCAGCATTTAAGGACAAATTTCAATTTTTTTTAATTTAAGGGAGGTCTATTGTTCCCACAGAACCACTAGTTAGTTAGTTTTGGCGCCCTCAGAATTCGGCATTGTACAATGTGCAAAATTGCAGGGAAGAAGGGTATCTAATGAGGGTTTGTCTGGCGGCAACTTGTTAGCACTTGAGTGAAGAACGTTTTCAACCACAACCTTTTGAGTTCCACTCACGACGGCTGTGGGCTTGTGGCCCCAAGCGGGAAGTATCTCTAACATTACCTGGGAACTGCTGAACTTGCAAAGATATTCGTTTTCGTACCTGGAACAAAAATACTCTAGTGAGTTACCTTCGTATAGTTGGAAAACATCGTAAGGAAACGTTAGCGTAACCATAGCTGAGGCAATAGGCTAGTCTAAGTGAGTCTGCGTTTATGTGAGAGAGAGCGAATTATGATTTTTCAGCCATACACTTCATTTTACTCAATTTGCAATACTTCAAAAATGTTAACACTTCCACCTTTAAAACGGTCTTCTCGAAATTTTCCGCTCGAGCGCCGGTTAAAACTAGATTTTGCGTCACAATGACTCGCTTTCCGCCCGCCGCCGCCGCCGCCGCCGCAGCTTGCGAACAAGATTTCCGCCCCATTGTGCCGCTCGCCTCGCGCGGTAAGATTGCATCGCGGGCTGTGTTGTGTGCTGATTTCGATTCATTAAATGGATGGTATGTGAGTTTTTGACACAGTAAAGAGAGTTATTAATGATACGTGTGTGAAGATAAAATATTTAACACATAAAGTGTTTTTGCTGATCCTATTTTTCTGTGCAAATAAGTATTTTTGATGTGCGATTAAATAATGAATCCTATAAATATTTTAATGAAATTTGTCATAAAATAGCTATCTATTCTAATATCTATTCCGAGTTGTTGTATTCATAATTATCACTGAAAGCAAGATTTTATTGACATATTCTTCTAAGAGCCGGTACGAACTGATGATAGACAAAGACCCGAATGCACAATACATAAATCAAAGATTTAATGACACTCAGAGAAGCTGGATAAGACGGCTCAAACGACCGACGTCATCATCGGCAGATTCTTTTAAGCACAAAAGAACACTCACATTCTGTAACTCGAAAATACCCTTTTCACTAAATTCTGAACAGCATAATGAAGTTGCCTTGAGCAATATGAGAGAAATTATAAATCACACCTACAAGTCATAAGTATTTTTCTTAAAGGGTAGGCAAATAATCTTTTATCTCTAAGTAACACATTTTCGGCATACATCTCTCGCATGTAGCAAAAAATATGAAATTCACGTATAAAATATTCACACCGTATCAATCCTTGGGTCATGTCGCACGAACTATCAAGCGCGGCTCTCGAGGGACCCACGAGGCCCCGCGAGGGCCCCGAGGGACCCGCAGATTGATTCTGATGCGACACGCCTCACTCTGTTGCGTTATAAGCGAGTGATGGAAAATTATTTTCTAAACTTTTTTTAACGTAACTTCTGAAGTTATCAAAACAAAAATAAAATAAATAACATAACATAGCGTCACCAATTTTCCCATATGGAGTGGCAGAGGCACAATTGTGCCCACTTGAAGCCAGTTATTCAACACTAAATTTTGCGTGACAGGGGGCTAGCCCATCGCCGCAGCTATGGAGTAATTAAGGTTTCCTCACGATGTTTTCCATCAACGTTAGAACGTCCCTATAATTTATTTAAGATTAATTAATTATCTCATTGCTCCACGGTCAGGAATCGAACCTGCATCTCCTGCGGGAGAAGCAAGCGTTAAACCCATTAGACCACGGAGCTCCTTTTCAACGATACCTACATGCATGACTTATTACATTTTACCCCTTCCACTTTTTTGTAACCAATATTTTTTTCATATTAGACTTGAATCAAGTCAAGTCAAAGTCAAATTTCTTTATAACTCTAGGTAGATATTTACATATACTTAGCAAACGTCATTTTTTGCCTCTTCTCTACATTGGACCACTGTGGGAGAAGGAGGGCGTAGAAGCTCCCACAGAGATTTTTTTAGATCTCTTTTAAAAATTGGTTGTGTTTAACTAATACAAATATTGCAATATTGATAATTATAATTAATAAGCAAGAATAAATATTTACAAAATGATTAACAGCAAGGTCTGTGTTGAGTTAGATTAATCCGATATGGTAACATCTATTTTGCGTTGATATAAAATATTTATTCTGAAATTAACTTTAAAGGAAAACTCCTTCATAAAATATATAAACATATATTTTATGGTATACAATAAAAATGAAAATAGCGTCATTTTTACAATACTTCATGAAACAAGATTTTATGAGAATG
This sequence comes from Argyresthia goedartella, assembly GCA_949825045.1. Classification (NCBI taxonomy): domain Eukaryota; kingdom Metazoa; phylum Arthropoda; class Insecta; order Lepidoptera; family Argyresthiidae; genus Argyresthia; species Argyresthia goedartella. The sequence goes on along the minus strand of OX463826.1, from coordinate 30,020,186 downwards.
TATCCATTAAGTGAAGCATTTCAAATATATTTTTATTAAATGCGTGCATTTCTGGTAGACGTTTAAACACGAGCCTTCCAAATTATTTTTTTCATACTTTTAGAATTCTTAGTTATAAAGTAGTTTATCTACACACGTATCATAAACCCTCTTTACTGCGTTCAGGAACCGCACGTTACGATCAGCATTATGTTAAACTACTTGGTAAAAACTCGTTTCGTATCTGGAAAACTACACATAATGGTCATTATGTGTAGTTTTTCTACATATAATGACATTCAAATTTCGAACGCCGTCGCCCACCCGCGTGCCGTCCCTAGTTTGTCTGTGAAGTTGATACTGATATTCAAATTTCGAACGCCGACGCCCGTCTGCGTGAAGTTGGTACTAAAGAACAAGCTAAACAATTGCAGAACCACAATGCCGGTCAAACATGCGGTTCCTGAACGCATCAAAGAGAGCTTATGATATGTGTGTAGATAAACTAGTGTATGTAACTGTGCATAATTAGGCATTAAAACTCTCGAGTGATATTATTATGAAACTCGCCTTCGGCTCGTTTCATAAATCCACTCTCGAGTATTAATGCCCTCCATTATGCAGCAGTCACATAAACTACTATAAAGGTAAAACCAATCAAGTGCGAGTAGGACGTCGGACCCGCACACGAAGAGTTCCATTTCATTGTATGCGGAAAAACGTAAAACGACAGTCTTTTGTACGAGTATAAGTTTTTAATTTTTAATATTAAAATATTTATTTCTTATCATCGGTACTTCTTTAAATTCTTCAAAACCGGCATGTTTCATCATTTGTTGTTAAAGCAGCTATAGAAATACTACCTCTGCAAAAATCACAGCTCTCTACCTATTTCGGTAGATCTCGTAGTATAGAGCCCGGTGAAAAAATACATGTTAAAGCGACTTTGTCGAAAAAGGGATATTACAATGTTCAAGATTACTTAAATGATGGGACTGTATGGGGTTAATCTGGCTCAACACAGACCTTGCTGTTAATATTTTTGTAAATATTTATTCCTGCTTACTAATTATGATAATGACTAAATATTATATTTTGTATTAGTTAAGCATAAGCAATTTTTGAAAAGAGATCTAAAAATCAATCTGTGGGAGTTTCTACGCCCTTTTTCAAGTGGCAAAATATGACGATTGCTAAGTATATGTAAATATCTATAGTAACAAAGACATTTGGAATTTGGAATTTAGAATTTGGTGAAAGACGGACAGACGGACAGCGGAGGCTTAGTAATAAGGTCCCGTTTGGTATCCTTCGGGTACGGAACCCTAAAAAAGACAATTCCCCTTTATCTCCTAAAAAGATGATCTCCTAAACAACCTGATCCTTTAATTTGAAAAATGAATGTATAATAGAGGTATTTCTCAATATGTGGTTTAAGAGGAGCACGATTGGGGGCAAATCAGTCCGTACAAAATCCAGTTATTCAGTCGCCGCAGGTGAGGAGTAACGAAGGTTTCCTCACGATGTTAGGACGTACTTATAATGTACATAAGAGAAATGCTTTACATTCAAACAGAAAATCAGCCAGAAATCACACCTTCACAAACAATAGCACTTTGATGAGACTCGTCGAGATAAAAATCGCGAAAAAAGGAATTAATCGAGAAGTGATTTCAATTTGAGACGAGTCCCGTCCGTCCCCGGGGAACTCATAAATAAAAGTTTCCGAATCGATTTCGTATCTCAACGCCGAATCCTCAGCGAACTTCGAGCTCGGCTCTAGAGGACCCATTCAAAACATAAACATTTACATACAGGCAGATACGTTGCTTCTGGCCCACACTAGGATACCCTGTGGCGTGTGTGAACCAGAAACAGCGACATCACACACATATAAACATGAAGACCTGGGGCTATTTATTTTTTCTTTATTCCTACATATAACGACAGAGCGTCACCCCTTTACCCATACGAGCTGGTAAAGGCACAGTCGCGGCCACGTTTAGCCGGTAAGCGTCTATTTTTGAGAGTTAGGTGGATATCTCATCGCCGCAACGAAAGATATATGCTTTTATGCAGCAAAAGTGTAGAGTTCACATAAGATAAATTTCTTATCTGAACGGTACATGGTCAATTTCGGGATTGAAACCTGCAATTTCCTTCTAGGTAAGTGGCCTAGAAGAAAATTGCGTAGTAGGAAGTTCCATAAAAGTGTCACATTACTTTGTATGAGTCCAATTTTGATTTGGGAATACATTTTTTTTGATACATTTATTTATCAATAGAAAACTTTTTCAATAGGTACACAAACTCACTCACAGTGAGTTTTATTGAGCAATGAGTGACCACAGAGTATAAAATCATTAATTTATTGGATAGCCTGTTCTTTCATGAGCCATTTTGAATAATTTTAAGAAAAAATTTTATTGTTCAAAATAACAGGGTTAACATATCTGAGGTCCCTGCCTCCCAAAGTAGGAAAAACCTGTATCATGGGAGACAGCTACTTCCCAGTGGGTACATATTTTATTTTGTACAATAGTAGGTACTTAACTAATTTTAGGTTTATGCAGGTAATCAAAAGAGATAAATCTACAGAAAAATAATAATAATAATAATCTACAGTATAAAAATAAATTAGGGTACACAATTGGTGGGTATAATACTAACACTAAAACTTGATTGTAATGGTGATTAATGAATTGGGATGATAACAGGGTAGACATATAAACATTAAATAAGTCAAATATCAACTCGTACCCGGTCAAAGGCTTGTGCCTCACGGTGGGGATGTGGGCTATATTTATCATTTTATATCAAAAGTAAGAAACATTAACTACAAAAACCGGTCAAGTGCGAGTCTAAATCGCGCACGAAGGGTTCCGTACCACCGTTCAATGGAAGCGATGGTGTGGAGTGAATAGTTTGGATTTTACACAGCAAAATATTGTTTACAAAGTTGTTGGTGCGGTTACTTTCACACTCCATGTACGTAACCAGGTGCATCCATAAGTTTGTATGTGGTATTGAAAGAATTGTTGTATGGGAGCCCCCTTAAATATTTCTTTTATCCTGTTTTTTAGTATTTGTTGTTATAGCGGCAACAGAAATACATAATCTTTGAAAATTTCAACTCTCTAGCTAGCTAGGTTCTTGAGATACAGCCTGGTGACAGACGGACGGATAGCGAAGTCTTAGTAATAGGGTTCCGTTCTTACCCAGTTCCGTTCGTACTCAGTATTTAACCTTGTCAAAAATGAATATGATACGGTATTTAAATCAAAAACTATAAAAGTTAATAACAAAGCTTTGTTTAGTGATTGGGCGACAGTTGGAATTCATAGGAGCAGACGAAGATTATATGAACTCTATGAAGAGAAATCATATAACAAAAATACGGCCTTTCTAGATTATGTTCGTAGTTATTCAAAAATGTTTAAACGCGTTTGTGCCGTAGCTAAATCTAATTTCATTAAAAACAAAATTGAATCTAGTAGCAATGTAATGAAAACGACTTGGCAAATTATAAACAGAGAGACTGGAAAGGCCAAAGCTACACATAATAACTTCAAGCTTAAGATAGATAATCAATTGCTAAGTACAGACCTAGAAGTAGCAAAAGCTTTCGAAAATTTATTTACGGACATTCCAGTTTCAACAACCAAGTCTTTAACCCCACCAATTTTAGACCCATATCGATACTACCAACGCTTAGCAAAATATTTGAAAAACTCATACTTAATCAATTGCAAAGTCATTTTTATCTCATAATTTAATTCATATTGCTCAGTTTGGTTTCAAAAAGGGTCGTTCAACAGCCGATGCTGGTGTTGAACTAATCGACAATATTTTTGATGCCTGGGAAGACGCAATGGATGCAATAGGTGTCTTCTGCGATTTATCCAAGGCTTTTGATTGCGTCCATCATGACACTCTTGTCAGGAAGTTACGCCATTATGGTGTAAAAGATCAGGCACTTGGCCTTCTGGAGTCATATCTAACAGATAGGGTTCAGATGGTCGATGTTAATGGGAAAAGATCACCTGGGTCTTCAATAAGTATGGGCGTACCGCAAGGTTCAATTCTTGGTCCTTTCTTGTTTTTAGTATATATTAATGATTTACCTTACCTTGTTAAAGCAAAACATGGGTTAGTATTGTTTGCCGATGATACTTATTTGATATTTAAAGTTAAAAGACAGCAATCAAATTATGACGAGGTAAAAAATGCTATATCTAGTATAGTGAACTGGTTTACTGTTAACAATTTATTACTTAATGAAAAGAAAACTAAATGTATTAAATTCGTGTTACCCAATGTGAACCCGGTAACTACAGACATATTTATAAAAGGACAGAGATTGGACCTTGTGCAGTCGACTGTCTTTTTGGGCATTACTTTAGACGCCAAACTACAATGGGATCCTCATATAAATAAATTGTCGAACAAACTGAGTTCGGCAGCGTTCGCAGTTAAAAAAATTAGAGCTCTTACCGACGTAGACACCGCTAGACTAGTCTACTTTAGTTACTTTCATAGTCTAATGACCTATGGTATTTTATTGTGGGGTCACGCTGCGAATGCTAATAGTATATTTATTCTGCAGAAACGGGCTGTTCGTGCAATTTATAGATTAGGGCCTAGAGTGTCACTGAGGGAAAAGTTTAAAGAAATCAATATTCTGACATTTGTGTCTCAATATATCTATGACAATCTTGTGTATGTAAAAAGAAATATAACTAATTTTCAGAAGTACAGTGATATACACAATTTTAATACTAGAAATAAAGACAAGTTGGTTGCTTATGTAAGCCGACTACATAAAATTAGTAATTCTTTTAAAGGCAATTGTATACGCTATTACAATAAGGTCCCTACTGATATTAAAAACTTACCTTTAGACAAGTTTAAAATAATAATAAAACAGAAATTGTATAAAAAAGGTTACTACAGGATATCTGATTACTTAGAGGACAGATGTCCATGGGAATAGATTATTTGAGTAACAGGCTGTTTCGATATATAATTAGCATTCATTTTGTAATTTGACAATATTTTATTTAAAAAAGGAAACGCAAAAGATGCGACGACTGTGGAGTTTCTTCGGTGAGCTCTTCTCCACAGATTCCGCCATTGTGTTAGTGAACTCACCCAAAAAAATGTAATGACGGATCTAAGTGATGTGACAACATCCTATGGAAATAAATGATTTTTGATTTTGATTTAGATTTTTGACCCGTTGGGTACGGAACCCTAAAAATGCACTTCAACGGATTGAGTAAATACCGCCATTTGATAAAAAAAATATGACATAAGTTTTGTATATTTTTATACAACTGACATACAAAACGAGCGTTATTGTACAACTAACCTGTTACCTTCCGTATTATTCATCAGTGTTTATATTTTCTTTTCATTATAGATATCAGATGCTCTCAAAAGATAACCTCACGCCGGTGGGCTTCTCACGCCGGTCGGATCTCACCTTACAAATCCGAATCCGAAGTTGTGTTGGGAGTTTATTTCAGATGGCATACAGGATGTGGTGTCGACGAGAATTACAAGTATGTGATAAACTTTTCTGAAGTTTAGCTAAGTCTCTTCTTATTGGGAAAGAATTAAAAGATTTATTTTTGTTTTTTTGGGTTAAATTTATGTTTAATTTAAAATAAATACTTGTAACACCATCTTAAGAAAATTAAACGGTAACGTACCTTTAGGTACCTTTATGTCATCAAATAAATTATTTTATAAATAGCAAGTAAGTAGATAGTAATAGTAGTTTATGTGACTGCTGCTTAATGGAGGGCATTAAAACTCGAGAGTGGGTTTATGAAATATCACTCGAGAGTTTTAATGCCTAATTATGTACAGTTACATACACTAGTTTATCTACACACATATCATAAGCTCTCTTTGATGCGTTCAGGAACCGCATGTTTGACCGGCATTGTGGTTCTGCAATTGTTTAGCTTGTTCTTTAGTACCAACTTCACGCAGACGGGCGTCGGCGTTCGAAATTTGAATGTCAGTACCAACTTCACAGACAAACTAGGGACGGCACGCGGGTGGGCGTCGGCGTTCGAAATTTGAATGTCATTATATGTAGAGAAATTACACATAATGGCCATTATGTGTAGTTTTCCAGATACGAAACGAGTTTTTACCAAGTAGTTTAACATAATGCTGATCGTAACGTGCGGTTTTTGAACGCAGTAAAGAGGGTTTATGATACGTGTGTAGATAAAATATATAATAACCCTTTAAAGATCTCTGTCGATTTTTTGGACACGTTATAATTTCATTGGTTTTGAACTTAATTACCAAGCAATAAGTTTGTAAAATCGCGGGCCATTTTTTTAAGGTTTTTTCCTCTTTCATAATTATTAGCTTACTGCAGGTGCCCGTCACCAGTGGTGTGATAGTTTAAGGTATAAATTAGTTGAATATGATTGGTGTCGATGAGTTCATAAATGAAAACCACTTGGATAGAATAGCTACATAAACCGATTTGTCAACATTTGGGTACAAGCATCGGAGCTAGCACTGTAAAAGGAGTATTGTATAACTGGCTAAAAGTGGGCACAATTGTGCCTGTGCCACCCCGTACGGGAAAAGGCGTTACGCCATATTATTATTTTTATTATCACAATACTTTCTCTTTTTGAGGCTGAAGTTTATATCAGTAATCAGTGTTCTTTCAAGGTAGAATCCATTAGAAAGCCTTTTAAGGCATATTTACTAAAAGACAAGATATACCTATTTAATTTAATACTCGGGTCGTCTAAAATATTATTTTAGAAATAGCGCATAGATTGGCCGAGTCTGCAGTGACCCTGCCTACGAAGCCAAGGGTCCCGGGTTCGAGTCCCGGTGGGGGTAAATATTTGTTTGATGAGAATGGATGTGTATGGTTGTTGACTATCTAAGTATACTATTTATCTATATAAGTATGTGTGTCGTTGTCTAGTATCCTAGTTTGGGGCTAGATCAATGTGTGTAAGTAGTGACCAAGGTATATTTATAATGAGGTGAACCGCCAGCTTAACATAGTCGAGTAGTCTGTCCTCTGTCACTGAGGCGGATCCATCCGAATTTCAGTATTTTGAGTAATAAATTATGATATTCTAATTTTCATTCCAGGATACATAACCTTGTTCACCATCGCATTGGTCCTTGATCCTGGGTCCACGTACCCGTCCTGTGCGGCGACAAAGACAGTCTCCCATCGTCGATAGGACCTTGATATAGGTAGGAAGCATTGCCATCTCAATCTGGGTCTGGATACACATGCCTGTCTTCTGTACACGAACTTGTGTCAGCTGAACTGCAAGAGTAAACTGATGATGAAGAGGAACGAAGAGCCAGTGATGATGGAGAATGGAGCCCTTCCCAACCCCCCTGGTTTGTATTTCTCTCGCTGGTTGGACGTGATCGAGTTATCACCCTCAATTTTTGGGTTAGTCCATTAAGGAAAATTTTCATTCTTGATGAAAATATATCTGTTAATATAAAATTGTTTGATTATATATGTATAATACCAAAAATCAATGTAGCCCATCAATGTCCCCACTGAGGAGCACAGGCCTTTACCCATATACGAGTACGATTGAGCCATACTCCATCATGCTGGCTCAGTGCAGGTTGATGGAGGTGTTTTACGACTACTAGAAACAGAAGTAAATAGTGCGAAACGTGATTGAAATCTTATGACTTAATCATTACAGTTCTACAATCATTATCGATATTTATTTGATCTATGCTTTAGAAAGAATTTTGTTTGTATATTTCAAGATTTTCAAGAATTTCTTTCCGATCCTGTAAACATCACTCAAAAGTCATATCTTTTCATCTTGGTTTTCAGTCAGTTTTAGAAAGCTGAACTGGCCATTGTGCACATCCAGACTCTCAGATTGGATGTTTCCTCTGCTGAATAGCTCACTCAAACTCTTATTGCTACTAAGTGTACAAAGTTGGTACTTTATTCTTAGTGACCCTTTGCGGACATTCCACATTAAATTAAATATGTTGGCTATTCGTACAATTATGTATTAAGGTGCTACGAAAATAAAATGAGGTTTTTTTCGAATCCATTTACTCCACCATGAAGTCATCTAAAGATTTGATTTTTGGGTAAACGTTTATTGAGTATTTGATTAAGATTTTTACCAAAACAAAAACGCGATTGGATAAAATTTTCTTGATAGAATTTAACTACGAAAACACCTCTTAATTATATTATTTTTTCCTGTATTTCTGAAATCCTAACTAATTTCATTGTGGAACTGCGTGAATCTCCTTAAAAAACTTTTTAACAAAATAGCGTAGTTTATTTTTAAACAATTATTCTGTGGTTTAGCGCTAAGTTTTTTCATTTTTTCCCGATTCCGTCCCTCTCACACTGCGGCTATTTCCGCCTGGAGTAACGGGGACCTTTGTACGGACGAGGTATCGCCTTAAATAACAAAATCATAATCCCATATCATATTGAAAGTATTCTGCATTTTAAAGACCACTTGCTAGTTTTGTAGGACAGTATAGTAGCTCTGGCCCCACACTAAGATATCCTGTTTCCAAATTGGTAAAATCACACAAAGATTGTCTTCGGTCGGAACTCAATCCCGGGACCTCCAGCTTCTGAGGCAGGAGGCTCAACTACCCTGCTACAGCAGAGGTCATCTAAGTCATCCATCAGGGTACTTTAGGGGAACGGATATGACGTAATTTCGTATAAAGGGTTCGCTTTTGGACTATGGAACCCTACTTCCCAAACTCCTATCACCGAAACAAAACTACTACATAAACATAGACAGCACCATTGAAACAACATTGTATGTTATAAAGAGTTGTACACGATTCCTTCGCACAATATTAAACACTCTTCTGAGAAGTTTGGGCACCAGTTCGGAAAGGAGAATATTTGCTCCTGTTCATTGTGAGCTCCACTTTAGGGTACAATTTTGGTCTCTATGACGAAAGAAATAGGATATGTACTCTCTAGAAGGTTAAGTGGAACGCGGGAAATCATTGATGGCTGAAGCATGGGCCGTGTTGCCACTTGGGAGAAATCTTGTATTTGAACAAACGCGTTGGATTTCTGAGCGGTTTTTGATAATTTGTTTTGAATGCTTATCTCGGTCACTTTTTTGAGATCTCTGCAAGGAGTTGAGTAGTTGCCTTCTCCCAAATCATTTAATTTATGTCAAAATCTCTCATCGATATGTTCTAAACCTAACCCAAAAGAATTAACTTAATTTCGGAATCAGAATACAGTGATGAGTATTTTTTTTAAGACACTCTTTACTGTTTATTTCGTATTTAAGATAGAGATAAACAAGTTTAAAATAGTGAATGGCCAACTGCCGCTAGTCTAGTTTTATTGATGGCACAAACTGCCTTAGTTCGGGACTTTTATTACTTTAAACGTAGGAATTCCTAAAGATGCTCGCCAGGGAGAAGGAACTATTTCGCAATTTAAATTAAGTACGAAAAGATCAAGTCCTGAGTCACTTCTGAATATTTGAGGAACCACATGGTAGCCTACTTGTCAACAGTTATTTTGGATAAAGCTGAGTTTGGAAATTTTTGTCGACAAAATAAATAGTTTGATATTTTTTACCCGACTTCAAAATGCAAGCCATTTTGAAGTCGGGTAAAAAATACTTACTAATTCTACAAACTTCTTTTTATGTTTTGTGTACGTTTATTTTTTAAGTATGTTTTGTCGTTCTTACATGTTCAAACTAACACGAAGGATAAAGGGGCTTCGCTTCGCTCATCTCCTTTACCCTTAGGTGAACGAAGCAACCGCAGTATTTTGCCCTGATATTTCCTGCAACTTTTGGTGATCAGTTACCCATTTTGACAGTTATTTCGAATTTATTGGTAGTAGTAGTAGTAGTAACGTTTTTGGTGATCATTTAAACTGTTCTCCTTCAAAATTGGTAGAGTTTCTCGATGGGATATTTTTTATGTCTTTTCAACGATTTTTATAAGACGGCTGGACCGATTTGTAAAATTCTCACTTTGTTTGAAATAGTTTACTTTCGCATTGGTCCTATTGACATGGGATCCAGGAGAAATCCGATTAACTTTACAACTATAATTCTGTGGCCATAGCGATTTCGGTATTTTTTAAAGTAACTCGTGCGCTTACCCTCGGGAAGTATGTTTGTGAAATGGTACTGGTGAGCAACTACTCAGTATTACACGGGTATGATAATGCTGCTAATCGAATATGGTTTTATGCTGAAACTACATACTTTACTATGGTGAAATATGGGCATGTATGTGGGGCTTGTTTCAGAACACTGTCTGCCATGTTGCAGCAACATGTTGCGGTAAATGACCCCTAGTTTATCTCCGGCTTTATTGAATTAGGTTTTTAAACTTAAGTTTGACTTGTTGTTGTATATTATCAAACATCTGCGTTTTATTTATGTAACCAAGCGCTATCCCTCTTGTCACGATAATTTATATTTAGCATTCCTTATGTTAAAAGCCTGAGGCTTTTAGCCTGGTGATACGTATATTATATTTAAAGTTTGGTCATAGTTTTGATCTAGAAAAATATCTGCTCCTTCCTCCAGGCACCTGATCAATCTCACGAGAATTGATTCGTTTTCCCAATATGTTTCGGTCACCATTTGTATCAAACAAGTATTTTTTCCAAATCTGTCCCAGCTTGTGTAATCACGGCGCTTTCCGTCCCATTGTCCCCGCTCGATCACAATTTCCCCGTCGGTTTCCGGGAGCCGCGAACGGAATCAATTCGCATTTCCTCACTTGCCTCACTTTGTGATGGAAACTTTTTGCGGCACTCCGAACTGACTTTGACGAAGGATAAGCAAAAAAGTTGTCGAAATGTGTTGGCACTTTTATTGCACTGAACGAGTATGGAATCTTGGGTTTTTAATCAAAAGACGACTTGAAACTCAATCAGTCTTACGAATGTACGGGTTAATTTGTAACCTAATTATTTTGTTAACCTCAGAGATTATTAATCTGGCAACTAATCCGTTTTCCTCCGGCTAGACACCTTCTTGCGATTCTTCCAACAAAAAAAAAATGTTGATCTATTGCACAAATGTGGCGTGTAAAACTCTCTTCTTACCTCTGCATTTCTTTGTTTCTAGCTTATCCGGTGAACTTCGTACTACCTTAATTGTTATTGTAAAATAAGTAACTAAAGTGTCGCGTTGGCGAAAACCTTCTAATAAAATAGTGGTTCGTTTAATAAAAGTCGTGGGTAGTTTACACGCAGCAAAAGTATTTTGTACTTAGATCTACGCTGAGCCAAAACTTTTTGGTTGACAATCGACAAAGAGGTTAAATGAGGTTAGGTTAGAGGTTACCTATGACCAAGGAGTTTGAATGATCTGTGGCTACCAACGCCATCTATCGATAGTAAGCTGAGACTTCTCTATACAAATCTTCTCATACAAAATATTTTTTAATTTTTTGACTGTTTCTCTGCTTTTTTCGTTATTTTTTGTTTACTTATGCTTCCTCCGGACTTAGGAGAATAACTGTAACTAGAAATTATCCAAACAGATTGGGATTTTTTAGAGATTTAGTAAGACTAACGTACAGCGATTCATTTTTATAAGTATGGAATATTGTGCGGGCTCTGCTTCCAGTTGGTCTCCATACAAGCTAGGCCTTTTTCAAATACCATGATTTTTTCTTAGCCATGTTAGTTTGGGCCGACCTTTCTTACTTCTCCCTTCATAACTAGTCAGTTATGAAGGGAGAAGGTATTAATGTAGGTGTACATAAACAAGAATAATATATTAATTTGGTAGTGTTAAAACTAAATAACACGCACATTAGTGAGAGTATCGAGCTGAATTGATAATGGGACCTGAAGATGAATAGTGGACCTCTTCAAAGGCTATAAGTAAACTTAAACTTAGTTTGGACTCGTTTGATTTGTTTTTACGTGACAAATATGTATTTGTACAACCTGTTTAACTATTTACTCACCGAGGCGATTCTAAAGAGCCCAAACTCGGTAGGATTGCGTTATTTTATTACAGAATTTCTGTGACCACCTTCCGGTTCCATCATCAGATCAGCTCGATGGTATCATAATATTGCATTGTCACCAAACTTACATAATTATTCCAAATTTTAGCTCCATCGGAAACTGGTAAAGGGTTAAATTTAACTTGCCAGATTTGCTTACATAAGCTAATAACAACGTGTTAAAAATGTAATTTTTCTTTAGAAGTGTTGTTACATTTGCTCCCATGCATGGTCATGTTGTCTAGCCAGTACTACACCAATTTAAGTGATAAGAGGCTAGCCGATCATCGTACATTAAGTGTATATATTTAAATATATTATATGGGCAAGTGCGCCGTTTCACAGACATGATTTCGTCTGGAACCGAGAGTGGGTGTAGGCGCGGGGCCAAATTTCGTTTCCAATGAAATAAGGCGAGCTCTTTCCGGGAATAATAACTAAAACTCGTGTGATACGGCTCGCGTGTTGTGGCTACATTTCGAGAAAAAAACCTAATTTTCATGTGTTGACTTTTATTGGGGCAGAAAATAATCGATCTGAGGACATTATAAGAGCAAAAGGGTCGTAAACTGTTAGTGCCGGACATAAACACTCTAAATTTGTACACGTCAAACATCGCAGGAAAACCTAGTGACCAAAATAATTTGGTAGGTTAGTAATAAAGCAGATTTAGGTAGCAGGCTCGAATTTTGTATTATCTAATGACCAACATAACTTGGTAGGTTAGTAACGTAGCAGATTTAGGTAGCAGTATCGATTTTTTTATTATCTAATGACCAACATAACTTGGTTAGTAACGTAGCAGATTTAGGTAGCAGTATCGAATTTGGTATTATCTACAAATCACAATATCTATGTCTAAAATCCATTCAAATCTGTGCAACAACCCTTTGCGATAAATATAGCTCCATACTGAACCGTGTAGCTTCGTAGTAAACCCCCTGCCGCCGCCGTCTGGCCTGTCTGTTACTGGATCGTTTTGCATACAGGCCTGCGGGGGGAATGCGTAGGGGGGAATGGGGGAATTTTATTGCTCCACAAGATATTGCTAGTTTGATTCCTGGGGGGAAGGGCTAAGTTTTATGGCACGAAGTTTGATGGTCCCTGTCTTTTTGAAATGAAAAATCTGTTGGACTTTTTATGTGTGTTGTTCGAATACGGCTTTTATTTTTAGTTTAGTTTATAATAGGAAGTGTGTTGTTTTCTGTTATCGAGTGCAGTTCAGTTTGGCAGCAGTGTCGAAAAGAAAATCGTGTATGTACTTAGAAACTAAGTGAGTTCGCGAAAAATTAAAAAAGACACTCAAAAAGTAAAATGAAAATTATAAACCATGTGTGTGTATTTCCTTAACCATAGGGAATCACTTGTATGTATGGAAACCGAAGCCAAGGGTCTCGGGTTCGAGTCCCGGTGGGGGCAAATATTTGTTTGATGAGAACGTATGTTTGTACCCTAGTCGTGGTTGTTTATCTATCTAAGTATATTATTTTATCTATTTAAGTATGTGTATCGTTGTCTAGTACCCAAGATACAGGGAATCCTAGTTTGGGGCTAGATCAATGTGTGTAAATAGTGTCCAAGGTATTAATATTATAATACTTTGTATTCTATAAAAAAAATATAATTTGTTTTATATTACTGCCTGCAACTACACTGGCCTGCAAAACTAAGTACATACTACACTTTTAAAATATTTTTTTTCTAATCTATAGAAGTTAGAAATTTGAATTAAACGTCATTGAGAAAAAATTTGTTTTCTATGTAACTATAGTATAAATTCAAACTCTTTTTCGAGTCCTTTTTATTTCGAAAGTATATCTTGTTTACTTTAAAAGTTGCAATTTTAAAAGTATAATACTTAGTTTTGTAGGCCAATGTAGTTTGTCATCAAAATAAAGTGTTATTATTATCTGTTATTTCAGAAATATTCGAGTATATGCATATTTCCTTGACTAACAAGCTTGATTTTTTATTTCTAGCAACCCTCGTATTTACTTACGGAATAAAAAAATGTATTGTGTATATACTTAGGTTCAATAGGTCTTAATAACCTTGATATTTCTATCAAGTTAATTAATTGCCACTTGATATCTCCAAGAGTTCCTGAGAAAAAGAGGGAGGAAACGTTCGGGATTGAAAATTGGTCCTTCTTTTACGGAACTCCATATACAGCATAGTATCTAAGTAAATGATTATTTGTCTTGGCGTCGTGTGGGCTAGACCACTTTAACGCGATACACTCTGTAGACTAGACTCTAGGGGTCCATTCACTTAACAACTCTCGCAGTTTGTAGTTTAAACAGAAGACACTATCTCATGTAACTGGAAACTGTTAGTTAAACTGCACCTTTGAAATGAGTTAGTGTTCTCTTAACTAACTGGACTACCTACCTACAGCGTAGATTAAAAAGTAAACAAGATTTTAATTTAGAGTATATAATATCAATTATCTCCATCTTCGTAAGCTTTTTTTATTTTATTTTATTTATATTTAACAGGCACATATATAGCTTCTCACCCCGCACTAGGATCCCTGTGTCGTGGGAACCAGAAACAGTGACATCACACACATATAAACATCCATGGGTTTTTTTCTAGATCCTCAGCCGGCGATCGAACCCGGGACCTCTCACAAGGTAGGCAGAGCCACAACCGTAGCGCCACAGAGATCGTCAAACTTGCTTGTGACGTCATACTAATGAAGATATAATCATATTATTAAAAGTGTCTGTGCCCTGCCATAAACATTTGTTTTCATAAAACCTGTTCAAGTATTGAAGACATACATTTAATTTTTATTACCAGAAAAAATTTAATCTTCACTAATTCAATTGAATGAAAAATAAAAAAATATCCACTTCAAACAAAATAAAGTCAGCAATAAAATAAATATCGGCGGCATCCCCTCCTTATCTCGTAATTAGTGAAATGCAAAAATTACAAAACGGCTCGTTTGAAAACTTGTAAAAAGTATAATTTCAATTAGTTAAAGAAGTCTCCCCTAAGCACCGCTTTTGCAGTAACCTCAACCTTACGTCGACGTTTTAGAGACTCAAGTTGTGCATGTACAGTTTTTTTTTGATGGTACCGTTTCTCAGACGGGAAGGGTTTTGGGGTAGAAGACTTCACAGAAATTCCGAACTTCCCTTTTACAAGATATGGGCGACTTAATTAAGTTAAGTGAACGACTGAGTTTAAAGCTTAATATTTTAGCCGATGTCTGGATAATATCGGGTGGAGGAAAAAGGTTTCTTTCCTCCAGTGGAGACTTCTCAGTGATTGATTCGGGAAGTCTCGGAACTCCCGCGCTGGGTGTCCTGATAGTGCATGAAACTGTCGTGTTAAATGTTTTATGGCCATTCAGTTTCTGGCCCCATGAAATATTGTTTTTATTTCTATTAATGTTATAAGAATTACTTTTCTCGACCCAGACTGTGATGTACGGTCAGATGTTGGCCTATTTACTTCGCATTTGAGCACTCTATTATAATGTGAATGGTTTTTATTGGGAGCTTACCTATCAAATTGGCGAAATTTTATTACAGATGCAGTAATTCATGATTCATGTAATTTAATGTTTTTTCCCCATTATTTGTTTATTGTTTAAAAGTTAATTGAAAAGTGTCACAACTTATTATAAAATTTTCTTATAATTTTTAGTTCGATAACTAAAATTGAATCTTCAAAATCACTTTCATTCATTTTCATGATAAGATTAGTAATATTTTTTCACAGCTGACACTTTTTAAAGTTTTGATCAAATTTTCTGTTAGCTAAAATTTGTCTCATTCATACACACATTTTTTTTTATAATTATTATTTTTCGTTCCTTAAAAACAATACAAAAATGTTGGTACTTACTGAAAATAGATTTTCCTTCAATTTTTCCATACAACACGCTGATTTCATACGTAAGACCCATTGTAAGACCTAATATATAACCCACAAATATTCCTTTACATATTATTAAGTAACGTTTTCTATCGTACGTATGTTTCTGGAAGTTAAGTTTTAGGTTTAGAGGCGTCCGTGGCTCAGCGGTATTTGCACATCGGAAACGATCGTGCGTGTAGCAGCATCTGGCTGAGACGGGAACTGGATGGGTGCCCGTTTCTATGTGGCAATTGTTTCGGGCGCCGTTTTTCGATTAACACGTTAAGCTGTAGGTCCTGGCTACGTCACTTCTCGGTGGTAGTACTCGTAAAGCTGGTCTCAGGCCCTAATAGGGCAGCTGTAGAACTTCTGACAGTCGGGTTGGCTACTAGCTCGACACCTCTCCATCAACCCGCACTGAGCCAGCGAGGTGGAGTACGGCTCAATCTTACTCCTCTCCGGGTAAAGGTTTGTGCTCCCCGGTGGGGTCATTGATGGGATACATTATTAAAGTTTAGGTTTAATGACCTAGATTCGCCTCCTAGGTTTGTAATAAAGCGCTATTAATATCTAACTAAGAAAGAGCCCCAAATCTACGCCATTACACATTACACCATATCTGATGCATTAACAAAACGCAAAACTGAAATATCTCATGACGGAGCGTCGCTGGCAGCGCGCAGCGGATGACGTCATAAATCGTGGGGCCACCAGACCGAGCCAAAATGTCGTGAAAATGTACGCGACGATGTTCAGCCTCTTACACTAGCTACTTATATTTATGTTGCTGCACTTGATTCAATAGATGAAAATGAACCTTGAAGCAAAAGGTCTAAAACTTTGGTATGTGTATATTCTGCGGTCAAGATAATGAGTCATTATAATGCATACTAACCGGCTGTGATTCATAGTAACCAAGATTGATGGTTAGTAGTAGTAGTTTATGTTTATGTGACTGCTACATAATGGAGGGCATTAATACTCGAGAGTGGGTTTATGAAAGGAGCCGAAGGCGAGTTTCATAATAATATCACTCGATAGTTTTAATGTCTAATTATGTACAGTTACATACACTAGTTTATCTACACACATATCATAAGCTCTCTTTGATGTGTTCAGGAACCGCATGTTTAACCGGCATTGTGGCTTTGCTGTTGTTTAGCTTGTTCTGTAGTACCAACTTCACGCAGGCGGGCGTCTCGGCGTTCGAAATTTGAATGTCAGTACCAACTTCACAGACAAACTAAGGACGGCACGCAGGCGGGCGTCAGCGTTCGAAATTTTAATGTCATAATATGTAGAAAAATTACACATTATGGTCATAATGTGTAATTTTTCAGATAAGAAATGAGTTTTTACCAAGTAGTTCAACATTATGCTGATCGTAACGTGCGGTTTTTGTACGCAGTAAAGAGGGTTTATGATACGTGTGTAGATAAAGTAATTAATACAGCAAGATTAATCACATTACCACACATCCGTGGTGAAAATATTAATACTGATTTGCACAGCTAATATCAAAACACTGCCGCATTCGGTGAAGGGTAAAGGCGGTGAGCGAAGAAATGCCCGCTTTATCCTTCGTGTTAAGTTGAACATGTAAGACATACATCAAAAAATACTCAAAACATAAACTTAAGTAACACGTAAGTAACACTTAAGTAAGTAAACACATAAAATATTTAAACATAAAAAGTGTTTTTGTTGATCCCTTTTTGCTATGCTTATCAGTATGTTTGAATACTTATTTGCTGACTGAAAAAAGTTAGTAGGATTTATACTTACGGACATTCTGGAGTACCCGAAATCCCTTAAAATTCGCTCACATATTTATATGTAAAGAATACACCTTCATACTTTTCCTATACTTGGCTGAGGGACACACTTGGACGCACTTGTTTTCTAATGTTAGGTACATACCTGACTAGTTTCACGCGTTTTCCTTTACATACATTACAATATACATAGTCAGGTCATAAGTTCTGTCACATGTGCAATATGAAATAATTTAGACATGTTTATTATTTATGTAAACATTTATATAGCAAAATGAACTTTATAAAACATAGATTCTTATGGTAATAAAGTTTATTCAAAATGACCCCCGCGATTTTGAATACAGGCCTTTATTCTGCGCGGTCAGTCGTCTATCGCAGCACGAACGAGGTCCATGTCAATATCGGCGGCTCCCTTAATCAAGGATGCCTTGAGTGACTCCAAATCAGGATGAGACTTTGAGCAGGCCTTTTCCTCCAAGTGTTGCCATATCTTGTTATCTAACGGACTCAAATCTGGACTGGAGGAGGGCCAGTCTTCGTGCTGGATGAAGTCGATTTCACGCGCCGCCAGCCAGTCTTGTGTGCTTTTCGCTCTATGAGCTGGCGCAAAATCTTGTTGGAATACCCAGTGCGTGTTATTAAACATGGTATGAGAAACAGGTTCCACAAGGTTCTTGAGGACTGTATTTTGATACACAACTGCATTCGTTTTTACGCCTTTCTCACAAAAATGTACCTCAGTTAAGCCCCAATAAGAGACTCCCAACCAAACCATGAGCGAGGATGGAAAATGACCTCGTTGGACACGCGGAATACGGTTGCTCGCTTCTTCACTGCTGTGTGCCTACACCTTATCATTTTGTTTGATGTAGCTCTCTTCTACGGTGAAAATTTTTTCATCCGAAAAAAGAATTTCCCGATGCTTTTTCCGCGTACCGCTTCAACAAAGCGCGGCTTCTCTTCAGTCTCAGGTCCATTAAACGCGCGTCCAAGCGATGTCCTGTTTTTCTTCGATATGCCCTAAGCCCTAAGTCTTCATTTAACACCCTTTTCACCGTGGTCCTGCTTAACCCTATCCGAAGGGCCAACAGTTTCTGCTTACGTATGGGATTTCTTTGAATTCGCGCCTTCACAGCTTTTATCACTGCTGGAGTCCTAACAGAGCGAGGGCTACCACTTCTTGACCTGTCATCTACACTAGAGTCTTCATTGTATCGTTTTATGGTACGATAAACGAATCTTTTGGTTATATTCAAATTTTTCAGTAAGTCGAAAATCTGAATTGGCGCGTAACCGCAACGATGCAACGCAATAACTGCGACACGATCTTCTTTAAGTGTCCACTCCATATTTAAAAATGAGGAAAATTCTAAAAAGTACACATATTTATTTTCATGAAAAATTCGAAATTCGAATTCAATAAACTTTTTTGTGGCCAGCGTTCTAAATTCAAAAGTTTTTATTGTGTGACAGAACTTATGACCAGACTGTGTATATATATTTTTTAATTTATTTATTTATTTATTTATTTATTTATTTATTTACACATGGAGTACCAACTGCTGCAAAAACATGTTATAAGTCTTAGATAGTAATACAAAGCCAAATATAGGAACTCACAGTTTAGAATTGGCATAGAAATATTAAAAATGTTTGATACACTTAGCAGACAATTATCGCAGTATTTTAAACCTATCTAATAAACATCGTGTGCAATATACAATTGTCTGTCTGTGCATTACAGACAGACAATATTAAGAAGAATTAAACTATTTATTTTATTTTATCTTTAATAAAACATATTTGATTAAGAAAATTCTCATTATTTTCACAGAACCCTCTTGATTATAAATAATAGCTTGTTGAAGGTCGAGTTAATTAGACTGATTTTGTCTATCTAAATGAAATACCCGACTAAACGTGGGCACAACTGCAGCTCTGCCACCCCGAATAGAAAAAGGCGAACGCTATTTCAATATTTACATCATGATCATAATTTTAAGTGCACACTCAAATCTGGCTGAGCATTCGTTTCCATCACTGACAAACTCGAAGTTTTTAAGTTCTCTGAGCATTTATCGTTCGCCTGTTACTGAGCAATTCACCACTAGAGGGGCTTGGTTGATGCGTCAAACAATAACTTAAGGTATCTTCAGTGAGTCAAGATCGGAAGGTCCCGATAGAACAGATATCAAATATCTCGCCATTCAAGCGCTAGTCACTGGGGGAGTGTGTATGTACACCCTAAAGGTGGGCGCATATTAGGGCCGTACCGAACCTACTACCTACAGCCATCGCATTTGGACGATTTATATGAAGTTCTTTGCAACTACTTGCGCACGCTGTAAAAATAAAACGTTCAACTGCGAGTTGATCTTGCGTACCAAGGGTTCGGTACTAATCACTTTTTATTGCGATGGAACATCAAATTTACGGTTTAGCAATTTTGTTTTATTTGTGTCGTTACCTTTTTTCGAACAGAATTCTAGGTCAACGGGAGTACCCAAAAGGTTTTGAGATAAGGAGAAAGTAGGCATCTTTTGAATGCGTTTAACTAGAAATTTGATTTTTACAGCTCCAATTAACTACAGACTTGAGTAATTGATAATAAATCTTGATACGCGCTCCTGAGGAAAAGGCTCTTGACATACGGACAGACAGACAAACGGACAACGAAGTGATCATATAAGGGTTATTTTTTTTCCATTTAATGACAGAACCCTAAAAATGAACAAGATGAGATTATTTTTATACTTCTACGAGTCTGTAGGTAGTGCGATTGCCTCACTTGGGGAGTATGACGTCATATCACCTGTCTGCCGCCCGTATCTTCACGCGTCAGTGGACAACTGACAGGGGAACTAGGGGAACTTTTGAGATTTCGCTATTGTTATTGAATACAGGAGATGTTTCAGAGGTATTCTATCATCGTTTTGATTATAAATTGTTTCATAGCGAGTTTTAGATGTACGAAGAGTTTAGTCAATAACGCGCTGTAAAGGCAAAGAAAAATAAGTCTTCAGGAGATGTGGGTTTGAAGAAAGCTAAGCCCAATCTAAATCCATTGCCCTTAAAACATTCCATGTTTTCGGAATCCTTGTAAAACATGTGAAGTGGCGTTTCTATGGGTTTTAAGGGTTTTTCTAAAACCATCGTACCAATCGTGATAATACTGCCGTAAATAAAGTCAAGGGGTGCTGTGTATCCGACACACGTTCGACTCCCTTGGTGTAGCGCTGAAATGTCGGGCCACGGGTGCAGGCGCCTGGTGGAGAACAACAAACACACACCGGCAGGCCGAGGCGTGATTTTAACTCTCTAAACTAAGTGAAAAAACCCTCGCACTACCTACAACAAAAGGAGAGAGGTCGCCCGCTTGCTACTTGGTGGTCCACCATACCAAAAGATATCAAATAAGCCCAGTTGAACGATGAATCAACCTGACGCATGAGAACGAGGAGGGCCGACCCCAATTAATGGAAAAAGGCAAAGAAAAAAGAAGAAGAATTTTACTTTATATATTAACAAATAAACGCTTAAATTTCCAGGTTCTCCAAAGAGAACCTGTCCAAATACAGTGAAATCTAGAAAAACATGTGATATTGGCGAAATTAACTTAGATGTTAGACCGCAAGAAGCTACAGTTTCTTAGCACTACCCGGGAAGACACGAAGGGCACTGTTAATATTATCTTAGAACTGATATGACAGACAACCTAAATCTTCATAAAATCCAATTTTTAAACACTACCGATGTTACCAAAACAATCGAAAAGATTCTAAATTGAAAAAAGAATGTCAAAATCTATCGAAGAGTGTATCGATTCGTTTGATTAATTGATGTTTTTAATCAAATCCCCTCTCTAACAGGCGTAGACTCACACCCGTCTTAGCACTATGCTATCTTTCTCATGGTAAAGATAAATTATTAAGTAATTTTTATGAGGTTTTTTTTTTTTTTTTTAATGTTTTTAAATAATTTTATGTTGACATGAAAATGATTTTAGTGTTTTTAAATGATAATCAATGTATCGTTCGTATTACACAGGTACTTACCTTCATTTTGTTTTTGATAATTCAGATATTAGCTTCAAATCCTACATATAAAGAAGTTTTTGCCGCTAAGTACAAGACCTTTCCGCTTGTCGTTTTTATGTATGGCCAAAACCTTAATGCGCGGCTGAATGTGGCCTGTGATCCCGTGGCCTGGGTATTTGATGTGTTAGAGGAATCGTTTTTGAATACCAAAGTGCGTCGGCTATTCAGACAAATGTGGATGTAGGCACGACATAGCCGTGCATACCGATAGGCCTGAGTTTTACTGTGCTGTGTTTATACAGAAGTTCTCACGGTGATAAAAACCACAGTGAGGACACCGTCATTGCTTCGGCAGTAGCCTCTCTGGTGTAACGCAAAATGGAGATTTTAATCACTATAGGTATGTAAACTTGGGTGGAACCGTGCCGGTATGAGAAACAATGTGTATGACGCTGTGTTTATTTGTTTCCATAATAATAACAGTTCTACTGTCGTAAGTCCAAGTTGAAATACAAAATATCGACTTCTCTGCACTATTTTGGTAAGAACCGAATTCTGGCTTTGGCGGCGGAAACCACAAGATCTCAGCGTTTCCAATAATTCTGTTGATCTCAATTCTGATAGTCCCCGAGATCGAATCAAATCTAAACAGGGCAATCAAGCCAACTAAACTTGCCTCGATGTTTCCCAGGACATCCCATCGCACAAACCTTAATCCAACGTTAAACCAAAACTCCTATTGCAAAGCGGTAAAGGTCAGTTTAAAATGTAATAACGGCAGTATTAAGCTTGTCTCAATGTAAATGGAATTGCGGTGTCACTCGCTCATTGCGCCTCATTGGAATAGACTTGGAGTAAACAGAATTTGAATACGGCTGTCGCCAGTTGAGAAGACATTTGACGGAGAGTTTAGAAGCTATTTGGTTTTGTTTTCCTACCTTCGAAACAATGTCACGTAAGCGGGCCAGAAAATATTGTAACATTACATAGCGTCACGCCATTTCCCATACGAGGTGGCAGAGGCACAGTTATGGCCACGTTTAGCCAATATTGTATGGATTTGTTATTGATATTCCTACTCTCCCACAGTGGTCCAACGCAGAGAAAACTTTAAAATTTGACGTGTATGCATTTAAGCACAGGCTCTTACTCGGATTCGCTTGAGATGGATATTTAGACCTCCATTGGAAGTCACGCATTTTCACCATTCTTCCATGAGCCCGAAACAATCCAATGAATAACAAAGCAGTGGAAAGTGAACGAGAGAGACGTGACGCAAGCATTCGGCAGTGAACGAGTTAATATTCAGATACAAGCGAATACAGTGAAGGGTCGGTTACGAACAGATTTAGTAAGAGTTGGAAGTGGGTAGAGGCGGCACGGCACGAGCGGCCCCAAGGAGTATTACTGAAAATTTAAGTGAAATTTTAAGGGATAAAAACAGGGAGCCCTTTTTTATGTAGCCTTTAGAGTTTTCCATGGCTGGGCACAAGCCTTTCCACTGTTAGAACACACGTCCCTATCTTTTGCCTTCTCCTGCTAATCCCGGAGATGCGTCTCCATGTCGTCGTGCCATCTTTTCTTGGGCCTACTTCTGCGGTGGCGTCCGTCTTATGGCACCCAATCGGTGGCAATCTGGCAAAGCCACCAATCAGGTCGGTCCATACGACAGACATGTCCAGCCCAGCTCCACATAACTTTAGCACTCTGTGTACCCACGTATACGATACGCCTTATGGAGCGCAGTGTGGTATTTCTGATACGATCCGTCAATTTGACTCAAATCTTACTGCTTTCCATAACCCCTTGGCTAACCTTGAGTTTGGACCTTAGATGATCGGTCAGTGACCACGTACGGTAGCCGTAGGTGAGGATAGGTAATAGCATACATAATATTAACGAGTTTCCGCTTAAGTATCAGGTGAAGGTTTCCCAAAAGACCGATGTGTCAAAATTAAGAATTAAAGCTTATATACTACTACGACGTTCGACCTCTCGGAAAAATTCTTTGATCAGTTGTGCCAAATGAAGGCGTGAAATATCGAGAACACCAACATTATCCATAAACGTTGCCAACTCTACGTCAAAATAGTTCTATGTGAATCGCGGCCAGTTGTAAGGCAAGCCAGCGCCAAGAGAAGAGCCCTTACTACGCTTTAATATTTAACATCATTTACAATTATAATAAAAGCCTCATTTGCATTCAAATAAATAATGGATAGATCATTAAGGATATTGCAATCGCGAAATAACTCTTGATGAACTATAATTCAGCTTTGGAACTTAATGCTTGTAGAGTTGAACACTAAACTAGAACTGTAAGTTTTCTCACTAGAATAGCCTGGATCATGAGTCAATTAAAACAGATTGGCTAACCGTTCTCTAAGCTTGTAAATGAAGATCGCTACTGCATGATCAAGTGCAATGTTTAATTGCAGGACCAGATTCTGATACCACAATGACTGCTCAGTGACAATGGCGCGACGGCGACGGCTTTATGAAGCCATCATTTGGCGTTTGGAAACTGTTTTTAGGGTTCCAAACGGGACCCTGTGACTAAGCCTCCACTGTCCGTCCGTCCGTCAGTCACCAGGCTGTAGCTCATGAACCGTGATTGTTAGACAGATGAAATTTTCACAGATAATGTATTTCAGTTGCCGCTATGACAACAAATACTAAGAAGCAGAATAAAATAAATATTTAAGGGGGCTCCTATACAACTATTATTTCTATACCAGATACAAACTTATGAATGCACTTGGTTACGTTCATGGCGTGTCAAAATAACCGCACCAATAACTTTGTAAGCAACATTTTGCAATGTAAAATCCAAACTATTCACCCCATACCTTAGCACAAAACCCTTTGTGCGCGGGTGAGATTCGTACTTGACCGGTTTTATAAAGTAAATTTTGATAGAAATTGAGGTTATTGCTAGTCGTATAAACTCGTTTCTCTTTGAAAGGGATGACAAAAATGTCAGATAAAAGATACCTAAGGTTGACCGTCGCGTAGCGGCATTCTCTCTGCGTGGTCGGTCTGCTGCAGTTCAGCCGCAGGATATCGAAGGTATATCATAATAAAATCTATAACTAATTAAAGGACAAGGTAAAGGAGTATGCTGCTCGTATCGATGACCTCTGTCGCGGTGCGGTTGTGGCTCTGCGAAAGGTCCCAGGTTCGGTTCCCGGCTGGGGATAAAAAATAAAACAGGTCTTGGATGTTCATAAGTGTATGATGGCGCTGTTCCTGGTTCCCCCATGTCAAAGGGTATTCTAGTGTTACATAACATTAAATGTTTATGTTTATGTTATGTTTTAGTGCACAAATAAAACAACCAACCGAATGGTAACTCTGTGCACAATCGAATGTGACGATAGTATTCTGTAATATTGCAGCAATGAAAGGATCATCAAACCAAAATGATTGCCAGGGGCGAGCCCTCTTTGGAGGTGTTTTTATCATGCGTAGTATTACCTATATTTTCATACAGAGTAGCCGGCACAGCTGTGTCATGTCCACGTTTATTTAGTTAATAAGTAAATACTTAATTTTGCTCAATAGGAGCCTATTCTAACGCCGCAGCTATGGAGATTTTTTTTATTTCCACACGATGTTTTCGATCACGATAGGAACTTCAAACTTATTTTTTTTATTCAAAATTGATTCTTACAAATACTTTTTGGACGTCATTTCAATCTATATAATGCAAGAAAAACTACAACCGCTTCGGAAACTGTTACGGCAGCGGAGAAGAAGCGGCGCAAGAAACTAGTACACTGCAACACGGTCTACTTTTCTTTTTGTTTTTTTTTTTCAACATTTGTATAGTGTGTCAATGGTGTTATATCGTTTCAAAGTATCTATTCAACAGTTGTTGAAACTAATAACAATGGTTTCTTCAATGTTGCCACACGAGGCAAAGCCTGTATCTAGGACATGCTAGATACAGGCTTTGCCTCGTGTGTCACGACACTACACGAGGCAAAGCCTATTTATAGGATGTCCTATTTGGATACAGACAGTTACATGGTTTCTTAGAAGCCAAGGGTCCCGGGTTCGAGTCCCGATGGGGGCAAATATTTGTTTGATGAGAACGGATGTTTGTATCTTAGTCATGGTTGTTTATCTATCTAAGTATAATATTTATCTATATAAGTATGTGTATCGTTGTCTAGTACCCAAGATACAGGGAATCCTAGTTTGGGATAATATCAACGTGTGTAAATAGTGTCCAAGGTAAGATATCTCCTACAACTATTAATTTATTAAATATCAGCATCCTATCATACAGAAATTAACATGCAAACTACACAATCCAACTACACAAGCACTACACAGTAATTATAGATTCAGTATCACAAGATTCAGTAAGACAGTTCAAAAAGCCATTTATGTAATTTTATTTTCAGTTCAATAATGGTGCACTAAGACCCGTAACTCGAATAGAATATAATAGAAAAAAGTTTATTAAAAAGTCAAATTACACAACACATAGATAAACAGAAAAAAAAAAACAACCAGCATTACGAAAATCAGATAAATTACAAAAATAAAGATAATTTGTAGGAGTCATGACAAATTCTATGCGGCGTGTAACGTGACAGTGATGCGGTGCGGCTCAGCATACGCTGCAGGGAACCTGTAACACTGATATTCTGCCGAACCATATAGTAGGCAGTGTGAGTCAATACTGTGTGTGTGATGCATAAATATAACGTGTGTCATACATACGGTGCAATATTATACGAAGGATAAATACAAATATGGTGGGTAAATATATAATGAATAGTGAATGTTCTATCGCAGAGAACCAAAGATATACAAAGCGGTAACAGAAAATACAAGGAATAAGCGGGAAGAAAACGTGACAGAGGAAGACCTGACCATCCAGAAGCAAGCATATAATCAAGGACGCAAACAGCATGAGCTAGCAAATAGCAAAAAAAAAACAAGAACGAACCACGCCATTCTCTTCTAATAATAACTTTAAAATAAAAACTACGTATTTACATACTTAACATCGAGTTAATTGTTTAACGAAAGTGAATATTAATGAAGAAAGAATGAGATTAACCCCACCATTAGCCGAAGTTCAGCATTCAGGTGACGACGGGCAAACATCCCCCCCCCCTCCCCCCATCCCCCCCTTTGCATCCGGCGCAGACGGGAAGCGGTAAGGGGCAGGGGGGGGGGGGGGGGGGGGGGGGGGGTTACAATTGAGTCTTTATATTTACAGCGAGTGCATTTAGCGTACGCGCCATACGTGACGGGCGCGAGTGGACGGACGGTATTGTGGTTGAATACGTTGTAGGATTTAACGTACACACGTATGAATAGATATGTCGCAATTGGTTGGTTAAATCGGACACTTAACTAACTCTCCAGACCGTTAATTAAATACCGACGTTTAACCAAGTTACTAAAATTCCGTCAGCCAAGTGAGCGAACGAAACGTTTTACGAATCGTCTTAACGTTCCTAGGTAACAAGACATATACAATATAAATATTTTTTTATCTGTACTTAAGTTAATGTTATAAGTAATTTTTGTTGTTCTTACATGTTCAACCCAACACGAAGGATAAAGGGGGCTTCTCTTCGCTCACCTACTTTACCCTTCCAATCAGCTGTTATCATGACGCCATCTAGTTTTCCAACACCCCCGCTTTCTGTAAGTCAGATTGTTAAACGTTTTCGACGATGCTTAATATAAATCAAAATGCTTGTGACTTGGTTAAACGTTGGTATTTAATTAACGGTCTAGAGAGTTAGTTAAGTGTCTGATTTAACCAACCAACTGCGACAGATATACCACTTTATTTACAAAAGTGTAAGCTCAACTTCTAGAGAGTGTGTGGAACCTCTAATAATTATTCAACATGTGTGTGGGAAATATTTGACGATATTTCATAAAGTGCATAGGGCGCACTGTAAGTTTCCGGAACTGGCCACTTACATAAATAATATTTAAAAATTTATTGCAACATTTGAAAAAAGAACTCTTTGGCTGTAGAATGCAGTTTGTTTCATCTGACTGCCTTTTGTTTTTACCTTGTGGCGCCATTTAAAAAATTGTGTGTCTGCATCAACATGGATTTAACTCGGGAAAATTTTCGTAGTATGATTTTCTACGATTTTAAGTGTAATTTGACAGCTCAACAGAGCATCGCTCGGCTTGAAACAGCTTTTGGCAATGAAGCACCATGCAAGACAACTGTTTATAGCTGGTTTGCAGAATTCAAGCGTGGTCGTATCAATCTCAGTGACGAATCTCGTGATGGTCGGCCGTCCACCACTGTGACCAACAAAAACATCGATGCTGTGCGCCGTATGATTGAAACAGACAGGCATGTGACCTACCATGAAATTCGCGCATCCTTAGAAATAGGCATGAGTCAAATACAATTAATCCTACACAAACATTTGGGTGTGAGAAAGCTGTGCTCGCGGTGGATCCCACACAACTTGACCGAGGCTCAAAAAACGGACCGCGTCACTTGGTGCAGTGCCATGCTTACCAGATTCAACGAAGGTGCGTCAAATTTGGTGTGGGACATAGTAACAGGTGAAGAAACATGGATTTATTGCTACGATCCCAAAACAAAGCAGCAATCGAGCGTATGGGTCTTTCAAGATGAGCCGAAACCAACCAAAGTGGCGCGCGTGAAAAGTGCATCTAAGCGGATGATTGCTTCTTTTTTTAATAAAACTGGACACGTGGCTACTGTTGCTTTAGAGAATCGTCGTACAGTGAATAGTGACTGGTACACGACCATTTGTTTGCCGGAAGTTATTGACGAACTCTGTAAAAATAACCGTAAACGCCGTATCATCCTGCACCACGACAATGCTAGTTCTCACACGGCCAGACAGACAAACGACTTTTTGAAGGCGAAAAATGTAGAACTCATGAGTCATCCTGCATACAGTCCCGACCTGGCACCTTGTGACTTTTTTCTGTTCCCAAAAATTAAGAACCAATTACGCGGTCAACGATTTTCATCACCAGAAGAGGCTGTCGAGGAGTATGAAAAACACGTTTCAGAGGTCACCACAGAGGAGTGGCACAAAAGTTTTCAAAACTGGTTTCATCGAATGAAAAAGTGCATAGACGCCAAGGGAGATTATTTTGAAAAACAATAAATTAATTTTGTACCTTTAATAGTATTTTTTCATATTCATTCCGGAAACTTACAGTGCGCCCCACGTATAATCAAAATCAATCAAATCAGCTAGTTGAATACAGTCACACACAACACTCCTTGGATGAGTTAACCTGTAAATATCTGAATAATGCAATTAAACAGAGGTTTAATCTTGCACAAGGCAGAACCTAGGCTTAACAGACATATAGCGTCATGCGTTTTCTCATACCGGGTAGCAGAAGCAAAGTCGTGCTCAAGCTTAACCAGATATTCAATAGAGCGTTACTTGTAGGAAAAAACTGAAAGGGAATTTCCTTTCTCTTCCATAATCGGTACAGAATGATTATACGGTGAATACTAGCGAAAAGTTACTTTCTAACTTATATAAGAACATATATTTTTTTATTTATTTATTATTTATTTAGAAGACCAATAAATGATACACTTGTAACATACATCTAGACTTAAAATAGAATACTAGACAAAGTGTTCACTTAATTATAGGTACTTACAGCTATCTTTATAACGAGGAGACATTGAAAGAAAATGTCTAAACTAAACTAAACTAAATTAAACTTTTTTACATAAGTTTAGGTAGGTACTAATAACATTAGTAAACATTATAAATTAAAACAAAAAAATTAAAATTTTATGTATAAATAAAAAACTTACAAGTGAAAATTAAGTGGTGGTAATTTTCTTTTTCAAGTTTTGTTGGAAGGACCTCAACGCATCGTGAAATATGTCAAATTCGCTTTTAGGTAGTGCATTATAGATTTGTTTCATTCTAAACAAGGGTGAGTTACTGCCAAGGTTGGACTTGCAAGGACGCTGCCTAAATAACTTGAATACGTTGGATCTGGGCAACCTATTGGGGACAGTTATTTCAATTCTACTTAATAGTTGAGGGCAGTTGATTCTGTTCATAAGAAGACCATGCAAAAACGTAAGATCCAATAGTTTTCTCCTATTCGTGAGCGACATGATACCATAATGTTTTAATCGAGCCTCATATGAACTTAAATAACGAGCCCGTCCATCGCCATATGCAAGGTGATAAAGAAATTTTTTCTGCACTCTTTCGATGCGATCTTTGTGGACCTGATAAAAAGGGTACCAGACCTGAGAACAATGTTCCAGGTTGCATCTTACCAGAGCGTTAAAAAGCAAAATTTTACTTTGTGTATGTCTAAAGGCCTTTGAGTTTCTGAGCATGAACCCAAACATTTTAGAGGCTTTGGAAATAATAATATCTACGTGTTTAATAAAGGTTAGTTTGCTGTCAATATGAACTCCCAGATCCCGTATCAAATCAACTTTCTTTAAATCAGTGTCACCAACTCTGTACTGTGTTGGAATTACATTTTTGTTGCGAGTAAAAGATATCTGATAGCACTTATCTGCATTAAGTTTCATTCTATTATGAACACACCATTCATTCAGTCTATCAACGTCGTCCTGCAATTGCTGGGCCTCCTGAGTATTCAAAACTGTTTTGATAATCTTGAGATCGTCCGCAAACATAAAAGGTTCGGAATAGGCAAAACAATCGACAATGTTATTCATGAAAAGCAGGAAAAATAGTGGTCCAAGATGGGATCCCTGAGGAACTCCTGATGTGCACTCAAATGTTGCGGACTGATCCCCATTAACAACTACGTGAGAGTATCGACCGTGTAAATAAGCACAGATCCTTAACCTTAAGAACATATCCTGACATGCCAAATAGAGCAATTTTTTCCAAAAGTATACTGTGGTCGACCTTGTCAAACGCCTTGCTAAAGTCCGTGTAGACTACGTCTAATGTTGCGTCTAATGAGTATCAAATACTAGAAAGCCATTGTCAAAAAACGAAGTTTGTTGAAAAATTTACTGTGTTAATAACTGGAATTTAATCGTAATCTAGTGAGTATTATGCTTGTTTCTCACGCAAGAAGTGCCAGTTCGAGTCCCAGTGCTAACCATTTACCAACGAAAAAAGCAATATAAAGTCATAGAAAGTTTTGCTTCTAATGAGTACCAAAGCTCAATAATTAGATTAAGTCATATACTAGTAAACCGTAGTCAAAAAATAAAGTTTAAAAAAAAAACTTTGTAAATAACTTGAATTTAGTCGTGATCTAGTGAGTATTATGCTTGTTTCTCGCGCAGGAGGTGCAGGTTCGAGACCCAGTGCTGACCATTTAACAAAGAAAAAAGTAATAGATTGATTGAAAGTACAGTACACGGATGTTCTAACGGTGGAAACCTGCGGCATAGCTGCGGCAATGGGCATAGCCACCTTACGCGCAAAATTAATCACTTTGAAATTTTTAACTTCCCATTGGCCTATGACCTTAAAATTTGGTGATAATGTTTTTTTGTGGTATATTTCACGAACAAATAGCAATGTATTGATGATTTTGATTTTTCTTTGCATTTCCCTCATTTTTGGTTTATATTTTACATTTGGTACGGAACCCTTAATATGGGAAATCCGAAACGCACTTGGCCGATTTTAATATTTGAAGGAGTAGACCTCCATTTCGGCCCTTTTTAAAAAAAATAGATGTAGACTTTCTTAACCAAAAATACTGGAACAATTATGTCATCCATGCTAACGAAATTACGTATTAGTATGTTTATTGACTCCTGGGACAGATCTTGGAGCACTTCAGCTCACAGATAAGGGTTGGCATTAGGATCAAAATGCACAATGTGTTTTTTCTTAGCCGTACTTGATCGAACTCCCATATAAAAATTGTCAATCTCCTTTAGCACATAAGTAGTATGTAGGTACGAGACGAGACGAGACGTCATTTACGGTGTCGCATAGCGTCATGCCTATTCCCATATGGGGTGGCACAGGCACAATTGTGTCCATTTTGAGCCAGTTATTCAATACCCCATTTTGAGTGACAGGGGGCTAGCCCATCGCCGCAGCTATGGAGTAATGAAGGTTTCCTCACGATTTTTTCCATCACCGTTAGAACTTCCGTTTAATGTACTTAAGATAAATTATATATCTCATCGGTACATGGTCAGGAATCGAACCTGCATCTCCTGTGTGAGAACGTGAAACCCATTAGACCACGGATCTCTTGTGCGTTGTATTTTTCGGAATTTCCCAAAGGTGGGAAAAAAGGGATGGGGAGTTTTTACGACAGGGCCGCATCAAGGTACAAACACGAAATTAAAAGTTAAAGAAGATGAAACGTGTTTCTTTCGACGCTTTCGGAGATGCTGTGTATGCTTTCAAAATCTTGATAGGTACACAACCCTTTTTTACACAACTCCACGCGGGTGAAGCCGCGAACAACGGCTAGTAGTCGATGCATAGGTAGTTTTATTTTAAAATATATAATATATTTTATGTTGTACACTAGTTTGTCTGTCCTCTCCAGCATAAACTTTCTTGCCGAAGTTTGCTAGAAGAAATCTCTCTTAGTTTTCTTCTGTTGTTTCAATTTAATTTATGGAGAATAAAGAATATGACATGAATAACGTGTTTAGCGAATAAACCAAAATAACAGATTAACTAAAACACCTCTCCAGCTTTTCATATGTGCAATAGCAAAACGCATTCCAAAATAAGCCACAGACGAGTATAGTGCCCCGGGGTCGATGACCGCGGTCACACCGGAAATTAGCTCACAAGACGAAGTGGCGCCCTCTCGGCCTCATTTCCTGCAGGCTTCTTACCTATGGCGTATGGAGATCGCCTATCGCCTCTTACGAGATAAAGTCTCATACAAATCTCTATAGAGATGGCCATAACCAACATTTAAGAGACAGATAGCATACGGAATGATAATTGATCGTTCGTTCTATAGTATCATGGAGCAACTTACTCCATGGTAGTATTGATCACAGACTACTTGCGGCCGGTTTAGACTCGCGAAAGTTAGAAATCCTTTCAAGGGTCAGCGCACTCTCTTCTACAACAAGATACCTCTGGAGATTTTGAAATTGCCATTTGAGCAATTTAAAAACAATATAACCATGGTCAAGATTACATAAATGACTATGTATGGGGTTAATCTAACTCAACACAGAGCTCGCTGTTAACAATTTTGTAATTATTTATAATAATTAATGTTATAAAATTTGTTTTTGAAAGAGATCTAAAAATTTATTTATGGGATTTTCTTTGCCCTCAGTGCAGTCAGCCCTTCTCCCACAAAGGTCCAATGTAGAGAAGAGGCAAACAATTACGTTAACCAAGTATACGTTAATATCTAGAGTAATAAAGAAATTTTAAATTCAGTCCAGCCGCAGTTGTTGTTATAATATGTGTTTCCACCGTTAGACGTATTAAAGTCGAATGTGGTACAAGTCCCCTAAACGTCAGAATTATTGTCTTGGATTATCGATTATTATAGGTTTATATGTACGAATATATGACGCAAAACTTAGTAATAACCGACTCGAAGTCTTCTCTGCGACTCGGAACCCATTATCACATTGCGGACGGATTTTTCTAAAACCGTAAAACTGTAGGTGAGAACGACTGGACGTTAATTCCGTAAAACGACTTGTACGACCAAGTTAAAGCATTAGCGTAAAATATAAGGAGAAAATTAGCAGGTCCCGCCACCGCAACCGACCGAAGCTTTGTAGCTGGGCAGATGGCGGCTATTCGATGCGTTTGTATACTACTAGGTTTTATTTCGTTTTATAAAACAAACTAAAACAAAAGGCTATTCTATAGAATGCCCTTTTATCTTTTTATTTTATTTTTATTTTATTTGTTTGGGAAAAAAAACAGCTACACAATAAAATTAAAATTCAAAATTCAAAGAATTTTATTCCATAAGAAACACAGGTTATATTTGGAGACTGTCAAATCTTAAACTAACACATATATAAGATATAGGGAAATATAGAACTCAATTTGAATTCCGTCACCTCAATGTTTTAGATGCTGGAGGCAAAGAGGCGACTAGAAACCTCCAGCTTTATACGTTATTTTTTACAGAATTGGAGCAAACACCGTCCCAAGCTTTCTTGTCTTCTACATAATCTGATATTTTGTAGTAAGCCTTTTTACATAAGTGATTTTAACAACATTTTTAAATTTATTTACAGACAATTCTTGTGACTCAGTTGGGATTTTGTTGTAAAAGCGAATACCTTTAAAAGATACATTAACTTTATGGAGCCTAGTAGTAGGTATAGCTAGTATATTCCTATTTCTAGTGTTGACATTGTGCCTGTCGCTATTATTAGGAAATTTATCAATATTTTTGTGGACGTACATTAGGTTTTCATAAATTTACTGACACATTTATCTTACTTAACTTATACAAAAAAGTGTAGTATTGTGGAGCCCACAGGATCATCCACAGGTACATATTACTCGGGGCCATCTGAAGGCAAAATGTGTATTTATATTTTAAAAATATTATATAAAACTTATGTTATTATAAAAGAAGAGCAAGAAAAAAAACCTAACAGAAAGTGTGTTAGGTCCAACGCACTGCAAAAAAAAACATAGTAAAGAAAAGCAGAAACTGGAAATATTGAAAGAATGCACAAGACCGAATACGTTGGCATAAAAAGGGGAGGATTTCTTATACCCAGCATCGGCGGATTCATGCTGTATGTATGTTGATGATGATGATATAGGTAACTGACCGGTCGGTTAATAAGCAGCATTGTTCTAAGCGAAAACGCAATTCTCAAAGCGCTTAAACACTTAAACCAAAACAAAGGTGCAGGGCCTGATGGGATACCCCCTATTTTTCTGAAGAGATGTGCAAACGTATTATCGTATCCGCTAACACTGACATTTAACACATCTCTTCATTGTGGTATCTTTCCCTCCGAGTGGAAAAGAGCGCTTATTGTACCGGTCTACAAGAAAGGTGCTAATGATGACGTCCGAAATTATAGACCTATCTCTATCTTATCCGCATTTTCGAAGCTATTTGAAGTAACGACCTGTCCTGTGCTATGCGACCATATGAGTTACAAAATTAGTAAGCGACAGCATGGATTCCAGCACAAAAATCCGTAGTAACGAATCTGGTTGCCTTCATTACAGACATTGTTGAGGGTGTTGATGCTGGAAACCAAGTTGATGCTGTCTACAATGACTTCAGTAGTGCGTTTGACAAGGTCTCACACAGAATCCTGATTAAAAAGCTTAAGTGTCAATATGGTATTCAAGGAAGATTACTTGAGTGGTTTGACTCTTACCTGAATAATAGACCTCAGATTGTAGTTACTAACGGATATGAGTCTCAGAGCTACATTGCCACTTCTGGTGTCCCCCAAGGCTCACACTTGGGACCTATTTTGTTTGTACTATTTGTCAATGATATTGTGTCTTGTATTCAGAATAGTGACTGCTCTCTTTTTGCCGATGATATGAAAGTATATAGACAAATAGACTGCCTGAGTGATGTCCGTTTACTCCAAGATGATTTAGACCGCGTACACCAATGGTGTCTTAATAACAATATGGTTCTGAACACTTCTAAATGCCAGTTTATTCGATTCACACGTAAGAAGAAACCTACCTTGTCTAATTACAGGATCGATAACGACAGTATTGAGGAAGTCGATCAGATTCGCGATCTCGTTGTTATTCTGGATTCCAAGCTTACTTTCATTCCGCATTACGATAGCTTAGTTAGCAGAGCTGCTAAAATGCTGGGGTTTCTGAAGCGCGCCACGAAGGAGTTCAAGAAAATCAGTTCTAAACTCTGCCTATTTAACGCTCTCGTGCGCAGCATTCTGGAATTTGCCAGTGTTATTTGGAACCCAGTATATAACGTTCACACAGAGCGATTAGAAACCATCCAGAGATCATTTACAAGGCACCTTGCTTTCATCTCGTCTGGGATCAGTCATAAGGACAGCTATGAGCAAAGGCTCTCCTTTTTTAAAATGACTTCCTTATCTGATCGCAGGCGGATGCTTGACCTCTCCTTTCTACACAATATATTAAATGGCCAAGTCCAATGTCAAGACGTGCTAGAAAGGGTAGAACTTTCTGTACCCCGCATTAACGCGCGGCGAGTGTGTCTGGACACTTTTAAAATACCTAGATTCAGAACTAACCTGGGCGAACACGCACCTCTAACGAGGACGCTTTCCACTTATAATGAAATATGGATACCTTACAATCTAGATATCTTCTGTAACAGCATAGGGTGTTTCAAGCGCAAGCTTATCGTTGGCCAACGCACATAGTCGCGTTTTTTTTACATTATCTACTTTTGTTTAAATATTTTATTTAAATTTTCTGTGAATATATTTGTTTAAATTTTCTGTGTAACCATTTCTTGTTTATGTTGTGTTTTATAACATAACTTATGTCTTTTATTGTATATTTTTAAAACAATTAATTGGAATTTTACCACTGTAGTTTTTAAAATGATTTGATTGTTGACAATGCTGTGCGCATCTATAATTGATGCAAACTCTTGTATTGTTTTTTTTTGTAATATTGTCTTTCTGTGTTCGTGTTTGTATTGTTGATGTGCCTTATATAAATAAATAAAAAAAAAAAAAAACTGACAGAATGAATAACAATACTTAAACGTCATTCAATAAAAAAACCTCGAGTAAAATAGCTCACAGCCAGTAAATAAATGTTTAGAAGAGTGCAACGTCTCCCCCACTGCAATCGTAGCTGTGGTAAAAAGTTAGCAGGGGTCACTTAAACTTGCATGAATTAGGAACTTTTCATCGGAAATGTTCTTAACATTTCCCCACAGAGCAAGTTTGTGAAATATGAGGTCTGTGGTGGGGTTAGAATAAAATTATAGAGTAGAACGATGCCACTAAAATAAGGTTCGTGTTTAAACGCCTATGCATCTGTTTACTTTAAATAAATTAGAAATCCTTCACAAAATGGATGATTTCTTCTCAAATCGTGTTTCATGAAGTATTGTAGAAATGACGCTTTTTTCTCTTTTATTGTATTGTATACCATAAAATATATGAACGCCCTTTAAGTTGATTTCAAACAAGTATTTTTTATTATCGCTAAATAGATGTGACCAATAAGACCTAACAAACCTCTCTTCAGTGTTCAAACAGAAGTGACCTATAGCAACCATTTCGGTTCTGTGAAACTACATGAGGACTAGTTCGACAATAATATATTTCGGATCGAGGTTGGATAAGTTAATAGGTTCTGTGAAACTACATGAGGACTAGTTCGACAATAATATATTTCGGATCGAGGTTGGATTAGCTAATAGATAGAACTGTTATTTTTGATAGTAATGTAAGTTTATACGTTTTGGTTAGGCAAAAATAATATTCTACACAAAATGTTCAATTATTTTGATAAGTGAATATTTATTTTGGGAAGGATTACAATTTTAAACTTTCAAAATTTAAAAGCTTTCAAAATACAAAGCAAAATTGAACTGTGAGAGTGAGGCCCTTCACCAATTACGTTACGCCAAGGCAACTTGAGTCTCGAGTACTAGTTGCCGCGAAAAATCGCACATGCATTTGAGTGCAGGAAACCAGTAGCGTACTGTGCGAGCCTCCATTAAAGTGTATGTAAGATACTTCGTGGATACTAGACTCCTAGAGTCGCGTGGAAATCTCGTTGCCTTTACGTTTCGTAATGGGAGATCGATCTAAATATGCACAAATATTTGTGAGCGTTTCTAGATATAGTGGATTAGATAGGTTGTATGAGTTACATAGATTAAACTAAATAGTGAAGGAAAAAAAAGAGAAACCCATATCAGGCGAACTTGTACGAAGCTTAAAAATATTGAGGAAGCGAAAGATGCATGCCTGGATCATAGCAAGTGGATATCTATAGTCTCTGCATACCATCTACCGTGAAAAAGGCGTGAGCATTTGTATGTATGTAGGTATGTACATATAGGATGTATGTGAGGAAAAATATCAGTAGCTTTAAAACCATTGATAGCCGCCACAACGTGCAAACTAGAAATAAACATAAACTTTATTTTCTAATGTTGAAACTTAAAGTTAGTAGATCTTTTATGGCATACTGTACAATTGTATGGCATATTCTACAATAAAATTCCGCAAGAAATAAGAAACTTAACTGAAGCTCGATAAAAAAAAGTATAAAACACACTTTGGGCACAAAGGCCTACCACAAAATTAATGAGTTTTTACAAGACACCGACATCTGACATTAAACCAGTTCATTGCACCCTATATACTACGTACTAATAATTAGGCACCTACTTTATGTTTTATTTTGCTTGCTTGATTATGTTTTGACGTTCATTAAGTCTCAATTATTTCTATTATGAATACAAATCTTTGAACTGAACTGAACTGAACTGGATGGGCAACTTGGAGATATACAAATTTATTGCCGCCATTTTGTTACAGCGGAAATTATGACAGTTGTTACATGAATATTATTTTGTGTAGATACGGAAAATTTACTATGGAACATTTTTAATAAGTAAAAGTAAAAGTAAAAATATGTTTATTTAAAAAAAACAAGTCCTTAGCAGAAGGGTTTTCCTGTCTCCCAAATTAGGGTAACCTGTGTCTGTGGAGACGAGATTTTACGACTGAACAACGTGTTTTAATTATTAAAACATTTTTATCAACCCAATAATGTATTGAAGAAACTCTAGAAATTTGTGGCAAATTTTTCGGTAGAAATAATTTGCCTACGCGGCTAACAATAACTCGTTAACTGAATAAACTTTATTATAAATGTAGCAGATTATTGAAATCATTTGTCAAAGTGTACGTAACTCGGAAATAGGAGGACTTCTCTACGAACAATTCTGAAGAGAACATTGTTTTGTTACCATATAAGGTACAGATAACACAAGGTACAGCCTCGAGACCTCGATGAGGCATCGTGATTTCTGTATTGTTATGCTAACCAAGTGAAATTGTCATTTATATTTATTTATATATATATCTGTGCTGAAACAGTTAATAAATGCCATTCTATTCTATAACCAAGCTGGAAAGAGATCCAGATTTTCATCAAATAATCATTATGAGTGGCAAAGCTTATTTAGACCTCAGTGAATCCATAAACAAAAATCACGCTATTGGGTGAAGAACAAACTGCGTTTATCTACGAACGACCACTCCATCCACGTCGAGTAACAGTTTGGTGCGGAATTTGCTCAGGAGAAGTAATTGGGCCTTATATTTTGGAAGATGCTTGGGTGTTGCTGTTAAAGTGAGTGGAGATCGGTACCGTGAGATGATAAAAAAACGTACATCAAGTGAATCAGTTGGGCTCAGGAAACATGTGGAACACAATCGAGACATTGATAAGAACGATTCTGGGTCGTTTAATTTCGACAAACAGTGACATTGATTGGTCACATAGATCCCCGGATTTAAGAGCTCCTGACTTTTTCCGTGAGGCTATCTAAAAGACATTTATATGCTAACAGGGCAATGAACCTTCAACAATTAAAACGAAATATCCGAAACACTGAGATAACGCAGAAAATATGTGAAAATGTAATGAAAAACGCAATGAAAAATGCCGCTATAGGTGAACAGTTGTCTGACATTACCTTCCATACTTAATTGCTGGTGCTAAAAACTATTTAAAAAAAAAACTCAATAATTTATTTATTTCATAGAATATTATTTTAAAGATAAAGTGTATATTATACCTGTTATTTGCCCACCATGTACATATGTACATACATATGCGGCTGTTTGTATAATAATACCGTCTAGTTGAATAACAATATGAGCTCTACATGTCAGTCTCACAGGGACTATTGTGCATGCATGACGTGTGTAAAACAATCTTCTACCAAATTGCTTTTTTGATTTAGATAAAAATTGGCTTGTGTCCCGCCCCGTGACGTGAACGTTCCAATATGAATCGTGTTCAAAGTGACTTTGGCCGACAACGATTGAAGCTGATTTTATTAGCTTAGCAAATTTTGGATAATGATATTAACCCATCATTAAGTAAAAAATTCTTCAAATCATTTGTTAGTAAACTAAAAATTATAATTTGACAAGTGCGAGTCGGACGCTCACACGAAGGGTTCCGTACCATCTTACTGGAAAAGTTATGATTTTTAAGGACCAACTCTAAAAATTTCAAAACACGCGTGGTTTGTTATAGGTATTTGTAGCGGCAACAACATCTTCTGTGAATATTTAAACTCTCTATACAGATAGACCATAATAGAACGGTTCTTGAGATACATCCCGCTAATAGATAGACATTCGGACAGTGGAGGCTTAGTAATTACTATTACTAATTAAATACAGAG
This sequence comes from Argyresthia goedartella, assembly GCA_949825045.1. NCBI lineage: Eukaryota > Metazoa > Arthropoda > Insecta > Lepidoptera > Argyresthiidae > Argyresthia > Argyresthia goedartella. Next base: position 29,980,135 of record OX463826.1, on the reverse strand, counting down.
TACGTGAAAGAAATGGAGGGAGACCGCTCGGGATCGGATAGAGTGGAAGAGGGGGAGAGAGGCCTTAACCCAGCAGGAACATTATGGGTTTATAATGAGAACAATTTGAATTACCACCAAAATATTTTTTTCCTACCCAAAATGGGTTAATGATCACCACAACTTGCAAAAATATCAGGGAAAAATACTGCGGTGTGAGAGCGAAGCCTCCTTTATCATTCGTGTTAGATTGAACATGTAAGAACAACAAAAAATACTTAAAACATAAACTTAAGTAGACAAATTGGTGATCGTTTACTTATTCTGGCGGTCGTTTCGAATTTATTGGTAGTAACATAGGTGCGTTTTTGGTGATCGTTTAAACACAAGCCGTTTATAATAACAATAATAATAATAAAAACAGAATAGTTACCCAAACATATTATTGCCGTTTGTGGACACAGGTTTTAATGAAAAGTTGTTCATCGTTATGTCGGTATCGTTATTGGCTTTTTTACTCGCGTCTCCATTTTGCATTTTCAGTATTTTTCATACGTGCCGTCTGCATACTGAGGCATTTGAATTCTGCAACTGAATTCATATTGGAACAGGAGTATCACATTTAAAGTTACATCTTTATGGTTCTGTGCAGCGGGAATTTCTATGTTTGCTTTGGGAATTGCGTTGTTCTCGTTGGCATGGACACCATTTTGATTTTTATAATGATTTGTTGATCACTTACTACTAAAATGCTAAGAAAGCTGGAGATATATGCCAAGATCGTATCAAATAGTGGTCCTTAGTCTCTGTCTATCCCTCTTCTGGAAAAAAGGCATTATCAAAGGCATATATTTAAATGTACAGTTTTGTAACTTACACCTCACCAACCCTACTTGCTGTCTCAGACGTTTGATAAATAAAAGAATGCTCTGTTTCCAACAGAAAGCCATTTTTGTACAAGATTATTACCCTAAGTTTAATCCCAAGGTAGCCACAAACACTTTGTGTTTCCTTAATTTCATGTTTATGTTTAATCTAACATCTCTTTTGTTTTTGTCACAAAATTAAGGAAGTCTTTGTGAGAACTCGTTGCGGCTTTTGAACGACCCCACTGAGACAGCGTTCTAACTGTTTTTCCACGAACAACATAAGCATTCAACAGGCATACATTGCTTCTGGCCCCATAATAGGATACCCTGTGTCATGGGTAACAAAATACATGATGTCACGAACATAAACTCACAAAAAACTGGGATTTATTTAACTTCTCCCCGGTCTGGATTCGAACCCAAGACCTCTCGCTAGCGAGGCAAAACCTCAACCGCTACGCATTAGAGGTCGTTAAGTGGTCTTGTAACTTTATCGCCTCCTTATTGGTTAAAACCGTGGATATATATAAACATAACTACACAATTACATAATTTGAAACACCCCGACAGATTAATAAAACTTTACAGGGAACACGTGAACCAAATTTTAGCCATTTGGGTCATTTTTTCCCTATTTAGGGTTATAACTTTTAAACCGCCAAACCTATTTTAATACAATTTATCTACGAACTATTGAAGTCTACAACCAATTAAAAAAACGCATTAAAATCCGTTCACCCGTTTGAGCGCCACGGACAGACATACACATAGACAGACAGGCGCTTTACCTCTCTTTTTTGCCGGGGTTTGATCAAACCCCTGTTGTCTGAGTGCGTGTACAGCCCAACAGTAATGAATAGCCAAACAGCTGAGTGTAGGTCATTTGCACAAGCAGTGAAGGACGTACAAAGAGATGACACAAAGAACAAAGAGGAGGAGTGGCCAGTAGAACGCAGAAAACCTACCAAAATTTCTAAGTATCGATTTAGGGGAATGGTGGGTAAAGCGGAACATAGCCCAGACAAAATATTCAAAGCAGCTGACAGACAAATCCCACTGTATCTGTACAAAGTTAATAAGGCGGCGTCTGCTGAGCATGTTGCTAGCTACATTATTTAGAAGACAAATGTAGCTGTCCAGTCTATACAGATTAAAATGAGACGAGAAAATAGCTATAATTCCTACCAATTCTGGATACCAAAAAGCTTTTCCTGTTTATGGACGTTAATATGTGGCCGAAAGGAATTTATTTTCGACAATACATTAATACAAAACATGACGAAATGGAAGATGTCGTTACTAACCGTACTAGCAAAGATATGAAACCCTGACATCATAATGAATTATACAACCAATAGCAATATATAATACCCACAAGCTAGTCAGTTTTAATTGTAAGAATGTTCGCCGATCGATTGAGCATATCAGAGATCTGTGTTAGTCCACGGATATATTAGCCCTGCAGGAAACCTGGTTGTTGACGCACGATCTTCCCTATCTCAACGGTATAAGCCAGGATTTTGCAATGGTGTGTGACCGAGGTTACGGCGGTACGGCGATTTGTGGCGAAAAAGTGCATTTACGTCGGTGTCAGTAATGCAGTGCAATAATCCCCGTATAAGGCTGTTTGGATAATGACGAATACATGCCCACGAATTGTGCCCAAAATCTTCCAGAGTTCACGGAATGCGTGAGTACTGTAAATGCAGTTATAAACGAGTGTGACGTCCCATATGTTTATGTCACCGTAAGATTAGTTGATAAACTAACGTTTTTTTCCTCTTTAGTTGGCCAACTATCGACAGATAGTAATTGTAGCATATTGCTTACAAAATGACGCGTTAGTTGATAATCTAACAGTTAAAACCGTTAAATAGGATACTGGTTTGAATTGCAAACAAAATCACAGGGCAAACACTGCGGTAGCTTAGGTGAAGACTAGAGGGGGCGAGCGCAGCGAAGCATTGTTCATGCTAGGTTGACAAGTAAGAATAAAAGGAACATAAATTCTAAACCCTGTCGGTCTGGTCTACTATCTGTCGATAGTTGATCAACTAGCGCATTAGATTATCAACTAACGGTTTTGACTATCTTACGGTGACATATACATGCTAGGTAATTTTAATGCCAACTTTCTATTGAACTGAGGCTTCTATGTGAAGCAACAGTGGACATGTGCGGACATAAATAACTTAGGTATAGACTCCGATACCTAAAAAAATTATATGGGGCGAGCCAAAACTTGATGAAATAGAACTGTATACTAAAATATGTAATCAAAAATTAATCGACTTCCCCTCTATGTTGAGTAACTGCTGTGATAACTTTTGTAGTAATAATGAAGACAAGGTAATACTGAATAGGTTGTATTGTGAAATTGTATATGCTTTGTGTGAGGCATCTCTGACTAGTCATTCTGATAATTGTACAAATAAAAGAAAGCGCATTGTAGGATGGAACCGAAATGTTAGCGAGGCTCACAGGGAGGCCAGATATATTTTTCAAACGTGGGTACTATATGGTAAACCAATGGTGGGATCTTTGCAGGACGAAATGTTTGCTGGTAGACGTAAATTTAAATCCAAATTAAATGGTTTTATCATCATCAAAACCAGATAAAGATGGATATAATAGCATCACATCACTCAAACAAAGATTTTAAGCAATTTTGGAAGGGTACAAGTAACCTTAATGTGAGCTCAGATCTTCCTGTGAGCTTCGAGGATATGGCTGAGACTAAAAACATAGCTAATCTAGTAAAGAATCATTTTGCTGTTTAATCTCCACTGGACCCATCATGCTCGATGTTTAACAATGAGAATCTGAGTTTTGTAGCGAAAGATGTCCGAATAGCAATACGTTATATTTGAAAACGACGGTCCACGGCGGACTTAGTGATGAGCATCTTCTGTTTGCCGGCCTACATCTGCCCAGAGTGCTGGAGATGTTCTATACATTGTGCTTACGTCACTCTTGCCTAACTACCGATATCATGGAAACAATAGTCGTGCCTATAGTTTAAATAAGACCGGTGATCTTTCAAGTAAATCGAGCTATAGGCCAATATCTCTAGCTACAATCATAGCAAAGGCACTCGACAGTTTGCTCAACACACAATTAGTAGTAGCAAATACATACAGCTACATGATGCTCACTTCGGGTTCCGGCCTCAACTCTCCACGGAGTCCGCTATTCTGAGTCTCAAGCATACTGTAAGCTATTATGTTGACAGAAAAACACCCGTCTATGCATTTTTTCTGGATTTTTCCAAGGCTTCTGATGTGGTTCATTGTGATGTGCATTGGATAAAGCTACAAAAATTGTTGATACCTGCAGAGGTTACTCACCTATTTAAATACTGGTATTCTAATCAACTTAACACTGTGAGATGGGCTAGGGCACAATCCGAAAAGTCTCGACTTGAGTGTGGGGTGAAACAGGGAGGACTCACATCACCCAAGCTTATTAACTTTCATGAGAATGAATTGATTGAAGGGCTTAGTAACATGCTCGTTGGCTGTTCTATTGACAGTGTATGTGTTAACAAGATAAGTTACGCTGACCATATGGCTTTACTAGCTCCATCAGTCAGAGAGCTATTAGAGAAATGTGAATCATTTGCCGTCGAACACGGTCTTAAATATAACGAAACAAAGAGTGAGATGATGGTTTTTAAAGCGGATAATAAATGTTATACAGGTCTCCATCCCGCCATGTTGAATGGAACGCAGCTGAAAAGAGTATCGGCGTTCAAATATCTCGGACACATCGTGACCGAAGTGAGTGTTACAGCAAATATGATATCCCACAGGTTCGCACGCTGTACAGTATAAGTCAACTTACACTGTTTAGAGCATACAGTACATCGCTATGCACATGTAGCCTGTCGACTAAATACACGAAGAAATCGTTCAGTGCCCTTCGTGTACAATTTCACAACTCATTCAAAGGGTTGTTGCGTCTGCCGCGGCGCTGTAGTGCGTCGGGGTTGTTCGCGCAGGCGCGCGTCGACTGCTTCTACGCAACGTTACGTAAGCGATGCGCTCCACGCTCGCCAGACTCCGCGCCAGCCGCAACACCATACTATCTGTGGTCGCAGGCCAAATTCACAGCCGATTTACTAGACAATGGTCAAATATTATAATAGAATTATAAAGAGAAATAGTGCCTGCTAACAAAATTTTAGCCATATAAGAATGTTTGATTACTAACAAAATAAATGTAGTGTCTGAAATTAAAAAAATAAAATATATAATAAATATAACCAGCTTAAAATCTCAGAATACAACGAGTGAACCGATGCGCACCCGGGCAGGGGATGTCGTCCCGTTGTCGTCACTGATCTAATTACGTAAAAACATTGGTGTGCATGGCAACAGACGATATTGCTGAACTATTCTAGACCCTATCAGGCTATGAATATGAAACAATGTCTAAATTCTTCAGTCTTGCCTTGGCAGACTGCGGCGTTGCTGGATACGGTATACAGGATGAGGTAGAACTTGGATGTTTATGGGCCTTAATCACCCTGACTGGTAAAAGATGCTTGATGCAGTCCGACCTCTATTGCCAAGCAGTGGAAGTTTTGACTCACAATCCACAGTTCACAAGTTCAAAATATAGCCTATTCAAGAACAAGAACCAAAATCGATTATTTGCAGATGGCCAGGCCAAGGGACGCCCCAAGTTACACGGGAAGTATCGTTAAGTTCTATATAAGTTTACTACGCGTTTGTTAAAACAAACGAATAGTAAACTTGTGTAGAACTTAAGGTCCCTGTAAACTCTTTTATAAGTTCACCGAGCATCCTGCTCTATATTGGCATTTCAAAACCAATATGATGCTTTATACTATATAACCGTTGGCTAATGGCATATAAAAATGCTTTTGCAAAGCCTTTAGTTTTAGTGAAGTAAACCACAACGCAGCTGTATAGCTTTTAGCAGTTTTTAGTGTATTTGAATCTACAATAGCATTTTAAGGTAGTAAATAAATGCTAAATGCTGTTTAATAGCATAAATATGGACCATTGTAATGCCACGTAAAGCCAAGGCCAATACCAGGTTTTAGCAGTTTTTAGTGCCTTAGGTTCTACAATAGCATTGTTAAGAAGCGGGATAATGCCTAATGCTGCTCAATAGCACAAACTGACCATTATAAAGCACCTTCAATTCGTTACCTATACAACTTTGAGCTGTTTTAATGCCTTTAGTTGTGTAAGAGCTCTTTTAATTGGAAGGTAAAAGCGTCGTACTGCTGAACAGCATAAACTTGAATCAATGTAATGCTATTTTTAAAAGGGTCACTACCCTCTAGGCCAACCTGGTCGTCATGGGCTGGGTATGGTGGCATGGATGGTATGGACTTTTGAAAGGTATATCAATCAAATAATGCTAAAAGATGTCGCGAAGATTATAATTGGTCTCATTCCAGAAATATTACCTATCGATCCAACGACTATTTTAAAAACACCAAGATCTCAAAAACAAATAATATGCATTATTTTAATCATTTTATAATAACATTCTAAAACAACAAGAAACATGTTTTTTTTTTTTTTTGCTTTTTTTTTTGTGGAGGGTAGCCTAGCAAGCAACATTTAAAAAGTCTGTCTATCTATTTTAAATTAATTTCAATTAAAATAAAAGTTTAATGTCAGTAATTTTATTCTAAATCTAGGCCTGGACCCCTAACATCACTGGGCAAATCACATTTTCCATATACATACCTGGAAATCACTACACTAAACTGAACAACAATATGGAGAAGATAGTGACCACTTTCAACTCCAGGATGTCACAGTATGAGAAGGACCTTCCGGAGGCCGCCACCATGTCCTCGTCCAGCAGCCCACCCGATCTCAACACCATCGCCAGCGAGTTTGTGGAATTTAAGGCATTCACTTGGAACTGCCTTGACTTGCTGCGCGCACAGATGGAGTTGCTGCTTGCTGGCCAGGACCGTCTCGAGATGGCATCCAGACGGAAGGTGCTTCTTCTCCATGGTGTTCCTGAAGTGGAGAATGAGGACTCCGTTGACATTGGGCGTGCAGTATTGTCCGACCAAATGAAGTTGTCCCCGGAGTGTGTGTCCAACATCAGTGTTGTGCATAGACTAGGATCCATGAAGAAGCCGTCGCATCCCCGTCCGTTGTTGGTGAGGTTCTCGACCTTTAGTGCTCGCTCAGAGGCCTGGAAAGGCAAGACTGCATTGAAGGGATCCAGAGTCACAGTAACCGAGTTTTTAACAAAGACAAGGCATGAGGTGTTTATGGCTGCCAGGAAACACTTTGGTGTGCAGAATTGCTGGACTACAGATGGCAGGATCGTCTTGCTGCTTCCTGACAAATCCAGACAGAAGGTGGAGCGTATGTCGGAGCTTCTGGTTCACACCAGCAAGTTCCCTCCTTCTGTTGGGCAGTCGGAACCTGCTAAGATATCTGCTCCAAAGGCGGCTGGGATTGCTTCAAGTGCAGTGGCTGCCTCTTCGGTGCCCGGCACTGCCAAGCGTCAAATCAAGCGCGCTGGTCCGACTAAAGCCCAGAAATAAATATCTTTTCCGTACTCGCTATCACAATTTGGACGGGTAATACTCATTTTCCCAACAAGGTAGTTTATTTTATTCATTTATTTTTGTTCACCTTCAATAATGTGTGTATTTATTTTTCGGTTTCTGTTTCATGCTCCTGTCTGAAGTCAACATTCAATCAATTCAATATCATGTTTGTCATTGTGTCAATTATGTCATCCTTTTATTCCAACACTGCCCCAACGTTCATACAACGTTGAGCTGTTGTTGCTGTATTGTCGGACGGAACGCAGGGCGTGTTCCATATAAATTAATGTTAATTCTATACAAAAATAATGTTAGTGTTCCATATTACCTAAATGCTCTGTGTATTAGTGATTGTTCCACAATGTGTCCCGTTTTCGTGAAATTAGTCCATTTATGTGTATTATTCTTCCTCAATGTTTAGGATGAAATATTTTTCTGCACTTTCCCCCGAAAAGCCCAGTGTATGTACGACTGGGTTCAGGCTATTTATTTATATTAATTTGAATATTTTTTTTTAGGGTAATATCGATTATTGGGTTTATTTATTATATATATATATTTGTATTCATTTTATTAGTATATTTATTTTAGACTATGAATACCTACAACTTTAGTAATAGTTTCTTCTCATCTTGTGATAACGATATTTCTGTTAGCGCGGGAAGTGTTGGGTCAACAGCGGATGATTCGCTGTCATATAACTTGAAACGGGTGTTTTCAAACCTTGGTGCAAACTTCAACGTTGTTCATATTAATGCTCAAAGCATTCATACCAGCTATGCTGACCTTCTTGTAGTTTTTAGTGATCTGAACATACATCAGTCTCTACCGGAACGACAGGATAGGCAAGGCTGATGGCGGTGTTGCTATCTACCTACGTTCTGACATCCCATGCAAAGTCATCAGCCAGTCGCCAAGCCTGTACTCTGGTTCTGCTGAACACCTGTTCCTGGAGATATTCTTGCGTCACAACAAAGTCCTCCTGGGTGTCTATTATAGCCCCTCTCTTCGAATCGACTATTTTAACTCTTTTGAAATCCTTCTCAGTGACTTGACTCCTCTTTATAGCGACACCCTAATTCTCGGCGACTTCAACACTTGCCTTCTCAAGAATAACGGTCGCTCAGCGAAGCTGAATTCTCTTGTAAGTTCATTTAACATGCATATCCTTCCTCTAGAGGCCACTCACTTTCAACCACACTGCACCCCCTCTCTTCTAGATCTAATGATTATTTCTGACATGTCTAAGGTTGCTGCGCATGGCCAACTTAACGCCCCCTTTCCCCTATCACAATCTTATTTACCTCTCTTATGAGATAAAGCCTCCCAAGCGTGCAGCTGAATTCCTTGACATTCGTAGCTTCAAGGGCATGGATAGAACCTCCCTTAATTCAGACGCCTCCTCTGTCGACTGGTCGCCTGTCTACGGTATTGAGACCATTGATGACAAAGTACGGAACTTCAACTCTATTGTCCTGAGCTTGTTTGATAAGCATGCTCCGGTCAAGAGGGTAAAAGTGAAGCATCTTCCTGCACCGTGGCTTACTGACACCATTAAGGGTTTGATGGCTAAGAGAAACCGTGCCAAGTCTAGATATAAGAGGGATCCGACCGATGAGAATCTTTTAATTTTCAAACGCCTCCGTAATCATTGCACTCGCCTGTGTCGTGATTCTAAACGCCGTCATATCTACGAATGTATCGAGAGCTATACTCCAGCACAGGTCTGGAAGTTCCTGAAGACCCTTGTTGTTGGTAAGTCACAGGAATTGGCAGCCGGAAATGTCGATCTCCGGGGTCTCAATAGTTTCTTTGCAACTCCCCCTGTCGCGATGGACTCCCTCGTCAAGGATGCAACCCTTCATAACCTACGGTCCAAGGCAACATCCCTCACCTCAGCATTTAATTTCATCCCTGTCGGAATCGGCGCAGTAAGGAGGGCAATACTAGCAATCTCGTCGAAGGCCATAGGTGAGGACAAGATATGTTCGCAGATGATAACAACTATCATTGATGTACTGTTACCTCTCATCACCCACATAATTAATGTGTCGCTTGACCAATGTTGCTACCCCAGCCAGTGGAAATTGGCACTTGTGATTCCCCTCCCCAAAATGTCTGAGCCCGCCTTCTTTAAAAATTTTCGTCCCATTTCTATTCTGCCTATCCTCTCCAAAGTCCTGGAATCAATTGTCCACTCCCAACTCTCCTCCTACCTTTCCTCAAAAATGTTACTGAATCCCCACCAATCAGGTTTCAGGCCGGGTCACAGCACTACCACAGCACTGCTCAAAGTCACTGACGACATTCAATTAGCTATGGATCGAAAGCAGCTTACGGTCCTTACACTGCTTGATTTCAGTAGCGCCTTTAACTGCGTCGATTTCGATATACTAGTCGAAATTTTAAAGTCACTTAATGTCTCCTCGCACTTTGCTCGCTGGTTTGACTCCTACCTGAGAGACCGCCAGCAACGCATTAAGTCTGAGGAGATCTCAACGGACTGGTGTGATCTCTCCGCAGGTGTTCCGCAGGGAGGCATCCTTTCTCCTCTCCTCTTCTCGGTATTCATTAACTCCATCTCTGACGTTCTTACCTCTTCTTATCATCTGTACGCAGATGACCTTCAAATATATCGGCACTTCTCTCCGTGTGATGTGAATCTGACAGTAGAGGCGTTGAATGCTGATCTCGATAACATCAGGAAATGGGCTACCTCTTATGGTCTGCTTGTCAACCCGGGAAAATCGCAGGCCATGATTTTGGGTACTCGTCACTCTCATAACCTAGTTCAGAAAATGCCCGTCGACCCTATAGTGTATGATGGTAACATAATCTCATACAGCGAGAAGGCCAAGAATCTTGGGGTTGTATTTGATAAATTGTTGTCCTGGTCGCCCCATGTTTGTGAGGTCAGCAGACGAGTCTTTGCGTCATTTCACTCCCTACGGAGATTGCAGCACTTCCTGCCACAGCAGACTAAAATCACCCTTGCCCAGTCCCTCCTACTACTTTTAATCGACTATGCAGATGTTTGCTGGATCGGTGCGAACGAAGAACAACTGAACAAACTCGAACGACTTCAAAACCTCGGGATTCGGTTTGTCTTCGGGCTGCGCAAGTATGACCATGTCTCACAGTATCGCAAGGAGTTGGGGTGGCTTCCGATCCGCCTTCGTCGTGATATGCACGTTCTCTCCTATCTGTTCAACATTTTGCGAAATCCCCGCTACCCCTCATATCTTCGAGAACGTTTCGAGTTTATTTCCTCCAGGCATAGCAACCGGAGATCCCACACGATGTCTCTTCTCTCTACTCCTCGGCATAACACTACCGCTTACAAACACTCGTTTAGGTTAACGGCGATCCGACTGTGGAACGCACTTCCCTGCGCTTTTAGAGATAGTCCCTCAATTTTCACTTTTAAGACAAGATTGAAAGAGCATTTCCTTTCTCTTTCGTGATAGGTACTTTTATATATGTATATATAAGTAGTATATGTTTGATATATATAAAAATTTTTGCTTTTGTATTTTATTTAGTATATATCATTTATTAAATTATTATGTTTTAGTTGTAAACAATTAGATGTGTACAGTTTTATTGCGCACTATGAGTCAGTCACCTGTTGCACAATTTTTCCTGTCCTACCTAGGTTTGCTGGTAGAAATCTCTCTTTAGAGATAAGCTCGCCTTTGCTCATAAAATATTTTGTTACCTTACTATTAACATTTCTGTGCAATAAAGAATATGAATATGAATATACTTCTCAAAACATTTATTTATATTATCTTACGTAGACTTTAAAGTTAAATATCTGACTCACTTTAATCGACCTAGCAAAACAAATGTATTAAATATTTTGACATTACAAAGATATACCTTTTAATAAAATTAAAATAATTTTATAGAATCATCTACAGATTAACACAAACCACCTTCGTTATCAGCATCACTCATATTATTTAAAGGAATATTTTCTTTCTCCATTTTCTGTTCTTGATTTTGATCAGCTTTCTCCTTCAGATATTTTTTTGGACTCATATTTGGTGCATATTTTTGAATTTGCATGTTTTTCCCTTCAGTTTATTTTCTACCGTCATTTGCCTGACTTTTGTTTCCACTCTTTTGCTTTTATAATTTATCCTTATTCTTGCGACATCTCTTAGGATCTCTCGCTCTATTTCTCTCTTGATACCCTATCACACTATATTGTACGGCATTGTATGGTTGGTACAAACTTTACTGAAAATAAGAAAACAATATTATTAAAATCCATAAAAATATATATAAGTGAGTTTTCTGAAATTTTTAACCATCCTAAAGTATAAACAGATATATATGATTGATGACTACACTACACCGAGAATAAAGTAAATAATGGTCCTTTTTATAAACTAAATTTATTTAATTATTTTGCGAAACTTAGCTATATATCCAAACGGGGTTTCTTATTCAGTTGCGTGTTAAGCTTGACAGATGACAAACTGTTTATGTCGGTCTGTACTTTGAACAGACGCCTACATTGCTTCCCCCTTTAAAATAAATAATGGACTCATATTCACAAAAACATGTAAATACATACATATATAAAACGCAAAGGTGACTGACTGACTGATCTATCGACGCACAGCCCAAACTACTGGATCGATCGGGCTGAAATTTGGCATGCAGATAGCCACTATAAAGTAGGCATCCGCTAAGAAAGGATTTTGATAAATTCCACCCCTAAGGGGATAAAATAGGGGATGAAAGTTCCGCATTTATGCGGAAAAAAATCTTATGACTTTTGAAGAACGACACGCACGAGTACAACCACTATGTGAGTTTCTCACAAACTTAAGCGAGAAAATCGGTTTCCCCCGCAGGGTACAGAGCGAGCACAGGACATCACAGGCACTAGGTAAACGGTCCCGCAACTACATCAGTGTAATTTCCTTGGTGCGGCGGCATTGATATAAAATCTATATATTTACATTAATATGTCCATATTAACTGAGTGATATTTCTAGTACTCGAATGAAAATATCTACTTTGTAGTTTTATTTACCCACGTATCATCATAAACCCTCTTTACTGTACTTTAATATAAAAACCGCACGTTGCGACCAGCATAATGATAAAAAACTTGGTACAAACTCATTTCTTATGTGAATATTGATACATTATAACCATGATGTATCAATATTAAAACATATTATGACATTCAAATTTCAAACGCCGACGTCCGCCTGCGGGCCGCGCCTATTTTGTCTGTGAAGTTGGTACTACTGAACAAACTAAACAAGCAGAGCAATGATCAACGCCACAATGCCGGTCGAACATGCGGTTCCTGAACACATCAAAGAAGAGCTTATAATATTTGTGTAGATAAACTAGTGTATGTAACTGTACATAATTAGGCATTAAAACTCTCGGGTGATATTATTATGAATCTTGCCTTCTGCTCGTTTTATAAATCCACTACATTTCTAGTATAATACTTCTGTAATGCGATTAGTAAATTAATTGACCTTAATAATGCTTCTTTAAAGCAATTGGAAACTTCATTGACCATTATAAAGCTTCTTTCATGCGATTTGTACCTTCTTTGACTACAATAATGCTAATATAATGCTTCTGTAATGCAATTAAACAACATTTGTGAACCTACTTAGGATCCAAAGCCGTATAATGTGTACCCAAATAAGCATAACGGTAGCCGATTAAACGTTTATAATGCTCCTATAGAACTAACTCTAAAAGCGAAAAAGATACTTGGGGCGTGTAGACCAACGCATTCATTCGGATGGCAAATTCAAGACTGATAGGAAACAGCAGCGAATGAGATTAACGCTGGACCACAATAAAAAGCATTATGTCTCTGCTTTATAACTTCATAATTCCTTATTTCACACAAATATTTTAACAGTTACATACTGTGAGGTTAAGGTGACACGTAAAAGCGAGAAAACGAATTTAAACGAAAGTGACAGCGTTATTTACTACCACATAAAAAAATATATAGTTTAACAAACTAAAAAACACGCTTTTAAAGCACTTCAAACTAAAAAAAATAAAAATTATTTTCAACTTTTTAGTTCGAATTGCTTTAAAAGCGTGTTTTTTAGTTTTTTTTAAGTATATTTATTTTTAATTTTTTTAGTTCGAGTGCGCGAGCCGGAAGGTAAGTAGACTGTTTTGTCAATCCCCCAAATACGAGAAATTAATTAATCCTGGCGATCCTAATCAGGATAATAAGATAAACTTATGAAATTATTACATTGTCTGATTCTTGATAAGTGTACAAAGTTTGAATTGAATCTGTCCGTTTAAAGTGGGTCAAAATCGAGTCCAAAGGAGTCGGTTACATACAAACAAACATACAGGTGAAGCTAATAAAAGCGTGATAAAAAAGGGAGCGCAAACAATGCGCTCGACTCAAACCACATAAAAATTGTTTACATACATTTACATTTACAGACAGGCACATATAATGCTTCTGGCCCCACACTTAGATACCCTGTGTCCAGAACCTGGAACCAGAAACAGCGACGTCACAAACACATAAACATCCAAGACCGGGTTTTCTTTTTTTACCCCCAGCGGGGTCTCGAACCTTCTTAAAATAAACTACGTTACTTTGTCATGAATATTTTCAAGGAAAGTTTACAAATACAGAAAATCCACATTTTGAAGCAATTCCGCAAATGAATTAGTTAGTACAATATTTCAGATTTACAGGAAAAAGAATAATTATTTAGAGGTATTTTCGTGATTAATTTCTATCGAGAAAATTCCATCCAATTGCGTTTACCTTCAGTGAGAATCTGAATAAAATACTCAATAAACATTCACTAAAAATGATATCCGTAGATCCATCAGATTCCATTATAAAGTGTAGTAAATGGATTCGAAAAAAAAACATTTTTTTGTTAGCTTCTTAAGCAGTGCATACTTCAGCCGCCTCTACACAACATGCAAGAAACTGGGTTAGATAGATAGCTTACAGTCTTCACAAAATAAAAGGAACGGTAACCCAAACTAAATTCAACCTTATTACATCAATGACACGGACGCTGTCACCGGGCCCTTCATTTTGTAAAGACTGTAGAATAAACAGAATATTAATCCTTGTAACAACCTATACACAAAGTAAGTACAATACATTGCTCGACTCCCCGGGGTCCGATCTTGCTCGCTTTATTATTTAATTATTTGCAGCTAAATTGCGTTAGTCCCCAGTAAGCTTTTATATGCTTTTTAGTCTTAATATAACGAAACAAGTTATCTAGTTTGAGACTGGCAGGGCTTGTGGCTGTGTCTTATTTTAGGGGCTGTCCTCTATACATTTTGAGCCAAGCGGTCAGCTGATTTTTATGGATAAGCGAGATATGAAGTTTATCTGATGATTCATAGTTAAAGTTGTTCAGAATGATGCCCCCCATTCATCTTTGACAGCTCATAACTCGGAAACGTGACGTTTTACTAGATTTTCTCATTCAATATTTAATGTTTGTATTAATGTTGACTATCAATTTACGAAGGTTTTATGTGTGGCCGCCATTTAAAAAAATACACTCCTGGCATGACACCTTTTCATATAAAAATGTTTAATCCTCGTTCTGTTGGGAGCCTGTATAATTGTTTCTGTTTAAGTAACTTACAATCATCATCATCATCATAGGGCCAATAATATTCATATTCATATTCATATTCATTTTATTTGCAAACATGTACACGGGGGTTGGTTACAGGTGGGTGGGGGTGTGTGTAAATATAGAGTAAAAGTACATGCACCCTGAAAGGGTATCACAATTGTTCGCTTAATATCTAGATAAAACATTTCACAAGTAGTTAACATTTCAATTAAAATATACAAAATATCTTGTTTTAATATTCTTAATTATTGCAACGCTGAGATCCTCTATATCACTTATTTAGAATCAGTCATAAATTCGTCTATAGTGTAGTAGCTTTTTGAAATTAGCAGATTTTTTAGTTTTATGCTGAACGAACTAACGGTTTGTTCGTTTTTTATATTGTTTGGTAGGTTATTGTATATAAAGATTGACATATAGTATGGGCTTTTTTTGTAAATTTCTAGTTTAGGTTCTGGTAAAACTAAATTATTTCTCCGTCTAGCGTTTGTGTGGTGGTGATATTGTTCGGGGTGTTTTTTTACGTAGGTGGCTATTTCTAATATGTACAGCGATGGTAGAGTCAAAATCTTGTCTTTTTGGAAGTGGGGTTTGCAGCTGTCTATATGCTGAATATTAACTAAGATCCTGATACATTTCTTTTGCATAATAAACAAGTCGTTAGCATCGACGCTATTACCCCAGAGCATTATCCCGTAACTTAACCATGAATGTGCGTAGGCGTAATAAGCTGACAGAGCACATTCTTTACTGGTGTTTCTTTATTCTAGATTAATTGTGACATTTTGGATTTTATTAAAGAGATGTGTGATTTCCAGTTTAAGTTAGAGTCTATTGTCAGGCCTAATAATTTGACGTCTGTAACTTCTTCTATGCCTAATTGCTTTTTAACATCAGAGAGGTTTAGGGGTTGTTTTTGGTAGGGTTTGAATTGTATAATTTTTGTCTTTTTCGTGTTGATCTCTAAGTTATGTTCGTATAGCCAATTTTGGATAGTTTCGAAAGAATCTTGTATGTAGGGGTTAATGTTATAATCTTTGGGACATTTGAACAATAGTGATATATCATCAGCAAACATAATACATGTAGGTTTTGAAATTTTGGGGAGGTCGTTGATGTAGGCTAGAAATAAAATACAGCCTAGTACACTACCTTGTGGTATGGAACAGTGAGTAGTTATTGTTTGGGATGCTATAGTTTTGTGTTCCAATGTATCATTATTAAATTGGTTAATTTGCACGTATTGTTTTCTGTTAAGGAGATATGATCTTAGCCATTCGTGAGCATTGTCTCGAATACCTAGGTCATGCAATTTATGTAATAGAATTTTATGTGATACTCGGTCATATGCTTTCGACATATCTAAAAGTAATCCAATGGCATGGTTTTTATTTCGTATATATTGTAGGGCTTTTTTTACATATGCGAAAACTGCAAGTGTCGTGGAGCGATGTTTACGGAAGCCATATTGGTTGGTGTCAATATAGTTGAATTTTTCTAAAAAATTATATATTCGGTTAGCCATTGCTTTTTCGAAAATCTTTGAAAAGGTTGGTAGAGTAGCTATAGGACGGCACTGCAATGGGTCTGTTTGTTTGCCGCCTTTTTTTAGGACTGGTGTTATTTTTGCTATTTTAAGACTGTCTGGGAAACAACATTCTTGAAAAGATTGATTTAAAAGGTCGGTTAATGGGACTGTTAGTTCATTGATACAGTATTTTAATAGTTTTGGTGGAAAGTCATCAAATCCTGCGCTAGTTTTATTTGGAAGATTCCGAATTAGTTGTGACACTTCGTTTATGGATACTGGTGATAGGAATATGGTGTTTGTTGAGTTTGCTGGTGGAGGCTGCTCAGGAGGCTTATTGGCTTTTACCGCTTTGTCATAGGTCTGTGGCGCGGGTAGTTGCGTTATACCGACCGAGGCAAAAAAGTCATTTAACATATTTACTATCTTAATTGGACATTTTTCAATTATATTTGTATCTGAACTTATTATTAGTATATTTTTGGTTAATTTATTTTGAGTAGGTTTGGTTGTCTGTTTAATTATATGCCACATTGTTTTTATTTTGTTATTTGACTTATTCATGTCCCCTATGAAATTAAGTTTTTTCGATCTTTTTATGCATTTTTTTAATATTTGTGTGTAGAATTTGTAATGAGTTTTCAAAATATTGTTTTTAGATTGGTTAGTTAATATTTTAAGTTGTCTTTTATTTTTACATGAAACTTTAAGGCCTTTGGTGATCCATGTCTTTTTACAATTTAGTTTTAATTTAAGCCGCTTTTGTGGTATATGTATGTTCAATAATTCTTGTATTTTTTTATCGAATACAATATAGTTTTCATCAATGGTATTTTCAACTTTAATTATATCGTTCCAATGAGTTTATTGTAATACTTGTTTAAATAGGGTCATATTTTGGAGTGTAAAGCATCTTTTTTCTATGTATGTTGTTTTAATTATTTGTAAGTCTTTGATTAGAGGTGATTTATACATTACACTTTTGTGGTCGGAAATTCCTAATTCCTCTACACTTACTTCACTTATCTCTGTTATTGGTGAAGAGTAGATCTATACATGTGGAGCTAGAGTTAGTAACTCTAGTCGGCTAATTTCTTTAAGTTTGTTTGTTCTTTAGAATTTTGAAGCATATCTATATTAAAGTCTCCTGTTATTATGATGTGTTTCTGTGGTTTATTTTTAAGTTTATCAACTAATTTGTCTAGGAACTTCTTCTTTTCGAGTCGACGGTCATCTCAGATACGGGCGGCCCAAAAGGCCGCAACCGCAATAGCTCGCTCGGTAGCCTTATACAGCTCCTCGTCCGTGCAGGTTGTCGGGCACGCAGGGCACCCAGTCATGTGCGCAATCGTCTGTCTCGGGTATCCACAGACGCACGCCGTGTCTAGTTCCGAGATGATGCCCCACCTCGCCAGGTTAGCTCTGGACCTCCCCACTCCAGCTCTGAGACGGTTGAGAGATTTCCAGATCGGCCAGCTGAGCTTGTATCCTTCAGCTAGTTTCTCTTTCACGCAGTTGCTCGGGTCTGTAGGGTTCAGTCGTGACTGCCACCTAGCGAGGCGTGTAGTTTGAGCTGGTTGACTTAGCGGCTGCACTGAGTGCAGGAAGCTTTTTCTGGAACGCAGCCTGGGCCTGGCTGGTACATGGTTGAACAGGGGATGCCGTCTGTCATGTGTCTGCTTTGACCTTTCAACCGAGCTAGAGACAGATCTCCGAACCTCCGGGGGGGCTATTCCTGCTAGCTGGTACAGCTTGTCGGTTAGTGTGTTAGTGTGTAATGTTTTATTTGTCTAGGAACTCAAAGAAAGTGTCTATTTGATGGTCTTTCCTATATATTGAGATTAACGTTATATTAGGTTTAATATCGACGGCACAGCATTCTATAACGAATTCTACTGACAGATTTGTGATGTCTGTTAGTTCCTTATATTCAATACCATTACGAAGGAGTATTGCAACACCTCCTCCCTCTCTTACACGACGATAGAAAGCGGCAGCAAATACATATCCATTTATATGTATGATATCTTTTTGGTGATCACCGATCCATGTTTCTGAGAGACTTTCTTGGAGGATGCTTTCTACTAGTTCATGCTTATTTTTTAGGCTTTGCACGTTTTATGCTAATATCCTAAAAACCTTCTGTGAATTTTTTTGTCATTTTCAGAAGGTCAGAAGAAGTGTGGCTTCTCTGATAGGTTTGATGTTTCTGGTTTCTGATATTGTCTTCAGTAGCCTTTGCGTGGGATTTTCTTGTTATTGTATTTAAGTAGTTCTGTATTTGTGGTTGTTGTTGCTTGTGATGTTGTAGGTTTATTTGTTGTTCATTATCTTGTGAAGGAATTAGTTGTTCAGATCGCACTTGTTGTTTAAAATGTTCGTTGTAAAGGTTACTGTAAAAAGGGGGTACAGTGGATTGCTTCCGGTATTGTAGTTCTTCTTCGATATTGTACTGGCCTGCAATATGTTGCTGGATAAATTGACTACTTCGTTGCTGATAGTTCCTGTATTCATTTTGATATCGATGTTTTCCGTAGTATTCCTGTTTGTTTCGTTGTTCGTCTTTCATGTTGTGATATCTCTGTTCTTTTATTATGAGTTTATTATTTCTTATCACTGCATATTTACCGGCTTTCGTTGCTTCCTTCAAATATTCTATTAGTATGTTTCGCATTTTTATGGCGTTTTCGTCTAAATGCTCGGTAATGGAAATATGGGAGTGTTGCAGATTTCAGCTTAAGTTCAGAATTCGTTGAGTAATTTTCTTGCTTGCGAGTTCAACAAGAATGGGTCGTTTGTGGCCTTTTCTTCCGATTCGGTAGATATTTTCTACGTAGCCTTGTAGATTTATGTTTAGCAGTTCCTGACATATTTGCAATGTTAGTTCATGGGTGAGATTTTCCGTTTCTCTATAGATCTCATCTACTCCGTATATAACAATTTTAGTATCGTTATCATTCATTGTTGATTCAGGTTTGGAAAGTTTCATAGTTTCAAGTTTTGTCTGTAATTGATTTATTTCTTGTTCCAGTGTTTTATTTTCTTCTGATAGTTGGCCTACATTTAAATTAATTTGACTTATCTCCGTTTTCCTTTTTGAATTTTCAGTTGTCAAATTATTTATTTCCTTCTTGGTCTCTTCTTTTAATATTACTATGGCCTTATTAATTTCAGTCTGTATAGTACTCTGGAGTTCAGCTATTATGGTCTTGTTGTTATCTTTTAGTTGCGCATTAATCATTTGTGTTAAGGTTCCAAGTGTTATACCTGTGTTCTTAATGATAGAGGTATCCGGTGAGTTCGGTTACATCGTATCGCCCAATAAAGTTGATTCGTTGGTGTTGTCGAGTGGAAATGTGTCATTTGTGGACGTTGGTGCTTTTTTCCTTATTGTTATATTATTATTATCATCAGGGCAGTGCGTTTCTTGGCTTGGACGTTTGCCATTTTTAGAAACGCTTGAGCCGCTGATAGTCATTGGCGAGTTAGCGCTTTGGACTGGAGTGTTTTCATTTCTAGTTAGTCAGTCCTTTCCTGTGCATTTGGGACATATCTGTGACGGATGATTAAAGCAGCGTCCGATGACATGGCGCTCGTGACTATACAGTCCGATTCTGGAGCGGCAGACACGGCCGCACGCGCGGCACACATAAAAATAGGAAATACATATAGCCTTTGAAAGAAAGTATCTATATGAAGAAGCATACGTGCTTTATGATGGAAAGCTGCTATTATAATAATATATGTATACTCACAAAATCCCTCGTATTACTCTTATTACCTGGAACAAAATAATGAATTATTGTATTAGTTATAATAATGAACAAAAAATTCTTTCCATAATTGAATATAACGGGTGTTAAAATCAAATACAACCAAGCAAGCACATACGAAATTGTGATGGAAATGTAACACTGGCCCTAGTCCCAAAAGGTTTATGTTTGATCCGTCAGCCATACAAAGAATATAACAATACAACAAAACTGAAAACATAAACATAAATCAAAAAGTCAAGTTGCACCATTCCGCTCCTCTGACAGGGGCTTATCCTCGGATTAAGTTTTCGTTTAATCCGGCACTATTGTTTCCATTCACCCCGGCTGTCCGTATTCACCCCGATTTCGTATGTTTGGGCCGTTCAAAAGCGTCCGAAAAATCCACGGATAGGAATTATATGCTTCAGACCCACGTCTTCCGGACAATGGGGAAATAACACGTTACGCCGCGAAATTCACTGAATTTATTAGCTTACGTTCACACTGTAGGATTTGCGATTTATCATCGAGGAAGACGACTTTTTCGGTTATTACTTTTCTGTCATATGACGCGTGTGTGAATGGAGGAATGTTGTTTCAAGATAACATGCGGAAATAAGGTTTGTATTGGAGAATATTGTGTTATTTATGGACTAATATGTTATCTATTTTCGGTGTTGCCACAATTGTACATTATGATACTTGCTAAGTTGGTTATTACTCACGAGGCAGTACTATTCGCACAAGCCATCAGTTAAGTTAGCCGATTGTGTAAGACACACGTATTACATACGACGTTTTTCAACATAATTGCGAGGAAAAAACAGACTTACATTGATAATAACCACACAACGAAAACGTAAACAAGTGTTTATGGAAAATGGCGCGCTGGTTTTGTTTTTTCCTAGCGCCGCACTAAATAAAGGCACTGGCAAAACCGATTACAGCCTGAAAAATAATGTTCTAAATATGCAAATTATCTTTAATATGTAGGTGATGAAAAAAATATAACTTAACGTAATAATGATATTTATTTGATGATGATTTATCATGTAATGTACTTAACCTCGAATAGTTTATTTATTAACGTCATATGGGGATTGAATGTGCGGTAATCTAAAATAAAAGCCCTAGTGCGTTTAATGCGCCATTATGAACCTAAATGAGTTGCAAAAAGATTCACTTTATGAGCAAGTGTGTTAAATATTTTCAACACACTCGCTCTTAAAATGACGGTATATTATTATATATTCTTGCTGATTGAGTCCTTTTTAGTGGCCATTAATTAAACTAAATAATAACAGATAATTTATAACAATAGGTGTGGTAACAAGAATTCAACATGATAACAAAATTCATCATATATTCATATCGTTTACATATATAACAAACATTTTGATATTTACAATATCATAGTAGTTCTATAAACGTAGGATGACAACTATGTTTATTTTTATTTGTAAAGTTGCACTTGCACGGGTCTCTGTAAACCCTAACATCAAAACATCATAACATAACTAAACGTATCTTTTTCTGAGCAAAATTTCACGAAAACCTTAATTCTTGTTACCTAAACCATGATGGTAGTTTTCGTTTGGAAGTCTCAAAGATACGGCTGGGCAGCATCCGTCTATAGCCATTTATTCGGTGCGCTGGCGCTGGCAGGCATTGTGTTTCCTGTGTTTGTGCTTTAGACGATCATGAAAAGGACCGGTGAAATTATTACGTTTTGTGGTCATCTTTACAGGTTTCGTTTATGTATGATTCTATAATATATTTTATCTACACACGTATCATAAACCCTCTTTACTGCGTTCAAAAACCGCACGTTACGATCAGCATTATGTTAAACTACTTGGTAAAAACTCGTTTCGTATCTGGAAAACTACACATTATGGTCATTATGTGTAGTTTTTCTACATATAATGACATTCAAATTTCGAACGCCGATGCCCGAAGTTGGTGCTACAGAACAAGCTAAACAACTGCAGAGCCACAATGCCGGTCAAACATGCGGTTCCTGAACACATCAAAGAGAGCTTATGATATGTGTGTAGATAAACTAGTGTATGTAACTGTACATAATTAGGCATTAAAACTCTCAAGTGATATTATTATGAAACTCGCCTTCGGCTCGTTTCATAAACCCACTCTCGAGTATTAATGCCCTCCATTATGTAGCAGTCACATAAACTACTAATATATTTGAATTAATCCCCAGGGCTTAGATTTATAAGGATATGAAGTTGCTGTTTCTGGTTCTTACAGCACGGGGTAAGCTAGTGTGGGGCCAGAAGCAATGTATGTGCCTGCATATAAATGTTACATATGTTTTTAAGGTTTCGGTAGAGAAACAAGGAACCCTTAGCTTCGTCAAGGCTGTCTGTCCGTCCGTATGTCACAGCAACTTTATGCAGAAACTATTAGGACTACACAGTCGATGTATTCTGTGAATTTCCTTAAGATTTGTATACAAAAATTTTAAATATAAAATAATTAAAGGGCTCAACTGAAACCTAAAAATATTTTTATCTACACACGTATCATAAACTCTCTTTACTGCGTTCAAAAACCGCACGTTACGATCAGCATTATGTTAAACTACTTGGTAAAAACTCGTTTCGTATCTGGAAAACTACACATAATGGTCATTATGTGTAGTTTTTCTACATATAATGACATTCAAATTTCGAACGCCGACGCCCACCCGCGTGCCGTCCCTAGTTTGTCTGTGAAGTTGGTACTGACATTCAAATTTCGAACGCCGACGCCCGCCTGCGTGAAGCTAAACAATTGCAGAACCACAATGCCGGTCAAGCATTCGGTTCCTGAACACATCAAAGAGAGCTTATGATGTGTGTGTAGATAAACTAGTGTATGTAACTGTACATAATTAGGCATTATGCAGCAGTCACATAAACTACTATTTTCATCAAACCTATATGTGTGGGGAGTCTATATAAAGGTCTTTAAAACTGACGTTGAGGTTCGTGAAAACATTTTTCCTCAAAGGAAATCGTTAAAGAGCCAGACCCTTCCGAAATGGGAAAATGTGTGTCTCGCCCCCTCTGACTTTTAAAGGAAGAGAGTGAAAAATCTACAAACAATATAAGATGTGTATCTCAATACACACTATCAACAAAAATTAGATTGAACAAAAAAAATAAGCAGTTTTTAAGATATAAAATATTTATTAAAAAACGCAAAGATAACTTTGTCATTCGTACACTATGAAAAACAAAGTTATTAGACAATTATTCAGTCACATAATGACTTGCTACAACGGAACCCTTCATGGGCGAGTCCGATTAGCACTTGGCCACTTTTTTAATTGCTTAGTAACAGCATAGGTAACAACATATAAAATATTTGAAATACTTATGAATTCTTACAGCAAGAATAACGTAACTATTTTCAAAAACCGCAATGTCCATGTAGACTACTTTCAAGATATCCTTAATTATATTATTGTGCGTAATAGACGTCCATTATAGTAAATCTATGCGAAATTAATTTTGATTTGTGTAGGAGAACTAAATGCATATTTAATATAGATATATTCGAACAAAAAAGAGAATAAAAGCAAAGAAATATAATGGACATTGCTGACTTTGAAACACTCGGTTGGACTTTGCGAGTTTTGATGCAAAAATAACATGGACTTAGTTGGTTTTGAAACCTAGCAATTCCATATAGTAAGACAAACTCATATTGATACATTTACGTACCAATAATAGTATCTACTGAGTACGTACCTTAGGTACTCAAATCTGCCCAAAATTTATCCATATCAAGCCCAGACATTTTATGAGAAATAAAACAACACATTTTTATATAATGTCACTTAACTAGTTTATTAAGTAGTTTAAAAAAAGAAAATCATATTAACAGTAGTTGCGATTCTTCTTGCTCTTCACACATTTGTTCTTCAGGAGCCTCTTCGTCATCGTTATCATTTTTTTTTATTCTTATTTATTTTATAAGCCATACATCTTATGATTAAGTCAGCTTAAAAATAATTAACAAAATTACAGTGCTTACAGTATTACTTTAACAAAAGAAAATAACATTAAATAAATCTTAAATTGGTAAGTTACATAAGTATTTTGTAGTGTTCCCATCTGAGATTCAAAGAGGTTATCAAGAAACTTAAGAATCTGTTACTATACTCGACAGTGAACTCTGAGCTTAGAATTCGATGGAAAAGGAAGAGAATATCCCCCTCGTTATCATTTTGTTTGAGTAAATCTTGTGATGAGGGTACTACTCGCTTGTAATAATCCAAACTCTCTAAATCGCGCCAGTTGTCCCCAAAATGGGTTGATAACAATTTTTGTACGTCTCTTAATTTCAGCGCTTTTACTGGCACACCCATCGCACTGCACACTGGTAACACTATGCAAAACCAAACTTAGTACCAAAAATTAAGTGTACCTATCTAACTACATAAACAATAAAGTATCAGAACTAAGCAATCCAGTTGTACTCACCGTTGTTCTTTGACACGATTTCTTTCCCAGTTAGCAGCATTTCTAATTCGTTTTCGCGCATGTTTATTGTCCACAACTTCGGGGTAACACTCCATTAATCAAATTTCATTAACTTTATGCACAGTTAATAACATTTAGCACGATAAAATTGTTAAAAACCGCGAGCAATCCTAACAGAACAATGTACAATCAGCCATATTGCATGTCGCGACGTGATTGGCTGTTGTGGACTTTGCGCAACTTGAAACAAACAGCGACGGACAATGCTGATTTTGTTGCATAGAAGTGATTTTCCCTCCCGTTTTCTATTGGACTTTGCGATTTTTAGAACATATGAATGATATGAAACCGTTGCATTTTTTTTAAAGTTTTTTAACCCATAGACAAGTCATTTTACCTTTTTTATGGGCATTGTGGTTTTTGAAAATAGTAGACTCTCTGTCAGTTATCTTCAGAAACAAGATTAGCATCACCTGCCAGATCTTTTACTTTGTAACTTCCCATCTTTATTCTTTTACCAAACCTTTTACTAAAGCGTTGGAAAGAAAAATATTGTGCGTATAGCGGGCATATTTTAGCTTCTTAACTTTGATTTTCTCCAAAAGAGTCTCTTTCCAATCAAGTTGAAAAATGGAGGCATGGTATCTTAATTTTCGTAATGTTTTTAAGGGGAAACTCTAGATTTGAGAGATAATATGAACAAAAAAAAACTCTCCCATAGCCACGTACCTAATTTGACTGCAGTGCAGATAGCTATATGCAAAACTGTCCGTCTGTCCGTCGCTGTCTGTGAGATGTATGTTGATTGTGTAAATGCGCTTACAGGCAGACGAAGGGCGGCAATATACTCGTATATCGCTCTAAGCTAATAATGCAAAGTACATACGGCTGCAGTGGGCTTAAACGCAAATACGTGTGTAATATATTTTTTCCTAGTTCTTGGAATTCTCTAATGTAAATATTGTTCCCATTTGTTCGTGCCTGGCAACAAAAACATTCCTGTGAACTAAGCTAAATACAATTATCAACAACATCTAAACTATCAGCCTAAACTGATCACAAAACACCGGACACGACGCTTCCAAACATTCAATAAACCTTTCATATTTACACAAAAATATGCAAATGGCCGAACAGACACGATCTCAAGGGTCCTTCAAAGGGCTTTTATGGCTGTTATGGGCATATTTTGACCTTCCGAAGGGTCGTTTGGTTGTCAGGCTGCGAAGTTCAACGTCTTGAAGGGCTTAGTTTAGAATTGTCAATGCTTATGTCGTCGGGTTGGAACGCATAATTTTGGCGCCTATTTATGAATTCGATTGACCCTTTACACGTGAAATGCTTTACGTGGATCTGTGAGTGAGCAATAGAAATAGTGTTAGTAACCAAAAGGCAATTAAACAAAGACAAAATGAAGGCAAAGTCTTGGAGAGGTTCTAAGCGAATATCAAAACTCACTTGCTATAATGGTCCTTTCAATAAGATCTAGGCCCATTTTAGACATCAAAATAAATCAATGCTAACATTAATATCACATAATTCTTATTGCGCAATCTAATTTAAATTACTCAACTGCTGCTGAAACCAGTTACCACACAAACTCTGTACTCACAAGAGCCTGCTCTCTAATAAAACAGAAATTTCAAAGTGGAAGAGCATCATAACCCTCTACTTTTGCCAGTCCATTAGTCAAGTCGGTTTTTTGTCAAGTCAGTATGGGTTAGCTCCAAATGGCTTGCAAGGGTTTTTGCGTTCATCACCTCATTTTACATTTGGGGTTTTGTTTTTGTTGATGTCATTAGAACTAGGGAAAAGCGGTATTTTATTTCAATGGATGCAACGATGAGGGGTACTTGATCAGAGATGGGATACCCAGGCCAATTCTTCAGTCGTTAAAAATAAGCTGGTAATAATTATCAAGCCTCAAACCGCGGTAGTTCGTGAAATCTATGCACTTGAACTTGAACTTCTACTATTTTTCTTCACCAAAAGTGTGACATATGCAAGGTAGCAGTGAAAACATATTTCTATAAATGGTGTAGTCTTTCTTCGAGAGGTAATGTATTCAGCGTTACCTATAAAGGTAGTTCAATTTCGTTCACCGTTCAGAAAAAGCATAAAGTGCGGCTAAGAATTTTTAATCTAAATAATACCAGTTGCCTATCACAGATTATTGTAAATATTAGCCTGTGTTAGTTGTAGGTACATTCCAACCTTTGGTACGGCCATCTATTGAAAATAAAACACAAGTTTATAATCGAAACAAAGAAAGCGAAATCCCCGCATCGATCAAGAACAAAAGGTCTCTTGGGCGCAAAAACAAAGTCGAGAATCAATGTGCAAACATCGGACCCGGTCCAACAATAAATAATCCTAGAAAGTTACAGGGAGAGTTCCTCCGGCCCGCATAACTTTCCATATCTTCCGTTGGGCGGTTGAGCGACCTTTTCAGAAGTTCAACTAGATTTGGCACAATTGTTGAGTGGTGTTTTCACCATGAATCATAGCAATGTTTTGCGTTGTGAAAAGTAACGTTGTGTTGATGTTACCTAGTTACACTCGTATAGTCAAAAGAACTAACATTGATCCATTTATCAGCTGAATTCATGAATCTGACGTCGACCCGCACACGAAAGGTTCCATACCATTGTACACGGAAAAACGTAAAACGACAGTCTTTTGTACGAGTAAACTTTTATTTTTATTTTAATAATAAAATATTAATTTCCAGGTAGGACTTCATTCAAAGCCGTACATCGAAACATTGAAAAAGAGTTTGTCTATGTAAGTATTGAACTATGTTGTTACCTACTCAGGTTGACGAAACTTTTTGCTCATTGAAACCGGAAGTGGATAGAAATTAAGTAACTAATTTACAGAAATAAAATCAAATATTATAAAAAACTTCATATTGTTTATCATAATTCGAATGAGCAGTTATTAATCGTATAATGACAAATAACTAAGCACAAAACTCGGGATAAGATCGGGAGAGTCCAGTTTTCACCGATACATAAATAAAACAAAATGGCTAAGCAAATGGCCATTTTTTATTCTTTAAAATCGGTTAGTTTAATATTTTGTTGTCGTTGCGGCAATATAAATACACCCTTTCAGCAAAATACAAAATTTCAGCTCTCCACCTATTTCGGATGATCCGGTAGAGCCCGGTGACAGACGGACAGACGGACAGCGGAGGCTTAGTAATACGGCTCGGGTACGGAACCCTAAAAAAGAGCTTCATTGATTTGTACACAAATCAAGCCCTGCCTGCCTAGGTACCTGTGAGACAAAGCAAGTAGCATTCCGTAGCGTTTGTCGACGCATTTTGTGGCGTTTGTCAAAGCAAAATAGTTTTTCTCAAACGTGCTTGGAAATGTTAGCATTATTATGATAACCTTCTTTGAGATAAATAGAACTTTCTTTACTGAATTGCTGTCCGTTAGTACTACACGTAGATGCCGGATAAACATGTATGAAAATCTTAAGCTATATTGTTTAGATGGCTGTTATAGTTGTATGAAAACTCTTAACTGTAGTGTTTTAAAAATGGAACGATCTTTTTTCTTGGCACTATGGCAACCAAAAAGGTAACTTATCAAAGATTTTATTTAATTTTGAATAGGCTTCAAACTACAAGGCTGTACACTGATGAAAAAAATACATATGAACGCGGGAACACTAAATAGGGCATATATTTTAAATTTGTAAAAAAATAATATTTTGTTTCGCGAAATAAATTCAAGTTCAAGTGAAGTAAGCAACTATGACGAAATTAATTTGACACCGCCAGACATTCGAGAAGCGGCAAAAGCGGTAATAGAAAACTCGTTGCCGCCGAAATCGAAAGAAATATATAAGAAACTCAATGAAAAGTTTTTTGAGGGGAAAATATAAAAAACCTAAATCCTTATCCGATAAAAGTTTCCCTTGCTTTGCTGCAATAGAATGAGTATTTATTCTTCGGTATAGAAAAACCGATGCATACATGCTTAGCGTCACGCCCCCTCCCATACCAGCGGGCAGTGGCAGAATGTTCCCACATCAAAAACCCAGTCTCTGTTAAAAACTTGTTTTCACAAACAAAATCTACGTGGTTCCAAGCGCAATCCTATGTAAGAGCATCCGAGACAATTATAGCTTCAAATCCAATTCAGTTCCGCATCCATGCTTTATCTCATCACCCAGATAATACCCTTGAGTTATGATATCCTTTACCTCTCACACTCCTTTCACAAAATAACCGACGTATTCCAAACTTAAATTGTAAAACTGCTGTATCAGGGTTGAATGTTCTACGATTGTCAGTTGTTTGTTGCCTTCTCGGCAATGTAAAAGCTGCGTGTTTGCATATTTGTCAAATGGAAAATGGATATGTTGTTGGTATTAATGTGTCGATTGGGTATATGTTTCCCTTTCAGCCGTACAACTACGTTAATCTGCGATACTTTGACCCGAGAAATTGGGATCAATTTGTGCATTGTTCAATGAACGCCGGATTACGAGGGCAATCGAGTATTTTGTGTATTTTGTAGCTTTTGTTTTTCAATTAACGAAACTCAATTGTTTACAGAGAGAACAATCCAATTGTGTAGATTTTGGGCCGACAAAGAGAAAGAGGGCTAGCATTAATCTTGGATCAACTTTGAATTTATATAGGTAATTTATGGATTATCAAATTGGACATAAGATTTCTTTTTCGGGGCTCATTAGCTTGATTAACCGTAAAAATTACAGGAGGTCATCTGCTAAAAAAATCATGGTGACAAGTATAATTCAACATTATATATATTTGAAACACAACACAGCCTTTAGGAAATAATACTGGATATGGAACTAATGGGCTAACGATAAATTAGTAGAGAACAATTGATATCTTAGAATTTTATGCCATTAAAAATAAAATTAAACCTCCTCAAAAATGTTTTCCAGCAAACTTTCAATGGACCTAAATAAAATACACCAAAAGGCCTTCAACCCGAATGCTCATTTATTATTACCCTCAATTCATCATAAAAACGAAAGGTCTGATCCGACACAAGAACTCACTTAGATAGCCAGAGTGTGGGGCCGGCATATAAAAGCGCCTGGTCCACACATGCGCTCAACCCTTTGTGAGTGTGATCATCGCTCAGGCTTGTGTGTGGAGATGGCATAAAATCTTGAGGTTTATCCAGAGATAATGACTTTAGATCCCAGAACTTGTGAGCGTTAAAAAATCCGGCCAAGTGCGAGTCGGACTCGCGCACCGAGGGTTCCGAGCAAATCTCGTTTATTGTGATGGATTGACAAATCTACAGTTTTTGGATTATTTCATTCTACCCAGTTTTCCCTTTAGGACTTCAATGTCTCTTTTCCAATTCATGAATTCATCTACCCATATGCCCATGAATTTAGCGTCAAATAGGTATTCAATATTTTAATGAATAGTTAAATTTTAGGAGTATTATAGTTACGAAAATTTTGTATTTTTGTATCGCGAGGCTATTTTGCCCTATCAATAATAACCATTCTACGACAGTTCTTATAGTCAAAGTCAACATTTATTTATTGCATCCTTAAAAAACATAGCCAACTCAATTATGATCCCTCATTAGGTCTTTTAAAAAGAAGGGATTATGTTTTCCCGTACGAGACGCCGTTTAAAACAGCTTTTGTCCAAAGATTTTTCCCTTTCCTCGGGTTTTTTCTATATAATAAAGCTTATAAGCTACTAAAAATTTACTCTTTGAAATATGTGGCCTGCAAGATAACAATCTCCACGTGGCTAAAAAAATATCCTATGAGGATACTGAGGCTCTACTACACATAGTTTCTTAAACACCCCAAATCACAAATTTCACCGCTAATCCCAACTATTTTTTAAATCATTTTGTGTACCTAACAGAAACTTCATATAGTCTCATACCTATAGATTAACTTGGTAACGAAACCTCAATGAAACATACTCACATAACCTACATCCCTCATTCTTTCCCAATCCTTCTCCTCACACACACTCACATTTACACTTTACATATTATATTATATATATATATATATATATATATATATATATATAAATATTATATATATTATATATTTCCTGTTTGGAGATATGTAGGGACAATACCGAAGAAGATTATGTAGTATTTCTTCTAGGTACCAATGACAAAAACCCTATCAAAATGCAATCGCATCTGTACCACATCATGAGTTTATTAAGGACAAATGTTTTACTTGGTACAATCTGTTGGACTAGGTTTCTTAATGAGAAAATGATGAACAAAATGTTCAAATTCTTGTGCACCCAATTTGACCATGCGACCTTACACAACAAGAAAATAATGTAGGTGGTATGACTAGAATCCCTAGACGATTAACTATAAGTAGACAGATTTTAAGGGAAATATTGCGTATAACTAATAAAACAAATCATAGGAGCTTTTTAATAAAATCTAAACAGAACAAACAAAGTGTCACACCACATCTGCATGCGGGGAACATACCAATTAGTAGCCCAATATACAACAATAATTCCTGCTCCCACCAGCCAGCCATTTTGTAAAAGGGCACCATTCCTTACTTCTTCCAGAGAAACACTCAGAAGAAAGCCGTTGTAGATCACAAAATAGTAATCACACAATCAGATCTACCCAAAATGGGCACCATTCCATATTATTTTACAAATAAGATGAAAGCCAGCCTCACACCAAATAACACACAGTTTTTTCGTTCCTAACATCGAGAAATCAGATAATTGTATAGGTATACCCTCTACAAGTACCCTTTCCACTGATAGAAAAGCTAGTAATATGGCAAAAATTAACATTTTACATCAAAATGTGTGTGGAATCACCAAAAAAAAGGATGAATTAGAGATGTACATAGATAGTTTTCAAGAACATTGTCATTACATCGGTATTACTGAACATTTTCTAAACGAACACATGGCTTCATTATTTCAAATAGAAAATTATAAGATGGCTGCTTATAATGCTAGAGTATCAATGAAATGGGGTGGTTCACTTATTTTAGGACATGCGCAAAAAGGTTATGACGAAATAGCAATTTGTAAGAAACTGTGTAAAGATAAGTGTTTCGAGGTATGTGGTATCAGAGATAAAGATACAAATTTGTGTATTATCTGTTGCTATCGAAATCCGGACTATGACACGTATGATGAGTTCATGGTGTGCCTAGAAAAGCTATTAGAGCATCATTTCACAAAAACCTGTATAATTTGTGGGGATTTCAACATGGACACCCTTAGTGATAATAATAGACTCAACAAACTTTTGGCCATGTTGAAATGCTACAATTTTAGATATTTGATAGATACACCAACCTTTATCAGAAATGATGCTCGCGCATCATGCCTCGACAACTTTCTGACAAATGTGCCGGAAGAGTATATTGAAGGTACGGATGTGGATCATAACGGTATTTCAGATGGTCATGCAGCAATCTTTTGTAACCTTAAACTGCCGAATCTAAGTTTAGCACACAAGGAAAACCATACTCTCCTAATAGAACGCAGACAGTATTCAGAAAGCAATAATGAACGGTTTAGATCCGAAGTTATAAGAGGAAACCTAAATGACAAAGAAATAAATGGCTTTATTTCAAGTTTTGGTAAAATTTTCCATAGTTGCTTTGTAAAAAAGAAGAAAAAGATAGCGTTAGGAAAGTCAGGCAAAATTAAATGGCTTACACCAGGCCTAAAAGGCTCAAGTAAAATGAAGAGGGTTTAGCCTATACGAATAGCTGTAACGAGAGTATCAAGCATTACCGCAGTGAGTATATTAGGATATACAGGAGAGTACTAACACAAGCCAAAAAGCTTGCAGTTCGGTCGGAACTAAATAAAGCAAAATGCTCTACCAAAGCCTTGTGGAAAGTAGTGAACAAACACAGAAATAAGAAAACGATCTCGGTTACAGAAAAGTTATTGCTAAAAGTAAATGACAAAATAATTCACAAAGCAATCGAAATAGTAGACGTCTTCGCAGACCAATTTGAGGTTAAATCCGTAGGAATTATAAACGACTCTCAGCAAGCAGTAGATCTGCTAAAAATTAACTGTCCGAGAGTCACAGGCGAGATGGACTTTAGACAGACGTGTATAACTGAAATCAAAAAGATAGTCCAACTTTTTGAAAGCAAGCCATCATGCGTTTACGATGACATGCCAATCACAGTTATCAAAAACAACATTGATATTTTAGCAGAGCCACTTACAATTTCATTTAATAACTGTTTAAATATGGCAATTTTCCCAGATCAATTTAAGATCGCCAGTGTATAAAAAAGGAACAAAAGAAAATCCGTCCCACTACAGACCTATTTCATTATTGCCAATCCTATCGAAGATATTTGAGAAAATTATCAAGGCAAGATTTCTAGCGCACTTGGTAATTTATAAAATACTTAGTGACAGACAGTTCGGTTATCGGAGAGGTTTGGGTACATCTGATGCTATTGATACATTGGTAGATTACGTTGTAGGTAAACTAGACGAGAAAATGAAAGTTGCTGCACTTTTTCTAGACTTGAGCTCGGCGTTTGATTTTGTTGACCATGACATTTTAATAGATAAGCTGGAACATTATGGTGTAAGAGGGAAATGCCTGAATTTAATGAAATCTTACCTTCAAAATAGGAAGCAGTTTGTTGAACTGTGCTCGACTGATAGTGGATGTCAAATGATAAACAGGTCCAGATTAGTTAATTTGACTAGAGGAGTGCCGCAGGGTTCTATTTTGGGTCCAATCTTCTTTATTGTTTTCACTAACGACCTGTTTGAGTATATTGGTAGGGAAATACCTGATAGTCAACTTGTAGTTTATGCGGATGACACAAATGCTGTCGTTTCAGACAAGGATATAACATCACTCGAATCTAAAGTCAATGTTATTCTAAAACTGTTTGATTCCTGGTTTACCAACAATAACCTGAAAATCAACACCACTAAAACTAATCTACTCTTATTCAAGACTACCACACGAAATAATGATAAAATAAAGGCTACCCTAAACGGGGACGCAGTGGCGACAGTCAATGTAGTTAGGTTTTTGGGTGTTAATATTGATGCCTCTCTCAACTGGAAGCCCGAAATTACTGCACTGGAAGGTAGTATTGGCTCAGCGTGCTATTCCCTGAGAAGTCTTAGGGACGTAGTAACTGAAGGACACCTGAAAATGGTTTATTATGCTCTGGTTGAGTCCAAGTTGCGCTATAGCATCAAGTTGTGGGGAAATAGCTATGAATATAATATTTTAAAAGCATTCGTGTTACAAAAAAGGGCAATCCGCACGATAGCTCGTATCCAACAGACGGAATCGTGCAGGCCGCACTTCATCAGGTTGGGTATACTGACAGTTCCGGCGCTTTACTTGCTTGTGCTGATGGATGTTCTAGTTAAGAATATTCACAAAATAGAAAACCAGGAACAGAGATCTACACGAGAGAATTCGCGTAGAAAGGACTTCCCGATAGTATCTGCACCTAGGTTAGAAGTAGCAAGACATTTAGCGGGTTATCAGTCACTCAGGTTATTTAACCAGCTCCCGACAGAGCTTAAGCTCATGGTTACGCACAGCAGTTTTAAGGACAAGCTAAGAACATTCTTATTGGAAATGAGTCCATACAGTATTGACGAATTCTGCAATCAATCAAAATAACATTATACAATTTTTATTTATGACATGATATTTTATTCCTTGTGTTTATTAATTTATTTATTTATTGTGACATGCGCATGATTAATTTTAGTTTTGACGTTTAATTAGACGTACTTCACTTATGATTACTAATAACTGTTATGCCAGGTATGTGATTTGTATTTGTATTGAATAATTTATTTTGACATGTCAAAGTGTTTTGTTATTTTGTTTGTCTACCTATCATTTAATTTAATTTCAATTACGTTACATTTTATTATATTTCTGGCTTATAATGATTTCACTTGTATAGAATTGTTATACCATTTAAATAATATTTTAGTTTTAATCGATGTATTTCATACACAATTGTACTATTGTTTATGAATAAATACTATTGAACTATTGAACTATTGAACTATTGAACATACATATTCTATTACCCATTTTGTAAATTATTTTTGAGATTTATTAATTACCTTATTAGTATAGAAGATAAACAGTAGTTTATTAAGGTAAAGGATCAAATAATGGAAGAAGCCTGCCCCCTGAAATACAGGTGATGAACCTAGTTTAGGAGACAGGGAGCCATATAACTATGTACCTACATGTCTTATACCTGAATAAATAAATGTTTAAATTTAAATCATAGTTGAACAATAAACATATTTTCATTACTGTAGATACTAACATATACTTAGTAAACGTAATTTTTTGACACTTCTCTGCATTGGACCACTGTGGGAGGAGAGTAGCAAAGAAAATCCCACAGATAGCTTTATAGATCTCTTAAAAATGGGTTGTGTTTAACTAGTACAAATATTACACTATCATTATTTAAAAATAATAAGCAGGAATAACTAATTACAAAATTATTAACAGCGAGTTCTGGGTTGAGTTAGTCACCCATACATTGCTCTCAATTAAGTAATCTTGATCATTGTAATATCACTTTTTAAACAAAGACGTTTTCACAAGGTTTTTAAATTGCTTAAATGGCAATTTTAAAATCTTCAGACGTATCTTGTTGTAGTAGAGAAAGCGACCCCTGACCCTTGAAAGAATTGCTAACCTTCGCAAGCGATGCCGGGACGCTCGATTATATATTATCGGTGACAGCAACGAACTTGCAGTTAAGTCTCGCCCTTGTGCAATTGAAATTGGGGCTATTTTCAGTTGGTTAAAGTGATAAAATAACTAAGGCAGAATTTAAAACAAAAGCCGGTCATTCTGTATACCCTACAGTACAATTTGTTTTCTTCCTTTTTTGATCAAACTATGGACCCAATAATCCTTCAGCTACTTTTAGATTAGATCACAAGTACATGACGGGGGCTGTGGGTAAGAAAATTCGCCCGTTTAAAGTGATTAATGTATCACACTTACTTAGCGATTATTCATAATATGCGGCGAATATGAATAATTGCCGATAAATCACTTTGACCGTAACATACGCTACTTTGGCCGTTTTTAGAATGCGATTATGACATTTCCTTAAAGCGTTCAGAATAAGCAATATTTTTTGTTGCAGATGTTTACAGTTTATGGGTTATGAGCTGTCATGATCGCATTCTCTCAGCGGCCAGACTTTAGTATTTAAAATGAGAATAATTTAAATGACCACCAAAATATATTTTTCTTACCAAATTGAGTAAATGATCAACAAAAGTTGCAGAAAATATCAAGGCAATACTGCGGTAGCTTAGGTGAAGGGTGAAGGGGGTGAGCGAAGCGAAGCTTCCTTTATCCTTCCTGTTAGGTTGAACATGTAAGAACAATAAAAATACTTAAAACATAAGTACACAAAACATAAAAAGAAGTTTGGTGATCATTTATTCAAACACAATTTGGTGATCATTTTCCCATTCTGGCAATCATTTCGAATTTATTGGTAGTAAAATAGGTACGTTCTTGGTAATCATTTAAACACAAGCCATTTAAAATTACCAGCACCTTTCTCGCAAAATTCAGTGCGTACCTCTGCCAGCCAGTAAGGTAAAGGCGTGGTTATAATGTTAATGTTACGTGTGTTTCTTTAAAAAAAGCAATCAAAAAAGTTTTTATAAGTTATATGATAAAACAAGTAAATACGGAAACCTAAAAAGTAGATACTAAGCTAGGACCAGAGTACTTAAGACAAATCCGTATATCATAAAATATTGCATTACCATCCAATTTACATACGCATGCAAAACTTCAGCTTAATCGGAAACCGGGAAGTGGGTCAATTTAACTTGCAATATATGACTGAATTGTTAAATTGTAATGAATTTTAATTTCAAGCTGAATCTGTTTATACTGTATTGAATCCGGTAAATATTTTCTAACGTATGTTTGAGTCGAATTGCTGTGACGACATAAACAAATAGTGTAAATAATAAATAAATAAATGATTACATGAGACGGACAGAGCCCGGGTCAGGTGAAACTAAATAAATTGCTATATTCAGTCACGTTCAAAACGAATCATATTTCGTGTACGAAAATATGGAAAGAAAGGTAAATTCATAGCAAGTGCTCCAGAGGGATCTTTCTACGGTCAACAATTCGGAGCTGAACATACAGGCGGGTTCACCTGCTGCCCTTTACTTTGTGGCATAGAAATCGTGGATCAGGGACAGTTTGACGACCCGAATGGCCGAGTCGGCAGTGACGCTGCCTACGAAACCTAGGGTCCCGGGTTCGAGTCCCGGTGGGGGCAAATATTTGTTTGATAAGAACGGATGTTTGTACCCTAGTCATGGTTGTTTATCTATCTAAGTATAATATTTATCTTTAAAAGTATGTGTATCATTGTCTAGTACCCAAGATACAGGGAATACTAGTTTGGGGCTAATGTGTGTAAATGGTGTCCAAGGTATTATAGTTAAGGATTAAATTTACGGTTTATAAGTGGAAAGTCTCAGGTTTTGGAGCTTTGTACGTCGCTATTTACCTCAAATTTATAGGGATATCATTGTCTGGGTCTGGGTCACGTATTGGTTGGCAGCAGCATATTTGTGCCCCACTTTCATCCAGTCATTGAATGCTCTAATAAAGTTTAAATAAATAAAAATAAAAAAACATCGGGGTGTTTTATTTTTTTAAACACAATAAATAAAACCATAAGTCTTAAATGTTGCTGATTTGTTTCCTTACTAAGCTGAAAACTTTTGAATCTCTGATCTGATTTTGATATCTAAGAACTATTGCAAGGTAGCGCTAGAGTGGCCCAAACAGTTACTCAGACCAAACAGACAGACAGACAGACCTAACTTGTTCGTCGGGTGATAATAATAGACAATATGCCTGTCCGACTCCAAGGTCCCATAGCGCGCCCCCCCCGGAACATTTACCCGGAGAAAATTACAGGAAACATCCAGAATATTCGAGAAAACGACACGAATAGCTACGACATATTTACTGGGAGTTTGTGCGCCTTGGGGCGATAGCCCGGGAGATGTTGTTCTAGAAAATCCGTTTCGTTTCAGAAAAGAAAAATAATAAAACTTAAAAAATATATAATTATAGCGGCACATAAATTGCTTCTGGCCCCAAACTAGGATATCCTGTATCGTGTGAGTAGAAACAGCTTTATCACAAATATATAAACATCCAAGACCTGGGTTTTTTACTGCCCAGCCGGGATTGGAACCCGGGACCTCCCTTGGGAGGCAGGGCCTCCTACAACGCCACAGAGTTTGTCAAATTAGCACCACACCTTTTCCCTTTTGGGATGGTAGAAGCACAGATGTAAGAATTTACTAGGAATTTGTATGCCTTCCCTTTTGGCATACTTGAGGTACAAATTTGAGCCTGCGTATGGACAGAAAATGTGTCTATTTTAGACGTGAGTTAACGATTTTGAGTGAACTTGGAAAACTCCATACAAATTTATATGGAGTTGTCAAAGTTCGAGTTCGGTGATAATTCAGCAAAATTTAACCTGAAAACTCTCTGGAATTATAACGAATTTAATAATTTGCTTTATATATCAGATTGGATTACACAGGTTATATCGCAACGCAGGCTCTAGTATCATTTGGCAGGATAATGGGGGGAGAGGGGGTGGAGGGGGAGGGCGGAAGTCCCCCATCCCCGTGACACTACTCGCGTTACAAGGTGATGCACCGTTCTTGAGAAAATTAACTTTTTGTAACCTCATTTTTGAGGTTATATATTATGTATTACATAATTTTGTTACGAATGTGACCAATTTCGCATTATTATTTCAAAATCGCCTTAGCTCCGGCTACTAAGGCTTATAAAAAAGGCAAGTATTTAATCACACATCAAAAATATTGATTTTCACAGCAAAAAAGGATCAGAAAAACTTTTTTTTTGTTGTTCTTACATGTTAAAAGTAATACTTCACCTAAGCTACCGCAGTATTTTGCCCTGAAATTTGCTGTAAAAATCTGAATATTTGCAGTGCAAATAAGTATTATTGATGTGCAGTTTAGTTTAATAATATTAGAACATTCACGAAACTCGAGAAGAAACGGAATGAATGAATGAAAATTCTGTTTTTTTTTGCGTGAAATTTTGGACCATAGACTGTTTTACAACACCATATTAGTACTCAATTGCCCATTTGTACATTTCGTTATCGGTTTTTATCTGATTTGAGTTTAGAAACGATTTTAATTAAAACTCGATAAATATGCATTACCTTGTAATAAGAGTGGTAGTGTTATAATGAGGGAGCCAGCCCCTACCATATTTACCCCTTTTACCCCCCTTCTCCTGCCAAACGATTCTAGACCCAAGCCCAGGTATCAACTATAACTATGTTAAAATAATACTAAATAACGACATAAACAAACCTAAATAAGAAAAATCGGCTCTCGGTCTAACCCAACATCACCCGTCCCAAGGGTTTATTCTCGCAAATTGAATAGGTAAATTGTTCAGACGCAACTCGTACAAATTCATACCACTGACTATAGCAATGACGATCAACTTAAATATGCCGCCTTTTACCTAAATTTACTGTGACGACGTCTTTGAAAAACAGGACCATGGGTTTATAATGATTGATGTGTTATGTCACGGCTGAAGTATATTACTGTAGACTTATGTATTTCTGATGTCAGTCGCAATAGCATTCAAATTAGAAATTGGCCAATTACATCGCAAGAATAGAAAGCTCGTGCAAAATAATCTGTGCTGAATGGTCTAGAAGTCAATTTGACCGGGCTACCTTCTGATTCTAGTTTTTGAATAAAATAAAAACAAACATAGTGTCCTGTCTCATACCATCCCATACGGGGCGGCAGATGCACAAATTGTGTACGACCAAGATTAGCCAGTTAATCAATAGTCCATTATGCGTGACAGGGGACTCCCCTATCTCAAATTCTTCATCGTAAATTGAATCTTAGCGAAACAATTCCAACGCGGATATTACAAAAGGTTTTGAATAATTTTGTGAAAAATTACGCTGGTATTTATGTGCAGTCGGTTTTTGATTGTGCAAACTTCGACACTATTTACGCTCAACCAAAATAAATATTTCTCTAATCAAATTGTATATCTGGGAAACGCCATTGGCACTACAAATATTCGACTATTTCCATGTTCCCTAATGTCTTCATCAACGCCACTTCAGTTAGAAACTCGTATTTGGTTTAGCGAATAACTAGTTTTGACCAGTACTCATGCTAGAAGCAAATGACAAATGTCTCTAGCTCCCATTCCTACAGTTTAGAACACAAGGTGGAGCCGCAGCAGGTCCAGTTTTACGAAACGGCTCAAATGAAATGTAGATTTGTCCCTGGCTCCCTCGCGGTCCGAGACTGCAAATTGTGCAACATTAACATACAGATACGCCTATGTGTGCGTGCTACACACATAGTATACGCACTTGTGCAAACACCCACATCATTAGGGCTTGGGATGATTCTGCTAGCGTGGCAATTGTGAAACTCTGAAGCAAGCTCCAGTTATGTTCTTTTGTCCGTACCGTGCCTCCGTTTCGTATCAGCGCTGCGATCCTAAACACTGGACGGGAAGTGAAATAGTGTGTCGCTCTCTTCGCTGCGATCGTCGCGTATTTATTTCTGTGTCAAGTGTGCGACCTGCGCATGCCGCGAACACGAGTACCATACCTTACAAAAAACGAGTTTTTTGTGTTGTTTTTAGGGTTCTGTAGAGAAACAAGGAACCCTTATAATTTCGTCATGTATTCTGTGACCAGCTTTACGATTTTAATACAAAAAAAAATCCCCATACATGAAACTGAAAACATATTTTTTTTCATTAATCCTTTATGTGTGGGGTGTCTATAGATAGGTCTTAAAAATGAAGTTGAGGTTCCCGAAATCAAATGTGTGTCCCCCCTTCTAACTTTTACGGTAAGAGAGTGAAAAATCTACAAAAATATTTACTGTACCTATATGTGTCAATACAAACTTTCAACAAAAATGTGTTTGAACAAATTAAAATAAGCAGTTTTTAAGAAATAGAACCTTTATCAAAAACCGCAATCATAACTTTGTCATGCATAACACTATGAAAAATAAAGTTACAACACAAACATCCAATCACATAATTACTTGCTACAACGGAACCCTTCATGGGCGAGTCCGACTCGCCACTTTTTTACTATTTGCTGTTATGGTGGCAACAGAAATATATCATCTGTGAAAATTTCAACTGTCTAACTATCACGGTACATGAGATACACTTCGTGACCGACGGACAGACAGACGGACGGACAGCGGGGGCTTAGTAAAAGGGTCCTGTCTGGCACCCTTCAGGTACGGAACCTTATAAGCTGATAACAGTAAAAAACCGGTCAAGTGCGAGTCTAAATCGCGCACGAAGGGTTCCGTACCACCGTTCAATGGAAGCGATGGTGTGGAGTGAATAGTTTGGATTTTACACAGCAAAATATTGTTTACAAAGTTATTGGTGCGGTTACTTTCACACTCCATATACGTAACCAGGTGCATCCATAAGTTTGTATGTGGTATTGAAAGAATTGTTGTATGGGAGCCCCCTTAAATATTTCTTTTATCCTGTTTTTTAGTATTTTTTGTTATAGCGGCAACATAAATACATAATCTGTGAAAATTTCAACTCTCTAGCTAGCTAGGTTCTTGAGATACAGCCTGGTGACAGACGGACGGACGGACGGACGGACGGACGGACGGACAGCGGAGTCTTAGTAATAGGGTCCCGTTTGGAACCCTTCGGGTACGGAACCCTAAAAAATAGAAATGTAAGTTAAGCCACACACAAATGTAGTTATTAAAGATTTCACTGCTCACGCATGCCTCCGCCCACATAACATGCAACTGCGTCATCCATCACTATTAAGAGACGCTTCAAACCTCCTTATGATAGTTTTGCTCAATAATTGAACACTGCTGCAGCAGATATCTATATCGTTATCCTCAGCGATGCCCGGGTCCAATTACTTGCTCTTGCTCGCTGCTTTGTTTCCATTTAGTCCAATCGTTAGAAGGTTTATTGAGAGCCTCGGAGGTAATCGGTTTCATACTCTTTATAGCGCGATGTTTTAGAAGACGGGTTTTAATTTTTGAACTTATTTGAGATTTTTGTGTTAACGTATTTGGAAAACATCATCTTACAGACGTTCTTATAATGCTGATGAAAAACATCCTGCGGCAACCTCTGCCTAACTGCGACGGGTGATGGAATACATCGTGAGAAAACCTTCATCACTCCATTAGCTGCGACGATAGGCTAGCCCATTGTCACGCAAAATGGAGGATTGATCATTTGGCTAAATTTGCGATTAACTGTGCCTCTGAGGTCCCATATAGGAAAGACGAAAAGCTAGGTTTTATTGAATTTAAACCCATTATCTATCTGCCGGTATAAATTTGTGCCAGCACTAATGATCAATTTTCGTACCGTTTCCCGATCCTGAATAGCTTATAAAATTAAGAGGTTGAAAGTTAGTTTTTATTTTTACATCGCCTGAGTTGATGGGTACACTGCATCAAAAATTATGAGTATTTTTTTACTTTAACACCTTGATTGACTTTGGGTATCCTGGGTACCCAAAATGCTGTTAAAGGTGTTGAACTCTATTACCATGGCATTAAGTTCAAAGTTTT
This sequence comes from Argyresthia goedartella, assembly GCA_949825045.1. NCBI lineage: Eukaryota > Metazoa > Arthropoda > Insecta > Lepidoptera > Argyresthiidae > Argyresthia > Argyresthia goedartella. Next base: position 29,937,608 of record OX463826.1, on the reverse strand, counting down.
CAACCCGTGGAAATGTCAAGCTTTTCCACAGAATCATTGATGTATTAAATGATAAATGACAATCAAAGAGTTACCCAAAGTAATTTAGGTTTTTCGTGATGAATAACACTATAAGTAATTTAAGAAAAAAATAATCGTAAATACCTAAGTTACTTAAAAACCTTTAATTTTCGGATAGGGTATTAAATAGTTAAATTTGCTAAAAATGGGCTTTACCTTACCCCTTACAATATTAATTACCAGTCACGATGTATAGTAGAAAAATATCATAAAATGATTAAATTGCTAAAATCTCAAATTTTATTAGGTGTAAATGTTAAAAACTAATGTATAAAGTCAGGCTTATTTCTAAAAGAATCTCTTCCAGCCAACCCAGTGAGGATTTGTAGATGAATAAAGCGGGTTTTGCAATGTTATTAAATACATACAATACACATGAATAGTTACAGAAATACATTATATATCACACTATAATCACTTGTAAGTTGTAAGTAATCCGGTAGGAAAGCTTATTCAGCTATTAAGGCTTGCTTTCGCAGAATAACTCCTCTGTACAGAATCAGATGTGCACACCTAGTTTATCAGAGGTGAAGTTTACGCAGACTCATTGCTTACTAATTAGAACTAATTATATAATCTAATTGCGGAGTGGTACAGGACACCATATTTTAATTCCAAGCAAAAATTTTACGTTTCGCTAATTGTTAAAAATTAAATTCTGGCGCACGTAGACAGCATGAAATGCAGGTAAACGAATTAACTGAAAATTGTGAGACAATCCTATCTGTCAGCCAAAATCTCTCCCGAATTTATCTCGTAGGTACTTACCAAGCGACCCGTTAAAAAAGCTCGCAAATTCGTCTTCCGTTAGATCCGGGACGAAAGCTCACTCCCGTTTAAGCTCAACAAAACTGCACATTTTCATTAGCTAATTGAGTTGTGCTCGTTGCCCCTCCTCAGGATATTCTCTTGTGATACATCTCAATTATACAAACATACAAAATAAACATTGCGTCACGCCATTTCTCATACAAGGTAGCAGAGGCACAGTTGTGCCCATGTAATCAATGTTCCAATATTCCATATTGCGTCACACGGGGCTAGCCCATCGCCGCAGCTATGACTTCCTCACGAAATGTTAGAACGTGTGGGAGGGGGACCGAGATCTCGGTCTCGGTCTCGGTCTCGGTCTCGGCTTTTCAACCGACTTAAAAAAGAAACGGATTCTCAATTTGTCTGTTCTTTTAATGTTTGTTACACGATACCTCTGTCAATTATGAACTGACTTTGATGATTCTTATTCTAATTGGTAGGTCATACTTCAGACTTGGTCCCATACAAATTTTATTAAAATTGATTGAGTGCATTTTTGAAAACATCAACAAAAAAAATAATGGTTTATGGTTCCGTGCAGCAAACGTTTCGATGAGGACTTTTCATTTATGTTCATATGACTTCATTCGCACCCCGACTCAATCCCGAGACAAAGAAATAGGGCTTGAACTTGAAATCGGATTTTTTAAGTTTTTAACTTGGTTAATTTGTAATTGGTGTATATACTGTAACACAATAACTCGTATTTGATTCTGAAATGGAAAGTTCTGTACTGTAATAAAATACAAAATAAGTAATAATAAAAAGTTGTTCTCTTTTATCATTTTAGGCCTTTAGGAATGAAATCAACTCGATTTTCGTGAATTCTAACCACCTATGGATCGGTCTCGATCTCGCCCGAGACTAAAATTTAGTCTCGGTCTCGGCCGAGACCAAAAAAATAGCCTCGGTCGGACCTAAAATATTAAAGTGTGCAACTGCGGTATGGTATTATATACAAATAACTACTGTAAAGTTTTTTATAGGGCAGCGATAAACATAACTTGGTATAATTTAAATTTTATTCTCTATTTTTTTTTTCTTTCTTTGTAGTAAAGTATGAAACGAATATAAGTAGTGCAGAGGATACGAGTAGGTGTGTGTGTGCACGGAATCTTTAAGATTATCACATTTGTCACACAAGCTTGTTTGCATTAGAAGAGTCATATTTGGAGTAGCACCGATTATCTTTAATGCCCTTCCGGACTCAATAAGAAGTATTGACCATTTACAACCATTAAAGACCACATTTCATGAATACTTAATTGACAAGGCATACTATAACTATCACAGATAGTAAAAAAGCTAATAATATGAATTACTATTTATAATAGAAATTAATTTGTATTTGTTTATCTTACTATTTTGACATTATTACATTGATACAACATTGATTTCGCCCATTCTTATATCTTAATTCAACTAATATTCCCTAATACTATCTCTAAATTAGGCTATATATTCTTTATAATTAACTTTTATTTAGAATTATGTCCAAGATAATTGAAACATGTGTACTAACTCAAAAAGCAATATTTTCATTCGCAATGGCCATGACATGATATTTGCACTATACAAGGCTGCCTTTTCATGCAGTTAGTAATAAAATTTGATATTTAAAGTCTCCGATATTATAATTACTTATCTTTTATTTATTAATTTAAAAAAATGCACTTGCTAATAGGATGGAATAGAGTTTAGTTTATATAAATGTATTTAACACTGTAAAATAACATTTATTTGCAAATAAATTCATGTGATTTGATTATTTTGAGCGCCCGCTAGGATCTACGGTAGGTTTATTTAATTTATTAAAAAATAATCTAGTAATCTCCATGAATGACTGTAAAACGAGAGTCGTAACTGGCTAAGAAATAATTAATAAACAACTCTGCGATATCTTTGGTTAGGTATAAGCTGTGACAGCGAAAAATAACAAAATTTAATCTAAATCTAAAAATCTAGAACCTTAGTCAAATAAGAGGAGACCGAGTAGCTGAACGTTTTACAAAAGATACATGGGAGATAGATGTAGAATGAAACGAACTCAAGGGCTATGAAATACACTGCTTATATGCAACCTGTACAAGAAACTCATACAGGTGTAATAGTTAAGTTTTATATTTGAGGAGGTTGTTATTGTTAGGATATCATATCTTTCTTAGTCTTGGATGTTTTATATGTATTTACATAAGTCTCTATTGAATATATCGTCTAGTATCCATAACACAAGCCTTGTTGAGCTTACTATGGGCCTAGTCCGATTTGTGTAAGATTGATTTTCCTCTAAGATTTATTTATTCTGACCAACTTTCACTTTAAAGCCGATTTATATGAATACAAATCTGCTGTCCGCCCTCAAATGGTATGGAGATACTTACAGTGAAAAACAAAGTTGCTCTAATCACATCGGTGTCACAGTGAACATTGTTCAGAACGATGTTCCTAACTACCACCTTAAATATGTCTAAACCTTTCCGTTACATTCTGTAAAGTCGACTACATCAACGTGTACACCAACCACCAACGTGTAGACCAATGTGTACAATCAAAGTCCCTATGATGCACGACATAAATATAAAAAAAGTCCAAAAGGGTGTAACTGGAGATCACGACTGTACACATTTAATACCGGGTTGTAGATAAATAAAGTTGGTTAACTGTGTGGGGAGGGGAGTGGGGAGGAACGGAAGAGCATTTAGTGCAGATTGGTTCATAAAGCGGAGAGGTTAGAAAAGATACGGGTATAGTTTTGTACAAACATTTTTATTTACCTAACAAATTTTATGGTCCATTTGAAAATGAGTAGGTTACTTTTAGCAGATATTTATGTGATCCAATATCATGATGATGATGATCATGAGGTGGGACACCCGCTGAACCACAGACTTGTGGTCGGTCCTCTACCGTGACTATATCACCAAATTCCCAGTGTTTAGGCACTGGTTACTGTTGGATCAACAGATGTCCCTCCCCAAAACTTCTTGTACGTTTAATGAATTCTAGGATGTCGCTCAACTTTAAGTTTGGCATATCATCTGCTTTAATATTATCCATCCCTAGTGTACACCATCCTATGTTAATACATAACGCATTCTCCCAAGAAATGCTGGCTACTTTCCTCCAAGCCACAGTGATGGCATGATGGGTCCTGTACGAGCCTTGAAAATGATAGGTCTCTATTTAGTTTGCAATGACCTGTCACCACATCTACCAGTATTGCTAAGTTGAAATGCTGGCTACTTTCCTCCAAGCCACAGTGATGGCATGATGGGTCCTGTACGAGCCTTGAAAATGATAGGTCTCTATTTAGTTTGCAATGACCTGTCACCACATCTACCAGTATTGCTAAGTTTTCTGTACTAAGATTTAGTAAATACATAGCCTTTTTGGGGTCTTTCCTTAAGATAAACATCTTAGACTACCTACAGTCTTTGGTGTTCTTCCATTCTTGGTTTGCATCTCGGGTAGCTATCATGTTGAAGATGTTTTTTGTGACTTATCTAATCCATAGAATAAGTGCTGTAATCTCAATCATTTAGTATTTTAAAACGCAATGAACGAAGAGGAAACGTTTCTCACGATCACGGGATCACATAAAAAAAAACTACAAAAGCAGTTTATTAGTTCAGAAGCCTTCAGATTCCACCGTGTGTCGTGGAAACCAATAAACTTTCGTAACAATAATCTTAACATCTAAGCCTGAGATTCCTCTATCACCACCACGTTGACAACAGACAAGCCGGCCATCAATCACCGGCACGAGGTGCCGAGTCGCAGGCGGCCATAACAATAAAACTGCGGGACTATCGCGACAAGTGGAGCGGAAGAGAAATATCTGCGGTGACCGGCGCACGAGTTGGGCTGTGGCGAGGGAAGAAGCGGGTCAGTAGCACAGAATACTTAATAGTACTACGTATAGAAAGATCACTCCGCACTCTCGCTGTGCGACAATAAAGCGCAGTCTAGCTCGCACATGCGTTACGCAACAATCGCTAAGCACCTACAGAATCGGTTGTCCCGCGAGTGCAGGCTAGATTGCGCCGCATCACTACGCCTGAGAGCTTCTTTTACTCTGACTTCACAAGGTCGTCTTGTAAACTCCTGTCTCGTTTGATCATGCTAGGGTTACCTACGTGCGATTTGTGTTTGTGAATTTTAGTCCACTCTGTGTAAGAGAGGTGTAATTATTACGTATTCAGGCTATTGGCAAATTCTAAAGCTAGGTAGGTACCTACCTTCTTATTTACGTAATTTTAATTTGTTTTATACTGGGTCTAAAGTGTTTACTTTTAGGTAAACAAAAAGGTATTAAATTAAAAAGGAATCCAATTTTATTTGTGAACAATTCCTTTAGACACCCTAAATTGTTAGGTACTTAAGAGAATCGTGTGGGCGCGAGATTCCATACAATAAGGGTAACCTTTTTCACCTCTTAAACCTTGTCCGATTTTCACAATTTTTTCACATGTTTGAGATACTATGAAAAACTATGCTCGTGCGTTTTGTTTTTTTTTTTAATATTTTTTATTTTAGTAAATATAAGTACCTAAACATTCACTTTTTTGACCAAAAAAAACCCTCCAGCATTTTATTTATTTTTAAACAATCAAGCCAGATTTTCAAAAAAAGGAAAAACTACAAGCATCGTTTATGATGTGTGGAAACTAATGATACCAAATTTGTCTTATTCCATAAAGGTTTAGGGGTAGAAAAACGTTACCGCCCAAAAGCATAATTCGGCCGAAAATTTAGGCAATTGCGCTCTTATAGCTCTAAGATAGCTTGTATTTTGGTAAATACCTACTCTCGCCGAGTTCTGTCGCCATTCGCTCGTCTTAAGTCATTGTTGTTGCAAAAATCACTTCTTTCATCAAGTCTTTTAACTTTAAATATCAAAGAAGTATCATCGGCAAACAATACTAACCCATGTTTTGCTTTAACAAGGTAAGGTAAATCATTAATATATACTAAAAACAAGAAAGGACCAAGAATTGAACCTTGCGGTACGCCCATACTTATTGAAGACCCAGGTGATCTTTTCCCATTAACACCGACCATCTGAACCCTATCTGTTAGATATGACTCCAGAAGGCCAAGTGCCTGATCTTTTACACCATAATGGCGTAACTTCCTGACAAGAGTGTCATGATGGACGCAATCAAAAGCCTTGGATAGATCGCAGAAGACACCTATTCCATTGCTTCTGAGGAACGGCTAGCGCGCGAGGCGTCTGCGAGACAAGCGAGCGGCATCATAACTGAATTCCCGTCGGTCGGGTTGGCCGGTCGAACGTACCTATACTGTTGAGTGAGACCCCCCGGTCAGGAGTCAACTTCTGTTTTTTAAAACCTAGCCCCATCCATCGTGAGGAAACCGTCATTCCACTAGCTGCGGCGATGCATGTTGCGATTCCAAAGCCAACTGCTGCTGTTGACCACGTGTCGCATGAGCGTGTGAGCGAGAAAGCGGTAGTACCTTATGACCACTTCGTGAGTACGCGCTACAGCCGAGGTTCGTCGTGAGTGTGGGTGTGACTTGGGACATTGTATGTTACTATTACAGTATGGACCTTAGTTTAACAAAAATTAATATTACACAAAAACGTCGTTAAAAAAAATGTAAAGTGTGTGTCTTACTCACGCACGAAGGGTTCCGTACCATCGTACAATGGTAGAGACGGTGCGGCTACTTTCACACTCCATGCACTTAACCAGGTGCATTCAAAAGTTTGTATGTGCCCATATTTATTTTATTCTGATTTTTAGCATTTTTTGTTATAGCGGCAACAGAAATACATCATCTGTGAAAATTTCATCCGTCAACTATCATGGTTCATGAGATAGAGCCTGGTGACTGACGGACGGACGGACGGACAGCGGAGGCTTAGTAATAGGGTCCCGTTTGGCACCCTTTGGGAACGGAACCCTAGAAAGGGCGTCAGTGACACGGTGCCTCGTAGTTTAGCCATTCAACCCACTCCGACATGTTCTCCCCCGCCACCACGGCCACGTTTGTGGCCACGCATCAAACGGTAGTTCAGATAGAAACTATTTATCGTCCGCACAACACAAGTGATCTCGCACCTCTGTGTCTAGTTGGGAAGGGGATAACAATACAATACTGTCACTGCACATTGTATTGTGATACGAGTAGATACAAAGTTGAGATGGAGTTTGAAAGTCTTGTATCATTTTGCGACCTCACACATTTATGGACTATTGAATAAGGCTATGTGGGCAGTGTTGTGCCCGTGCCACCCCGGATGGGAAAAGGCGTGACGCTATGTTTGTGCTTTTGATCAAATCATCCAATCCTCACCTCATAGTGCACGTTCCGGTACACTCGACATATCTCAATATTTCAATATACTTTATTGCACGGTAGATAATGAGTAAAAATACAAGAACACTCATATTTAAAATGAGATTTTTTGTAGCGAACCAAGGCAGGTCAGGACAGTCGAAGAGAAGAAAAAGAGAAGGGCAGAAATAGAAGAATGCAGAAGAGACAAAAATTACATTTGCTTAGTATGTGTAAATATCTACAATAATAAAGGAATTTGGATTTGATTTGAGTCTATTGCTAGAAAGGGCAGTCTGTCTGGTGAACAATAAATTAAATGACTTTAGTATGCAATTTAATAAAAGTAATAACTACATAATACTTACAAACATACTCAAACTTAATACGGAAGAGAAAGGAAATGCAGTTTCAATCTTTTCTTGAAAATGAAAATGGATAGACTATGCCTAATAGCGCAGAGTGTTCGTAAGAATCAGTGTTGTGCTGAGCAGTTGAAAGAAGAGACACCGTAATATCATATCCAGGCTGCGCCAATGGGATAACTCCCTGCCACGCAATAATGCTGAAATCAAACCAAATCAAATCAAAATTTCTTGGTTTACTGTAGATATTCTATTCATAGAATAAATAATTTTTGCCTCTTCTCTTCATTAGAACTGTGGAAACCTCACACGGAAAAAGGTGTGACACTTAGTGTGTGTTTATGCAATTCATCTATGCCTTGCCTCATGGTGTGAAATGAACCAGATAGCTAAGCCGGATCAAGTTTGCACATTTCCTAGAACACATTCCGGTAAGTTGACTGTGCGCGTTGTGGTCTCGTGCGAATGTCGGCGGCGGATTCACTTAACAGTTTGCGAGTTAGCTTGATTGTTGCGAGAAATGCTTGTGTACTCGTTTTATAGCTATAAATACTAGTTTACTACTTAGAGCAAGTATCCAACTATCTAAAAGATAACTTAGAGAATTCGATGATAAAAAATCATTGTTGGGAAATATAATATTATATGTTAATAGGAAATCTATTAAAAAAAGCGTCCGTGGCCTAGCGGTATTCGCACATTCGGAAACGATCGTGCGGATAACATCTGGTTGGGACGGGTACTGGATGGGTGTCCGTTTCTATGTGGCATTTGTTGCGGGCGCTTCCGTGTTTCGGATGGCACGTTAAGCTGTAGGTCCCGGCTGCTGTCGCCACTCGGAGGCAGTAGTCTTCAGAGGTCCTATAGGGCAGCGTGATGTTTCAGTTTCAGTTTATTAGTTTCATGATGACTTCTAGATGACTTCTAGATGACTTCTGACAGTCACTCAACCTGCACTGCCACAGTGCAGGTTGAGTGGTGGAGTCCAAGGGCCAGAAGAGTCTGCTGGACAGCTTCAATACGATCAAGTCGTACATCACTCAGGGGGTGCCGGTGCCGGATACCTACAAGAGCCATGTCGTGAATATATGCTCCACGATTGACGCGAAGCTGCTTGAGGAGGCAAATCTAACCATAGTGAAGACGAGTAGGTAATAATGTCAACATATATATCTAAAAATCAATTTGTGGGAGTTTCTACGCCCTCCTTCTCCCACAGTGGTCCAATGTAGAGAAGTGGCAAAATTGATGTTTGCTAAGTATATGTAAATATCTACAGTAATAAAGTACTTTGACTTGACTTGACTTGACTTAACAAAGAAATGTATGACGTTTGACGACCCGAATGGCTGAGTCGGCAGTGACCCTGCCTATGAAGCTAGGGGTCCCGGGTGCGAGTCCCAGTGGGGGCAAATATTTGTTTGATGAGAACGGATGTTTGTACCCTAGTCATGGTTGTTTATCCATCTAAGTATAATATTTATCTATATAAGTATGTGTATCGTTGTCTTGTACCCAAGATACAGGGAATCCTACAACCTGCACTACCACAGTGCAGGTTGAGTGGTGGAGTATGGCCCAATCTCACTCGTATCCGGGTAAAGGCCCGTGCCCCTCGGTGGGGACATTAATTGGCTACATTATTGCATATGAAAAAAAAAACTAAACAGATGTTTTTCACCAAAAACTTGCTAAAACTTGCTATTTCTTGAGGGCTAAAAAGGACATTGATATGGTTTTTGCTTCAAAAAATATGTATTCAAGGTATCTTTAAACGGTGTGGTTGTAATTAAGAATAAAAAAATTGTAAAAAACGGAGCGTTTTCTTTTATTTATTCGGCTGAGAAGGTGATGGTCGCCGGTCGTGCAGTGATCATACAAAATTAATGCGTCCGTAGAATGCCAAGTGTTGGACGCAACTTGCCCTACAAACCCTGTCTCAAGTGTTGGACGCAACTTGCCCTACAAACCCTGTCTCTACTCCATTCGCTTGACTGCATATGACTAATAACTAAGCGAGATATATTAGAATAGTTAGTTGGTCCGTTTGTTTGCTGGGTATTAAGTTCAGTACTGGAAATATAGTGTTTTCCTTACTTGGCCCTTATCTACCGAATATATCTACGAACTACCAATGGTTTCTATGTAATAATAATAATACCTTAGACACTATTTACACACATTTATCTAACCCCTAAACTAGGATTCTTTGTATCTTGGGTACTAGACAACGATACACATACTTATGTAGATATATATTATACTTACATAGATAAACAACCATGACTAGGGTACAAACATCCGTTCTCATCAAACCACTATTTGCCCCCACCAGGACTCGAACCCGGGACACTTGGCTTCGTGGGCAGGGTCGACTCGACCATTCGGGTCGTCATATGTTTATCTATATTAGATACGGAAATTCACGTTCGTAATTTCTTTGTAGTAGAACGTTTTGTTACTATTGGTATTAAAAGGAACTTGTTAGTTCACGTTAGGTCCTTTCCTGATTACTATTTGTATAAAAAAGTAAAAATAACAAAACATTTTAAATTTTTTTAGAATGTACATTTAATCACAAATAATATAATAACTAAAAATTACATATAAATATTTAAAAAAAAATAACCAGGTCCTGCCGCCGTCGCTAGGCAAGGTGCCTGGCAGCGTTGCCTCGCTCCACATGGCGAGGCTCAGCCGTTGCCCAAGGTAGGCTCCAACTTATTGTACTACATAAAACAGACATACAGATAACTTATAATTGAAAGAAACAAGTACAAAGGAGAGCTTATCTCTTACAAGATATTTCTTCCAGCAACCCATGAAGATAGGAAAGGTGATGGTTGAGCGGGGGAAGAACTGTGCGTAAAATATAAAGTACAAGATACAAATATAAATTATTAAGATAACTGGCCCCTACACTTGGATACCCTGTCTGCTATTAATTCTAACCACCATGTCCCCAACCTTTTCATTATTTATAAAAAGCCTTCAGTTACGCGCTCAGTTTTGCATTATTAAAGCACATTATCTCAGCACGTACATCCTATACGTTATAAGGTCCACACTGCACCGTAAATATTAGGGGATGGGCAGGCAGAGGCCCAATTCTGCTAATAGAATGACGGCTTACTAATAATGACGCGTCAACGACAATAATTTTTTAATATTATCTGACGTTTCTGTTCTCCCTATGGTGAACAATATATAATATATGTCACCGTAAGATTGTCAAAACCGTTAGTTGATAAACTAACGTTTCATTTCTCGTTAGTTGAACAACTATCGACAGATAATAAACTGTAGCGTACTGCTTACTATATGAAGCGTTAGATGATAAACTAACGGTTAAAACCGTTAAATAGTAAACTTGTTAAAACTTGAATTGCAAACGAAATACCAGGGCAAACACTGCGGTAGATTAGGTGAGACTAGAGAGGGCGAGCGCAGCGAAGCCTTCGAATAGTCTTCGTGTTAGGTTGACATGTAAGAAACGTAAGTTCTAAACCCTGTCGGTCTGGTTTACTATCTGTCGATAGTTGATCAATTAACGCGTTAGTTTATCAACTAACGGTTTTGACTATCTTACGGTGACATATACATAGCGTCACACCTTTCCACACAGGGGTTGGCAGAGGTACAATTATGCCCGTGTTTATCCAGTTATTCGATACTCCATTTCGCGTGATAGGGGTTTAGCCTGTCGCCGCAACTGTGGTTCCTCACGATGTTTTCATCACCGTAAAAACTTCCGTTTAGTGACCATGGTCACCACCGGAATCGAAATTTCGAACCCACAACCCCAGCGAGAGAAGCGAGCATAAAACCAGTAGATCATGGAGCTCTTTGTAAATATCTAATATGCAAATTAGCTTAATTGCCCAAATAGGATTCTCCAAACACCAGATAAATAAAACCTAAAGTTGACCGACATCGTCGCGGAGTATCACTGAACCTTGATTGTCTGCCGACGACCTCTGTAGCGCTGGAATTTTCGCTCTGCCTGCCACGCGAAAGGTGCCGGGTTCGATCCCCGGCTGAGGATGCAGAAAAAAAACTCCCAGATCTTGGATCAGAAAAACAGCGACGCGGGTTCTGTGCCTGTATGTAAATGTTTGTTTGTTTGATGATACGATGGAATAGAGCCAGATCTGCAGTTGCGGTCGGGCTACATATCGCCGGCTACGAAAGGTATTTCTTAGAAGTAGGTACATAGAGACCAGTACTGCGGTCGCGACATGTCGCCGGCTGCTGCCGTTCGATATACCTTCATTGATCTCCCACTGTATTAGCGGAATCAGGTCCGAGGAAAAGGGATAATAATTTGCCACGCGTGCGGTCATTCCTGGGGCAAAATATTTTAATAAAAGGAGTATAATTTATGGTTTTCGGTATATATTAGATTTTTGTTACCCCGATGGTTTAGCAAAGATTTTTCAATTTCTACATTATGGTGACGTTTGCCTTAGTTAAACAGAAATCTAGCAGAGTTATTTGGATATTCGTATTGTGGATTTACTTTGTATTGTTTTCTGACCTGCCTAAGTAAATAACGAAAATCAAAACGGGATGTTAAATAAATATTTACTTACATCAGAGAGATATAGAAATAAATAAATCATAACCTTTTCCCACAAGAAGAAGCAGATGTACAGTTGGTCCTGCGTCTATGAGAGAGATATAAGGCCTATATTTTCCCCGCTGATTTCATTAGCTTAGCATAAACCAAACATTAGTACGTTTTTGAATTGTTAGTTTAATTTTATTGAAATGTATTCAATGTACGCTGTGGGTTGAAAAGGGTTAACTGCAAACAAGGAGGTGTAAGTATGGAGACACCATGTTAAGCGTATCCAACCCATCTGGCCAATTACAAGAATTTTTAAACCAGCATTATTTTCCGTGTGATGTGTGAACTTGTATGCGTCATTTACGATGAAATTGGAATGTGTAGTTGCATTTCTTTATTCTTGGGAGCAGGACTTGGGGACTTGACATATCCCGTGTCACAGATTGCAGACATTCCGAGATACAGATTGAAAACGATATTGTTATTAGGTTTTAATGAGTTAAATTAATGTAGCCCATTAATGTCCCCGAGGGGCACAGGCCTTTACCCGGATACGAGAAAGATTAAGCCACACTCCACCACGCTGGCTCAGTGCGGGTTGATGGGGAGTGGTTTTACGACCACTACCACACGTAGCGATAGTAGCTGGGACCTACAGCTTAATGTATCAGATAATAAGAACTTTTAGGGCCTCACAAAAAAAAAACCTGTTCAACACTTGTTTAAAGACAAAAATATATAGGATTTGACGTTTGTTGCGATGTTAAACCGTGTTTAACATTTTTTGTAGTAACACGGTTAAGAATGCATGCATCATGCATCTGTAAGCCTAGATTACATTTTTATATCTCGTTTTAACTGAGTAATAATGTGGTGTTTAAATCGGCGTCAGGAACAGGTCACGGCACGTGCGATTAAGATTTTTTTCCATATATTTAGTAAGTTAATTACAAAAGTGTTGATGCTCTCCAGGTAGCCTACTGTTACATAGTATTTATTTCAGAATTTTGATGTGATATATACGGATAATTATGAGCGATGCCGCGGGATTTCGGATACCAGGAAAAATGCCCAAATGACAGCTCGTGTCAAATAATCGCGGTCTGATTTGATAAAACAACAAATTGAAGTTTGCGAACGGCTTTTAAAGCGATAAGGATTGATTTCAGAGATACAGAATAGAGTGGTGATATGGAATACTGGTGCTTCAACTGATTGAGCCAATGGAACTATTTTTGTTATCCGCATGAAATAACAGACTTTTCGTAGTTTTCTAAATGGGTCAGATAAAAAAAACAAAGGTACCAAACTAAGAAAACCACTTCGAGATAATTGTGTTTCTAGCTAAATTTCGTTATTCACATCAAAAAAAAAATCTGTTATCTGTAAATTATAAATTACTGAAATATCCGTAAAAACATTAAGTACTTCATTTGTCTATGCCGTAGTTTGTTCAAATTCCCTACGCTGTTAAGTTAGCTGTTCTGTAAAACTGTCAAGTATCGTCTGTTTGATAATGCACCTGTCAGTCAATAAAGCAAATGTCAGTCGGACGTAAGGTATATAAATATCATAGTTTTTTAGTTTTATAATCGAAAACAACCAGTCTCAAGTACAACCGTTCCAAAACTGTGAGCAACAGATGTTACGAAGGGTGTTATTTTAAAAATTATTAATGATATAATAAGACATCCACCCGAAATATTCAAATTTAACAAAATAAAATAAAAAGTAGTTCCGTATTCTTTTTCAGCATGGCGCATTGTTCAGTGTAACACACGCAAAAGAACAATCGTACATTGAAGTGAGATTTAAAAGATAGGTAAATTATCTAAAAAATTAAGTTTATCGTTATATCCTTTTCGTGGGAAATTTCATTGCGAACTACAGAAGGCGCCTCTAATCCTAACTATTCTGATGCACATCACGGGTGCAGCCACGAATTATGCTAACTCCCGCTTATGCTAATGCGAATCGCATAAGAATTCATTTGTCTCTTTTCGAAATAAATATTTTATTCATAGCCGCTTTTGAGTCCGGTTTTATTCGTTAGCGCGCCGACGAATACGCTCTTTTGGAAGACTGTTAAAGGAGTTACAACTACCTCAAAGGTTAAGACGGTCATAAATATTTACAAAGGAATATGGCAACGGTATGGCTCTGCTGGTTTATGTTAATTATTTAAAATTCTATGCTATACATTTGAGTAGGTGAGCATCTTTGTAAATTTAATTTATAGGTATCTATTAAACTTGCAAAGGAAGCTACTAAATTTCTTACTTAAACTTTGAGCTACAACTGAATAATGACAATGACTCTCTAATTGTGTTGCTGCTGTCATCAGTTTATTATACTTTATTTGTAAGGTGCAAGCACACACACAAACACACAACACACTAAACACTCCACATTCGTGAGGTGAAGAAGACAAACAACATTGATGCAAGAGTTATGGAATAAATTACACGGGAAACTCAAAATTGCTGACTAGTGCACTGAACGACTAGGGATGTGCGATATACATATATCGATGAGGACACGGTAGTGCCCCCAACAGGAGTTAACCGATACTACCGATATTTCTCGAAACCTAGTTTTTACCTAGATTGTCAAAAACCGAGGGTAGTTGAAAATATCGCGATTTTGAATCCAATGCTAATGTAATAAAATTTGAAACCTATAACGGAAATGTGGCGTTACTAACGCCGATGGTAATCGAGGGGTTAAAGAGCAAAATTTCTTAGGATAAGAAGTGGTCAGCAAAATAATATACTTATTTATGCTGCCTGCTTATATCTATAGGCTGTTTGCCTGTCGATCTGCGGTAGTTAGGTACGGTCTACAAATGACAAAAATTCTCAAAAAGCGTTAAAATTAAGTCGGGGATTTTGGTGTTTAAAATAATGTCTTTCATTTATCAATTACATCGACAATCACCTCAACTCAACTCTAGCCGTAGAGTAGCAGACATATCTCGAAGCGTCATCATTCCGCGATGAAATCCCGCTGAGTGCTGTCAAACTGCATGCTCGCTATGCCACCGTTAGTCGACTGTGACCGGCTTAGTCAGAAGGTAAAGCTTCATTATATGTCTCTTGAAATATCCTGTTATCCGAGAGCTTTTATCCAGTGGCCAAAGTTCCATTTTCAAACACATTTAATAATAAGTGTTATACGGTATTTGACTGCTAGTCAAAATAGATTATTTTTATGAACTGTTGAAATGGAAACATTGTTCACGAGTTTTATGAAATTCTAAAATGAGACGTCATATTCAAATGCTGTCTTTTTATTACAAAATTGAGTTTATACGATACAACTGCTTGAAATATACTTAAAATTCTGATATTGTCAAACGTTTTGCAGAAATAGCTTAAGCTTGAGATATGTTTCTAGATTTATTGGACAACCTTGTCAAATACCGTATTGTGATGACTCTGGAACCTGTCTACTTGATTTAATTGTAATCGTGTTTTGCAGTCGGTAGCCTTGTCATGTAATTCTCACAAATAAGAATTTCAATCGCTTTTGAAATATTTACCTGTCTTTTATTGCAACTTTGCTTGTCCAGTGATAATATTTCAGAAATATCATTTAATTTTAATAAGGCTACTGAACGCCTTCAAACTGACGTTTCACTAATCACAATCGTTATAAATGACACAATCGCGCTCGTATGAGATATTCGCGTTCTGATTGGTCTAACATCTTTGAAA
Organism: Argyresthia goedartella; assembly: GCA_949825045.1. Classification (NCBI taxonomy): domain Eukaryota; kingdom Metazoa; phylum Arthropoda; class Insecta; order Lepidoptera; family Argyresthiidae; genus Argyresthia; species Argyresthia goedartella. The sequence continues at coordinate 29,921,781 of OX463826.1, read as the reverse complement.
TTGGCAAACATCCTTCAGAACACCAATTTTAAAGTGATGGCGATGATAGAAGTCAGATATACATAATACAGCTACTGGATATCCATTATCTCAGCAATTTGCATTGAATCTACTGTCAGTCTACTTTTTATATAGGCACAGATGTACATTGTTTCTGGTGACCGTATAGGAACCAGAAACAGCGAGGTCAAAACATGTAAACATCCAAGATCTGGGGATATTTTGTCTCTTTCTCCCCAGTCGGGATTGTAACCCGGGACTTCTCGCTTGGAAAGCACAGCCTCGACCGCAACACCACAGAAGTCCTAGTAACGTGTAAATAAAGCATGCAACGTCGTCATAGCAACGTACGTGCTCTAATGGCATGGCTCTTTTGGGTACAGTTTGCTATACGATATTTAACCTTAGATGGGTCGAAAATTTAATTCCGTCGATTATACCACATAAAACACTCATTCAGATAACTTCTAATAAAAACATGTACAAATGCGTGCTTATCTCCAACAAAATAATTCTTCTTTATTGAAAAATTACCGGATGTAAGTACTATTTAGAAATAATAATACCTTGGACACTATTTACACACATTGATCTAGCCCCAAACTAGGATTCCCAGTATCTTGGATAATAGACAATGATACACATACTTATATAGATAAATATTATACTTAGATAGATAAACAATCATGACTAGGGTACAAACAACCGTTCTCATCAAACAAATATTTGCCCCCACCGGGACTCGAACCCAGGACCCTTGGCTTCGTAGGCAGGGTCACTGCCGACTCGGCCATTCGGGTCTTCAAAAGGTTTTGTTTGTATCGATTTAATGATGAAATTTGTAAATTTTCTGTCAGCATCAGTATATTTTTGTAAGCCTATTCCTTTCCTTACGAAATCTCAAACAGTATTGAATTTCACATATTTCAGCAAGACTCGTAATCCGATAGAATGGGACGCGATATAACAATCGACAAAGACATCAAAGACATGTGATTGGTCAAAAGAAGAAATCTTATTTGCAATCTTTCTTTGATTCCCGTGACGTTCAGCTTTTTTCATCAACTCAGAAAGATAGGTATAAGAGAAATTACCCTCTTTCAAATCTATTTTTAAATTACTGTATTTTCGTCCGTGATTAAAATATTTAGATTATTTCGTAACTAGGCATATGTAGAGCGCAAAAGCTCCGTTGGTTTCATTGTCGTTTCAAGTCGTCTAGGATTAGTGTTTTAAATTGTCTATAATTCTCGGACCTTATTGATGTTTTGTGTATTGGTTGTTACCTTAAGTGTTTCTTGGTGTATATAATTAGTTTAGTCATTTTCAGGAGTAACAACTCTCGACATCTTAAATAAAGGTAGAACTTATTTTATTTCATTATATTTCATATATTATTTCATGAACATGTTAACTTACTAGGCTTCCCTGAAAATTTGTGTCAACCAAACACACAAAAAACTTTCACAACCCAACGTAGGCGTTTCTCAATCACACAATGAGCGCAGCGCCCCGTGAGGGGCGCCACAACGTTGTATAACATCACAACGTTGTGCAGCTTCGCACCGGTCACAAATAAAACGTCGGCCTCGATGTGGGCGCATTGTTGTGAGATGCGGGCCGCTCCTTCACACTCTCTGGCGTAGGGCTGCTAGCGGAAATGGGGAAATAACGAGCGAACATTATCGAAAAGAACCAATATACCTGTAGAGTTAGTATATTTCCGCAGACCTGTGACGCCTGAACTGTTATGGCTGCAGTGAGTGAGTGCCGGCAAAAGACCAATCAGAACATCACATTAAAAAGTTAAGCCGCAATAAAAAACAGCTCGTGTGAAATAATCTTCTTGTGTTTGATCAAATTCTCAAAAGCAATTCAGATGTCAGGATTTAACTGCAAAAAACGATTACAATTAAATCAAGCAGAAAGTTACCAGAGGCAATAACGGTAATAATTAAACTTTTTTGAAAATTGAACTTTGGATAATAGCTCTCGTATTTGAAGCTTCTAGCTTACTTCGGAATTTCACGGAGTATTTGCATTCAAGCTTCTGTGACACTCTTTAGATAGGTAAAATATCCCACCTTCCCACCTAAAGTACATTTATACCTTACCTAATCCAACCGCAACCATGGTGTTTCTTGCACGTGATGCTTAATGTTAAACTAAAATGGAAACAGATCTACATAACAATGACACTTTCACGCTCTACCTAAGATGGGCTGTAAAAACTAAGCTGTGAATAACTGGAGACAAATCTTCGTCAGTCTGCTAACCCTGAGGATGGTCGATTTATCCGCTAAGCGAATGCAAATCTGCCCTCGGACGGCATTTGCATCGACTCCGGACTTTTCACCGAGCAACAATACACCCGCAGGTTCTTTCTACCCCGAGCGGGGGCAGACTGGGGGCGACCTATTTGTTATGGTGGAAAATGTGCTGCGTGTTACAGTGACAAGACAATAAGTTCAAAAATCAAAGCCTGACAACTGAAACATTGCACTCTAAAGAGTATCAAACCTTTAAACATCGGACGCGGACGTTCAATACGCTTCTAGCGATGTGACTAAATGTAAGCAAAGAAGCGAGCAAGAGCTAGTAATAAACGTGTTTTTGAAATGTGCAGTTAAGTCCTTAAATTTGATACCCAACACGGTGTTGTTCGAAAACTTTTTAAATTCATGACTTTATGTCCTCTAGATATTTCATTTAGTGTGAGGACACATAAACTTTAAGTAGAGGACGATCAAGAAGCTTCTAACGACACCTCATTGTCAAGTTCTGATAGGTATAGGTAGTTTAATCCCCAGGTCTTGGATGTTTATATGTGTGTGATGGATGTCGCTATTTCTGGTTCCCACGACGCGACGGCGACGGGACTGAAACTCAATAATTCATAATTTCTTTATTGCCCAATAAATCATATAAAAAATAAGAGTTACATAAAAAAAGCGTACAAAGGCGAGCGTATCTCTAGTAAGAGATCTCTTCCAGTAAACCAGGTTAAGATGGGAAAGGTTGTTTGCTGAGCAGGGGTATACCTATGTGTACAATAATATAACGAAATAAACAAGCACTTACATACATATTAATAAATAAAATAAAATATATACATTCTATAATATTAAACTAAATGTTTTTAATATACTACTACTGCTATTATACACTAATAAATACTTACATGTCTATGATAATATCTAAAACAAAACATGTATTAGTATACATGTATTTTTTATATTTCTAAAAAGAGATATTTCTTTTTTTCTTTTAGTTTTATATTTCTTTTATATTTCTAATTTATAATTCTAAATAGAGAGGTTTCTTCACACGACTTGGACTGTCCCTGATGATGCAGGGGAGGCGAGTGAAATTCCCTATACTGTAGAGTGGCATGCAAATAGTTTGAAACTTTATTTATACGATATTCTTTATTATATCCCCAAGAACCCCTTAAACTCGCCGTAAGCTTACATAAATAAGTTTCACTTACACAAAATAACCATAGCGTCACGACTTTTAACATACGGGGTGAAAGAGGCCATTTTAAATGACCACATCTAGTCTAAGAAAAATTGCAAACACACCTTGACTAATGGCGTTTTCCAAGAAGTTCCGAATTATAAGCCATAACGTTAAGTTTAATGTTTCTCTGTAATAGTAGTTTATGTGCCTGCTACATAATGGAGGGCATTTATACTCGAGAGTAGGTTTATGAAACCAGCCGACGGCGAGTTTCATAATAATATCACTCGAGAGTTTGAATGCCTAATTATGTACAGTTACATACACTAGTTTATCTACACACATATCATAAGCTCTCGTTGATGTGTTCAGGAATCGCATGTTTGACCGGCATTGTGGCTCTGCAGTTGTTTAGCTTGTTCTGTAGTACCAACTTCACGCAGGCGGGTGTCGGTGTTCGAAATTTGAATGTCATAATATGTAGAAAAACTACACATTATGGTCATAATGTGTAATTTTTCAGATAAGAAATTAGTTTTTACCAAGTAGTTTAACATTATGCTGATCGTAACGTGCGGTTTTTGTACGCAGTAAAGAGGGTTTATGTTACGTGTGTAGATGAAAAAAATTATAAAACCTAAACCTAATTGTACAGATAAATCGCATTTTTAATTTAAAACTAGGTAGTTTAAAAAAATAAAAAACACGCATATATTTGTCACATTGAAAGCCGTTGAAGAGTTCCACTATCCACCTTCCCATCATCTGATCAATAGGATTGCGTTATTTTATTAAACATAAACATAAGATAAACCATTACATATAGGCACATACATTTCTTCTGGCCCCACACTAGGATACCATGTGTCGTGGGAACCAGAAACAGCGACGTCACACATATATAAACATCCAAGACCTGGGTTTTTCTTCAACCTCAGCCGGAGATCGAACCCGGGACCTCTCGCAAGGTAGGCAGAGCCACAACCGGGGCGCCACAGAGTTCTTCGTATTACAGATGTATTTCCTTTGACCACCATCCGGCTCCATCATCAGATCAGTTCGATGGTATCATAATATTGCCAAGTCACTAAACTTACAAAATGATTCCTAATTTTAGCTCAATCGGAAACTGGGAAGTGGCTCAAATTTAACTTGCAAGATTTGTTTACATAGTCACGTTACATTCAGCTACAGCTGAACCTAATAAAAGCGCCATAAAAAGACAGATTAACCTGTCAAATAGAGCTTATCGGGGCATCTTGAAACAGGCCATAAACCTAACAATCTTCCATTTAGATGTAGCATAATAAACCCAATTACAATGCTCATTTAAGAATTTAAACTCGAACGAATGTATACACTGAGAGGTAAATTTTATTTCAGTGCAAGGCGCATCGCTTTTCATAAATAAAAGTACAGACATAATCTTGTCTACGAAAATATATTTTTGAGTAGGTAGCGGCTTCAAGCCCGCTATTTGTTTGGGTTATTTGCATCTGAAAAAGGCTGTGCCTTTTTAAAATCAACGAGTGTGTTTCTATTCAAAAGCTATAAGAATAAAGAGTTTTGAATGTTGAATGTTACGTTGTTATCTTCTTCGGTGTATTTACCATTTTGTATAGATAACTATTTCGTCTTGCTCGTGAGAGTCTACTAGAAAACTTTGGTAATAACAAAAGTTATATGGATATTCCTTCAGGCTTGCGTATGGGTGTTGTTGTTTCTATGACTGTTTGGCCCAAATGCACCACCGATAACTTAAAGTTTGCGGGCACTCAATGTACTGATGTTAGATTATTCTCACTCGGGAAATGACAGTATCAGTATGACATTAATATATATATATATATATAATATACACACACATACATATCAGAAGTTTACCCTGTAATTTAAGGAACATGTTCAAATATTTGATAGGCATTTTTGATTTGTGGGGAGTGTGCGGACATTACGGATAAAACTAACAGTAGGTATTTATAACTTTTTAATCTCATCTGAATTCAAAAAAATTAAACTCCCCATAAAACTATAGTTTTACTTTCCGCATATATTCAAAGTAAGGCCTGAATTCTACTCGCGTAAACGGCATCAAGAGTCCCTTATCTCCGGGAAACTACTTTCGCCAACTTTCAAATTGAAAACGGGTCATTTTTACCAACGGTATTAATCTAACTGTGGCACGTTCACGTCTCCAGTCCTAGTGACTCTACTTTCACGGTCTTTTATAGGATCGAGTCATTGTCGGTGATGAGATGATACCATCCAGCACGATACGAAAACCAGTCTTGAAAAGTGACTGGATTAATTAGTTCACAGTCATTTGTGCTGTAACGTTCAATTTTTCATGCGACTTTTCCGGCTGGGGAGAAAGAAAAATATATGTGCCCAAGATTTGGATTTTAATATGTGTGACGTCACTGTTTCTGTTTCCCTCGGCACAGAGTATCTTAGCAATGTATTTGTGTAACTGGTTATGAAACGAGACTACTTTTTCTAAAATCCAGAAACTGTCAGAACTGTCCAGATGAGAAACGGTATTATATACGACACGGCGAGTCTTAAGAACGCTCACTCCTGGTATTTTCCGATCTTCGAAAACTCTTGAGGCGTTTTCCGGGACTTGTAAAAGTGCGCTGTTCAATATAAATTTGAAGTGTTCCAAAGTGTTCGCTTTGTAAGTGTTTCCTGTTGAGCAGGCGCCTGCAGAATAATGGATTGCAGTTGCTGTTAAAATACGACGGAAGTATTGTTGAAATAATGAGGTAAGTGACGATAAATACGAGTCAGTTAGACAATAAAACTCATGAACAAGCTTGGCTCGGAAATCTACCCCTTGACGATTATGACTCGACAAACAGAACAAAGATGCGAACATCAATATGCCATTTAAACTATGCCCTCTAGATTACCATAAATCAAGTGACCACAACAAAATCAACTACATTATGTCGTCCTTATTTAGTTCGTAAAAAGTACTACAATCCACCTAAATTTGGGTAGTTTGACCTGATGACGAGTGATACCTTCACCGCGAATATTTGATCTGCAACCACTAGGGGGCGCGTGCTTCAGCGAAGCTTTCAAGACCAACGCAAACAGTCGCTGTTCGAACTTTGAGTTCCTATGACCTAAGCTCCATTTAGTTTTTTACCACAGATACTATAATACTACAGTAGACATATCTAGTTCATGACCTCCATGTCTCCCTCTCCATAGATACAGCGATGAGCTAGGCCCTTGTCACCCAAAATTAAGCATTGACTAACTGGCTAAGTATAGGCATAACTTTGACTGCCACCCCGTATGGAAAAAGGCGTGACGCTTTGTGTTCATAAACATAAACATTTACATACAAGCACATACATTGCTCCTGGCCAACACTACGATAGCCTGTGAACCAGAAACAGCGACGTCACACACATATCAACAACCAAGACCTGGGTTTTTTTTTCTTTATCAGCCGGGGGTCAAACACGGACCTTTGGCATGGCAGGCAGAGCCACAACTACCGTGCCATAGAGGTCGTCAACAAGACTTGTTCTTCTTATTATGACATTATAGGTACACATGACGACCCGAATGGCCGAGTCTGCAGTGACCCTGCCTACGAAGCCAAGGGTCCCGGGTTCGAGTCCCGGTAGGGGTAAATATTTGTTTGATGAGAACGGATGTTTGTACCCTAGTCATGGTTGTTTATCTATCTAAGTATAATATTTATCTATTTAAGTATGTGTATCGTTGTCTAGTATCCAAAATACAGGGAATCCTAGTTTGGGGCTAGATCAATGTGTGTAAATAGTGTCCAAGGTATTATTCAGTGTTTTGTTTTGTAAATTTGCGCACGAATCAGGGGTGACTATTCATACGACACTATTATATCCATCTTTATCTGGTCTTTTTGACGACCCGAATGGCCGAGTCTGCAGTGACCCTGCCTACGAAGCCAAGGGTCCCGGGTTCGAGTCCCGGTAGGGGTAAACATTTGTTTGATGATAACGGATGTTTGTACCCTAGTCATGGTTGTTTATCTATCTAAGTATAATATTTATCTATATAAGTATGTGTATCGTTGTCTGTACCCAAAATACAGGGAATCCTAGTTTGGGGCTAGATCAATGTGTATTAATAGTGTCCAAGGTATATTATTATATACGACGATTATCTAGTTCAAGCCTACATTGAATCTGATCCGCCCGCGCCGAGTTCAACTTGTCAATGAGACCGCAAACCGATCACAAGCTCGGCGAAGTTGCGACAGGCCGCAGTCGAAAGTTATCGACACTAACGAGACTCCCTCGGGTGCCCCGAACAGGGAGGCGGAGTTCTGCTCATTTGTGGGCTCGGGTGGAGTGAGCTGAAATGCAGCGGGATTTAGAAATCAAGAGATCTTCTCAAATAAATAATCTAGGTCTTCGTGCAAATAAAATTCCGTAGGGTCACTCAGTCAGATTAATTGTAAAATGAATCTATCAAATTATTTATAAGTTTTTATGGGTGGTTTTGTGCATACTTGTCTAGTAAGTATTATTATTTTATTGATTGATCTTGCTTCAAGGCTCTGCGTCTACGCATGGATAAAAAATAATGGAAAAAATCATAAAACCTGTAATAATTTCATTACAATAAAGAAATCTGTGATTGATGTTTACTGAATAACTCAACTACAATTTATAATTAATGATGTCTGGATCGACAAGTATGCTGAGATTCTGCCGCCGCATCATAAGTACACACTGCCACAAATATCTCAGTTAAAACTTGTCCCCGCCGGAAATCAAACTTGGTAGAGGCTGGATTATTCACGGAATGGTTAAAGAGTTGTTCAATTGATGCCGCGATCCAAGCCTGTTGACAAAACAGAAACATATTCACGTATTTTCTCATACGGGCTGGCAGGGCACAGTTACGCCCGCGTTTAGCCAGAACTTTAGCACTCCATTTTTCGTGACAGTGGGCTAGCCCATCGCGGCAGCAATGGGGATGTGAAGATTTCCTCCGGCCTGGTTGAGATGTGTTTCAGAATGTGAAGTTGGTCCAGATGCTAGTTGGTGAGTTACAAAACATAAACATAAATATAAACAGTTACATGCACACTAGGATTTCATTAGTCGTGACAACCAGAAACAGCGACGTCACACACATATAAACATTAAAGACATGTTTTTTTTTTACCCCAGCCGGGGTTCGAACCCGGGACCTCTCGCATGGTACAGCCACAACCGCTTCGCCACAGAGGTCGTCTGCACCAACTATCAGCTGGACCAACCCATTTTACGAAATAAAACAGTGTCTTTTCTGCTGAATGTGTCGATTTTACTAATTGTACTATTATTCTTCTCTCAATTAACGGCGTATAAAGCAAGGGAAAAAACAAAGCTTGCATTTTTGAAACATCACAATTAGAGATTACTATCTTGAGAATGTTTAGTGGCATTTAAGCACTATGCATGAGATATAAACCCATACTTGTTTTTTAATTGTATACGAATTAATGATCAAAAACCAATATCACTATATTAAAGTCTACGCATCTAACGTATAATTCCAACTTCTCTTTTCATTTGCATATCCATTAAGGCCGAAACTTTCTTAACAACATAAATAAGCTTCGCCTTAAAGTAACCGATATTACGAAGATCAAGTATAACTGAGGCAATTCAGACGCAGTCTTAGGATAATGGAGGCTGGAAGAGCCTTCTGAAAATCCCTTACAGAAATAGTACATTACTGCAGCGGCCGGCAACAAGTTCATTGCAGGACGAGCGTGACATGTTCGAGCGTGAGTTCTGCAGTGACTGCTACATGCATAGCAGCAGTAGCATCTGATGATAAGTGCTTCACACAACACAGGAGTTTGAAGTCCGTATACGACACGAGCTGATGCCCGCTCAATGTGCGGTCATAGCAGGGAGGTCTGACTCCTTGGCGTGGGTATTACCATTTTTTTTCCGCCAACAAATAAAATACTGCTATTACTAGTTCTGACCAAGCCTTGAATAGTGGTTTTCTCAACTGACGCGAAGAAATTTTTATTAGTTAGTGCTTGATACAATCTATTTAAAAATACATGGTTTAATTCCAAAATAAATATCGTATTTTGTATTCCCGTATCAATATGTTTATATGTATTTTTTTATCATTGTACAGCTTTGCATTTGGAAGCCTAATCCCCATTTTTTATTGAAACTTTGATAAGTTACGTCCTTGGTGGCCATAATGCCGAGAAAACGATTGTTACATATTTAAAAAACCGCCCAAGAGCGAGTCGGACTCGCGCACGAAGGGTAATGTACCACTGTAGAGTGGTACGGAACCCTTCGTGCCATATACACACAATGTTATAACATGTATACGTAATTTCTTCACCGAGTGAGGGAAGCTTCTCCCTTTCAGCTTGGGCAAAAATTATTTCATATGTCTCGATTTCTGTCCAGCTGTTCCTCGACAGGTCGCATTTCTATCTCGCGAGGTCCACAGCTCACAAAGCTACTAGTATAATTAGTTTTCTTATACATTTACACCACAAAATTTATTTCACGCAATGTGTCCAAGCAATAACTCAGTCTTTTAATAGGAAAGTAGCTATCAAAATTTTACCTCCATCAAAAAGGGTGATAATGATGTTGAGCCCGTCTTGTAATGGGAGACTTCCCTCCACACCAGCGCCCCTAGCGGAAAGTAACATGCGATAGCCCTCGTGCTGTGTTTCTGCCTCACTTCAGTAGAGGGGTAAGAAAGCGCAAGATGGCGTTTCCATTCGAGAACCTCCTTGGACGCAGTATGAAACTTGAGGCAAGCCGGCTCGAAACAAGTTGAGTTCGCTTGTTTGTGTTTGTATGTTTGTTTTTGTATTTGTTTGTGATGGTAACATATTGGTATACAGCTATGCGAGACAGTTAAAACTTTGTTATAATTTTGTATCGAGTTCCCTTACGAGTTTTAGAGATAAGCTCGCCTTCGAACTTTGATTTATCTATTTATTAGTTAGCTGTATGTCTGTGGAAATATATAACATTGTTTGTATAACTCCAAGTGTGTATTTTCAAAGTTATTAGTAGGCCTATACCAAGATTATCGTAATCGACCGAGCGAGCAAAGCGTCTCAGTTTCAGGATTGGGCAAAAACGCTTTTGTATGTCCGGATGTGTGTCCGGATGTTATACTTTACAGGCCGCATTTCTCATCTAATTTTCGTGAATTTTTGTTAGCAGATTTGATAATGAAATAGTAGTTTTTTGTCGATTCAGTTTTTGGGAAATTTAAAAAACCGGTCAAGTGCGAGTCTAAATCGCGCACGAAGGGTTCCGTACCACCGTTCAATGGAAGCGATGGTGTGGAGTGAATAGTTTGGATTTTAAACAGCAAAATATTGTTTACAAAGTTATTGGTGCGGTTACTTTCACAATCCATGTACGTAACCAGGTGCATCCATAAGTTTGTATGTGGTATTGAAAGAATTGTTGTATGGGAGCCCCCTTAAATATTTCTTTTATCCTGTTTTTTAGTATTTGTTGTTATAGCGGCAACAGAAATACATAATCTGTGAAAATTTCAACTCTCTAGCTAGCTAGGTTCTTGAGATATATCCAGGTGACAGACGGACGGACAGCGAAGTCTTAGTAATAGGGTTCCGTTCTTATCCGTTGGGTACGGAACCCTAAAAATGGCGGAGATGTGGGGTTTTTAAAATTAAAAAAAACCGCTACAGTCCAAACAGCTTGACGGAATTTAACAAATGAGATTTCGTTGTATTTATAGAGACTGTGAGAGTAAAAGGCTAATAAGTAATCAAAATGTACTTTACAAAGTTATTGGCGTGGCTACTTTCATACTCCATGCACGTTACCTGGTGCATTCATAAGTTGTTATGTGTTATTAAAAGACAGTGTTACTCGCTATGTCTACAGCTCACAGAGCCGCTAGTACAAGTATTTCCGTATGACGTAAAAAATATTGTACAGAAATGCCAAAATACCTAAATGGAGTATTGCACATCCGGCTCAACGAAGACACAGCTGTGCCTCTGCCAACTCGCTTGGGACGAGACGTGACGCCAAAATTTCAATTTTTTCCATAAAAGCTGGCTGAAGCCTTTAGTTGTGCTCAGGCTTAGCCAGTTGTTGAACAGTCCATATAACGTGCCAGGAGGCTATCCCATCGCCGCAGTTATGAAGTTATAATCTGGCCCTTAATTACTATTTGAGGGATCAACTAAATCTCTTAACCTTATTTTTTAAAGGAAATATTAAACTGCACATCAAAAATACTGATTTGCACAGCAAATAGCACGGCAAAATGCTGCGGTAGCTTAGGTGCCTTTATCCTTCGTGTTAGGTTGAACATGTAAGAACAACAAAAAATACTTTAAATATAATCTTAAGTACACATAAAATATTTAAAACATAAAAAGTGTTTTTGTTGATCCTTTTTTTAAGTGTAAATTAGTATTTTTGATGTGCGATTAAATACAAGCCATTTTCTAATAGCAGCAGTCTGTGTATGCGACCATTAACGTCCCAGCGAGTGGTCTTGTTCGAAAGCCGGATGAGGAAGAAGAATACGAAACCCAGGTCTTCGTTGTTCACATGTGAGTGACGTCACTGTTTCTGGTACCCACGACACAAGCTATCCTGAAGAGGGGCTAGGAGCAATGTATGTGCCTATCCAAATCTAAATATATTATAATGTGACTATATTGAAGTTGAGTGAATGTTGTAGGAGTGAATATATTAATATGAAAGTAGCGATGTTTGGATGTTTGTGAGTTTGTGCCTCAATCACAATGAAACGGCTGAATGGATTTGAATGAAATTTAGCAAAAATATAGTTTATGAGCAACATTAACACATAGAACACTTTTTATCCGACTGCACCAGAAGGACGGTAATGTTATCTCGGTAAATGATAATTCCTAGGAACACGCAGATGAAGTTGCGTAGATCGGCTAGTAAACTATAAATGTTTGTTGGTTTGTTTAGAGTTGTCACTCGAGTCGGCCCCAGACGTTCTTAACCGTTTTGTTTCAGTTCGTTAGCTGATTTTGATATCGCTTTGGACGACTCCAGGTGTTTTGACAATGTTGATCCAAACAAGAACTCGTCGACTTCTGTATTTTTAATAGTGTCTCGCATTTGTCTATTAAGCGAGTTTGCAATTGTGAATCGCCTGGATAAGGTCTCCCGGTGATAAGCTGGCGTCGCTCATAGGTTTTATAAGTGTTTGAAGGGTCTTATCTTTGGACGTAACAGCCGTGTTCAGTGTTGCTCCAATAGCAGCTAAACAGCTTGATAATTGTGCTTGCTTGCTGCGGCTGTAGGTGTCTTTTTTCTTCTCAATCTTGTTAAGAGCACCCTCGACCTCCAAATTTAACTTAGGAGGTATCAGCGCAGAACAATTTTTCGGAGGCAAATGCGCCTTTATAAGCACTGACTTTTCTTCTTTTGGCAAACCTTTAAGAAGTGTATGTTACTAGCGTTTAGCCAAATCTTTGTGTATATCTTTTCCGTGAAGATTTTCTTCCGTTAAGTCATCTCCTAGCAATGCTTGAATTTCCGGATCCAAATCGTCACTTTCTACTTCTATTGCGCCTTCTTGTTGTCCACAGGGTGGTTCTACTTCCTCTGTCGGGTCATCGGGAATCACTACGAACAAACCAGAATCCGTGATGAATTATTTTTCTAGGCAATATTGGGCCTTATTATTCGACCATACGGTTGATTGATATAGGTACAAAAAGATAGGTTAACCTCAACACGATTCACGTGGAGACCTCAGCATCTCGATACGAATTACGCGGGGCAGTAGGTATACGTAGGTATTAAATGCCTCAACACGATTTACGTGGAGAAATTAATTTGTTTTACGTTCAAGAAGAAGTAGGTAGAAGTAGGAAGTAGGTACAGTAAGTACAATATTAAATGCCTCAACACGGTTTACGTGGAGAGAAAAAATTCAACACGATTTACGTGGAAAAATAAGTATATACATGAGTATATAAGATGCCTCAACACGGTTTACGTGGAGAAAACAACCTCAACACGATTTACGTGGAGCATGATGTACTGTACGTGCGGGACGACAGCACCACTTCCCAAAGGGGTTAATTTTGTTTCCATTACATCATTTACTTGAAATTTCTAGATCACTTGCGTCCGACAATGGTGGACGGGTTGGACGTTTTTCGCATAAAGTTGGCGATGTCGATTCTTTACGCCTCTCCAAACGTTCATTACTCGAGGGTGACGATGTCGATCTTCTACGTCTCTCACAGGATTCGTCGTAACGTTCCTTCAGTTTCTTATATTTTCTTTTCAAATGTTCTATTTCACTGCCTTGATCACGCCTATCACGTTTCAGTTTCCCCATATTGGAACCTCGAACAATCAAAACAAAATAACAACGACGTGTGACTCGGACCGCACAAAAACGTATAATGAAATCCGAGCGCGCGGGCGCGCGACAACATGCAGTCGGTCGGCTGCGGGTAGACAGAGAAAGAGAGTCTTTTGAAATGAGACTCTTTAAATGTGTGACAAGGACAGCATGACTTCGTGTACTGCTGCTCGTAAACTTAGGTAATCATCTTCGCGAGAGATATGAAGTATAATTCGTGCTGTATGTATCTCATCTTTGATCTAATTCTTCGACGCCTCACTGCTCTGAACACGCATTGGCACTTAGGCTTCCTCAGTTCCTGTAGCTACCTATAGATATACCTTCGGCTATCATACGTATTATTGGCAACCCATCAGGCGACAGATGATCCGCACCAATCGCTTTCCCTCATAAATAAACTATGCCCATAGTACTGTGAGCATCGGTTGAATGAAAACAAGATATGGCTGTTAAGTAAAAGGATAAAGAGTTTTAAAATAATGTTTTAAATGCTTTTTAATATTGTTATTTTTAAAATGCTATTCTGAGAATTTGGTAGGGTAAACTAGATAGTGATTTCACCGTACAGTTATTAACCACATACGTTTTAGTTTCATTCAACTATTTATAAATTTATTCGGTGACTACCCCATTGCTAGCGAATAAATTTTATTCTTAAAATATAAATACTTAACATTTATTTATTTATCCTAAGGATTTGGGAGGGGTAGACGCTAGCTGTGTTTTTAGGAATAATTTTTGATAACATTGTTTATATCTTTTGTTTTCAAGGATATTGAAAGAACATCCGTTAAACAATAAATATATTCAAATTACCATAGAAAAATTATCAAGGTTGAAAACGTAAAATAATCAGAGTAAATATGAAAAATCTATATGCAATTCCTAAAATGATTAATTACAATGTAGGTATCTGGATTACCCTACCTATTACCAAATTCATTTCATCAGAAAATTTCAATGTATAAACTCGTCGTTATCATTGAGTTGAACAGAATTTTTCCGATTCCTGTTGGTAAACTTTTTGACGTACCTTCTGAAAGTCGAACCACGTGGTCCTGATTTTTACAAAAATAGGAGTTCTGGTGATTACATCAGTCATAGTCGAATAATACCGTCCTGAACTTCTATGAATTCTATTTATTATTCCATAAAAAAATCTAACAAACCGGAAACAAAGTACTTTATAGATTTTTCTTTACTAATAGTTCCTGCAAGGGAAGACGGACGTAGCCCAGGATAGAGATTTGTGGTTGCAATATGGGGAGTTCAGTGACATGTTACAATGACGGTTTCACCATAATAAATCTGTCACTTTCACGCTCTTGAGATATCTTTCAGAGCTGAGAGCAGTTTATTAATAGGGGCAAAAAAAACAATAGCTTGTCTGTAAAGTCGGTTTACGGACGATAATTTTAGGCCGATCGTGCTTCTCTATCGCTTGTTCCGCGCTCTCGCGTGCACGCTCGGCTTTGGCGGAACGTGATAATGGATCGTGACACTTTTTCGTGCGGCGTTCATCGATTTATAAGACGTTATCACGTCAAAAACACTATTTTAATTGTCAGCTCATTCATTACTAGCAGACCGTAATTATCCGAGCATTTTGTAAACAGAGTAGCCGCTTAGCCGTCGGGGCCCGATGACGTCACGCAAATTGATTTCACGTGTGACGTAGTGACGCTCGCTGATTATGTTACACTGACAGAGTTTCGTGAATATTGTTTGGGAAATATTAAACTGCACATCAAAAATACTGATTTGCACAGCAAATATACTGATTTTCACAGCAAATATCAGGGAAAAATACTGCCGTAGCTTAGGTGCCCCTTTCTTTACCTTTCGTATTAGGTTGAACATGTAAGAACAATTTACTTAAAACATAAAAAAGTGTTTTTGCTGTGAAAATCAGTATTTTTGATATGCGATTAAATACTAGCCATATTGTTTTACGTCGTCATGAATATGGTTTGAGATACGATTACTTGGTTAATGCATCTTTAGTTAAGATATTAGTACACATGGTGTAACGGATTCGTGGGCGAAGTCATTTATGACACTGCAAGTAAAAAAGTAGCGGTCTCCACTTGCAGTCTGTGGTCGCCACAAGTGGCAGCGTGGCGCGACGTTTAGTGGTCCGTTTGCAGCGAGGGTAACGAATGCAATTTTCTTCCACTCTCTGCGAGCCCAGCGAAGAGTGCCATAATCCGTGGTCGGACGCGGCGGCCGGCGGCGCCCGCGCGTGAATTAGTTATGAACTGCATAGAGATTTAATACTCCTACATAATACACCTATACTCTGCTATTACACACGTGTAATACATATACCATTCTATGTATATACACTTTAACACAAGAGTGACACAATCTCGTAAAAGGATAATATGGGAAAGTCTGGGATGGCTGCAAATGGTGTTAAGGATTGGGGATTTATTAACTTTTTTTTTCCGCTTGATATATGTTATTTATCAATAAACAATAAACATTTACATACAGGCACATACATTGCTTCTGGCCCCACACTAGGATACCCTGTGTCGTGTGTACCAGAAACAGCGACGTCACACACATAAACATCCAAGACCTGGGGTTTTTTTTTTTACCCCCAGCCGGGGATCGAACCCGAGACCTCTCGCATGGTAGACGGAGCCACAACCGCCGCGCCACAGAAGTTATTGTGACCCACTATGGACTATACTTAGCAATAACAATTATAGTAAAGACAACGTAAACATAAAAAACATAGTTAAACAAAGGTGATAATTTGGCGATTTGGCAGGCTTCAAACAAAACTAAAGTAATATACAGATGTAGTGAATAATCCTTTCCTATCGGCAAAACTCGGAACAACGATAACACCCGAATGGTGCCGATGTGTCTATGAATTACTGATACCTATTGATACCTACACGTAATTTAATAATAATTAAATTACGTGTAGGTATCAAATACAACTGGAAACTGGAATACAAGGTTAGTTGTGGCGCCTAAGAAATTTTGACAACTGACACTCATACATTTGCTTGTTAACAATATTTTAAGTGGTACTTGTCTTGACTATCGGCTGTTACTTCAAAGGTTACGTCCTTACTGAAGCATAGATCCCTGTCTACCCCTATTTTGTGTAGCATTTAGATAATAAAGATTGATCATGAATATAAAAACATATTTACGGAACACAACCCTAAAATTATCGCCGACTAATTCATCATCAACCAGACATTAACTACAGAACCTTGACATCAAATTGAACCCTAATTCAATCAGAACCCGTAAGGGCATTAAAACCCCGAAACCTAACCCTTAACTATTCATTACCTTATTATCCACCTGTCATTGGTTAACCCTTTGGAGGTAAAACGCTGAGTACTCAGTACAGTCGTCAGCACGCCAGGCAAGCCATCGTCGACGTCGATGTTAGTGGGACATACCCATAATACAAGGAAAGCATTTGAAGACAATATAAGCCTGCAATAACTGTGCCCTACTCCACGCCATCCCTACCATTGTACGGTGGTACGGAACCCTTCGTGCGCGAGTTGGACTCGCATTTGACCGATTTCTAAGTTATTCAACAAACAACGCCTTAATTTATCATTGCAACCACATACTGTGAAATATCACCACTTCTTAAAATAACTGAATAAAAAAACCCCGACATGTTTAATTAAACCTCTTGAATACTACCGGCGTAAGATAACGCCACATTTCCGTTATAGTTTTTAATTTTTATTACAATGGCATAAGGTTCAGAATCGCGACCTGTCCCAACTACCCTCGGTTTTGAGAGGCTCATGAAACTATAAGTCTAAAATTAGTCTGACTTGTTTCCTAGTTAAGCTGATAACTTTTGAACCACTAAACTGATTTGATTAAATATGGCTAAGAACTATTCCAGGGAAGTCGACTACTACTTACAAAAAACCTCCAAAAAATCCGTCTTCCTGTTTAAGCGCTAGAGTGCCACAGACAGATACACAGACAGTCGGGGCATAAAAATCGTTCAGAGCACTTAGGGCTACCGCGGGTGAATTAGCCGCTAGCGGCGCTGGTGTAGCGTGAGGCCAACCGATACAAAAAGAACTGACTATCTCATATTTTTTTGAATTAGGTAAAATTTTGACAGCTACTTAATACTTAATCAACAACATACATATTTATTACCAGACATATACATATAGCATCTGACTCTGCACTAGGAACTCCCTGTGTCGTTGGAACCAGAAACAACGACGTCACATACATATAAACATCCAAGACCTGGGGTTTATTTTTCCTTATCCCCCGCTGGGGATCGAACCCGGGACCTCTCGCATGTCAGGCAGGGCCACTACCGCAGTGCCACAGAGGCTGATTATTTGCCTTACTCGACAGTGGAGTCCCCGCTTAAACGTTAGCTCTCATTAACAATACCGTATTTTAGAACAAACCTAGCGTCATACGTTTTCCTATACGATATCCAGTCATTCGTCACAGGCATATGAAGGATTCCACACGATGTTTTCCATCGCCTGTATTGGTTGAAGGTGGAAGTACTGTATGTTGGCGCATTACCCACTGTACCGAGCCTGCGTCAGGCAAATTGATGGATCACCTGCACGGGGCTGGCGGGGCGCCAGGTTCACAATCTATCTCAGTTCTAGTAAAAGGGAAAAGTCAAATTTCGCTGCCGCAATTTTCGCAAAATATTTTTAGACGTGACTTAAAATGAAGTAGTCGTGGTAAGAGTATTTGGAAGCTACCCGTAGTTGCTCACGTTCAGGAAAGTACTAGATAGCCGTTTTGACAAGAATAGATGTTACGTATTTACAATGGATTGATCTCTATACAAAATTCTACAATTTAATGGGAAATATCAAACTGCACATAAAAAATACTGATTTGCGCAGCAAATATCCCATGCACTGACGAGCAATGAAAAAGTTCCAGTGACGTAGCACCAAATTACTCCTTAACGGGAAAGGCTAGGTTAATGACGCCGTCTGCAATATTGAAGTACATTTTTTATTACATTTTACATTACATATATAGGGCACCCACGATACAGGCTTTGCCTAGTGTGGGGCCACAAGAATCCATTGTTATTTTCAACTACTTGAATAAATACTTTGAATACTCTGAATTTAACAACGCATCAGAATATTACGAATTGAAAACGTAAATATTGTGTTCAAATTTTAAATTTCTATGTCTTAGGAGATATTAAGGTGTGTGTCTTTTGCTTGCTTTTCTTTTCATTGCTCGTCAGTAATAATAATAATATAATAATAATAATAATACCTTGGACACTATTTACACACATTGATCTAGCCCCAAACTAGGATTCCCTGTATCTTGGGTGCTAGACAACGATACACATACTTATATAGATAAATATTATACTTAGATAGATAAACAACCATGACTAGGGTACACACATCCGTTATCATCAAACAAATATTTGCCCCCACCGGGACTCGAACCCGGGACCCTTGGTTTCGTAGGCAGGGTCACTGCCGACTCGGCCATTCGGGTCGTCTATTTCTACGTCTACGTCGTCAGTGTATTTGCTTCGGTAGCTTAGGTGAAGGGTAAAGGGGGTGAGCGAAGCGAAGCCCTCTTCATTCTTCGTGTTAGGTTCAATATGTAAGAACAATAAAAAATACTTAAAACATAAACATAAGTACTTATACAATATTTAAAATATAAAAAGTGTTTTTGCTGATCCTTTTTTGATGTGCGATTAAATACCAGCCCAATTTAATTGACTATGTTATTGACACTTAATAATTAATACGAGCATTAATTTATTCATTATCACTGGAAACATTTACGCATTAAAGTACTCAAGAATGTCACTCAAGTCGCTTGCAGATGGCTCTCCAGCCGTTGCATCGCGGCACCGTACTTAGCATTGTAACAATGCAACGACTTCCGCCAACAGTTCGCTACGATAAACCCACACTTCGCGTTCCACGTTCAAAATCACTTTTGAAACCATTCACTCACTTCCGCGTCAAAATCACTCACTCATTTTCCACTAGACGTTCAGAGTCGCTCATTCGTTAGCTGTTTACATTTTACACTTGTGTGTTTAAGTGGCTGTTTACGAAATGTAGGGTTACAGGGGCTTAGGGGACTGGGACTTGACAGTCAGACACCTGCACCTGTTTCTCTTTGAGAGCAGTGTTTTGGAAGTGAGAGGATAATCATGTATTTTTCTTTTTAAGGGTGCCAAACGGGACCCTATTGATTTAGGTCTCCGCTGTCTGTTCGTCCGTAAGTCCATCAGGCTGTATCTCATGAACCGTAATTGGTAGAGAGTTGAATTTTCACAGAATGTTTATTTTAGTTGCTGTTAAAGCAATATATAATAAATTATACGAGATTTTATAAATTAAACCCTACGACTTACCAAATTCATCGTGATTCAAATATCACTCAAATTTCGCGACACATTTGACGTTAGGTAATCTGTAGGGACTGGTATTGAAACCAAGTTCAGACACATTTTCTTTGTTTTGTTTACTTGACCGAACGAGCGAAGCGT
Source organism: Argyresthia goedartella (assembly GCA_949825045.1). NCBI lineage: Eukaryota > Metazoa > Arthropoda > Insecta > Lepidoptera > Argyresthiidae > Argyresthia > Argyresthia goedartella. The sequence goes on along the minus strand of OX463826.1, from coordinate 29,901,392 downwards.
TTATTAGTATTCTGATTGGCCGAAAATGCCTTTTCACGCCACTGCTCGGAAATATGGCCAAAGATGGATTAAAAAGAGGAGAATGTAGTTCTTAGTAGTACAATTCAAAAACAGTCAAACAATGTAGATTTGCAAAGTAAAATGTAGTGTTTAGCGGCCTTTTGTACTTTCTACTCCGCTATTGATCGATTATTTTTGACATTAGTAACTCGTCATCACACTCCATACCGGTGAAATGACACAAAATACTAATATAAATGTTCCGGGAAAAAACATTTCCTTGTCATTCCACAACTGCCCTTAAGCGAATATCAATATTACTTTTAATTAAACTGTGTACTCAACCTGTTTTATTTCCTTACATTAGGCGTGAAAAGCACATAGTAAATGCCTCGGTAGAAAGTGCAATAGATGGACTCGCATCTTCGCGGGCCTCACCTGCGGCTCGGCCCGCGAACTAACTCTCCATCTATTGCTTACTTTCTATACCTGGGCAACAATGTACTATTGTCCGTCTGTCGGTCTCGCCTGCAGGTCGCATTGTCGAACCAACTTGATAAATCAAGGAGCTTGTGTGGGTGAATTTAAAATTTTAATCGATCGCAATTTTGGATTGGGGGTTAAAGGGGGATATTTTATTGTAGCGCTACTAATCGACGGATTTCAATCAAATTTAAAGGGCACCCTAAGGACTTCATGCTACACATGATGTTGCGAAAAAAAAAGGAGGAACGGAGGGGGAAATGTTATATGTGGACGGATTAAAAAATAATTGAAGCGAGGTCTACTGTTTTCACAGATTCAATAGTTATTTTTAGTCATCCGGGTTTCTTGTACGACGGTACGGGACCCTTTATGTGGGTGACCGACCCGCACTAGACCTATATTTTTGAAATATATTTTTAATTTCTTCAAAATGAGAAGCAATATTGAAGTCCGAATGACACTATAAAAGAGTTTGCATTTGTGGCAGGTATTCAATTTCGGCTTTCGTTTATGAGAGATTATTAATTCAACAATAGCTTTTGCATTAACAACCTCAACAATTCCTCATTTGTTTATTTAGTTTTAGACAGAAACAAAAACAACTCTGTATTTTCACATGCAAAATAGATATAGCCGAGTTTTTGCTTCCAATCAACAACTCGCGTCACCAGCTGACAAGATCCACACAGAGGTTAACCGCAACCCAATATGCTTTCACAGTTACATAAGGGCTGTATGTAACTACATCACAATAACGTATGTACAATCGTACAGGCTGTAACAGAAAGGTCATAGTGATATTTTTACCCGTCTATGGTAGAGCCAGAAGGAGTTTTATGATATTGACCAGTATAGAAGGTTGTATATGTAATAATAATGATAAATAATAGATAGATAGATAGAAAGATAATTCATTTATTAATTGTTAGGTAAAAACACAAAAACATTATTGGTTATTAACATATTACAAACCACACAAAATTAATTATGAAAAAAAAAACATCAAAGAAATTAAATAAAACAATGAAAATAATTATTATTAACACAGCAAAAATATGGAAAGTAAGGATCACTACGTGACACTGTGACTGTACCGCGACAATGAAATGGCCCTGACTCAGCAATGTCACAGACGAATCTGTGACGCTGATATTCTGCCAGAGCCAAAGCGGACGATTATTATAATAATAGTAATACTTTGGACACTATTAACACACATAGATGTAGCCCCAAACTAGGATTCCCTGTTTCTTGTGTACTAGACAACAATACACATACTTATATAGATAAATATTATAGTTAGATGGTTAAACAACCATGACTAGGGTACAAACATCCGTTCTCATCAAACAAATATTTGCCCTCACCGGGACTCAAACCCGGGTCTCTTGACTTCGTAGGCATGGTCACTGCCCACTCGGACATTCGGGTCGCCGATTTATGTTCATCTGTTCCCCCAGAATATCTAAACGACTTATCAGAATGTGAGAAATGAGGTATCGTTATAATCGTCTTGGTTGTCCGCTAGTTATTACGTTATATGACGTTACAATAAACTTTAAATGGTGCCCACTAAATGCCATAAAGACATTGAGTAACAAAGAAAAACAGGGCCATGTAGGGTATCAAGTTAAAGGGCCTTATTAGCATATTCTCAGTCGCAGCTTTGCTTGTTTTTTGCTTATTTTTTATCATTACCATATCTCTTTTAGTACGGCTTGTTAGCTCGTAATATTAAACATTTCAAAATAGACATTTATATACAGGCATAGATAGACATTGCTTCTGATCCCACCCAGTTTCGTGGGAACCAGAAATTAGTATTAATATAACTATAGTCCTCGCCACCACACATGTCCTGCGACGGAAAGTAGAATTAATATGTTAATCTCACTGGCAAGACGACACGGTGGCGCCGCGGCTATCGGACTTGACTCTACTACTGCGCATGTGCAAGTAGCTGCCACCTGGTATAGCAAAAAGGCACTAGCAAATTATACGTTCAACCAAACATATATAACGAATGTATAAAAAATTACCGAAATCTAAATCTAATAGTAGTTTATCTACACACGTATCATAAACCTTCTTTACTGCGTACAAAAACCGCACGTTACGATTAGCATAATGTTAAACTACTTGGTAAAAACTCATTTCTTATCTGAAAAATTACACATTATGACCATAATGTATAATTTTTCTACACATTATGACATTCAAATTTCGAACGCCGACGCCCGCCGCGTGCCGCCCCTAGTTTATCTGTGAAGTTGGAACTGACATTCAAATTTAGAACGCCGACGCGACGCCCGAAGTTGGTGCAACAGAACAAGCTAAACAACTGCAGAGCCACAATGCCGGTCAAACATGCGGTTCCTGAACACATCAAAGAGAGCTTATGATATGTGTGTAGATAAACTAGTGTATGTAACTGTACATAATTAGGCATTAAAACTCTCGAGTGATATTATTATGAAACTCGCCTTCGGCTCGTGTCATTAACCCACTCTCGAGTATTAATGCCATTATGTAGCAGTCACATACTATTATGTGACTGATACATAATGGAGGGCATTAAAACTCGAGAGGTCGGCTCGTTTCATAATAACATCACTCGAGAGTTTTAATGCCTAATTATGTACAGTTACATACACTAGTTTATCTACACACATATCATAAGCTCTCTTTGATGTGTTCAGGAACCGCATGTTTGACCGGCATTGTGGCATTGAGTTGTTTAGCTTGTTCTGTAGTACCAACTTCACAGACAAAGTAGGGGCGGCACCCACGCGGGCGTCGGCGTTCGAAATTTGAATGTCATAATATGTAGAAAAATTACACATTATGGTCATAATGTTCAATATTCAGATAAGAAATGAGTTTTTACAAAGTAGTCTAACATTATGCTGATCTTAACATGCGGTTTTTGGACACAGTAAAGAGGGTTTATGATACGTGTGTAGATAAAGTAATTAATAACGCTTTTAATTAAGTATTAGTTTTATTGTTCCTTTTATAAGAATCAAGTCAGGCTGACGACGGAGTTTAAAAAAATGAAACTTAAAAAAGCTCTGGTGCGAAAAAGTGGCACATTCCGCACGATTTGCTTCCTTGAAAAAACGCGCTTTTCGAGCAAATGGGTTTTCCGCAAAATATTTTCTTCATCCCTTCCCCCTTCCTTGGTGTCCTCAATTGCAGTTTTTTTTAATTTGATTGAAAACGGCTAAAGCTGGGAAAAAAACATCAAAAGATAACTCCTTTGACGGTTTTCTTGTTGTGATGTTATTGTTGAATGTTCTTTTTAAAGGAGGGAATAAAGATCAAAGTTTTTCAGGTTGTTCCTCTTTTAAGTGGTGGCCTCTGTGGCGCTGCGGTAGTGGCTTCCATGCGAGAGGTCCCGGGTTGGATTCCGCGGGTGGCGATAAAATATTTATACGTGCGTGATGTCGCTGTTACTGGTATCCACGGCACATGGTATCCTAGTGTAGGCTAGAAGCAATGTATGTGCATGTGCAACGACCCGAATGACCGAGTCGGCAGTGACCCTGCCTGACGAAGCCAAGGGTCGCGGGTTCGAGTCCCGGTGGGGGCAAATATTTGTTTGATGAGAACGGATGTTTGTACCCTAGTCATGGTTGTTTATCTATCTAAGCATAATATTTATCTATATAAGTATATATATCGTTGTCTAGTACCCAAGATACAGGGAATCCTAGTTTGGGGCTAGATCAATGTGTGTAAATAGTGTCCAAGGTATTATTATTATTATGTTTGTTTATGTTTTTTAATATTCAGTACATATATTAAAGCTGTATGCAAAGTTTCAAGCTAACTTCCGGATGGGACATAGTTCAAGTTAACATAAGCCTATTAGGCCGAGCGTTTGCCCGATCTGATTGGAGGAGTGAAAAATACATATTTTTTATTTCTTTATTTACAATGCAATCATTTCAGGTGTTGCTAATACTAGAGCAAGGTAAAAACAAGACGACACAAAATAGTAAATTACAGCAACATATCTGGCACGACACATACACATAATAGCTACAGATATTTAGGTACTATAACATAAAACAAAGAGAGTGGCTTTGGTTAATTCACTCAGGGAACAGGCAAACACGTCTGTAGTCTCCGCCACCCGATTAAGAGTGCGTAGGGCGCGCGTGAAGTTGGTCTGATCTATTTGGTTTGATAGTGAATAATTCACCAAGTTCAAAACTAAAACAAACCGACTTCAAGTTCAAGTCCTATTTCTTCCCCCCCGGTCGGGAAGCGAATGAGGTCTGTGTACATGAAAAGTCCTCATCAAAACTTTTGCTGCACGGAACCACAAACCAAAACGTCGTCAGTGTTTTATTTTGTATTTGTATTTTTTTTTAAAGTGCTAAATTAATTTTGATAAAATTTGTATTACTACCTCTGAAGTATTGCCCCTCCAATCAAAATAAGAATCATTAAAATCGGTTCATAATTGACGGAGTAATCGCGTAACGAACACGCAAAAAAACAGACGAATTGAGAACCTCCTGTTTTTTAAAGACAACCGTCTTTAAAAAACAGGAGGTTCTCAAATTCTCACAATTTTCCTAACCAACCCTTTAAAAGATGACGACACCTATCTGTTACATACTGTATAAGGGCTATGTAACTACGTAACATTAGCATACCAGTATGTGTAAGGTCTCTTATGTAGTCACATTGGTTTGCACTTGTAGTTTCACCTGTGGCTCTCACACTGGCCGGTTTAGGGTCATTCCCGGGAAAGGTGTGTAACAGGGGCTTGCTCATTGCCACGGATAAAGCTGATACAATAATTCATGTTTTCATTTCATCAATTCACTCCCAGCGCAGGAATGTTCCGCGCTCGAAACATCATAAAAACAATAATATCGTATATTACGATCTCGTGGCTTAATTCATAAAATAACAAGTCTGCATGACTAAATTAGATTGGTGTCAATTTTATACAAATTGTTACAAATATTGATATTAATTATCTATCTACCTGTCAGGCCTACAGCCTGCTACACATTGCAGTTCTTTGTTGACCTCATCTTCATTACCCAGTAGTTTTGAGGATGTTATCTAACTGTTGCGCGTGTGGTCTGCCTCTCGGTCTATGGGGCGGGCTCTCTTCGCCAACGTACCGTCAAAACTTATATCATTTATTGCATGTAGGCAAAATAAAATGCTTTTTTACAAGTCAAACACTTAAGTTATGCATGGAGAAACATTTAAAAATAATCAAATAAGATCACCCAAACTAATGAATAACGATTGAGGTTTGAGCTTGAAAAAGAAAATTTCTCTTTCAGGTGGTGATTCTTGGCTGAATCTCGCACAGGAAAAGGAAACTCATTACCCCTACCAGTGCTTCGGAAATACGCCCGTCAGAGAAGATAGCACCAAGAAACTCTGCGGGGATGACATTTTTTCAGTTTTCGTCACTGCCTTTTGGTTCACCCATTTGCCAGTTTAATCTTGTAAAACAGTTACGTGTTGTTTTATGAAATGGCCTGTAGATACAAGGCCCGATAGCGCGCAACAAAGCGTCCGCTAACACAATCATTAGTTTTTGAGTTTCCGCCGAGCGCCGTATCTTACGGGCATCGCGTTCGTTGGCCGGTAGGGGGGACACTGGGAGCACAAGCCGTATAATAATAATATATATACTAAATTGGACTCTATTTCACACATAGATCTAGCCCCAAACTAGAATTCCCTGTATCTTGGGTACTAGACAACGATACACGTACTTATATACATAAATATTATACTTAGATAAATACATAAATACCATGACTAGGGTACAAACATCCGGTCTCATCAAACAAATATTTGCCCCCACCGGGAATTGAACCCGGGACTCTTGGCTTCGTAGGCGGGGACACTGCCGAGTCGGCCATTCGGGTCGTATAAATGATGTTTATTATTCTTATTTTTTATGACGGACTGTGGGCCAAAGCAGTCACCCAGTGGTGACCAGGGGGTCGTCAAGGCCAGTGGGCAGACCACCTGCCCGATGATCCCATGATATGCTGAAGTCGACGGGATCTCAGGCACGAGAAGAGGCCTAGTCCCAGGTCAATGTGGGCTGAGGAGGATGTAGATGATGATTTTTACTTAAATATCGAAATTTCACTTAAAAGGTTGAAGTATTCGGCATAAGTTGGCACAAAAGGCTTATATCTGACACCGTAAGATCGTGATAGCCCTTAGTTTATCTATCACGTCAGTTTATAAACTATTGATAAATTATGTACTGAACGTCAACATCATCATTGGCTTTATCATCTTTGTAGGTTTTTATTACAGCCGCTGTGCATTCTGGGAGGTTGCTTTCCGTGCCTATCACGGTTGCAGTAACCTCTCCACAAGCGCCGTATAGCCTGGGACACAGCTAAGAATCGCAGATTATCTACAAACTGACGCGATAGATTGTAAACTAACAGTTTTCACAATCTAACGGTGACATTTCCATCGGAGGCGGAAAGAAGCTGTCAACAACGATGATGATGATGATGATGATGAAGAAGTTTGAACACCTTTTCTTCCCTAAAATGTAGAAGTTATGACAAAATTGAAAAAATCGTCTGGTTAAGTAATCTGTGTGGTTTGATTGTAACGCAAGAATAAATAAATAAAAATATAAATAATTAAATATTAGAGGACAATCTTACGCGAATCGAACTAGGCCCATAGTAAGCTCAATAAGGCTTGTGTTAAGGGTACTAGACGGCGATATATTTAATAGAGATAAATACTTATGTAAATATGTATTTACGAAGAAAACATCCAAAACTAAGAAACAAATATTCAAGCTCATCACACTAATATTTGCCCTTACCGGGATTCGGACCCAGGGCCGACAGCTTCGCAGGCAGGGTCACAATCCTCTAGGCTAAACTGGACGTTAGGGCATACTATGGAACCATAAAGACATTTCTAAAATGACGTATGTTTAACCCGTCAAACGTCCTATGCGCTACATAAGCGCATAACTTTTTTGGGCGGCTAGCGTCCTGTGCACTGCATAAGCGCATAGAAAGTATTGCAAACTTCGACGTTTTATGAATATTCACCAAGTTTCAGAATGTTCCCGGAAGTAGTCTTAGATTATGAGTAGTTTAGTTGGCAACTGTGTGATATGATTGGAACTGACATTGAGACAGCCAAATCAGATCAAAATAAATAAAATACCAAGCCATGTTGCCATTTTGGGCAGGCCGGCCACAGACTTACATTTTATGTTTGTCAATATTTATTTATTGTGAAGTAATTACTGTGTTTTGTAATAAAATAATACATCTTATCGCTGGAGAAATGAATAGTGGTGATGTGAAAAATGGAAAAAAGTGTAAGTTTTGTGTTTGGCCCCTAAGAACGAAATATAATTAGAGGTGTCAGTGTCAAATAATGGATTCTGCAAACAATCGATGAAAAGCCTTATCAACTTTATTATCACATGTGAGTACTATACATCACAAGATAGGTAATTTCATAAACTTTATTATGGTACATAACATGTTAGGAAACTAATAAAATAACCAAACAAACTTATGAAATTCCTAACGCAAGTCGATTGAAAGTTTATTTTCGCCAGAACCTTGGACGCGTTAGGGTCCACGAGATTCGCTGTACAGGGACATTCCAGAGGTTAACTCTAATAACTTCAAAGGCATTTTGTCGTCGTTTATCCCTCTACGGGATTTATATTTTCCACTCGCTGCTCTCGGTGTACCCACTACCGACATACAACACACGCGAGCATTTCGTGAAGGCTCGAGCCGTTTCCGTTTCCGCTTGTAAAAACCGCGCGAGGGGGGGGGGGATACGCGGGGAAGGGGGGGCGCCGGTTGTCGACAATTTATAACGCATTAGCGCCTTTGTATGTACCATTAGCGGTGAGCCGATAACCTATATCAATGTGGTTCCGGTTTTTTTACTTCAATTGTAATTCCTTACTAGTCTTTTGTACGATGTTGCGAACTTATTAGAATTAAAAAGGTACGAAAAGTACAGTAAGAATCAGATTTAGATGGATCGGGCTGCATGCTCATTGGCAATGGTGTAAATCTCGTTCTAAGGTCTACTTGTTCGACATTTAATTAACACGCTTAGATTTAGTGACTTAAATCGAATTTTGGAATATATCAATGTCAATCGTTCAATCAATCAATTTAGCACGATAAACTGATTAAGCGAATGTCGTGCAAGTGGACCTAATAATATAAGGCCAGCCCAGCCAATCCGCTTAACTACTCATGGTGCAAATTAAATCATACATGTCCTTATCTTATTATCCGAGGGTTATGATTTCGACCAGTATGTATGCATATTCATCTGTTTCCCCAGAACACCTAAACTATTTAATAAAACGTGATAAATAAGGTAACGCTTTAAGCGTGTTGATCTTGCGTTCATTATATTATAAGTCGTCATACTAAATTCAACTAGGCGTTCTCTAGAGATCATAAATTATGGATTTAAAAAATATCTAGCAAATTTCAAGCTCAAAATATTTTTAATAGTTATAATATTTAGAATAGTTTGGATTTTACATTTGCGGCCAGTAATAAAACTGGCGTCAATCGACAGAGTAAATGATTACAATCAAAAGTTTAAAGTAAATTATTACAAACAAAATATGTATGCACAGTACGGTTATTTTAACTTTACCGCCTGACTTCTCGGCTTTTGGATATTTTTAAATCGTGAATCAATTTACTATTTTTAGATTTTGTCGTTAATATACTCCTTCACCTCTGTGCCAAATGTCAAGTTTCCAGGACAGCTTGATTGCTTTCAGCGACTAAAACCGAAAAGTGCCGAGCTGTAATAATAATAATACTTTTCTCAAAAATAGAATGAAATGTTCCCACAACATCTGTGAAGATACACTGACGAGCAATGAAAAAGTTCCAGTGAGATAACACCAAATTACTCCTAAACGAGAAAGGTTAGCTTAATGACGCCGTCTGCAATATTGAAGTCAATTTAACAGCGCATCAGAATATTACCAAGTAAAAACGTCAATATTGTGTTCATATTTTAAATTTAATGTTTTAAAAAAATGGATGGGTGTTTGTCGCCATTTTGTGGGTGGGCTTTTTGATTGCTCGTCAGTGTAGTATCCGAAAGTGACTCATCCTGGACAATTTTAAGAAGTGTCCAGTAAGTAAGTATGAAATCCCATTACTTATCATAATATTTCAAAATAGACCTTTTTTTTCAATGGCTAATGAGGTTATTTGATGAGGTAGTTCCTGGGTCTTTAATAAAAAGGAGGTACCATAGAGGTTGAAGTGTCCGATTTTTGCACTTATATTGCACGATGTGTAGGGATGGGCCTATGGGATGTAGTCAGAGACGTGTTTGTTGGTTCAAAGACGGGCGTTTATTGACTCAGGATGGATACAGACATTGGTTATTATAGAGACGTATCGGGTAAAGGTGGTGACACACTACACCTTCCACCTTTTTTTTGAAAGAAAAAATTTGGTATCTTATTTTTTCTAACATTAAAACAAAATTTATTTAAAAATCTTAAAATAAATAACCTATACAATCCAATGTGACTTTTTTTATCTTTTAATTTCAAATAATACTACTTTTAAATAATATGCTGTTATTTATGCCAAATCGAATAACATCATCAACATCAACAAACTTTGCAAAACATCTTACATTTCATTTTAACATTTTAACCATCTGATAACTCTTCATCTAATCACTGATAACTACTTATACAAAAAAAAATACTGAAATAAAAACATATCCAAAACATCAACAGTAGTGAAGTATAACTATAAATATTTATTTTAATTTTCATTTTTTTTTTTAACATAAACAATGACAACTTGTCAAATATAATTTTAATTAAAATAATTATCTTTGCATTTTCAATTGTTTTTTTTTTTTTTTTTTTTAAACTACACCGCCATTGCAAAAATATAGGTATGAAAACGATACATGTTTATTGTTAATAATATAAAAATTAACCATACAGAGGTTGTTTACTATTACTATGGATATAATGTGGGTTATAATCCACCATTCTAAAAGTAAAGATACATGATAGGTAAATAATTAAAACCTACGTCGATAAAAAAGATTCAAATACTAAACACAAACTGTTGGTAAAAAAGAATTTGTAGTAGGTAGTATAGGGTAGGGTAGAATAGGGTAGGGTTGGCGACAATAACATTTATTTATTTTTGCTTTCTCATTCAGCAATATTTAAACTCATTCATTTTCTTACTTGCATACCAGACAACAAAAACAGACTTTCCTCTCTACTTAGGTACATGCTCTCAATAACAAAAACAATACTTCTAATTTACTACATACTCTCAAAATTTTACAAGAAAATTATAACTTTATATCCTTTGACATTCTTTATAACTCTTTGTCTATGTTTTATTCAAACTTCTTTTTTTTTTTTTTCATATATCTAGTAAATACCATTTTTATATTTGTCATATATCTCATTATTACTTTCTTATCCAAAACACACTCTACATAAACATAATATAATAACCATCTTTTCAAAACCCATCAAAATGTACTTTTCTTTTCATAAACAATCTCTTTCAAACAAAGTCTTTATTATAATCTCCTTATCACTTCATATAGGTACTTTAATTATCGGGATCCGGACCCTTAATATTCACATGTAGTGAGTGCACATTTATAGGTACTTTTTATACACACTGGTATTTACTTTATAAGGTACTTTTTATAATAATACTTAAATACATAGACTAATAGTACCTGGCTCGCGAGCTTATTAGGTCATCGATATCCAACTTTCTCACAAAGGAAACTCGTCCACATCATGATCGAAGAGGAAGGATTCGTGCCTTGTACCTTGTACCTTTGAGACTTTGATGAAAATACAATAACATATCGGACTCGCCAATAGTTACGTACCATACTAAAAACATAACTTATACTCAATCAATACGAATCCTTCGAATTTTAAGATATTCTGTAAAGACTGGATGATCAGTCCAACTTTTCTCGAAAACTTAACAAACGAAGTGTTCCCAACTAACTTGCTCTGTGGCCTAGAGTAACAATCCTGCACATTCCACACCTTCTCTCAAATTCATACTTTTTATTCCTAAACAAAAACCAACATTCCCAAATCCAAACAAAATCAACTTTCCTATGTAATACTATCATAAAACTCAAAAATATCAAATATGAAATAAACCTTCATAACAACGATTAACTTTTAATTTAATTCAATTTCCATACTTTTCAACTCTCAATATAAAACAAGAAGAAGTGACCATATCCGCTGGTCAGACTATAATTCTATTAATAGACTCGATTGCAATCTGTAAAATAAAATAAACGTAAAAGCAATCTCGAAACAATCTTTTGTATTAAACTAACGTAAGTGGTTCCGTCGTTAGTAATGTATTTTAAATCTGAGGTTAAACTACTTTATCTGTAAATTATTCTGAAAACTAATGAAACATAAAAATCTGAACACACAAAAAAAAAATAACTCAAGTTATCTTCTCTCTAAGACGTACTTATTTAGCATACTAAATATTTATTACACACACTCAACTGATTTTCGTACATACTCATACTATTAAAATTCATTTCATACTGTAATTTAAAAAATGGTTCCATACTTTATCTCTTTGCGGTACCATAAGCTTGCAATCAATCATTCATCGCCTTTTACGTATCTCCCATATTAGTCAATTGAAACTAAAATCTTTCGCTCTATACAAGTCGAACTGTCGTAACATGAACTTATAATAACAATTATTTTTCGTCTGTAATCGAAACAAGTGTTCTACCTAATTTGGATTCTTCTGCAGTGTTGCATGTCCATATTTGGATTGCCTGTGAACACTATATTGAATTACTTGGAATAACTGTGACTGTTACCAAGTCATGAAACATTTATGTACTTGATTGTACATTTGGAGTAAATTTGAATTATGAGGCAAATATTTAATAAAATATTAGAACGATTATAAAACAACAAAACTTTTATCTTCCTACTTCACATATTAAACCACATTCTTCTCATATTTCTCAAAATCGTCTCCTCCAAAAATAAACTACTATCAAAATCCTCATCCAAAATAACTCGTGTCAAACTAATTCAATTTACTTTACGGCCTTCATAAATATCTCCATTCCCAAAAAAAAAACAGTTATCAAACATTTATTCATACTTCTCTTGCTAACTGTACTGTACTACCTACTAACTTTTCATTGTATGTATTCTTGCAAATATTCTTTACTTTATGCAATCATCCTCGGAAAAAAAAAATGGTATATTGATATTGTTTTGTATCGTCACGATCCATTTTTGTCAGAACTAAAACAAATTCTCGGTGGTCCCCTAATTTGGTACTCTGTTGTTAACTGTATTGTATTGCATCGCGTTACATGCAAATATGGTTTGAATACGTATTAACTGGATATGTTACTAAGGCAATTATTGTAAATAAAATTATAAATTCACTGGAAAAAATACACACGAACATACGCCACAAATTCAATGTCATCCTTTAACTCATTCATCATCAAACTAAATTATTTAAAAAAATGTAGTTCTTGTCGTCAACCCTTTACAAATTAATCTGAATTATTTATTAAGTACACCATATTCAGGGATGTAAAGTAAATACTACAAATCATTTATAAAATACTTACTTAAATATTCAATTTCTATTCGATCATTATTTTTCTTTTATATCCAAATTAACAATTTCCGTCATTATTATTTAACACACAAAACAACATCTGATAAAATAAATCAAATTAACTCGCATAAAATGTATAATTCATTGACATGGAATTGGAAAAAATTGGTCACGACTCACTCATGAAGACTTCACGTGGTGCCTATCATTCCTACTGCGTGGTGCTGCAGCTCATCACTCCGGGACAACATCTCCCAGCTGCTCCTCATCGGACCCGTACATTGTACAGCGTACAATTCGCCCTGCGCCCTGCATCGCACATCATCTAGGCTTGCACAGATCACCCGGCACCCAGCAGGAATCCTCTTTATAATTTGGGTTTTTAGGTTATTTTGTTTTTTAATTTGGTCACTGGTTCTGCTTTTGGTTCTAGTTTTATTTTGCGGTCTTCTTAATTTTGTAGGTATATAATTTTTATGTAATTTTAATCTTCATTTAAATGTCCATTATTTTGTCCTTTTCACATTTTATTTCACATTTAGTCCAAAATATCATTTCACTTTACACGAAATATGCCATTCGGCGCAGCACTGCCTTTTAGGGCAGGCTGGCCTGGCTAGGTCGCCATGTAGGGATGGGCCTATGGGATGTAGTCAGAGACGTGTTTGTTGGTTCAAAGACGGGCGTTTATTGACTCAGGATGGATACAGACATTGGTTATTATAGAGACGTATCGGCTAAAGGTGGTGACACACTACAATGTAAAATAGCGAAAGACTTAGTTCATTCATATTTTTTACTATTTTGATACTAATTAGAAATTAGGATTTCGATAAAATAACAGAAGAAAAAGAAGAATAAAATAAAATAATACACAAAAAACCTGAACGGTTTTATTTTATAGAAAAGCACTATACTCGCTTCGACCATATGTGGCATCCTGGCCTCGTACTATAGCCGGAGCTCGGCTTCGGCTCGGCCGGCTAAACCATACTCGTCAAGAATGGCTTACTTACTGGTCTCTGCAGTAATGTACTATTGCGATATTTAGGAGTTTCAAAATTGAAATATAAGCGAAATGTATTTTAAATGCAAATGGATTGCCTCGCTCATTGAGTTTAAAAATTAAAATACTAAAACGTAAGCGATTTTTAGATGCCCATTGATTATTTACCGATAAAACACGTTACTTTTTGGTAGAACTCTAAACTCAGATTTAACGAAAAGTATATCGTTTACGGAGTTTTTAACTACATACATGTTTATGACGTCGCTGTTTCTGGTTCCTACGACACAGGCTACCCTAGTGTGGGACCACAAGCAACGTATGTGGTTATTTGATTTAAAATGTCTTTATTTTTTACTGTTATTTGATAATTTTATTTAATTAAAATTTAAATTGGCGAAAGGTGTGTGGATGTATTTTTATGTGTAAAAAATATAAATGACGGTAAAAAAATCAAAATTTAACCCGAAAAACAATATGTATGAAAATAATGTACTTTTGTTTATGATAATTTTAATGTACTTTTGTTTATGATAATTTACTCTATCGATTGACCAGTATCAACTCCGGCCGCAAACATGAAGATTTTTCAACGTAGGGTATGCTAGTATTGCTAGTCTCCATACAAAATGTTAGAGTGGAACCCTTGTGATGTTTAGCATGTCTGCCTTGCCTCTTATATGCGAAAGCTCGTTGACGCTATGTTGGTGGTTGTATGTATGCTCGCTCTAACCTCTATCTCTCACCCCGGAGCGTAAATACCAAAAAAATGTCAGCATGTTTTTTTCAGGCGATCACGAGCGTAATTTCCTGTAATTTGTCGCCGAGAGCTTTTTCGGAGCTTTTTCCACATGCGAAAGGATAATGCGGCACATTTGTGAAATGTCGCAACTCACGACGGTTGCGATTATATTTTATTTTGATTAAAATTGCTGGAGACTTTTGATGAAATATTTGCGAAGTGATTAATTTTAGCAATCAGCGCATATTTGTGTATCAATTTGCACGAATGTGTAAGATTAATGTTTGTATTAAATTAATTTAACATCAACAACATTTGAAACACCATTTACTGAACCGTTGCTAAACGTGGGCACAGCTGTGCCGCTGCCACCCCGTATAGGAAAATGTGTGACGCCATGTTGTTGGTTGTACTTACTAAGAGCCAGAGAAAAACTGCATCATGTAGCTAACCTCCGATAGGGGTTAATGATAGTGATAACTTGGGTTTGCCTCTTAGTGACATGAAATCGGAATGACGGGTTGGAAGAAGGATAGGTCTTGTTGCATCTCACACTGGCTGTATTTCCAAGGGTAGCCTGGGGTTGCGGCGATTGACTAGCCAAAATAGACTTAATTACTGTCCAAAACGTTCGTGCTGTGTGCTGGAATGTTTGTCTTGTAATGTCCCACATGAGCTCGGGTGTTCCAAGAAATAGCATTTAATTCCATCTCTATATCAAACAAACAGCAAACGATGCAGTCCGCTAACGACATTACTCGCGCGACACACCGACCGACAGCAACATACCGCCATTTTGTCGGAATTAATTCCGAATCGTGCAATTAAGGTAAACAGCGGTTAAACCGGCGAGCTGTTAGCGTGTCGTTTCGCTGCCAGGAATATGAAATGAGGGAATGTGATCTGTGTGTGAAGACCACCTGCCCGATAGTCCGGTGACGTTAACAGTTGGATCCGATTTCGACCAAAATGGCCAAAAACAGTTTTCTTTTTCTGATGTCAATTCCAAAGGTGGACAAAACCATACTGAATATGATGAAGAATATGGCAGGTGGCCCGATGGACCTATGATATCATCAAGTAGGCGGGACATTATAGACATAAATCTGTATACAAATAAATATCCTGGCTTCTCCACTCGACCCCGCGGCTGAGCCGGGATAGGCCATCTGATCCCGTTTCCGGCGGGGCCATCAAAAAGTTCGCCCCTAAACTCATTTTATTGCAGTCAAATTATCCCAATAAATCCAGAGAAACCACGCCATACACTTTACGGGACCATAAAGAAAGCGCCTATAAACATACTGGCCAAGGACTCGGCGACTCGGATAGAGACATTAGTGTCGTATTCAATTCCTCTAAAATCTCAGCTCAATGACAATGACGTGAAGATGACGGTGGCCTTTGTTTGTTTGCCGTTTAAATCATTTTTAGAAAATATTTTTTTAAAGATTCCAATAATATATAAAGTGCATTACGGAAACATGAGAAAATGGATAGGTGGTGGACCTCCATTAATACACTCAATGATAGTACTAAGTTGCCATTTTGTTAGCAGAATAGGGGGCCTGGTATCAGAGGTAGTAGAAGACGGTATAATGTTATGGGGACGCGGGTTATGGACTTCCTGCGAACGAAAGAGCAATTTTCCTTTTCCCATATAAAGTTGGTGTCTCATAAGATGTTTTCTCTTACCGTAAGGCCTTATTAGATGTTATGTTAAGCATGTTGAAACAAATATTAGGACCAAGCTCAGTAATTTTGAATTTAGGGGATAATTTTGGGGGACAAATCAGAAATGAAAAAAATAAAGATTTTCTAACTGTGTCTTGTGACATATCAAATAAAAGGGTTTTTTGCAAGTATTTATCAAAAGTTTTTCATAAACTTGAAAAAAAATAGTGAAAAATATTAAAGAAAAAACATAAAAAGGGCCATGCCCCCCGCCCCCCTAATCTCCGAAACTACTAACCCTATTTTTTTTAAAGTGGGCAATATCTTCACCAAAATATTATAGGAAAAATAATAATCAATGTATGGTTTAAATTGGGGTGGGCACCATGGGGGGGCAAATTATAAATAAATAAACACAAAAATTTTAACCATATCGTGCGATATATATAATAAAAGATCTCATTTTTTTTTATAAACCTCAACTGCTAAGTAAAAAAATATAGGCAAAAATAGACCATTTATGGTTGAAATAGTGTAGGGAAAATTATTTCTATAATTCTTACATACAGGAAAATAAAAGATACCTTATCCCCATGCAAGAAACTTGAATACCTTTGTTAGGTCGTACGGAACCCTTCGTGTGCGAGTCTTACCCGCAGTGACCGTTTTCATTTTACTTTTTAAAATATCTGTTAAAAATTATGAACGGAAAAGGTAAGTAATATGATTAAAAAGCTACATACATTATTTCAATTTAATCCAATTTTCGTTTTGTTTTTAAAAATAATCCACTATCTTTAAAACTGCATTCCCAGTAGACTTCTCTTTTCCAAACGCTTTCCCCATGAAATATTCTGCTCAAATATTATTTAAATCCATGCTCAGCTCCGAACTAACAAATTAGCTAATTACCATAAGAAGGAAGCTCCTCAAAGGAGGATGTCTTCATAACATTTTAAACCTCTTTCCTTTTCTAAAACCTCCCCGCGCTTCCTTTTGGGAAACACTGCAGATGGGAGAAGCGGAGCGAGAGGATATCTGCCAGGGATTCTTGGGAGGAGCGATTTCATAAGATATTTTGGGGCTGTGTGTTTAGTGGGCTAGAGTCTTCTCTAGAATGACTCCAGCCTCCTGAAGTACAGGTTGATTCAAGAGTCAAGATATCTCTTAACTTTGTCAGAAACTCACAGCCTTAAGACAAATAAATAAATTATGAAAGTTCATTCAATACGATTGGAAATCATATTGAATAATAAATTTTAAATAGGGTTTTATGAAAAAATTGCAATTGACAAAACTATTCTAGGTATAGTAATAATATGAACTGGCTCCGAAATCACTAGCGATATGAAAATCCCTATCGAACAAAGAAAAAAGACTGTATCTTCTCGTGATAAACAAACCACAAGATTTGTGACGAAAGAAAATGTAGACCCACATGCATAGGTGCATGCCTTTTCCTATGTGGGGTGACATAGCCCCTGATGTGCCCATGTTTATGTCCATACTCCATTTCCCGGGACAGGGGGCCCAAGGCTCCATGGAAACATGGTTACATTTTAGACTTTTTTGGTTGAATTTAATTATTTACCTACCTATTAATTTAGTTTATCTTTATATAATCATGGTGCCGCTGGGTGTCAAGCGAGGAACACCGGCAAGCAAATTGTTTTTTATCCAGTTATTGCTGCAAATTTTCATAATTTTACACTCTGTAGTTTCGGAGATAGGCGGGCGGGAATGGTCATTTTTTGCACTTTTTTGATAATAACTTCAGAAGTTAACAAAACTAAAATTAAGTTTATAAAAATCCCTTTTTGACGATATCATACATGACTTACTGCGATGATTATTTTTTCGATTTGTCATTTTACCTCCTCCACTATTTTGTAGGCAATTTTTTTTTCATATTAGACTTGAATTATGTTGCAGTTATCAGGATAAGAAGACTGTATCTCTTATAGTTCCTGAGAAAAGTGCCTGTGACAGACAGACGGACGGAAATTCAAGTGATTCTATTAGGGTTCTTCCTTTTGAGGTACGGAACCCTTAAAAACACGCAGCAGGCTGCAGATGTTGCCATAATTTATTTTCCATAATTTCTTACCGAAGTCTATTTTGTTCCCCGCTCCGCCTATCGCTATGATAGACGCCCCGCCTCGCCATCTCGCGGCGCCCAACTAAAACTCGCTATGTCCCCACCTTGGCTCACGCTAAGTGCAATGCGATGTCATTAGACTTCTCGTGGAAAATTCAAAAGGTGGCTGATGAAGTACTGTCCTCAACGATGAGGACTTCCCAGCTGGAGAGGAGGATTTTTTTTCGCATCTCTAAGCACGGTTTAAGTATGAAATAGAAGAGACCCTTATAACATATGATCGCTAACAGTTTATCGGGTATTGTGCAAAAATCTGTGTAAACTGAGAATTTTGTGTAAGAGAAAATTTTCGATCTATCTATAAGTCCCGATATTCTAACTTTATCTTTGAGGTCGTCTAGTAAATGTTTTTTAATTGAGTGTTATTGCTATTAGTGCGAGTTTTGTGTTCGGGATATGGATGTACCGACATAGGATCATTTCGTAATAAAATAACTAGTGGTAAATAATGGTGGGTGATTTCTGTAAAGTAAAACCATTAAGAGTTTCAAGCCATAGGTATAACAAATGTATATGCTACATCGGAAAATAGGGTGCCATATTTGACTATCGCGATTGCAAAATTTGAAAAGGGTTAATGGCATAAATCATAAGAAAACCGGCTCAAACCGGATAAAGAGTCGTAATTCATGATTTTTAACCCTCTATTGCGATGCGTTTCGTCGGCGCATTAGTAGAGTAGGAGGGTTTTATTTTCCGTTTTGACAAAGTACAAATCACTTTTATAGCCATAAATTTATTGTCATTTTCACTTGTACCTACTTTAAAAGTTTTTTTTTTTCAGAAAGGTTAGTAAGGGTACACAATAAAAAATCGTGGCTTCCTTTGATATAGAAGACATTTTTTTAGAGAGGGTGAACTGCGGCGCAAAAAAACTATACTGTAATAATAACAAATGTTGATGTAATTGATATTATGCTTATTACTTAGCCTTTGTAACCTCAATTACTCCTGAAAGACTTGACGATTGATGAAAACACGAAAATTTAACGCGAACTGTCTTTTTTGCCACTTTTTTTGCTTGTCGACTCGTGTTCTGAGTGGCCAATTTTTGAAAACATTTATGCCCCATGCCCGCTGGCCCCATTTGAGAATACCCTCAACTTTTTTTTTTTAGGCAATCTTCTATGAGAACACATTTGGCACAGAAAATAGCTTCGGTTTGCCGTAGATACTGTTAGATTATTATTATTTTTAAAAGTGCAGTATTTTAGTGGCTTACTATAATCTTTGGCAGACTGGTGCCTGACGGAAGGTTAAAGCCTATCAAAAATTATATGACGTTAGTTATTTTCAGTGTTTTGCCAGTTGCCAGACGATAAACTTAGGTGTCCCCAAATGGCGCCAATCAACACTACTTTTGCTTTTTTCGTTCGTTCAGTTTCGGCATGGTCGAAAGGATGTTGAGCGTTGTCAGAGAGTGCCAAGGACTCTAATACGTCGATACATCAAATCCTGAGTGATGAAGGTGACCCTGATGTCAGATATAATTTAGTGGCCATTTCTCCAGACCAACGTATTTTCACGGATGAAGAAGACAAGGATGAAGATACTGTGCAGCCAATAATGCTCCTAAACGGGACATCATTTGAGGAGAGTAGAAATATTTAAATCTAGGACAAATGATGGCAAATGGGACAGTGGTGATGATGAACCATTACAACAGCTCAGGAGAGTTGAAAACCAGGAGCTACGTTGGCGTAAATGTGACGGTTCATCAGAGATAATAAAGTTCAGAAACGGAGCGAAAACCTTGTCAATGAGCTCTAGAACCTCGCACCTGTAAAATATTTGAAAAACTAAGGAATGGGTAGCGTTGATCAAGCTCACCAATCCATTGCAATTTACAGGTCAGTTATACGAGGGGGAAATGGTGGAGGGTTTTATTTGCCTACATGCTTGATATGGCTATTTCAAATGCGTGGCGCCTCCATGTTCTGACCGCTGAAGAAAAGCTGGATCAATTGAAATATCGGCGAAGTAGCGCTCGATTTCATCTGAGTAGTGGAGGCACTGACAGAACAGATAAAAGGCGCTGCAAATCTTCCTCTATGGTACCGAGTAGAAATTTAGACGGTGTTGGACACTTCTCCAAGTAACTTTCACAAAAAAGCACGCTGGCAATGCAAAAAATGTAAACGTAAAACATTGTGTATCGAAAAACAATGTTTTGAGCAGTACCATACTTGAGCCCATAGGCCTCAATTGAGGACAGTATTTTTTATTTAATATTTACTGAACCAATAAAGTTTTTTTGAAAATTCTATTTTATTTGAATTGGGGTCAAAATAGGTTAATAACGATTGAAATCAGAAATGAAAGGCTTCTGGACCTATTTAATATGTATGTTATATTATGTATCTCCACCATCTTTGGGGAATGGCGTGCGACATGTATCACCACATTTAGAAACATCTAAAAATGGAACCCAAAAAACTAAAAAGGACGGAAGCCTATTTCCAGCGGACCGCTTCTGGGAGACAATCAAATCTTTGTTCCCTTGCCACCCCACCGGTATCCCTAGTGTGAGCTTGCCACCCTATCGGTGTGCCTAGTGTGGGCGGTTCGTTAATTTATGCCGAGCGCCGCTGTCTGGCTGGCCCCTCACGCTGGGGTAATCGTAACCGGTAGTGTTGCCAGATCTAGTCTGACAAAAAAAAAATATACCAATAAAAATAAAAATATTAGCCAATTAACGTCGCAACCGAAGGGCACAGGCATTTAAACATAAATATTTATTTAAAGACACATATACTGTTTCTAGCCTCACTCTAGGATACTCTGCATCGAAGGAGCAAGAACATTTTTTTTCTCTTCCTCACAAGACCGATTCGAACCTTGCTCGGGAGGCAGAGCCTCAAACCTCAACGCCAAAGAGAGAAAGATTGTGCCGTATTCCACCACGCTGGCTCAGTGTAAGTTGGTGAATGGGTTTGTACATTGAATATTTACATTTTTTTGGATTTCAATATTTTTCACTTGCAATATGACACTTTCAGACACATTTAAACCTTTAGATAAGCGTCAAACAAAATTCTTCAAACATCTCTATATTCAATTCATTAAAATCACGTCACTTTTCAGGGTAGGGCCCGGCAGAGACTCGAGACCTGCCATGCCTGGGGAGGGAGCCCGATTAAAAAAGGCTTTAAATGTGAAAAACCAGACAAAAATGGCAACACAGGTGTCCGCTCGTAAATTTTGGCCCGCGAGGCGGCGCGCGCAAATTGAATGCCCTCCGAGTATTGTCTGCATTATACGGTTATGATTACGAGTGGTCGGCAAAGAATGGGATGCGATGAAGCAAAGATTTAGATGCGTTGAAACTTAGATATTGCTGCATATTATTCTTATATAAGATACGACTGACGACCCGAAGTGGCCGAGTCGGCAGTGACCCTGTCTACGAAGCCAAGGGTCCCGAGTTCGAGTTCCGGAGCAAATATTTGTTTGATGAGAACGGATGTTTATACCCTAGTCATGGTTGTTTATCTATCTAAGTATAATTTTTATGTATAAAAGTATGTGTATCGTTGTCTAGTACCCAAGATACAGGAAATCCTAGTTTGGGGCTAGATCAATATGTGTAAATATTGTCCAAGATATTATAGGTATATATTATTGAAAGTAGTAGGTGGAGGTCTTTAGCCTCTGCCTACCCCTCTTCCGGGAAATTGGCGTAAGCATATTATGTATGTACGTGATAGTCTACTTACCAGACTGCTGCTTAAATAAAGTGGCATTTAAAGCTGAGCGTACCTTTACGCAACGGTTTCTTGATAGTTTGCATGAATTCATCTATGAATGGTAGCGGTGCTATATTATAACATATTTTTAAATAACAACGCCAGTTGACGACCTCTGTGGCGCTGCGGTAGCGGCTATGCCTACCATGCGAGAGGTCCCGGGTTCGATTCCCAGCTGGGGACGAAGAAAAAAAAATAGGTCTTGGATGTTTCTATGTCGCTGTTTCTGATCCCCACGTCACAGGGTATCCTAGTGTGGGGCCAGAAGCAATGTTTGTGCCTGTCTATAAATGTTTTTTTAATTGTTAGTATGAAAATTCATTCTGGGGTTATTATTTTCAGAGCGAGAGGCAGCAAGTGACAGTAGGACATTGAGTGTCCGTCAAACTTTGACTTTTCGAAGTCACTGACACCCGGTTTCCGAAAGGAAAATTTGCTGTGACATGTTAAGCTCTTGTTTAACGCATTTCAGCCAATCAGTGCCGCTATTTTAAATCAATCGTCGATTAATCGCCTGTTACATTTAAGCACAGTTACAGAAATCACATTTAAGTTTTAACTCCCTGTACAACGAGAATGGGCGTCAGGGCGTGTGAACTGTCATGAATATCATGTACTCAGAAATAAGAGCCTTGGCTGAGAGCGGTTTATTATTGCAGCAAAAAGTTTCGTTATTTTTGTGACGAAATAGTACATTACTGCAGACGCCGGGAAAGAAGGGCTTGCTGGCTGACTAGGTATATAGTGATACGAAGCCGGCAAGCCCTTTTCACGGCCAGAGGCTTGTGTTGTGCTTTTCTCAAAACTATGCAATGAAATAAAAATAAACCACAAAAAAAAAAAACAAGCTGAAAAATAATACTAATCGTATGTTCCGTACGCCCGTTGATGTCTTTTGATTGAGCATAAAATTTAAAAAAAAAAACTTACCGGCCTAGACCTGCAATTTTGTATGAAATTCCTTTACAGTTGTCTCTAGTTGTGCGGCGCGGAACGTGATACTTCCAAGCCTGTTATATTATAACGCACGTAATGACGACATTTAATTGCATGTCTGTAAAAAATAATGTATTTGCTAAAATGATGATGATCCCTACTTTTTGACGGCCTACAGCGATCAGCTGATTTTACCTTTGGGTCGGATATTCAATCTTGTTCTTGAACAAGGTAAGTACTCCATCAGCTGGAAGCTTTCTCGAGTCAGTCCTTTCCCCAAGACAAGTGACACTGCCTCCGTTGATAAATATCGACCTATTGCGATCCTGAGTTCATTGGCAAAACTGTTCGAGTCGATCATAAAAGACAAAATCGGTTCGCAGATTGCGCCTTATCTGAGCGACTCGCAACACGGATTCAGGAGTCGCCGCTCAGTTAACACCAACTTGCTGACTTTAGTCGAGATTGTGTCGAAGTGCATGGACAAGGGATGTCAAGTGGACGTCGCCTATGTGGACTTTCGTAAGGCGTTCGACAGAGTCGATAATGACGTCCTAATGAAGAAGTTATGTGCCATTGGATTTGCCCCACGGCTGTTGGTTTTCTTCGCTGACTACCTCAAGAACCGCCAAGAATATGTGCGACACGGCTGTTTTGAGTCCCAGCCGTACCATACACGGTCGGGCGTTAGCCAAGGGTCTATTCTCGGTCCGTTGTTATTTATCATTATGATAAATGATCTGGAATTAGAGCTTAAACACGCCAATTGCCTTCTGTATGCGGACGATCTGAAACTGATACTTCCCGTGAGTTCAGAGAATGATTGTAGTTTGCTGCAGGAAGATCTAGACGCGGTTCATAGGTGGAGTGTGAACAATAAACTCCTCTTCAATACTGCCAAGTGCTATGTAATGTCCTTTACGCGCTCCTCTCATCCTATAAGCGCGATATATACACTCGGTACGGAGTCTTTGACTCGAGTGTATTCGATTAGGGACCTCGGTGTTACGTTCGACCCTAAACTTACATTCCATGAGCACATGAGCACATTGGCCAAGGAATGCTTCAAAAGATTGGGGTTTGTCATACGGAATAGTAAGGTAAATTCCATAACCTGGGTGTGGTCCAGCTTCTCTACATGGCCCTAGTGAGAACCAAACTTGAATCTAGATCGGTGGTTTGGAATCCGCACGAAAGCTCTTACATACTTTTGCTCGAGAAGGTACACAAAGCTTTCCTACGATACCTATATAAGCGGAAATTTGGATACTACCCTTATCTTTATCCATCCGCTTTTATATTGGGTATGCTTGGATACAACTCACTAGAGGTCAGACGTAAAACCGAGCAGCTTCTGACTGTGTGTCGATTGTTGCGAGGCGACAGTGACTGTGTCGCGCTTGTCGGTACGGTATGCGCGCTATACGTGCCCGACAGATATCTCCGCGCGCGTAGGAACGAGCTGTTAGCGGGCGGCACGTACCGCACGGTGGCGCGCCAGCAGTCTCCACTGGTGAGGGCACGGGATAGCTTCAATGCTCTGCTGGCTGCAGCACCACTGACTGATCTGTTTGGTGATGAGTGGAGGCATATTGTGCGAGAATGTGGCAGGTTCTGCGAGATGAAGGAGTGAAAGTGTTGTCTTAGAAATATTATTATTATTTTTTGCATTGACATTTAATTTCAGTACCCTTGACATACCTAATAATGTTTAATACTATTTGAATTTGACCTAAATTTAATGTTTAATGTGATTTGATATGTAGTATTTACTACGAATTTGTACCCTTTGTTCCCTACCTGTGAAATCGACTTACCTAAATTGATACTGACATTGTATAACTATTTGACTTTGTACAGCGCATTGGGTGTATACCTGTAATGTTGTATATCGTACTTGTGTATTAAATAAAAATAAATAAAATGATAAAAATTAAGAAATGCTCCCGCAGCCGGCGCCGGTTTCCGAAATGTATGTCATTGGGTGGGTATGTTGGCAGCACTGCATCAAGTGGCCGTCAATGTCAAAATGTTGAACATCATGAGGTTGGTTGGTTTCAAATATCAGGGCAAAGCACTGCGGTAGCTTAGGTGAAGGGAAAGAGCGAAGCGAAGCCCCCTTTATCCTTCGTATTAGGTCGAACATGTAAGAACAAAAACATACTTAATTTTAATCACCTAAGCTACCGCAGTGTTTACGGCTACCGAATAGCGGCCGGCGCCGCTGCGGAGGCACTACCTAAAAATTATTGTACTAGATTTAGTTGTGTATCGGAAATACCAAAGTTATGATTTTGGTAACACCTTCAACATTAAATAACATTTAGTTAGAGCAGTTTAATAAACTCACCATCGATGTAGACGCTAACTGGCTACCGTCTACCGTGGAGAGACTTTAGAGAGCACCCTAATCCTGGTGGATGACACGTGACTTTGTGTGTAGTCTGGTTTCAATGTGCAGTGGGAGATAAGCGATTTGTTCGTGCTATGCAACTGTTTCTGTTACAATAAAGAATTATTTTATTTGTCAACAGATAATAAAAATATGTATCAAATAGAATGAGCGTTAAGCCAATCTGGATTAAATAATTGAAAATTATCCTTATTAGTGATTGCGCGCTTGTGCTAACATTGTAGGACGCGAGTAATTTAAAAAAAAACCAGACAGTGTATGTACATGTTTGAAGACCTCTACGGCGCAAAGGTTGTGGCTCTGCCCCCCATGTGGCACTTCACGGGTTTGATCCCCGGCAGGGGATAAAGAAAAAAAAACTCCAGGTCTTGGATGTTTCTATGTGTGTAAGTAACCTCGCTGTTTCTGGTTCCCACGAAACAGGGTATCCTAGAGTGGGGCCAGAAGCAATGTATGTGCCTGTATGTAAAGTTTTTATTATGATGATGTCATGTATTTATTGGATAAATAAATACTTTTGGGCCAGGCGATTCATAGGGCGGTCGGTATGTTTGTATATTTCATATAATTTCTAAAATTGGTATAATCTGAATAATTTGTAGAGTTTGGAATACAATGATAAAATTAAATAAAAGCAATTTAAATATTAGTCAAAGTACAAATGGTGAATGGGTCTATAATATTCTTCATAAATACAACCCAGACTATGTTGAAAATACAGTTAATATAAATGCTCAATCTGATGAGATCTCATCCAATGGAGATGATTCCTATTTAACCACACAATTCATAATTACTGAATTAATTGAGCTTTAAACTCTAGAAGGGACTCTGCCTTTGGTCTAAACTGGCTATCATACAAAATGTTTAAATTATTAAATGTAACCAATTTAAGTACTTTTTTGAATATTCTCAATTTACTTTGGCTTAATTCTCTTATTCCTAAACAATGAAAAACCGATTGTTTAATTCCTGTTCTGAAACTTACATGATTCCTTTCGCCCAGTTACATAAACCTCTTGTGATTGTAAGATTTTTTAACAGTTTTTAAACAAAGATGTTAAACAGTATTGTTATAGGCTAGTCTTTAATCGCACATCAAAAATACTGATGTTCATAGCAAAAAGGATCAGCAAAAAAAACTTATTATGTTTTAAGTATTTTTGTTGTTCTTACATGTACAACCTAATACGAAGAATAAAGGGGGCTTGGCTTCGCTCACCTCCTTTACCCTTCACCTAAGCTTCCGCAGTGTTTTGCCCTGATATTTGCTGTGAAAATCAGTATATTTGCTATGCAAATCAGTATTATTGATGAGCAGTTTAACATATCCCAATTTTTTATAATTTGTAAAATTTGTATTATTTGTTTTATTTATTATGTCATGACGAAACTTTGTGCGATTTCTTAACACTATATTTGATTTTGCATGTTGGTCTATCGACATATTGCGACAATCATTCTTTAAGTATCGCACCACTATTTCTGATTTGTGAGCTTATCACATTTCAGTCAGGCACGTGGAGGTCCCTTAGAGAGGGAAGAGATAACGACCACTTAAACTAAGCGACGATGCATCATCATATCTCTGTAGGTACCTAAAACAACGTAGCGTCACGGCTTCTCTCATACGGCGTGGCAGTGGCACAATGGTGCCCACGTTTAACTATCTGTACAATAAAACGGTTACATATTGAAATATATAAAGTCAAAATATATCCGTGCTACTACAATAAAACCGGTCAAGTTCGAGTAAGACGTCGGACTCGCACACGAAGGGCTCCATACCATCGTACACGGAAAAACGTAAAAGGACAGTCTTTTGTTATATTATACCTTTTTAATGTTTAATAATAAAGTGTCAATTATTTGGTAGGACTACATTCAATGCCGTATATCGAAACATTGAAGAGTTTTGTGTGTGTAGTATGTAAGTATTGAACTATGTACTCAGGCTAACGATACTTTTTGCTCATTGAAACCGAAAGTGGATAGAAATTGAGTAACTTATTTACAGAAATAAAATCAAATATGACAAAAAATTACTTAATATTATTTATTATAATGCGAATGAGCAATTATTAATCGCATTATGACAAATAACTAAGCACAAAACTTAATACCTGCAATTAAGTTAAGCCAGATATTTTCCGATAATATCGGGAGCATTTTTCAGCGATAAACATATAATAATATAATAATAATAATATATAATAATAATAATACCTTGGACACTATTTACACACATTGATCTAGCCCCAAACTAGGATTCCCAAATAAATATGAAATAGGAAATAAAACAAATATGGCTAAGAAAATGACTTTACCAATTATTTCTTGTACGGGAACTTCTTTTAATTCTTAAAAACCGGTATGTTTCATTATTTGTTGTTATAGCGGCAATAGAAATACACCCTCTGTGAAAATTTAAGCTCTCTACCTATTTCGGTTGATTAGGTAGAGCCTGGTGACAGACGGACGGACGGACGGACGGACGGACAGCGGAGGCTTAGTAATAGGGTCCTGTTTGGACCCTTCGGGTACGAAACCCTAAAAATTTAACACATTGTTTAATCTCAAATCCTATAAATTTTGTTTTTAAAGAAGTCTTGAACAGGAGTTTATTTTTTTGTGGCAAGACCTATAAGTTCAAAAATCATAATAAATTATTATTTAAATTTATAACTATGAAAATTCATAACGTTTACTCGCGAATTGAAAAAGTCAGGCCATACAAATTAGCCTTATATGTTTCAACCATTATACATTTTGACAATTATATATTCTGAACATTATTTATTCCAACTTTATGGATTTAGAACGGTAATGTTATAATAATCGTACAGTACTTGGCTAGACTATACCTACAGGATGTCTTCCAGCAATTCCTGATGTAAAGGAGATTTTCAACAAAAAGAGTCAATGAACCAGACTTCTCTCGACCATTATCCTCACAAATGATTCACCCGAAGTCCCAAGCCCACTCAGTCGCATCGTCCGCATAATGACATCGAAGGTGCAATGCATGAAATGAAATGAAAAATTATTTCTTTAAACAAAGATTACTAAAATTATTTTGACAATACATTACACAGCAAATGGGTATGCTTAGGAATTAATATCTTCTATATATATATAATCTTTTGTTATTGTTTGTTGCATATCGCGCCACTGGTGATTGTGTAGCTAACCAAACATTTGCAGAAATAGACCATTTACTGATGAGTAGAACTCAACGTAGGCCCTTTATGACTTTACCCCATGTGGGGTGACAGACGCTTAGCGCCCGCACGTTTATCCAGTTATTCACTGCTTTTTGTCAGGAGGCTAGCCCTACGCCGCGCCGCAGCTATGGATATTATGGAGGTTTCCGCGCCATGTTTCACACCCGATTTGAGTGAATGAACTGCCAATTCTACAAAGTATAAAGTGGCACAGTACAATGAATCACGCCTGAAATATACAAAACTAACGACAGACACAACAACCTACACAATCACGGGCACGTTACTGTCTGCTATTAGTTCCACTTCCACTCCGTCCAACCAAAGTACAAGCTTCTAATAACTTGTTAGTCCTCGCGCATACTGGAGGTACAATGCCGTCAGCGTGTGATCTCGATTGCCAACGCAGTTACCTAGCGAGTAAGCGCAATACTATATGCCAGATAACCTGGCTATAGAGGTCATTC
Organism: Argyresthia goedartella; assembly: GCA_949825045.1. NCBI lineage: Eukaryota > Metazoa > Arthropoda > Insecta > Lepidoptera > Argyresthiidae > Argyresthia > Argyresthia goedartella. Next base: position 29,871,860 of record OX463826.1, on the reverse strand, counting down.
ACACAACAGAGGACCTTCACCAAAACCAATTGGAGTATCGCTAATTCTGTCGCTTACTATACAAACCTACAGCAAACAGGCATCGATAGAATAACGTAGTACCAGTTGTCTCGTAGGACTTGTACCACGATAGTTAGCGATACAGAAATTGGTTTTTGGTGAAGGTCGTCGATTTCTATGTTTTGTTGATGCTTGCACATGTATTTGTGTATTTAATATGCGTCGGCTGCCGCTTCGTCCAACAATCCAATAATCCATTCTCAGGCGCGAGAACTAGCTAGAAAAGTACTGGAAAACTGTGACATTGAACGGAATTGGATATTTCATATCAAATGATATAGGAATAGTAAAATAGATGGAAGATTGTATCATAGAAGCCATAGTAAGCAGTGATCAAGATTCCATAAGCGGATGATAGTATAAGTACATTTTGATTGCGATTAATAAAATATACTTAAGTATAAATAAAAGGTGATAAACCTAGGCCAGGCCATAGGCCAGCTTAGATAGTTTGGTGAAAGAAGATTGACGAAACAGATTTATACAGCGGCTGTGAAAGGAGCCGTTGGGCGGGGACGACCAAGAATGTCCCATAAAGGCAAATCGGCGATTTATTAGTGAAGGGGCAAATTCGAAGTACCCGTAACCGGCGAGCTTGCATGAAGAGACTTATGAATGTTGAGGAAGCGAGAGATGTATGCCAGGATCGTAGCAGGTGGAGGTCTTTGTTCTCTGCCTAACCCTCTTCCGGGAAACAGGCGTGAGCATATGTATGTATGTATGTGATAAACCTTCATTTTGTCGTGTTCCTTTTTGGTAACTATCGATATCAATTAACTCATAAAAATGGCCATTGAGCATGACTCGGAAAGTATCGTATAATATTATATTATCTTCGACAGTGCTTCAGCAGTTGCGGCCGGACGTACTTCGAAGCGGCCACATACAGCGGCGGCCTACTCCCGTTCATTCTGATGCATTACATCGCCTAATTTGACAGGATATGCTCACGAGGTTAGTGCTGAGCTAGTGACGCGAGCATACGCTGGGGGGGGGGGGGGGGAGGTGAGGGAGGGCATAGTTTAGGAGTATCTTGACGGTAAATCATTTGTATTTATGTATGAGCGACGGGAGTTGCTTTGTTGTTATCTGGTCTGTGTTTTGAACAGTTTTGCGAGCTAGAATTATGATGGTGTATGGCAGTGTGAAATTAGGAAATGGGATTTCGTTATGATAATTACACAAATGAACGATGATTGATAAATAATTTGACTTAACTAGTCCATTGCAGGTCCATTTGAGCAGGGCATCGCGATTGTGAACCTGTGCCATGGCTTTAGGGACTCAGCTCCCATGGCGTTAAGGATGCATCTTATCGCTCTCCATTCATATATACAATTACTGGACAGTATGAAAGCGCTACTGGGTAACAAAAATGAAACTTATTTCGTATTAGTTAGAAATTAACTTATAGAACAACAAAGAAAAACAGAGAAACTCATCAATTGTTATATTCATAAACCAGGACCGAAAACTCACTAAACAAGATTTACAGTTAATCTCAACACGGGTATAAAAGACTAAAATTGAAACGCCGGTTGAAACACACGAAACGTATATTTCCCTCAGTTCATCCAACTCAGTCCCAGATGCATAACCGACAACTCAGAGTTTGACAGACGCTCAAATCTCTGTGTCCCGCTTGGGAAATGACACCACCCGCATGATATTTAAGCGGCACTTTATATGAGAGTCTGTGCATTCGATGCTCAATAAATCCCTGCATCAAATGCTCTGTGAGTAATAGAATCGCCGTCAACTACCAGACCGCCTGGCCGCGGCTCTTAACAACTAGTAATAAAAGTTTAATATAACATTCTAAAGGAATAGAGGCTTGTTGTGCCATCACTTCTATTACAACTAGCAGGCACGTTATAGTTGTTTATCTACACACGCATCATAAACCCTCTTTACTGCGTACAAAAACCAGCATAATGTCTATTTGGTAAAAACTCATTTCGTATTTGAAAAATTACACATTATGACCATAATGTGTAATTTTTCCACATATTATGACATTCAAATTTCGAACGCCGACGCCCGCCTGCGTGAAGTTGGTACTACAGAACAAGCTAAACAACTGCAGAGCCACAATGCAGGTCTAACATGCGGTTCCTGAACTTATGATATGTGTGTAGATAAACTAGTGTATGTAACATAATTAAGCATTAAAACTCTCGAGTGATATTATACTCTCAAATATTAATGCCTTCCATTATGTAGCACTCACATAATAATAGTTTATGTCATAAGCTCTCTTTAATGTGTTCAGGAACCGCATGTTCGACCGGCGTGGTGGCATTGATAATTCCATTGCACTTGTTTAGCTTGTCCAGTAGTACCAACTTCACAAAAAAAGTAGGGGCGGCATGCGGGCGGGCGTCGGCGTTCGAAATTTGAATGTCATAATATATAGAAAAATTACACATTATGATCATAATGTGTAATTTTTCAGATAAGAAATGAGTTTTTACCAAGTAGTTTAACATTATGCTGATCGTAACGTGCCGTTTTTGTACGCAGTAAAGAGGGTTTATGATACGTGTCAAATCAAATCAAATCAAATCAAAAATCATTTATTTCCATAGGATGTTGTTACATCACTTAGATCCGTCATTACATTTTTTTGGGTGAGTTCACTAACACAATGGCGGAATCTGTGGAGAAGAGCTCACCGAAGAAACTCCACAGTCGTCGCAACTTTTGCGTTTCCTTTTTTAAATAAAATATTGTCAAATTACAAAATGAATGCTAATTATATATCGAAACAGCCTGTTACTCAAACAATCTATTCCCATGGACATCTGTCCTCTAAGTAATCAGATATCCTATAGTAACCTTTTTTATACAATTTCTGTTTTATTATTATTTTAAACTTGTCTAAAGGTAAGATTTTAATATCAGTAGGGACCTTATTGTAATAGCGTATACAATTGCCTTTAAAAGAATTACTAATTTTATGTAGTCGGCTTACATAAGGAACCAACTTGTCTTTATTTCTGAACTGTACTTCTGGAAATTAGTTATATTTCTTTTTACATACACAAGATTGTCATAGATATATTGAGACACAAATGTCAGAATATTGATTTTTTTAAACTTTTCCCTCAGTGACACTCTAGGCCCTAATCTATAAATTGCACGAACAGCCCGTTTCTGCAGAATAAATATACTATTAGCATTCGCAGCGTGACCCCACAATAAAATACCATAGGTCATTAGACTATGAAAGTAACTAAAGTAGACTAGTCTAGCGGTGTCTACGTCGGTAAGAGCTCTAATTTTTTTAACTGCGAACGCTGCCGAACTCAGTCTGCTCGACAATTTATTTATATGAGGATCCCATTGTAGTTTGGCGTCTAAAGTAATGCCCAAAAAGACAGTCGACTGCACAAAGTCCAATCTCTGTCCTTTCATAAATATGTCTGTAGTTACCGGGTTCACATTGGGTAACACGAATTTAATACATTTAGTTTTCTTTTCATTAAGTTATAAATTGTTAACAGTAAACCAGTTCACTATACTAGAGATAGCATTGTTTACCTCGTCATAATTTGATTGCTGTCTTTTAACTTTAAATATCAAAGAAGTATCATCGGCAAACAATACTAACCCATGTTTTGCTTTAACAAGGTAAGGTAAATCATTAATATATACTAAAAACAAGAAAGGACCAAGAATTGAACCTTGCGGTACGCCCATACTTATTGAAGACCCAGGTGATCTTTTCCCATTAACATCGACCATCTGAACCCTATCTGTTAGATATGACTCCAGAAGGCCAAGTGCCTGATCTTGTACACCATAATGGCGTAACTTCCTGACAAGAGTGTCATGATGGACGCAATCAAAAGCCTTGGATGGATCGCAGAAGACACCTATTGCATCCATTGCGTCTTCCCAGGCATCAAAAATATTGTCGATTAGTTCAACACCAGCATCGGCTGTTGAACGACCCTTTGTGAAACCAAACTGAGCAATATGAATTAAAATATTGAGATAAAAAATACTTTGCAATTGATTAAGTATGAGTTTTTCAAATATTTTGCTAAGCATTGGTAGTATCGATATGGGTCTAAAATTGGTGGGGTCTGATGTACTACCAGCTTTGAATAAAGGTATAACTTTACTTAGTTTCATCAAGTCAGGAAACACACCATTATCTATACATTGATTAAATATACAACAAAGGTGAGGTGCAATACAATCTACAATGGAACTAATAATTTTTACTGATAGACCATGGGCGTCAGCTGTTTTTTTCATTTCCAGGGATTTAAACGCTTTTACAATGTCTTCATTATTTACGTGCCTAAATTTAAAATCTGTTTTACAATCCTTAAAGTTTTGCTTAAGTATAGATTCAGCAGCAGCGGGAGATAAATTTAAAGACTTGGTTGTTGAAACTGGAATGTCCATAAAGAAATTTTCGAAAGCTTTTGCTACTTCTAGGTCTGTACTTAGCAATTGATTATCTATCTTAAGCTTGAAGTTATTATGTGTAGCTTTGGCCTTTCCAGTCTCTCTGTTTATAATTTGCCAAGTCGTTTTCATTACATTGCTACTAGATTCAATTTTGTTTTTAATGAAATTAGATTTAGCTACGGCACAAACGCGTTTAAACATTTTTGAATAACTACGAACATAATCTAGAAAGGCCGTATTTTTGTTATATGATTTCTCTTCATAGAGTTCATATAATCTTCGTCTGCTCCTATGAATTCCAACTGTCGCCCAATCACTAAACAAAGCTTTGTTATTAACTTTTATAGTTTTTGATTTAAATACCGTCTCATATTCATTTTTGACAAGGTTAAATACTGAGTTGTACAACAAATTTGGATCGTCACTGTATGGTATTTCCCATAGTTTATCTAAAATATTATTCCTGTAGTGTTCAAGCCGAGTGTCACTAACGGGCACACATGTAATATCCTCTTTTTGGTCCTTTTTTATTTTAATATTGAATATACCTATCTGACCAGAGTGATCAGAGGTTAATTTATTGATGACCGATTTGAAAATGGGCGTAATGTTAGTAAATATATTGTCAATGCAGGTAGCAGATGTTGCAGTAATTCTAGTAGGCTCCAAAAACAGATAGTTCATGTTGTGACATAAAAATAAAGATTTTAATCTAGTACAAATATTATTATCCTCTAACAGATTATCATTAAAATCACCACAAATTATAAAAAAATTGTTTTTATCGCTGATTTTAATCAACACTTCATCCATTTTCTTTTTGAATAAATCAAAGGATGAATCTGGTGGTCTGTATACGCTCATTACAATAAGTTGTTCAAGTTCAATACAAGCTATTTCCATGGTACGCTCAACAGACAGGCTCACTATGTCAACTCGTTCCTTATATTTAAAACTATTATTTACAAGTATTAAGGAGCCACCGCGATCAGCTGTTTTTCTGTTGAACGAACTAGCAACGTGGTGGTTATTAAAGTTGAACATGATCTGATTACTCTTTAAAAAGTGCTCTGTTATACATAAAATATCAATATTATTACAGTTCATGAATAACTCAATTTCCAGTTCTTTACTTAACATGTCCTGTATATTTTGATGAACCACGTTTAAAATATTCTTACTTTTACATTTTTCATTACTAGTAACTTGATTTAATGGGCAAGATGAAGGTATATTTATACAAATATTAATATTACTGCCAGAGTTACTCTCTGTTGTCCTATGGGTTAATTTAAAGAGCTTGGAACAGATTCCAATGAGTACATGTCATTATTATTACACTGCTCAATAGAAGCAGGCGTTTCATTAGTCAAAAACTTGACTGAGTTCAAAATAAAATAAGATAGCGACTGTGCTATCTGTTTAGTATAAAACCTAGATAGGTAATACCTATCCTTAGTCAAATAAAAATATTTTCCAATACAAATATTGGTGTCTATGAAATGAAATTTTTCAGTATGACGACATGTCAATGTGTGTATAAATGTATTATAATCATGTCTTATATGATTTTCATGTTGTGACAAAGATTGGCTGAAGGGAAACGCAAACAAGATTATTCTATCTACATTTTGTAAAGAATTTAATTTGGAAAAGTATTTAGTAATTAGTTTTTTAGATACATTTTCCCTTCTACCAATTAAAATAATTAGGGTGGTTGGTTCTAAAAACTGCGATGACAACACTTTGTTTAATATTTGTGAATATGTGGCGCCAGGCATACAGTTATTTAATATTGCCTGGCCCACGCGCTGACTAAGTTGTAAACCCATATTTTTTCCAAGTTCATCGCTGTACATTATATACCTATCCTTTGTCCGAGAGAAGGATGCGTTATTGATAACACTATTAGTACTCAAGTCGACTGACGGCGGCGCCTGGGTCAGTATCAGCTGTTCGGCCGGCTGCTCGGCGGGACACACGGTCGGCACGGAACAGTCCGCTGGAGCTTGTTTACAATCACAGATGTGATTGTCGGTCAAAGATATGAAAGTGTCATAATTATACTTACACGTCTCCAACAAACTATTCATAGCCGACACATGTTCCTTAATTTCGTATTGTGCTGACTCATATTTACGTGTAATACTTTGTAATGATGAGTTTAAAATATGCATATCTGACTGGAGTCGCCGTGTGTCACATTCGTACTTTTCTGTAGTTTTTTCCAAACAAATGTGTAGATAAAAATATTATGTCTCTTGTCATCTTCTTTTTCTTTGACGACCTCTGTGACAATGTGGTTGTGGCTCTGCCGAGGTCCCGGGTTCGACCCACGGCTGGGGATGAAGACGAAACAATCCCCAGGTCTTGCATGTTTATATGTGTGTGACGTCGCTGTTTCTGGTTCCCACGACACAAGGTATCCCAGTGTGGGCTGTAATTGTTTGTTTCAATGTTCTTAAGCATGTTATGCTGGCCATTGACCACAAATGCGTGGGGTCAATACGAGCATAATATGCTGAAGAACAGTGTGGAAATTTTATTCGCCCTCACCCAGTTTTTATTTTATTTCACACCCATCCACAATCCTTGTTTCCGAGTGTTACTGGGACTAATGGTCTTTTTTATTTTTAATGTCTGTAGGGAATTGACGTTTAGGGATGCAATGTGACATGTTTGACGTCAGTACGAACCGGTTTTTTTTTTGATGTATGCGCATATATGTTTATTGTATACATTTTTATTTTGTATACCTACACGTTCCTACGTTAAGAATCATGTATCGGTTTAATAATCAACTCGATTTGTTGTTATTGAAATGTTCTACAAGGCCATATAAAAATATAGTTCATAACAGCTCACACTTCACATCTAGACCAGCATTGTGGGTGGAAACTTCACATAGAGAAATTATGCTGTATAATAAATAACTTTATCTACTCTCATATCATAAAATTCGAATTATAAACGTCAAAACTAATTCATATTGATATACTTTATAGACGCAATACCGTAACCAAATAAAAATATAATATAATATAGCTCCTCATACAAAGATAATTGTATAAAATAACTATTTTACCATAACGATACAGTTCTTTTTCTTTTTGGGAAAGGCAAGGGTCTTGAAACCGTACAGCCAAAGAGTTTGATAGTCTGTGGCGACGACGGCGCGGCGCGGCGGCGGCGGCGCAGCGCGCGCATGCGCTGTTATACGGTTGGTTTGGCGCCAATTGATAAGTTTTGTTTCAGTCAACTTAGCACTGAAATTGTTGAAATACTTTATATTTTTATGCGAATGTAACATTCGCATAAAAATGTCAGAAAGTAGTGATATTGAAGAGAATGCGACTCCGCCCGATATTTTTCGATTTCGATTCCGCGATAGCTAAGTCAAGAAAAGTATATGATAGATGCTACGAGGAGTTTATCGATTGGAAAACGCAGGAAAAAGCTGCTTCGTTTTCGGAAAACGTGGTGATGGCCTATTTTCAGGAATTATCTGACAAATACAAGTGTTCGTCACTGTGGACGAAATACTCCATGCTAAAGAGTACAATAAGCATAAACCACGAAGTCGATATATCCAAATACTCAAAACTAATCGCGTTTTTGAAAAGAAAATCACAAGGATTTAAATCGAAGAAAGCGAAGACGTTTTCAGCCGAACAATTACGTAAATTCTTAAACGAAGCTCCCGACATGAACATCTTTTATCGAAGGTTCATATGTTAATTAGATTTTAGAAGGATTTTAGTAAAAGTGAAATGTAATTGGGGTTTGTCGTTCTTGGGTTTTAATTTAATTTGTTTCAGATTGCACTTATTTTCGGTATCATGGGTGCCTGTCGGAGACAAGAACTCTATAATGTGCAGTTTCAGGACGTGGAAGTTCATGAAAATACAATATTAGTGAAAATTCGCGATACCAAAACTAACATAGACCGCTCTTTTGGTATTACAGGGAAATACTATGAGTTATGTAAAAAATACATATCACTACGGCCCGATCCGTATCAAGCTACCTGCTTCTTTATAAACTACCAACGTGGCAAATGCACTCAACAGAGAGTTGGCATCAATACTTTTGGAGCTTTAGGTAAAACTATAGCTGATTATCTACAACTTCCGAACTCAGACCAGTACACTGGCCATTGTTCTAGCTAGACGAACATCGGCAACCCTGCTCATTGACGCCGGCGGAGATATTACAACATTAAAGCGTCATGGTGGATGGAAATCGACGACAGTGGCAGAAGGTTATATAGATGATTCTAATAACAAAATCTTAGTTTCAAATTCCATTTTGAACTCAATAGAAAACAAAAAGAACGAAATTAATATCAATTTGCCAATAGCCCCGACAGCAAGTACGAGCTCCTCTAATGCTAATGCCTGCCCAGCAATACAAATGCAATTCCATAATTGTAACATAAACAACTTGAATAATTATTATAAATAAATGATTTCTTACTAACTTTGATATTTTATTTATTAGGTTCAACCATCGATATAAATACTAAGGATAGGCCTTCCCGTACTAGATTTCTTACCATTTTGAGGCTAAGAAAAATAGCGCCCCTGTCGGAATTCGTCGGAACCAAGACAGTACGAAAAATTGTAACGGCGTCACGGTCGGTCACGTTCCGATTTATGGTGTATAGACACAATATTAGGAAAGTTGATCTACGGATAACTCTCAAATACCCGGTGACTTTTAATCGGTGATTAGGAGTAGAAATAAAATATATCTAGCTAAAAATTTACTTAAGGGGCGAGGTGCGAGGTCTCACGCAATTACCTCATGTTTAATTAATAAAAAGTTGAAACATAATTAAATAGGCATATTAATTTTTGTCTTTGCCGTTAAATTATGAAAGAGGATGTAAGCTCACAGATACACATTAGTAGCGTGACTTGGAATTTAAGATCTTGATTTTGATTTACAAGTAATAAACTAATTAATTACATTTGTAAATTAAAACGAAAACAGTGAAATACAAACTCTAACTGACTGAAATAAGGGGGGGGGGGGGGGGGGTAACCAAATGACATTACGAATAGTAATCTATTGACATTACGAATAGTAATCTTGACATAAGGAATAGAAAAATAACCAAATCGGATCGTTTTTCAAATATAGGAAGCGGGCAGTTTCACTGTGCGTCGCGCGTCGCTACAAAGTTACGTCAGTCGAATGGTTGATTTTCGTTTGAGGATTTTTTCGAGAACAATATTTTATAGATAATCAATTTAAAGCCAATAGTAATTGAAAATATAATACTTACTTGTGATACGATACTCCCTGTTTTTGTGTTTTGCGATTTGGGTATGATTTACACCTTTTTACGTCGCAGGTCACCATTTTTGTTTTTGCTGCCGATATGTCAATCGGCTGTCACCGTCCAAGCGCGACTGATTGCAAACAGTCCAATTTTCCCGATTTTGTACTGTTTTTGTAGCGACACTTTCAAGCGCTCCGTGCCCTGTCCCTACTATTCAAGTCTGTGGGTTCAACACTAATGTATGAGAGTAGATAAAGTAGTGTATGAAACTGCACATAACTAGGTATTAAAACTCTCGTGGGATACTATTAAAAACCTCGCCTACGGCTTGGTTTTTAAACACCCCCTCGAGTTTTAATACCCCTCATTAAGCAACAGTTTCATAAACTACTATTTTATATCTGTCGTAACAATATCGTAGAATAAACTATATCATAAATTAGCCAACCATGGTTGAATTAGAACTTTTATTGAACGAATAAATATTTTAGGGCAAAATAGTCTTCGCGTTAGGTCGACATATATAATACAAAAAACAACACCTAGTACTGAAAACAAATGCTTTTAAAAATAAATGTTTTCGTGAAATTCAACCCTTTCTGATAATTACATGAAATAATTGACTATAGGCACCTCTATCATGAAATGGTGGGTCATTTCATAATATAGTCAATCCATGGTTGGCTATTTCATGATATAATCAAATTCTACGATATAGCTATGACATATCCACTACGGAGACTAAACTTATTGCCACCACAGAGGTGGCTATTACAGCATACTTTGGCTATGTGCACTCTATCCTAGGCTATGGTATTATTTTATTTGGTAATTCTACTGATAAAAGTTTCAAACATCAGAAAAAATGCATCATAGCTATTGCTGGAACCTATTAAACCATTGGAAGTTGCAATACAATTTAATCAAGAAACTTAAGCAGTAAATACCACCTAATATTACCATCTCCTAAATGCGCACTTTATAGAAATATCAAATTACTCGTAGCTATTACAATACCGGTAAAAGGGGGCTAATTGGAACTAATACAAAATGCAGAGACTTAGCTGCATTTCCAGTTTGAATAAGCCCCTCAATTCTATTTAGCCCTCTTTTATGGTATATAACTTGTTACTTTGTCTAATAGCTACGAGTAAATGTAATTACATAAAGACTCTTCAATTAACCTCTCAAAAACCGAGGTTAGTTGGGACGGGTCGCGTTTTTTAACCATATGCTATGGTAATAAAATTTAAAACCTATAACGGAAAAGTGGCGTTATCTAACGCTCGTGGTATTCAAGAGGTTACATTCCTTTAGCATACTATCACTAGAATTCTCAAAAATAAAAAAATATGTGATATTCATTAATATCTTTATTTATAAAATAAGAGATTATGGAGTAATAATATGTTTATCACGGAACTATAAAATAATAGTTCCATGATAAATATATTATTACTCCATAATCTCGCATAAATAGTCCGATTTTCTGGCTAGCTGGTCCGAGTTTTCTACTCGCGCTTTTCCGACAAACGTTCCCTTGCTACTTATAGGCGTACAAAAAGGTACTGTGAACTGGGGATCTCTATTCCCATGCGGGGTGGTGGAGGCACAGTTTAACTCACGTTTAGCAAGGTTTCCATTTTGCTTGACAGCGGGATAGCCCATCGCCGCAGATCCAACATCAAAAATTTAAATCAAATCAAATAGTTAACTATTCACTCAGACTATATAAAATAGAAGCATACATTGAGCTACTGTACTTAAACAAATACAGAAAAATCGGTTCGGCAGCAAGTACCGTACAAGCAACTTCTCTTGTAGCAACTGATCATAACAACTTTCAATTGAAGTTAAAAATTAAAAAAAAAAACAATTTTTTAACATTACACAATAATTAATAAATTTTATCGAATTTAAAGAATTTTCACGAAAAAGATGACGTCATAGTGGGTCCGCCATTTTGAATTTTAAAAAACTGATGAAAGATTCGAAACCAGCACCCTCAAAAACCCACATCTACCCCTCAATACTTGGAATTACATACAAAATTAACGTTGCGTGTTCAAAAAAGTCAGTTTTTTACAAATAAAAAACGAACCGCTGGACCGATTTTTTCTAGACTCCTTTCAGATCTAAGTCATGACGTGGCGTATCGATTGATATGGTCATCAAAGCGATTCGGTCCAGTAGTTATTGAGAAAACGAATTCCATAATTTTGATCACGTACATACGTACGTACACACACACACACACACACACACACACACAGACATCACTCTAAAAATGATTGCAAATGATTCTCCAGGTCTTAAAACGTAAAGAAAACACAAAATTACCTATTTCAATTTTCAGACCTATTATAATAACTTCTCAAGAGAAGTTAAAAATTTTCATAATCTGAAAAACAAATAAAAATGGGTTAGAATAGACGGTACAGGCAGTCTGATTTATGTATGGCCCCACACTAGGCGACCGTGGGTATCAAAAATAGAATTTGGTTTTGTGAGTATTTGGGGCCGGCATTACCACATAAAGATAGAGTGTAAATAATTTGCTAATTTTTAAATAAATTAAATTACTAAATTGATTCTGTCCGTGCAAATTTTATACTATTCTATTATATAACATAATATATATTTATAATCAATTATCCATAATTTCTCGCACACAAATAACATATGCAGTTACAGAGACTATAGAATAGAATAGAATAGAATAGAATAGAATAGAATAGGCATTTATTCGCTGTATCAGCACAAACACAAGAATATAAAAGTATTACATGGAATGAAGTAGGTACTATTTAAAAATAAAATAAAATTCAGCAATAAAACTACCCACTATTAGTACCCATAAATATTTGTGAGGGGTTTCGCTGCCATGTGCACATGCTGCGACAGCAAAAGGGTTCAGACTCAGCATAATGTCACAGGAAATCCTGTGACTCTGGTTTTCAGTCTGGGGCCCAGAAGATATAATATGATTTAAAATATTAATTTGTCCAGGTGGCAAGTGTAATAAATAAAATAAACTAAACTTAATATTAGTGGGAAGTGTGAGAATAACCTAGGCTAAGTACCTATTCTCAGAATAAATAAAAATTAAAAACAAATGAAATGTGCGGAATTAAGTTGTGAAAGAGAATTGTAAATTGCATGGTTGTTGCATGCAAATGTTTGGTGTGTTGAATTGTATTGTAAGTAATAATGTCAAATCATAGATACACAAGAAAATATAAAATTTAAATTAAAATTTAAATTAAAACACTACATATACACATTAAGGATTTGAATAAATCTTAAGAATAAAATAAAATAAAATAAGCTGGAAAACGCGGCACGCAGCACCACGTCCGCGGTCGTGGCAGCATCAGGTACTCTGCTTTCTATTACAACGCGGCACGCAGCACCACGTCCGCGGTCGTGGCAGCATCAGGTACTCTGCTTTCTATTACAACGCGGCACGCAGCACCACGTCCGCGGTCGTGGCAGCATCAGGTACTCTGCTTTCTATTACAACGCGGCACGCAGCACCACGTCCGCGGTCGTGGCAGCATCAGGTACTCTGCTTTCTATTACAACGCGGCACGCAGCACCACGTCCGCGGTCGTGGCAGCATCAGGTACTCTGCTTTTGTTGCTCCAATAACTGTGCTCGAATTCGTCTTTTGAATATTGTTTTTGTTTTTGTTTATGACTATGACAGTTTCATGCCGTTCGATCGTACGTGTTCGATCAAAACATACCCAAAACCTTCCCCTGTTGCTCCTAAGTCGTCTATCCCTAATCAGTCCCCTTCCCTCAGTCCCCCGCTGCACCCCTGTCCCCTGGCATACCGGGTGTCCCCTGTAACCATTCACTTCGACCGTTACAATTGCCCTAAGAATTAGAGAGTGTCGGTGAATGCCGCATTATAATTATTGATAGCGGGTAGGGCGACCTGTGGGAGCTATTGTGCAACAGAAATCAGTAGAATGATACTTGAAGCTATTTGACTTACAACTCAAATAGGACAGGCTGGCAGGACAGAAAATAATTGTTTTGTGCACGTTGGATATCATTAAACAACTGTATTAGAAAAGAATGAAAATATCTATGAAATTCTTCCATTTAACAAAACAGAAACATGTTTACATCAAACATAGAAAAGTGACGACCTGGATGGAAGAGTTGGCAGTGACCCTACGAACCACGAGCCTAGGAAGCCAAGGGTCCCGGGTTCAAGTCCTGGTGGGGGCAAATATTTGTTTGATAATAACGAATATTTGTACCCTAGTTATGGTTGTTTATCTATCTAAGTATAATATTTATTTATATAAGTATGTGTATCTTTGTCTACTACCCAAGATTCAGGGAATCCTAGTTTGGGGTTAGATCAATGTGTGTAAATAGTGTCCAGGGTATTATAATAATATTTTTCCCATAACTAAATAATATGAGTATCAAAGTCTTATTTATTTATCGTAACGAGTATTATTAATATTTTTTGTTTAAATTTTAGCTTTCTAAACACAATCGCCTTTAGTATTAGGGAAGTACGTATCTACCCGTTTCTAATAGAAACACTGAAGAGCTCCCCTTTAATTGTCGAAATATGTAAATTTTATCACATTCGTCGTTACGGGGCTAAATAATTGTTTCGTTGTAATCTGTCTTTGCATTTTGGAACAATAGAGAACAAGCTTAATAGTTTGGGTTCCGAGATATCTATTGAACAAATATTTTTGTACACCAAAATACAGTCTACTTTTTTAAACCCAACGAAAAAAGGGGGGTAATATATGTTTATAGCGACTGTCTGTCTGTGCGTGTGTTTGCCTGTCTGTGGCACCCTGGCGCTCAAACAGGTGGACGGATTGTGATGCGTTTTTTTATCTAGTAGTAGTAGTAGTAGACTTCACTGAGATGGTTCTTAGCTATGTTTTATTAAAACCAGGATCAGTAGTTCTGCTTAAAATGAAACAAGTGAACGGGTTCCACCATTTTGGAAAAATGCTAGCAAAACAACAAACACGTTTATGTATTTATTTATTTAGATAATCACCAGCGTTATAAAAACAGAGATATCTTAAGAAAAACACCAATTGCATAGCCAATATTAGATAACCCTAAAAAGATCCCTATAAAGATATACTTTTATCTACACACGTATCATAGACCCTCTTTACTGCGTACAAAAATCGCACGTTACGATCAGCGTTATGTTAAACTACTTGGTGAAAACTCATTTCTTATCTGAAAAATTACACATTATGACTATAATGTGTAATTTTTCTATATATTATGACGTTCAAATTTTGAACGCCGAAGCCCACCTGCCTGCCGCCCCTAGTTTGTCTGTGAAGTTGGCACTGACATTCAAATTTCGAAATCCGACGCCCGCCCCTAGTTCGTCTGTGAAGTTGGTACTACAGAACAAGCTAAACAACTGCAGAGCCACAATGCCGGTCAAACATGCGATTCCTGAACACATCAAATAGAGCTTATGATATGTGTGTAGATAAACTAGTGTATGTAACTGTAAATAATTAGGCATTAAAACTCTCGAGTGAGATTATTATGAAAACTCTCGAGTATTAATGCCGTCCATTATGTAGCAGTCACATAAACTACTATTAACAAGTGGCATGAGATGAAACTGAGTATTACAGATCATTTTTATCCTTCCATTCCATTAGATTTATAAATGTGTATATACATACATACATACATTATTTTAGAACCCATTTTAGACTTTTAAGTTTTCATTGATTGTTTCTGGGGCAAGGTGTTTAATTTTTACAATTTATATTAATTTTACCTCAACTACTCAATCCAACTTTGAGTAATAAATTTCAAAACCTATAACGGGAAAATGTCTTGCCGACAAGACATGGGTCGTTGAGAGGCTAAATAACTAGCTAATCTTCGACACTCACTCCTCATCGAAAAAAATGTGACGTTATGTTTGTTTGTTTGTTTATTCTGTCTTTTTGTTATAACGAATGTGCATTATGGTGCATGTTCGTACGTTGGCCAGTCGCGCCTAGCCACAAATAAAACACCCTCCCGTACGCTCGTGTGTATATTGCAATAACTATGACATTAGTTATCCTCAATTACCTACACGCACATAAATCGTACAGCATACACACCACACGTACCGCCGAATGCCAGATACCCATTCATTTAACGACGATATTACCGACACCCACAGCCCTGACACCCATCATGTGCAGTTACATCCAGACGCGGATAGAGATGTACACATTCGAATAGAGAAAACTGGTGAATTCGAATTTTATGAAATTGACTGCGATTGCACGAATACTTCTTATGTACCGGGAGTAATTAAAGGTTTTTATCTACACTCATATCATAAAACATCTTTACTGCATCCAAATACCGCACGATATAATAATAATAATAATACCTTGGACACCTTTTACACACATTGATCTAGCCCCAAACTAGGATTCCCTGTATCTTGGGTACTAGACAACGATATATATACTTATATAGAGAAATATTATACTTAGATAGATAAACAACCATGACTAGGGTACAAACATCCGTTCTCATCAAACAAACATTTGCCCCCACCGGGACTCGAACCCGGGACCCTTGGTTTCGTAGGCAGCGTCACTACCGACTCGGCCATTCGGGTCGTCATAATGGCCAGCATAATGATATACTACTTGGAAAAAACTCATTTCTTATCTGAATACATTTCGACATATTATCGACATTAAAACCTTCACACTGTAATTGTTAAATCTTCCCGTTTTTATCACAGTCCTAATTTTATAAATAAAAGCGTGTTATATTGTGATAGCGAGAGGAAAAGAAGGTGCTAAATGTTCTTAACCCTACCATCAAAATATAACACGCTTTTATTTATGAAATTGGGACTGTAATAAAACGGGAAGATTTAACAATTAAAGTGTGAAGGTTTTAATGTTAAAAATATATAATTATGTACGGTATGGAATTATTTTTTCGTAGACGAAGAAGCTTAATTATCGTTAAAGGTTTCAATGAACTTAGAAAGTGATATATTTGGTATCGGAGTTAATTTATTTTAAACTTTTTAGTTCATTTTTAATAAAAGCTTGTTTTTAAAAAAGTTTTTTTTTCTTTATTTTTATTTTCAACTTTTTAATATTTTAAAATCGAGATTTACTACGACATAGTTCGTAGCACGTAGTAGCGTGTTTCCGTTATGTAGTCCGTAGAACGTTCACATAATATGTGCTGCTTTGAGCACTTAAAGTTCATGTATTTTATTTATTTATATACACAGTCAGGTCATAAGTTCTGTCACACAATAAAAAGTTTTGAATTTAGAACGCTGGCCACAAAAAAGTTTATTGAATTCGAATTTCGAATTTTTCATGAAAATAAAAAGTGTACTTTTTAGAATTATCCTCATTTTTAGATATGGAGTGGACACTTAAAGAAGACCGTGTCGCAGTTATTGCGTTGCATCGTTGCGGTTACGCGCCAATTCAGATTTTCGACTTACAGAAAAATTTGAATATAACCAAAAGATTCGTTTATCGTACCATAAAACGATATAATGAAGACTCTAGTGTAGATGACAGGTCAAGAAGTGGTCGCCCTCGCTCTGTTAGGACTCCAGCAGTGATAAAAGCTGTGAAGGCGCGAATTCAAAGAAATCCCATACGTAAGCAGAAACTGTCGGCCCTTCAGATGGGGTTAAGCAGGACCACGGTGAAAAGGGTGTTAAATGAAGACTTAGGGCTTAGGGCATATCGAAGAAAAACTGGACATCGTTTGGACGCTCGTTTAATGGACCTGAGACTGAAGAGATGCCGCGCTTTGTTGAAGCGGTACGCGGGAAAAAACCATCGGGAAAATCTTTTTTCGGATGAAAAAATTTTCACCGTGGAAGAGAGCTACAACAAACAAAATGATAAGGTGTACGCACACAGCAGTGAAGAAGCGAGCAACCGTATTCCGCGTGTCCAACGAGGTCATTTTCCGTCCTCGCTCATGGTTTGGTTGGGAGTCTCTTATTGGGGCTTAACTGAGGTACATTTTTGTGAGAAAGGCGTAAAAACGAATGCAGTTGTGTATCAAAATACAGTCCTCAAGAACCTTGTGGAACCTGTTGCTCATACCATGTTTAATAACAGGCACTGGGTATTCCGACAAGATTCTGCGCCAGCTCATAGAGCGAAAAGCACACAAGACTGGCTGGCGGCGCGTGAAATCGACTTCATCCGGCACGAAGACTGGCCCTCCTCCAGTCCAGATTTGAGTCCGTTAGATTACAAGATATGGCAACATTTGGAGGAAAAGGCCTGCTCAAAGCCTCATCCTGATTTGGAGTCACTCAAGGCATCCTTGATTAAGGCAGCCGCCGATATTGACATGGACCTCGTTCGTGCTGCGATAGACGACTGGCCGCGCAGAATAAAGGCCTGTATTCAAAATCGCGGGGGTCATTTTGAATAAAACTTATTACCATAAGAATCTATGTTTTATTATGTTCATTTTGCTTTATATTTGTTCACATAAATAATAAACATGTCTAAATTATTTCATATTGCACATGTGACAGAACTTATGACCTGACTATGTATGTATTTTTTTTACATATTTGTAGTAAGGTAAAATAATGTTAAGTTCTTCAATTTGAAGACCTGCTAAAGATTTAACTCGGCTTTGGGGTCGGACATCTAGTATCAAAGTACTCGTCAAAACAAATTAAACTAGCCCAAACTCGATGGGGTTGCTTCGTTTAATTATGGAGTTCCTAAGGGCCACCTTCCAGCTCCATCATCAGACCCTGGTTACCATCTAGTGTCAAATTACTCGTCAAGACAAATTAAACGAGCCCAAACTCGATGGGGTTGCGTCGTTTAATTATAGAGTTCCTATGGGCCACCTTCCAGCTCCATCATCACACTCTCGGTACCATCTAGTGTCAAAGTACTCGTCAAGACAAATTAAACGAGCCCAAACTCGATGGGGTTGCGTCGTTTAATTATAGAGTTCCTATGGGCCACCTTCCAGCACCATCATCACACCCTCGGTACCATCTAGTGTCAAAGTACTCGTCAAGACAAATTAAACGAGCCCAAACTCGATGGGGTTGCGTCGTTTAATTATAGAGTTCCTATGGGCCACCTTCCAGCACCATCATCACACCCTCGGTACCATCTAGTGTCAAAGTACTTGTCAAGACAAATTAAACGAGCCCAAACTCGATGGGGTTGCGTCGTTTAATTATGGAGTTCCTATGGGCCACCTTTCAGCTCCATCATCAGACCCTGGTTACCACCTAGTGTCAAAGTACTCATTAAGGCGAATTAAACGAGCCCAAACTCGATGAGGTTTAATGACTCAGTTCCTATGGCCACCTTCCAGCTCCATCATCAGATCAGCTCTACGTCATAATAATATTGCATTGTCATCCGATTTATACATGCATGCAAAATTTTAGCTCAATCGGAAACCGGGAAGTGGATCAAATTTTACTTGCAAGATTTGATTACAGACAGGCAGACAGACAACGGGACAGATGAAACTAAATAAAAGCTTGTAAAAAATATATAATATTTTAACAACTCCTCACAAATCGACTGCTAGCTCAAAAATTACGATAATAAATTTGCTCTTAACAAATCGTTTTCATAGTTAAAGTTGTTCCTACTATTCGAATTTAAATAAACTATTCGAATTTCTTCTCACTCGGATATTTTCACAATCCCATTAAAGGCCCCTTCCAGTCCTATTAGAGATCGGGAATCGGCAAAACAAACAGGACCATCCCCCTGCCTAGCTCCCAAAAAACACGCGTGAACATATGAGCTGTGAGCGCAGGGGACTGATATCCATTAGCGACCCGATGCTTGGAGTAATTAAGACTGGAGCCTCATTACAAAAGGATTCCTTAAAAATATTTGTGGGACTAAAGACCTCCTTATTACATCTTATCTTGGCCATGACTATATATGATTACTCCTTTTCAATAAGTGCCCATTTGGTATTGTTCGTCCAATGACTCCATTCATACCCGTTACATTTATCAGTTTGTAACTCCGGCGAAAAAAGAGGAGTATTCTAAGATTGAAGCGTGGAGGAGTGTTCTAAACTTGAAGAGTGTCTGTCCGTGTCACTCTATATTTGTGCAACGGGGTGCCTGTCCCGCAAGTTGAACAGGTAAAATACCTGGGCTTCGTCATAGACTCTGCGCTAACATGGTCACCTGCACACATCGACGCCATGTGCTCCCGGCTATCATCAGCGTGCCATGCGTTGCGCAGACTTGGTCTTAGCCTAACATAAGACAACATTACACTAGCCTATTACGGTTATTTCAACTCAATAATAACCTATGGGATTGACCTCTGGGCAGCGGCAGCAGACAGAGATAGGGCTTTCAAAATGCAGAAGCGTGCAGTCCGGATCATTAGAGGCAAACCGCGAGATTGGTCTGAATTAAACATCTTAACACTACCAAGTATGTATATCCTTGAGGCAGCAAGTTATGTCAGACGCAACCTTAGCATATTTGTAAAAAAATCTGACCACCATAATGAGAGGACACGGCAAAGAGACAACCTGTGCATACCTGCGAGGCGACTTGCAAAGTCAAACGGGTGCCTGCGAGTGATGGGTCCTAAACTATATAACTCACTATCATCAGAAATTAAATCTGCCAGCAGTGATGCCACATTTGTAAACAAATTAAAAAAAACACCTGTTACATGAAGCTTACTACAGCATTAAAGCATTCCTTCAGTCGTGACTCATGCAAAAACAATTAATACAATAATGTACACAATAATTTAAGATAATTTAATTAAATTATTGAATCGTAACATTTTTTTAACTGCTCATTCGAGCACCTAATGGTAAAGATGAATGTAAATACTTATAATTACAAAAACCAATATAGCTAGTTACTACCTATATTGATATAAGATGACATGTAAGTTTTTATAATTTATTAATAAACGCTATCTATCTATCTATCTATCGCTCTAACAGGTAACGGATTTCAAAGCATTTTTTTAAATTGGTAGAAGACTTCACTGCAATATTCTTAGATATATATAGATATTTAAAAACGATTAAGCAGTTAAAAAGTTATCAGTCTATATAGAAAACAAGTCACCTAAATTTTATTGAATGAATGCCGTTGGCACAGGGCCATAGGGGTTGGCGCTATAGAGAAGTGTCCTGTGCCCAGCGGTGGGTTGATGTGGCCTGAGGATTACGATCACGATGGTGAAATTCTAACCGTAAGGTTTCATTAATTTATCAAGGGCATTTTAAATTAATATTTATGCAAATCTATTTTAATTCAAGCCTCAGATAAACTAGGGACAAAATATTTCCCAAAATATTGCTGCAACATGTCAGCTGACAGTTGCATATTATCCCGAAACTGGCCCCGCGACATTTAACTCATGCCCCGCGACATATTGCTATAGTAAAATACATCGCGGGGTATGTTTTACGATATCCACGACATGTCAAAAGCCACGTTGAAGCAACATGTCCCCTACTTTATCTGAGGCTTACGACGTAACCAAATAATCCAACCCTATCTTTTCCTACCCATGTCGCAATATTGAGAGAAAGCCGCGGTAAGCGCAAAGATGGCGTCTCCATTTAAAACCTCCTTGGACCCACCCGATAGGTACCGTAGTGTACAGTCGCGTTTCATTTACATAGCACACCTACAATTTCTGTAAAATGACGCTCTGAGGCTATCCCAGCAAGTTGCACATATAATGCGACCGTGATGTAATAAGTAAAGTAACAGTACAAAAGTGAGGGAGTGATTATACTTTAATGCGTATTTATCTTGTGCACTTTAGCACTGTCCTCGTGAATTGAGAGGCAGTAATTGTATTATTGCCGCGGGTGTTGTTGAAAGGATTTTCTATATCATTATCATTACTTTACAGGTCTGGTCAGGGCACCATAATGGAAATTTGGGTTAATTCACCACTAAAGTGATTAAGTCCCGTATCTCAGCCGCGCACGTATCACATTGACGTGCGAGGCGTGTTAAAAAACAATATGCGAAATTGAAGCTTGGTATAAAGTACTTAGAGCGTTAATCTAACGAAGCACAGAACTCGCTTAGTTATTGCGTAATTATTTATTCCTGTATATTAACATAAAATAGCGAAACGCTATTTCCCATACGGGGTGGCAGAGGCACAATTGTGCCCACTTTGAGCCAGTTATTCAATACTCCATTCTGCGTGACACGGGGCTAGCCCATCGCCGCAGCTATCGAGTAATGAAGGTTTCCTCACGATGTTTACCATCACCGTTAGAACGTCCGTATAATGTACTTAAGATAAAATAATTATCTCATTGGTGTGTGTGTGAAACCCTTAGACCACGAAGCGCTTATATTTTATAATAATAAATATGTAATATTTAAACTATTTGAACAGATGAGTTCCTTCGCCCCTCTCCTCCCACTGTGGTTTAAGGTAGAAAGGAGGAAAAAAACAATATAATATTTATTTTTTTGTTATGTAAATTTGCGTCCGAATCAGGGGTGACTATTCATACGACACTGATGAAAAAATTAATAAAAAAATCCTAAAATTATTAAATTGTGGCCTTAGTTCTATCGCTTGCCGCGCACGCAATGTCGGGCACTCGGCGCGCGGCGCGCACGTGCCTCGTGGGTCGGCCGGGCGTGTCCGTTGCGAGTATCAACAACCTATATGTTAATATTTACAGAAAATTAATGAATTTTTATTTGATTTGATTTGCACTCAATAAAGGAGTTTAAATGAAAAATGCCGTTCATTTGAGTCTGGTTAACTTTTCAATTGAACCTGGTTTTTTCGTTCCTAACCAAAAAAACAACTTAATTTCAAGTCCTTACGTGAACATTTTAGTAAATAAGTCTTATGTGATATTTCATCCCCTTTCATGGCTTAAAATAGAAGAATGTGGACACTTACACCACAAACACAAACAGCCATCAAGAACACGTTACCATTATACGGTAATTTGAGCGCCGCAGTCGATGGCAGTGATTTCCTACTTCCGCAGCCACTATAAAAGTTTTTTATTAGTCCACCCGGGAATCCGGTTAATTCCGGTTACGCCTGGGCATTATCCGGCTACGCCCGGATACGCAGTAACAAGTTGCAGCGACAAATCACGCGGGGCGCGGCGCAAGTAATTTAAAGTAACGTAATTTTCACTTACAATAATAAGTATATAATATACTTAAATGGCACCAAAAGATTGTGAAAACCGTTAGTTCATTATCGATATATCGAGAATCTTTGTAAATTATCGATATTTTTGAACTGAAAAGTCTGATCTAAATAAGCAGCAGAGTTTTTGTTAAAAATTAGCACTAGCTTCAGTAATGTACAATCCCCAGGAAATTGCCAAAACATTTAGATTATGAAACTTAAAAAATACTGAAAACCTGTGGAGTATATCAGTCAAAGAAATTTGTTTAGTAATCCTAGTTGAAGCCGTAAATATACACCAAATAAACGTAAATAATTATTTACATACAGTCACATACATTGGTTCTGGCCACACAATAGGATAACCTGTGACGTGTGAACCAGAAAAGGCAACGTCACACACATAAAAGACATGTTTTTTTTTCTGTATCCCCAGCCGGGGATCGAACCCAGGACCACTCACATTGAAGGCAGAGCCTTAACCGCATCGCCACGGAGGTCATCACTCAGCTTATATATTCAATACATTTGTTGACGATGGGACTTTACCAGACCTTTAGTGTTGTTTGCTGATGATACTTCATTGGTCTTCAAAATTGAAATACAACAAGAATATTTTGATGATGTTAATTATAAATAAAATGTGTCTTTAACACTTAAACCTTGGTTAGGTTCAAAAGTAATAATTTATTGTTAAGCGCTGGTACAATTAAATCTTTCAAATTCTCACTTCCAAATATCAGGCAAGATGATTCCAATTTAGTGTTAGACAACAACTACTTAGAATTAGTAAATGATATGAAGTTTCGTAGTATACCAACCATTATAAACATAGTAACCATTGATAGCACATTGCAGTGGGGACCCCGCATAGATAAATTAGCTGGTAGATTAAATTCTGCGGCTTACGCTGTTAGGAATATCAGACAAAATATAGATGTGGCTACAGCTAGGCTAGACTATTTTAGTTACTTCTAAGTGTCATGTTCTTTGGTATCCTGTTGTGGGGGAAGGCCGCAGATATTCAAACTACTTTATATTACAAAAAATAACTATTCGAGCCATTTATACTTTAAAATGCACAGACTCCCTAAGATATTTTTTTAAAGAAATTGTCGTACTAACTGAAGCTAAAGTCGGGTCAAGTCAGTGACATGACAGCGTCTCTGTCACTGACGTAACGAGGTTGATTTTAGTTTGGCCCAGTGCACCTATTATCTTGACCTGACTATAGTACATTTATTTTAGAAAATATAATGTATGTACGCAAGAATCTTACAACACTTTCCAAATTTAGCGATAGCTGTTATGTTAATATTAAAAATAATCTCAGGCTAGTTGCACTCCGGCTAAGACTCGTGAAAGTTAGCAATTCTTTCAAGGGTCAGTGCTTACTCTCCTACAACGGGATCTCTGGAGCTTTAGAAATTGCCATTTGAACAATTGCAAAATCATGTTTAAACGACGTTGTATAAAAGGGATATAACAATGTTCACGGTCAATTAAATGACAAGATTGTATTGAGTAAATCTAAATTAACACAGGACTCGCTGTTAATAACTTTGTAAATTTGTATAAATTTAACATAACCAATATTTAAAATAGATTTAAAAATCTATTCTTGGGTGTTTCTTCGCCCATTCTTCTCCCACAGTGGTCCAATGTAGAGAAGAGGCAAAATTGACGTTTGCTAAGTATATGTAAATATCTACAGTAATAAAGTACTTTGACTTTGACTTTGAAAGTAACAAACAAAATAAGTACATTTTGACTTTGACTTGACATAAGTTGATCGACGCAATAGGTTACAAACTAACGGTGTTCAAACTCTTACGATGTCTTATAAAATCAATGAAGATATTTTAGATATGTTACTGTTTTAACAACAGAGAATCAGGGTTTTTCCCAAAAAGGGTGACGAAGGCACGGGTGTGCCTACGAATCACCGGTAATTCAATAGTCCATTTCGTACGACAGGGGTTGGCCCATCGCCGTTGTTATAGATAATTTACATTAATTTAATTTAATTTCTTATCTCATTGGTACAAAGTGAATACCTATACCTATACCTGTATTCGAACTCGTATCTCCTGCGAGCGGTGTAGCGACTAGACCACGGACTTTCCGTATACAAGTAATGTTACTGACCAATCACATGAAAGTTACCCTTACGTACCTGTTAGTGACCAAAGTTTATTATTTGGCAACTCAGCATTATTAGGACTGGAAGCGTTCGGAATAAAATCCCCAACACATAGATCTTTTTGTTGTGGGGGACATGAGATGGCTACTTACTAACAAATTACAGATATATATTATAGTTCTCATCGCAATACATGCAAACATTACACATAAACATAAATATAATTTTATGTACTCTTACAAAGAAATCACACGGCAAAATTTTATTCCTAATCGATTTATTTTCCGTGTTTTTATGGATTTCTCTATATTTCTCTTATATCTCGAGTTCTCTTTTGAGACACTGGAGAAATTTTTGTTTGAGTTGTTGTTCTGTAGGAAAATGTGGAGGGCGGTGAGATCTTACAGTGTTATTACAAAAAATGTGAACACATAGTTTAACCCCAAAAAAAAAGTCAAATCCTATACAACAATTGTTGAACAGGAGTTTTTTTGTGGTAAGACCCTGAGTATTTATTGCGGTCGCGAGCAGCTCTTCAGAGTGACGTCACGCGGATGGTTGGTGCTGCCAGTGCCAATTGTCCTCAGTGTGGCACAGTCCGGGACAGTTTTGTCCTGCGGTCGAGCGAAACAGTTTTTGGGCAACAGTTGATGGAACTTCGTTCGCACATAAATGGAATTGCGAAACAATACTGTACGCTTATTGGGCTTTGCAACGATCGTTGTGAGGTTTTGGCATACGGGCCTGTCGATATCACTTGTAAAGTAAGAATCGGAACAAGCTGGGCCGCTAGGTGCCCAGCAATTTTGGTAGCTTACTGCACATTGTTCAAAATTCAAAATTCAAAAAGAGTTTATTTCCATAATAAACACAGTTTTTTGGTCTATCGTTGAACGGAATATTGTGAACGAATCCGATCCGCATTTAAGAGATTTTAGTCGCTTTTTAATGATATTTTGAAAATGCCTTGGACCTTTTTTAAACTCGCGAAAACAAAAGACATGCTATAACTATATAGTAACTCCTCATCAGAGTCGAATCTGATCGGCAACCTCATTTTATACCCCAATACAAATTCGCCCCTAGGGTGCACTGAATTAATCTGTACCTCTCAAGGGACTGATAAGAGATAATGCGTGAAAATTGAATTTATTAAAAGATAGTCTGTGGCTGTGGCCACTGGGGCCGGGGAGATGTCTTATCTGTGTGATTTAATTTATCATTCACAGACTATGTTTTGTAGTGAACAGAGATCTTGGGTTGGAAATGAAAGATGTCTTGTATATTTTAGGTTCGGTTTTCGCTCGGAGAGTCGAGTGTGAGTAAAGGTCTATCAGTCACACTATATATGATTTACTGAGGAAATGTTTTAAAAAACAAAGTTTTTACGGGCTGCATGATCTTCCATACATTTTAATACTAAACGGAAACGTTATAAGTAGCTTATGACGAACTGACCACAACAAAAAAAAAAGCTTTTAAGGATGTTGTGACTATAGAAATAAGTACAAAATGTTTCCACTAATTATAGAAATAATTATTTTTTGTGCAGAGCAGGCAGGAGCTTAAACAAAACTTTAGATAATTTAGATACAGACATATTTTGTAATAGCATACTAGCAATAAAATCTAAACTGACAAGATTAATCATGTATGATACTTCAGGTGTTCGCTCTGGTAACTAGAGTTTATATTTCCTACTTTATTTACTACCCTAGGGAGTATAGGATTAAATAAGCCAAACATGGCAATTGGAAATTACAAGAATTTCAAGCTATTCCTGTAATATTCAATTGTCATACTTTGCTATTAGTGCGCGATTGGTTACTGTGCGTTATGTACGCTAAGTTTTAGTTTGGCTATAGATATGTTTATGCAAGTTTATTTCTATAAGTGAGAACCTATAATTGGCTATATGGTTTTATTATTGTTATTATAAATATTTTACGCTGTTAGTTTTCCATGTATTAATAAATAAATAATTAAATTAATAAAAAATAAACCACCATAATAATATTTTTTTCCGCATTCTAACCTCAAAATAGCAATTTCGCCGCTTGATTATGGGATCTCAGGTGGAAAAATTATATTCTTAACTCGTTCGAAAACGCTCTTTACGAACCTCGCTACGACCTGGCCTTTGGCTCATGCCTTAAACTTCTCGGTTCGTAAATATATGCCTTTGCAAACTCGCAGAAAATCTACTATTTTTCATATCCGCATTCTACTCAAAAAAATATAACGAGTATTTTCATAGATTTTTAGTTAAATTGGCAAAACGAAATGCCAAATATATACGGATATTTTTTTTAATCTTTACACTCAAAGCGAATCCTTTAGAATTTCATCATGATTCGATACAGGCTTTTTTAACACCCGATAAAATTGGATTGATCGCGTTTTTAACTGAGTTTAGCTGTATGAACATCAGAAATTCGAGAGACAGCAAAATGAACTCCAATCTTTTGTGATTGAGTTAAAATTTCAATGGTCTGGTACATTTAAATGGCTGCATAAAAGTCACGTGTTGGATCAAATAGCTGCAGTTTTGTAGGTTGTGGGCAGTCTTATAGGCGGAGCGAGAAGCGATTTTGCTTTAAGGCAACAGTTGAGCAATTAATATTTTTACTTAAATCCTCCTATGTTATGTAAGATCATTAGGATACTTGATTAAAATTATAGAAAAGTGACAGAAGTACCACAAATTAAATGTCAATTTGACAGACACGTAGTTTTTTCTGTAAGAAAGACGATTTGTAATGTCAGTTTAACTCAGTTTCAAATGATATAACCTAAAATTGACGACATCTGTGGCGCTGCCGTTGTGGCTCTGCCTACCATACGGTAGGTCCCGGGTTCAATCCCCGGCTGGGGGTACAGAAAAAATATACCCCAGGTTAGATAGTTATATATATTTGACGTCGCTGTTCTGGTTCTTAAGAGCCAGGGAATCCTAGTGTGGGCCAGAAACAATCTATGTTTCTGTAAATATGTAAATTTTAAATGTTTATGTTTATGTTTAAAAAGGATCGAAAGAACAAAACAAAAATATTGTCACGCTTCTTCACATACAACGTGGCAGAGGCATATTTCCGGCCGCTCAGATACTCAGTACTCCATTTTACATGACAGGACTTTGACAGGGAAGTAGCCCATCGCCACAGCTGAGTTTCATAAAATGTTACACTTTTGTAAGGCTGTCTAAAAATGCAATTCCATAGCCAACTGTGACCGCAGACGACGTGACGGCAAGGTGAGTGAGCGAGACAGCGAGCCAACAAGGATTGCTCCGCCCATCACTTAGGTAATCAACAAAAAACGCGCCAAACCCAAAACCCATCCAATAACTAAACGGCACAGTGTATTTGCAAACCTCTCGAACCGTCACGCATTGAGAGCGATTATGAAAAGAGTCTGTGAATGGACTGTATTTTCATATTTTTTATTCATCCTTCAATGGAAATTTTTAGTGGTGACGAAAGTTTAGAGTTTGAATGGTAACTCGCTTTTTATAGTTTAGTTGAAGTGCAAATAAAAATCTTTATTTATACATGAACATACATAGGACAAAAGCGGAAATAGTCCCACATTAGGTTTCCCTGTGTCGTGGGTACTATTAGGCTCTACCAGAATAACACATAAGGGTACATGTACAAATCCATGAGTAAGTATTTATGTAATTTATATTCACTTATGTGAATCTATCTATGTTATAAAACTAGATTACACCGCTGTACTTATGTCTGAGAATGAGAGATATAATAATACAAGACAATGTATGTTTAACATGGGTTGCGTGTGGCAGGTAGGCATGTATTGGTAAGTTTTAAATTAGGTTAGGGTTACTTATGGCAATGTTTCTGTTGAAAACATGTAAGACGTTGTTGTCTTGGTAGGTAGATAAGGTTACAGTTATATAAACAAACAAGTAAAACAGGGAAGACTAGACACTTTATCTTGACCCCGAATACCTCTTCTCTAAAATTTCATGGCAATCCATAAAGCAAAGACTTAGTCCCAGATTCATAGTACCTGAATTAAATACTCCTCAGCACAGAACAGCAGCCTCCCGTGGAGGTTTGGTCCTCGGCGCCATCATTATCTAGACCCATAAGCCACTTGATGATTACTTTTATGAGCTGGTGATTAGATAGGATAATCCTGTGTCTGTCCGCCTGGAGTATTGTTATGTAGATTCTGGATGCGATGGCTTCAAAGTGTTCCCGGGCAAATGCACTACGGCGCATTATCAACGGACAGCGGATAGTTCTTTTAACCTAAATGGGTAGACTCAGTGCTTCCTTGCAGTGGTATCTCAGAAGGGACTGTTAAACAAAAATCTTCCTCACCGAGTTGACATTCGCTTGTTCATAGACCAGTGTGGTGGTAGTGGGGGTGTTTTTTTTTTTTACTTTATTACTGTAGATATTTACATATACTTAGCAAACGTCAATTTTGCCTCTTCTCTACATTGGACCACTGTAGGAGAAGAAGGGCGTAGAAACTCCCACAGATTGATTTTTAGATCTCTTTTAAAAATAGGTTGTGCTTAACTATTACAAATATGAAAAATTTAATTATTATGATTAATAAGCAGGAATAAATAATTACAAAATTATTAACAGCAAGGCCTGTGTTATGCTAGATTAACCACCCTATACAGTCCTGTCATTTAAGTAATCTTGAACATTGTAATATCCCTTTTTTGACAAAGTCGCTTTAACATGCTTTTTAAATTGCTCAAATGGCAATTTCAAAATCTCCAGAGGTATTTTATTATAGTAGAGAATACACTGACCCTTGAAAGAATTGCTAACCTTCGCGAGTCTAAATCGGGGCGCACACAGTCTGTGATTATTTCTTAGGTTAACATTACAGCTATCGCTAATTTTGGAAAATGTTGTAAGGTTCTTGCGTACATACATTATATTTTCGAAAATAAATTGACTAGCTACTGTTAGTATGTCAATTTCTTTAAAAAGCTCTCTTAAGGAGTCTGTTCGTTTTAAATTATAAATTGCTCAAATAGCTCTTTTCTGTAAAATAAAAATAATTTGAATATTTGCTGCTTTCCCCCACAACAAGATACCATAGGACATCACACTATGAAAGTAACTAAAATATACTAGCCTAGATGTAGCAAATCCGTGCTTTGTCTGATGTTCCTAACAGCGTAAGCCGCAGAACTTAATTTACCAGCCAATTTATCTATGTGGGGTCCCCACTGCAATTTGCTATCAATGGTTATGCCAAGAAACTTCGTATCATTTACTTATTCTAACGTGCTGTTGTCTAACACTAAACTGGTCTCAACTTGCCTGACATTTGGAAGTGAGAATTTGATACACTTGGTTTTACCAGCGTTTAACAATAAATTATTAACTGTGAACCAATTCAAGGTTAAAGACAATACACCATTAACATCAAAATCTGCTTTTTGTCTTTCAATTTTGAAGACCATTGAAGTATCATCAGCAAATAACACTATGTCAGTTAATTTCTCCACCATGAAAGGCAGATCGTTAATATATACCAGGTATGTTCCTAAGGTAGAGACTTTAAGCACTGATCTCTGTGCACGCTCAAGTTTTAGTATATGTGTTTTGGCGGCACCGCCCCAAGCGCAGATACAAGAGCCAAGCACGCATCGGCAGAGTGCTTTGTATGTCTGTAGTAGGAGCTTTTTGTCTGCCACCGTGCGCAAGTTTCTGAAAGTATAGATCAACTTCCACACCCTTGCTGTTGTGATATCTATACGTGCGTAGATGCTCATCAATAATTACACCCAGATACTGGATTCTGTTTGCACGACTGAGATGTGGGCATTTGCATATGTATTTTGCCTCATCGTGCGGTTACAAGGATAAGTATGTATCTGTATCTGGTAATCATCTATGGGCTTTTATTATTATTTTGGCTCTGTGTTGAAAATACAATTAGGAGAAACACTTTAGTATCTGTCAGTTCAGTTATGAAAGCAGCTCGTCATCGCCAGATGGCAGTGTAGAATTTGGGGACGTCTACAACAGAGAACTATATTAACCTGCTCGTAGTTTTCTAGGTTTAGTATCATATTTCACCCTGTTTAGGGCTGTGGTGTGTAGCCAAGTCTGTGACATTTCATATTGGTATTGTGGTCCGATTTGTCTATGGTCCCAAGCTAACATATTTTCTAGTTTCGGACCGCAGAGTTAATTCCGAAATTCTGTCACGCAACAAGCCGTCTATGGAACCTACTTGGAAGCTTAATTTTTAGGGGTCCGTACCCAAGGGTGCCAAATGGGATCCTATCTCTCTGTCCGTTTGTCTGTCGTCCATCAGCGTGCTGTATTAGAGAGTTGAAATTCTCACCAAATATGGTTTTCTGTTGACGCTACAGAATCAATATTTGAAATGCGCCTTTGGTGAATTGTATAAATAGTGAGTGAGTATTTAATCTTAATTTTCAATCGCTGAATTCTAATGATAATTATCTATAATTCATATTATTTATAATCAACGACAATTTTATATTTATTGATAACAAAATCATATGTCTTTTATTCACATTTTATTCTAATAAATGTACTGTTTGTTGAATTCAATTTCTTTCATTCTTAATAGCCTTGAATATTTATTTTTTTACTATTCAAATGTGTTAGTGTTAACTGTAAGTGTGTTATGGTTTAATTAATCAATCAATCTAAATCAAATGACCCAGACGCAATCTACAATAAAATAGGTCAAGTGCGAGTAGGACGTCGGACCCGCACACGAATGGTTCCATGGAAGAGAAGAATAGAATATAATATTTTTATTTTCAGACATTACATCCATTTGTACAACTTATTACAGGGTATAATAATAACAATTTGACTTAATAATTATATTTGACCATTGTCTGGTGAAACGGGTCTCAATTTGATCCGCGATCACAGACAGTATGGTGCTGCGGCTGGCGCGGAGTCTGGCGAGCGTCGAGGCGCATCGCTTACGTAGCGTTGTGTACGCAGCAGTCGCCGCGCGCCTCTGCGAACATCCCCGATGCTAAATAGTGTAAGTTTGACTGGTACTGTACACTGCTACATAACATTCCATTTCATTGTACATGGGAAAACCTAAAACGATAGTCTTTTGTACGAGTATACCTTTTTGATCTTAAGTTAACTACTAGTAAGACTACCTTCAAGGCCGTATATCGAAACATTGAAAATGAGTTTTGTGTATGTAGTTTGTAAGTATTGAACTATGTATTCAGGTTAACCAAACTCTTTGCTCGTTGAAAACGGAAGTGGGTAGAAATCGAGTAACTTATTTACAGAAATATAATCATCAATCAAATATGGTAAAAAACGTAATATTATTTATTATTATTCAAATGAGCAATTATTAATCGTATAATGACGAATAACTAAGCACAAAATTCAATACCTGCAATTAAAGCTCTTATCCGATAACATCGGGAGAGTTTGGTTTTCACCGATAAACAAATAGATAAAATGGCTCAGAAAATGGCCATGCCAATAATTTCTTGTATGGGTACTTCTTTTAATTCTTAAAAACCGTTATATTTCATTATTTGTAGTTATGGCGGCAATAAAAATACTCCCTCTGTGAAAATTTCAGCTCTTTTCCTATTTCGGTTGATTCGGTAGAGCCTTGTAACGGACGGACGGACGGACAAACAGCGGAGGCTTAGTAACAGGGACCCTAAAAATTAAAACGGTCCCCAAACAAAGGTACGAAACCCTTCGTGCGTGAGTCTGACTCACACTTGGCTGTTTTTAAAATAAGTTTAGTGAGCTTAGGTGTGACTCGTCAGTATAAATGCCATCATCGAGTCAACTCACCATGCGACGTTCACTTCCAAAAACCCAACAGAGTTTTTCCATTAACAGCTCACACGTGATTTTTAAATCCAAAAGTGAGGCGAAATCGCATTAGCCTGTTACATTTCCCACACTCTTTAGGCTCCCGTATTCTACGATAACACAAGAAAGCAGTGTTTTCGTTTAAGTGTGCTAGGTTACGAGAGATGCAAGTTCCGATCCCGGGCTTATGCACCAATGTGTGCACCAAATGGACGTGACGAACGTAACGCTGAAGGAAATCGTCGTCAGGTAACATTCATAGCTGCGGCGATGGGCTGATCCCCTATCAAAATCGAGAATAGAACAAATGCCTCAGTCACTCCGTATAAAAAAAAACCTAAAGCAATATTTGTTTGTTTATATGGTTGAAAGATTTTATCCAAAACTATTACCTAGCCTATCATCTAATGGGACATTTAAAAAACATAGGTAGCAATCTGAGAAAACCATTTCGAGGTAATTGTGTTCCTACCTGAATTCCGCTATTCCTATCAACAAATATTATAGGATTACTGAAATATTCGTATGAACATAATTTACTATATTTATCATCTACGACGTAGTTTGTTCAAATTCCCTTCGCCGTTAAGTTGAATGTCTTTAAAACTGTCAAGGATCAACAGTCTTCCTGTCAGACGACAACGCAGATGTCAGTCGGAACTTAATCAAATATTGCGATCATTGTTTTTTTTTGTTTTATGATCGGAAACAACTAACGGAAACAACAATAACAGAAGTACAACCGTTCCAAAACTGTGAGCAAGTGACGTCTTCTTCGTCGACGTTATTTTAAAAATTATATAAAAAAATAAGTTATTTTAATATAATTTTACGAAATAAAATAAAAATATTCTACATATTTCAATCGCGACTATCGACTAATGAGAACATTGCTTCAACAAGCAAAGTTTTTTTAAAAGCGATCGAAGCTCCTAGTTTGCAGAATGACATGATAAGGCGGGTTACTGGTTACCATTGCGATAGCGGTCACTGACCCGACTGCTACTGAGAAACGAATTATGCCTGGTATCCATGGTAGAGGTCAGTAACTTTTAAAAAATTACAAACGTAGCACGTAATTGGCTGAGCGAGCGTAGCGAGCGGAGTGTCTGCATTTCATGATTGGGCAAAAATGTTTTTGTAAGTCTGGATGTCATCCTTACAGGCCGCATTTCTCAACTGATTCTCGTGAATTTTCGTGACCAGTGTAGGAAGCAGGAATAATTACGCGTCGAAAAAGAATGCGAATCGAACTGTGAGTGAATCTTATGCACAATGACATAAAGTTAATTTTATCGGAACTCGTAAACTTTTTCACTCTGGTTTATTCCTGCTTGAGCCACTGGTTGAAGAGTTAAATTGTATTTTTTGGCGATTCAGTTTTTTCAAAAGTGAAGATGAGGGGATTTTAAAATTTCTAAAAACCGCTTCAGTCCAAACAGCTTGACGGATTTTACCAAATGAGGTGTCGTTGGATTTGTAGAGACCGTGAGAGTAACAGAGTTGAAAAGTCGCAAAATGTAGTTCACAAAGTTATTGGTTATTGGTAACTTTTATACTCTATGTCCATAACCAGGTGCATTTATATGTTTGTATGTGGTATTGAAAGAAAATGCTGTCGGATTATTAAAAACTTCAAGGGGTCAGGGGTGTGATGCGAGGGCATGAAAAATAATAATAAAAGAAAAGTAAATTTCCTGTGACGCTCCCGAGGTCTACAGCTCACAGAGCCGCCAGTAAGTAAGTGTCGCTAACCCAATCACGAGCACACAGTGGTAGACTAAAGTCAATTCCCGCCATTGCGAAGCTAACCTGAAAATACTATGGCGCTTATAATTTGTTTGTCCCTCCTACCGTATTGCCGGTGACGTGTCTGTAACAGGTTTTTCCAATTCTCGTCAAAGTCACATCCTTTATAGGATGTCGCGTCGATCCTCTTCGTGTGAAAACAGAAAAAAGCGTTTACGAGTTACCCGTAAAAACATAAAACATAAGCATTAAACATTTAAGCATTGCATTAGTCCCACACTAGGATAGGTACCCTGTGTCGTGGGAAACAGAAACAAATATCGATTGACTCGTAAACGATGCCGAAAATTCCAGTCCAAAATGTTTTACTTAGTTCGTCGTAAAATGTATGTTATGTAAACTTATGTCTTGTTAAACTTACCGATTTTTTCGTTAACCAGCCAGCGTCGATAGAATAAAAATATGGAACGTACCTGCAAAAAAAAAATTGTCGTAATTTGATTGATGATTGATGAATTGAATTTGATTTTGATAGTACTGAGGAGCTCGTGGATAAAATAACTAAGTCTACCTGATTGATATTGTAATATTGTATTGTTTGTGTTAATATACTGGAGTGAATAATATTGTTTATAAATAATATAAAACAAATTGTAGATACAAGTCTTCTTATATAAAATATATAATTTCTTTATTGCACACAAATAATAATATTGACAAGATATATATTAAAATAGTGTACAAAGGCGAGCTTATCTCTAACAAGAGATCTCTTCCAGCAAACCATGTCAGGATGAGATAGGTTAATCACAGAGCACGGGTAGACCGATGTTTACAACATACCTTAAATTACAACTCAATAAACTACATACATAAAATATACATCCTAAATATAAATAAATATTAAATATATATACACATATAAATTATAAATACATAAATACTACCTATATTTCTAAAGAGATAGGAAGTGCTTCTTCACACGACTTTTAAAGATATTGAGAGTAGGACGGTGCTGGAGAGTGCATTCCACAACCGAATGGCCCGGAGTCTAAACCCGAGCTCGTAAGTTGCGGTGTTATGTTGTGGGGTCGTGAGTATAGAAACTGTGTGGGTCCTCCGAGGCCTGCTGGAAGAAACAAATTCAAAACGGTCTCGTAGGAAGGTTGGATAGCGTGGATTCCGCAAAATGTTGTAGAGGAGGTGGAGGATGTGAGAATCCCGACGAAGACGGATCGGAAGCCACTTCAACTCTTTGCGATGCTGTGATACAAGGTCGTATTTGCGCAGCCCGAAGATAAACCGAATCCCAAGATTTTGAAGACGTTCGAGTTTGTTCAGTAATTCTTCGTTAGCACTGACCCAGCAGACATCAGCATAATCGATGAGGGGTAGAAGAAGAGACTGAGCGAGAGTGATTTTGGTCTGTCGAGGCAAAAAGTATTGAAGTCTCCTGAGAGAGTGAAAAGAAGCAAATACTCGTCGACTGACCTCGTTGACATGAAATGACCAGGACAGGTTATCGAAGATGAGACCCAGGTGTTTAGCTTTATCGCTATACATGATGGTGGTACCATTGAAAGTGACAACTGGAATAGGCTGTTGCTGTAACAGTTTTAGAGAATATCTTGTACCTATAATCATAACCTGGGACTTACTCGGGTTAACCAGGAGTCCGAAGGATGAAGCCCAACTTTTTACACCCTCAAGATCTGCGCTTAGTTTCTCCACAGCAGAGTTTACATCATTAGGAGAAAAGTGGCGATATATCTGGAGATCATGTGTACCTAATCATGTGGATATATGTGTACCTATCCTACTGAACAACTGTCCGCCACACTATAAAAATACAATTCTTACCTGAGTTAAGTTTACATTTATAGTCTTTGCTTTCATAATTCACTTTGTGTTATGCAAGTCATTTGTTATTATTTTTTTTGGCTGAGCCTAAATAGTATAAATAAAAATAATAATACTAAACGTTTATTTCAAGTACTCATAGTAAAATAATATACAATGTAATACAGTCACAATTAAAGTCAAAGTCAAAGTCAAAGTACTTTATTACTGTAGATATTTGCATATACTTAGCAAACGTCAATTTTGCCTCTTCTCTACATTGGACCACTGTGGAAGAGGAAGGGTGTAGAAACTCCCACATATTGATTTTTAGATCTCTTTTAAAAATAGGTTGTGCTTAACTATTACAAATATGTTTTTTTTTTATTATTATGATTAATGAGCAGGAATAAATAATTACAAAAATATTAACAGCAAGGCCTGTGTTGAGCTTAAAAATGATCATTTCCGTTTTTAAGAAATTATACTTCAGTCCGTGCTCATCCGTATAATGCCCACAGACTGACAGCAGCTTTCTCAAACTCTCGAAGGAGGGGCTAAGGAGCACCATGTAGTCTGCATAGCTGAGGTTGTTTACACAAACACCCAAAATATGAGAGATGACCTTGGTACTCCTCAGGGTCCTAATCAGCTCAATAACGTCGAAATTGAAGAGGTCCGGAGAAGTGAGCCTCCCTGACAAACCCCGCATTCTAGCCTGTATTCGCTATAAGTCGCGTCACCCTACCTCACACAATTAGTTTGACCCTCGTAACAGTACCTCAACAGACCCACCACTTCCTTTGGGACATGGAACATTCAGCAGTTTAGCTCCAGAGAATTTTATAATTCACTAAATCAAACGCCTTAGTCAAATCTAGAAAGCACGTATACACAGGTGGACCCCTTTTCTGGTAGTAATTCACGGTATGTTTCAGGCTCATAATTGCTGAGTCTGTCAAGAGTCCTGGGCGAAAAACGCTCTGGGCGTCCTCTATTGCTAAACTGCCATCCAGCTGTTGCTGCAGAAGTCATTTCAGTATCTTGCCTATTACGGCCCCTAGGGTAATCAGACGATAGTTGGCCGCAGAGACAAGGTTTCCCGTTTTGTTCTTTGCTATTGGGACCACAAAAGTTTTCCTGAGGGCATCAGGGAGATAGCCAAACTTAACACAAATGTTATATAATGCTGCTAACTTTGTGAACAACTTGTCTCCTGCGCAAAGTAAGTGCTCTACACTCAAAACATCATGGCCCCACAACTTGCCTCTCTTCAACTACCGTATTGCTCGTGCCACATTAGCTGCCGTGAATTGAATCACCTGACGTGAGGCAGCGGACGACAGGGAGACATTCTCCTGCGCGTCCTTGGGCGTTCCAACTATGCCAACAATGTAAATAAATGTTACGTGATCACAAAACTCGTTTATCCAAAAGGATCACTTGATGTTGGTTACCACGTTCAGTTGTAGAGAAAATTTAAAACACAAATACACTATATTTCACTAAAAACTGGTCCTAATTCTGCTTAGATATAACTTTATACTAAGGGACTAGTGCAGCATAATTGGGGCGTGAAATAAAGATTTTCATTTTAATTTTTCTTGTATAGCGTCACCACTTTTTCCATACGGGGTGGCAGTCGCACAGTTGTGCCCGCGTTTGTACAGTTGTTCAATAGCCACGCCATTTTGTGTGCTATGGCGCTAGCCCGTAGCTCTGATGATATGAAGGTAGATTTCATGATTTATGGATTGATTGACGAAGATTAATTGGATAAAGATTGGAAAGTGAGGTTAGGTTCGATGATTGGTTCATACAGGATGTCGCGTACCTCAACATCAACAGAGAAACAGAAGATGGGCCTGCTTACACAGGGATAGGAATTTATGTCAAAATAAAAAATATATTTTTTGTTGAACAAAGTGATATAGATTTATTTTATATTTTCGCCAGAACCTATATAAGTACGCTTGACGTTGAGTTACGGAACACACTGTAATAGTAGGATAAAACATATAAAAGCAAATATCTAAAAACAAACGACCTTTTCGATTCAAACGGTATACAAAAACGATAAAAGATTCCAATAAAATGCAACGACATACCTCCATCTAAAGATATATAGAAATCTAGCTTTACCCCACCTGGTTGGAAAAATGTCATTCCATAGTAATTCGATAAGTCATTATTTTTGAGTTCTACCCAAGGACACCTCTTACCAAAAATCACTCCTACTGAAGTAACTCTTATGTATACTTTACATAAGACATATTTACTTTACATCTGCGTGTCTGTCAATAAGTGGTGTCATCCGCTAGCCCATTATTTTTGACATTCGGAGAAGTCACGTATTGAGTCCCAGAACAAGTAATACTGGAGCCGCCTAGCGAATAAGAACTACAACAGAAAAAAAATCGTTCGAGTGCGAGTCGGACTCACCGCGAAGGGTTTCGTATCGTCGTATAAGTAAACTAAAGGAGTAGAAATAATAAAACAAAAAAAAGTCCTAGTCTAGTCTTGATTCAAGTCCCTATAGATTGCCGATAAAGTCAAAGTCAAAAATTTATTTATTGCTGTAGATATTTTCTACTTTTCTTAGTATACGTCATTTTCTTACTCGGTGCCAAACGGGAACCTATTACTAAGCCTCCACTGTCCGTGCGTCTGTCTGTCTGTCTGTCTGTCTGTCTGTCTGTCTGTCTGTCTGTCCGTCGGCGGGCTGTATCTCATAAACCGTAACAGGTAGAGAGTTCAATCAAATAATGAACTAGACGAGATTTTTAATATGCCTTGATATGTCTGCATTAGTCTCAAATTATCGCAATGTCATTTGTTGCGTAGTTCGTGGTAATAGTCACAGGGGAACATAACTGTATTATGAAAAACGGTATCTGCCAAGGTAGTCCAATAAATCTAATAAACATGTCTCAAGCTGAACTAATTTCAACAAAACGTTTGACAATATCAGAATTGTATATTTCCAGTAGTTGTATTTCATAAACTCAATTTTGAGTTAAAAGACAGCATTTGACTACGGCGCCGCAAGAATTTCATGGAACTCGTGAAGAAAATTACCGTTTTGACAGTTCCTAAAAAGTACCTATTTTGACTAGGAATATACTAGGATTTTCAATTTGAGGCCAGAAATGTAAACAAACAACTGTCATTTTCCAGTACAAAAAGTACAATAGGAATGTCAAAGTCTGTCAAAAGACCACTGTCAAATACCGTATTAAATTTGCATTTATATTATTTGAGACTGACTTGAATTGAATATGTATTTTTATTAATGTTATTTATTTGAACTGAATCCGTATTTATATTACTGTAATTGAACTATAACTATCTTGTCTTGTAAATATTTTGTGTAAATTTGTCTCGATTTGGCATCTAATGTAATATAAACAAATATTTGATGTAAATAATAAATAAATAATAATAATATTGGACACTATTTACACGCATTGATCTAGCCCCAAACTAGGATTCCTTGTATCTTGGGCACTAGACAACGATACACACACTTATATAGGATAAATATTATACTTAGATAGATAAACAACCATGACTATAAATCTATGAAATATAATAAAACTGTAGGCAAAGACGCAAACGAGCTCTCGTCGCAACAAGAGACCTCACAAGACTTAGCCATCCAATGCGATTTAAAATATATGGGTACGCAAAAGATATTAATATATTTAGGTACATTCTCCTCCGTTCCGTCTGTCGTGGGTAAAAAGGATGAATTCTACAAAAACTTTTACAGTTTTAAACGAAATAAACTCGGCCGACCTATACCTATATACTGATTTCGTTTACAGCTCTGTCCAGCTAAATCGGTTTATTACTGTACTTCATGTGGCGTCTCCAGTCTTGTTTTAAAGTGTCCTTGTATTGAGCCGACTTTCTGTCTGTACCCTCATTACTTCAATACTCTCGAAAGTTTCAGGTATATATACGAGTATTAGAACAGATTTCACGTCGCCAATTGTCACCCTTATCTCCAATGAATAGAGTCCAATTAGTGACGCTGTCCGAGTATGTTACAACCGATTACTTCAGCTTGTTTGATATTGACTTTTTGTTTGCGAGGTGTGCAGTTATTGAGGATTTTTGCTTTATCCTGTTGTTAGTTAAGATATATATATTCGTTCGCATTTTTGTTATTACGGAATTTAGTGATGATTTTGCAGTATTGACGGATTTTCCTATTGAATATAGTTTTCTTTCTTTTTTACTTTATTTTCAAGAGAAACATTTACAATCAAAACAAACATACATAACGTCACGCCTTTTACCATATGGGATAGCAGAGGCACAATCGTGCATACGTTGATTTATTTTGTTTGACAGAGGGCTAGCCCATCGGCGCAGATATGGAGTTATGAAGATTTCCTCACGATGTTTTTAGAACGTCCGTATGTATCTCATCGTTATATGGCCAGTATCGGGATACAAACCTGCATCTCCTGTGTGAGAAGCAAGCGTGAAACCCACTAGACCACGGAGCTCTTCAGAGGAGATTTACAATCAGTCAATCATAAATTGTTTTTATTGCACACAAATAATATACAGACAACAAAACAAAACTTATATAAACAAAGTGTACATAGCCAGCTTATCTCTAATATGAGATTTCTTCCAGAAAATAAAATTAGGATGAGAAAGGTCGATTGTGCCTAGTCTTAATTAAATAAGTTCTAGCGAGCGAAGCGTCACCGTTTCAGAATTGGGCAAAAATGCTTTTGAATGTCCGGTTATGTGCCCGGTTGTTCTTC
This sequence comes from Argyresthia goedartella, assembly GCA_949825045.1. NCBI lineage: Eukaryota > Metazoa > Arthropoda > Insecta > Lepidoptera > Argyresthiidae > Argyresthia > Argyresthia goedartella. The sequence continues at coordinate 29,830,528 of OX463826.1, read as the reverse complement.
TACTGGTTTTTGCCCACTGCTGGATAAAATCCTCCTCATTTCATGATCAGCAGCTTGTGTTCACCCACTGCTGGATATATCATGGGGTCAACCTGGATTCAATTGGCACAGGACCGGATAAATTGGCACCAAAAGGAGGAGCCTTTTGGTTCCAATTTATCCGGTCCTGTGCCAATTGAATCCAAGTTGACCCCATGATATTGGTAATGTCATATAGACCGATATGGCTGCTGGTCAACCCGAGCTTCCCTTCTTATCCCCATCTTCACCATAAACATCCACTAAACATTCAGTATTACACCTTTTACAACCCAATATCTTCAACGCCAATGATGCTATCCGCCATTTCGTTAGCCAAAGCACAGCGGCAGCTCAAAGGAAGTTTATATTAGTTCCACGAGAGTTTTAAAACTGCTCCGATAGCCCTCAAGACTACAGCCAGAGAATACAGGGAGGCTATTCCGCTAGCAAAATGATGTCAGCTTCGGGTATCTCAACCCTTTGGGGAACAACTGGATACCCAGCTGCCCGTGGTGCAACTTTGCTACGTGTTTAGGTACTCATACTATTTAGCACAAAACGCATCGCGCCTCAGACTGTCAAAACTCTTTACATAATGACTCCATGCAACGCGCAGCTGTAAAACATAAGATCCGCTGCCATAGAGTAAGTTAGCAAAGAGTTTCGTTAATCTGAGTCCGCTACGAACGCCATCTCTTGGAAAAGGCTCAACTTCCCATACAAAGAAAATGTAGATTTTGCGACTATTTCTTAGCGTTTTTCCAAATTTTCTTTTTAACTAATCCTCCTTTGGACTGAGAGGACAGAAAGAAAGAAAACAAAATAGGAATTGTACAAAGATCTGGCCATTTAAGAGTTAGAGGGAGAGTAACGCATAGCGATTCATTTTTAGGGTCCGTACCCGAAGGATGCCAAACGGGGCCCTATTATTCATCTGCCCGTCCATCAGCGGCTGCATCTCATGAACTGGGTATGAATGGGTAGAGAGTTGACATTTTTACAGAATATGTATTTCTGTTACCGTTACAGCAACAAATTAGATAGTAGATTTCACGGTTAATCATACGGTTGTGGTGTCGCAATTGGTTTGATATCGATTTGGATAGGGTTTTGGGTTCAAATCCACGTTCGAACATAACCACTTGGGCTCTGGCCAGCAAAACCAGCGCCTAAAGCGATGCGACTTGCTATTGGACTGCCCACGCGCATGTGCTAAAGTGCTGGAGGTTGGATCAGCAGCCCGTAGCTGGTTCCGTTGCTAGAGGTAAAATTGTTATTTATTTTAATATAACATAAGTTGTGTCTCTTGAATTCTAACGATCGACATAGATTCTACATTGCCACTAAAAGAGCAGCAAAATATATATGGCCATTAAAAAAGTCACTATAGTACTGTTAAGTTTTGTTTAGTTATGCGTATTTTCTTCTGCTATATTAACAATAAAGTAAGTTCTTCATTTCCTTGCTATGACAAGTCAATATTTGATTACGTAGGATAGTTGACGTTCGGAAAAATTTGAATCCTACAAATTTTATTGTTTACGTTCGTAATCTTAACCTCTCAAAAACCGAGGGTAGTCGGGACGGGTTGCGATTTATACCTTATGCCATGGTAATAATTTTTAAAACTTATAACGGAAAAGTTGCGTTATTCTTTGGCGTATTCAAGAGGTTAAATAAAGCACAATTTGCAATCGGAGGAATTAATTAAATAACGTTTTTCCTTACGTAATTTACAAGAAAACGTGATATAAATGTGGAAATGCATTTAAATGCTTCTAATCATTTTTTTGAAACTTTTGTTAAAAATTAAATATATAGCCTAGATTTTATGAATTAACTGTAGCAGTGTAAAATGAGACGTGGTATTTGCGGTTGGTAATGTCTACCACGCCGCGCTTCAGGAGCCGATTATTGCGCGGGCGCCGCGCTTCGGCACTTGCGCCTCGGGTATTTTATGGCAGCCCTTATCGCCCTAGTGGATAATATTATCCAATTTTATTTATTGTTTTATTATTTTTAGTGGTTAAGTTTTCTTTTAACATCACTCGGAACTCTTCGTGTTCGAGTCTGACACGCACTTTCGATTATTATAAATAAACACACATAATTATTATCATAAATTCCCTAAATAAGGATTCAACCAATTGCATAATAATTAAAGTTAACCGTTCATCGTCGATGCGTCGTTATCTCTGATCCATTATTTTGCAAGCGGAATTGGGTCCCTTTTCCGATAGCCCTCAAGACTGGAGCGCCAGAGAATACAGAAGTGCAGCGGAGAAGAAAATACGCGGAAAAGTGCTTTTTGAGGCACGGGATTTGCTTTTAGTTTTAGTCTAATAATTAATAACACATAGGTACAGACCGCGCTAAATATCTCTGGAAGAATGTGCGAGTGAGAAGGTGAGATATCAAATTTCATTCAGAGCCACATATATTTGGTAGGTACGTTGAGTAAATTATGAGGTGATCGCATAGCTGCACTACCTATAGACCCTTGTTTTGTTTTTCAAAAGTCATTTATTCATAAATTTATAAATGTAGTGCATACAAGACACGGTCATTGTTGCAAATTAAATAAACTAAAAAAATATCTTACAGGTTGGAACACCTTCTTAAGACTTATAAATACAAACTGTAATAAGTAATTTAAATCTATTCTAAGCTTATTTCCCATAACATACAACACAAAAAGGTTTCCTAAGCGATGTTTGATTAGTCACATTTATTACAAATATATAATCAGCAATTAAAACCTACTGACCCTATAATTATAAGGGCAGTCGCATTTTTTCACTTAATAACATGCTTACAAAAGAGGCCAAAGTCCTATTAAGTCTGGCTTGCTGGTATGATGAGCTCTTTGGCAGAGCGGTGGAGGTTTCGCCATACAAGCGAGAGACTCCAGGGTCAAATCCCAACCGAAAAGAAAGAAAAGATTTCCCGGTTCCTGAATATTTATATTTTTGTTTCTGGTTCACACAACACATTGGGTCTTACCACAAATAAATAAACTACTGTTCAACGCTTGTTTAAAAACAACAAAACGTATGGGGTTGGACGTTTGTTTTGAGGTTAAACGCTGTTTTATATTTTTTGTGGTATTTGGTGTTCTAGTGTTAATATTTATGCCTAAAGGTAATTTGAACTCCAAAACATCTTTGAATCCAAGTTACAATCCCACCAGTTGTAATAACTGTAATCCAACATATCACGAGTTAACTAGTTTAATAATGTAAACCCTTGATTGATAAGATTGTGGCCACTATAACATGGGTCTGATGGACCGCACGGGGTGTGCGGTTAATTGTTAATAGGGTACAGGGTTAAGACGCGTTTCCATATTTGATATGGGATCGGGGTATGGAATTAGTCTTGTTTGTGTGAGGGTTATGAGCCAGGGAGGTTGTTTACATGTGGTGTTTCCAGGACTTGGTCAACTTTGGTGATTATATAAGTTTCTTTACCACGTAGCTAAATCACATTATCATTTTTTTTTTGCTGTAATGTATAACTAATTCTTACAATATGTAAAAATAAACTTATCGGAAGACTTTTTCTTACACAGGATGACTACACCCATGTATAGCAAGTAAGATGAAACTCCTTTTCAGACAGGAGACCAGGGGCCCAATTCCGGTACACAATTACAGCTCCATGACAATTTCATTACGATTACGGTCAACTTTAGATATCCAATATTTGGCGTTCGGAGAATATTTTTTTTGTCAATTATGGTAAAAATTAAGCTAATTGGTAAGCACAATAATTAAGTTAATCAACAAAGGGTATGGGGTTACAAAATCGTCAGATATTGGATATCTAAAGTTGACTGTAATCGTCATGTAATTGTCATGGAGCTGTAATTGTCATGGAGCTGTAATTGTCATGGAGCTGTAATTGTCATGGAGCTGTAATTGTCATGGAGCTGTAATTGTCATGGAGCTGTAATTGTCATGGAGCTGTAATTGTCATGGAGCTGTAATTGTCATGGAGCTGTAATTGTCATGGAGCTGTAATTGTCATGGAGCTGCAATTGTCATGGAGCTGCAATTGTCATGGAGCTGTCATTGTGTACCGGAATGAGGCCACAGGCCATCGCCGTCACAGAACATATCAACCCCAAATATGTCAAACGCCAAATAAAACTATACAAAAACGAACAATACTAAAACTGTTTTCCATCCACATCACGAGCGGTGCAAGCATCGGTTCACAGCCGCTCCAAGAGACAAGTGAATACGAAACAATACAAAAACGGGACCAAAATATGCGCTGATTTTCGAGCAAATTCAAGGAGATTTTAGAATGGAAACGCCATTGATATTACTTTTTACGCGGTGTTTTTGGCAACCGCTTGCACCACCACATCTCGCACCAGTATTTGTGCGTGTTTGTGTAACAGTGTGATTGTAGTGTGATTTTGTTAGAAAAGCAATCGCAACGTCAAGTTAAGCAATAAAAAATATGAAAAATAATACCCCCTTTTAACCTCAAAATAGCACGCAACTTCGCCGCTTGATTTTGGGTTCTCTAGTGGAAAAATTATATTCGCAACTCGTTCGAAAAGGCTTCATTAGGAACCTCGCTACAACCGCGCCTTCGGCTCGTGCCGTAAACTTCTCAGTTTGTAAATATAAGCAAAGGCTATGAACTCGTACGAAATGTACTATTGACGCTTAGGTAATAATATTCCACACAATCTCTTTTTTCGAAGTGTTTTTTTTCAATAATTTTCCTATTCTTTTTGTTGATGTTCATTTACGAACGCCCCGTAACAATGAGGACTTAGAGTGTTAATTCGCAGCTGGGGGCGCTGCTGAAGATTGAGGTCTCTCGATATACAATGAACTGACCAACCCATCCTTTATTGAAATTGTTATTTCATTGAAAATAAATCACACTTCAAGTTCTTACTCGCCAGAGACGCCCTATTTTTATGGCGCTTCCAGTTCTCATTACGCCACGAGCAAATAGGAAAGAGGTGCCGTCAATAATTCGTCCCACGTCACATCCTGTATCAATATTAGCGAACGTTAACGAGTTGTTCGCCAACGTATGCGAAAAGGAACCCTAACTCCAATTGTTTTAGGTCTCATTTTCAGTTGCGGCTGCGACTAATTATTTAGTTTAAATATTTGCCAATTACGGCGGTGCTGAATTTCGGACGCAACGCGGACTTTGAGAGAATAATATTAGAATCGGGACTTTCATAATGATACGGCACTGAGGATGGAGGAATCGTTTTACTATCGCTTTGTCGCACGAACTGGGAATTCAGAGTTTTGTATGAAAAGGTAGTGTATGTGAGGAAAAATATCAGTAGCTTTAAGACCATTGATAGCCGCCACAATGTGCAAACTAGAAATAAACATAAACTTTATTTTCCAATGTTGAGACTCACAAAATTTAGCAGTTCTTTTATGGGACACTGCATACGCTTCTACAATAAAATTCCGCAATAAATACAAAACTTAACTAAAGCTCGATTTAAAAAATGTATAAAGCACACTTTGTGCACAAAGGCCTACTACAAAATTAATGACTTTTACAAGACACCGACATCTGGCATTAAACCAGGGGCCCAATTCCATGGGAATAGATTGTTTGAGTAACAGGCTGTTTCGATATATAATTAGCATTCATTTTGTAATTTGACAATATTTTATTTAAAAAAGGAAACGCAAAAGATGCGACGACTGTGGAGTTTCTTCGGTGAGCTCTTCTCCACAGATTCCGCCATTGTGTTAGTGAACTCACCCAAAAAAATGTAATGACGGATCTAAGTGATGTAACAACATCCTATGGAAATAAATGATTTTTGATTTTGATTCCGGTACACAATGACAGCTCCCTGACAATTACATGACGATTACAGTCAACTTTAGATATCCAATATTTGGCGTTCGGAGAATATTTTTTTTAAGCAATTATGGTAAATTTTAATTGTTAAGTACAATAATTAAGTTAATCAACAAAGGGAATGGGATTACTAAATGGTCAGATATTGGATATCTAAAGTTGACCGTAATCGTCATGTAATTGTCATGGAGCTGTCATTCTGTACCGGAATTGGGCCCCTGTTCAGTGCACCCTATATATTATGTTCTATGTAATAATTAGGCACCTACTTAATGTTATGTTATGCTTGATTATGTTAGGACGTTCATTAAGTCTCAATTTTTGTGCTATTATGAATAAAAATCTTTGAAGTTGAACTTGAACTTGAACTTTGAACAACAGAGTAGCAGGATAGCACCACGACTTTTCTCATTTGGAGTGGCAGAGGTACTGTTATTCCCAAATTTAGTTACGGGGGCACCTAGGACTGAAAGACACATGACCTCTATTTACCTGGCGTTATCATATGATGACATTTTCCTGTTATAGGTTTTGAATTTTATTGCCAAGGAGTGACGTTCAAAATCGCGATGCCTTATAAACAGGTCCAGGTCTTTTCAAGTTGAGTTGCAAAGTATCACATATTACAACTCATATTTAGTTCAATATTGAAAATAGCGTCTCTCTGGACGTTTTAAAAATCGGTAAAACTTTGGTAACAGAAAATTTAACTTTAATGCTACTTCTAAAAAACACACACTATAATAGTAGTGTACGTCACCGATACATAATGGAGGGCATGGAGGAAGGAAACTCGAGTGTGGGTTTATATCACTCGAGAGTTTTAATGCCTAATCATAATAATAATAATAATACCTTGGACACCATTGACACACATTGATCTAGCCCCAAACTAGTTTCAATTATACATACACTAGTTTATATCTACACACATATCATAAGCTCTCTTTGATGTGTTCAGGAACCACATGTTCGACCGGCATTGTGGCATTGATCATTGCTTGCAGTTGTTTAGCTTGTTCAGTAGTACTAACTTCACAGACAAACCAGGGGCAGCACGCAGGCGGGCGTCGGCGTTCGAAATTTCAAATGTCATAATATATCGAAATGTTGATACATTATGGCCATAATGTATCAATATTCAGATAAGAAATGAGTTTTTACCAAGTAGTATATCATTATGCTGGTCGTAAAGTGCGGTTTTTGGACGCAGTAAAGAGGTTTTATGATACTTGTGTAGATGAAAAGTTATATGTGAGCTAACTAAAAGCAGCCGAAAATTAAATTCTACTTTTTTAATTGAAATACATTACAGCTTTAAATTTACTTGTTTCTCAATAGAGAAGAATCTGCTATAATCAATGAATGGTTGTTATAATAATCCGTCGACAGCTAACGAGATACTTAAATCAGGGTTTATTGAGGCAGAATTGCAGAAAGTACCTTTCATTTTTTAATTTATATTCAGCTTTACCAATTTCTTAAAGATAAAATAACTCTAACGGGGCACTTAAAATAATACAATATTTTTATTGGTGTATGTATCGTATCAACTCAATATTTTTACGAGTTTTACGGTAGACATGCAGCTCATCAATATTTTGATATCCTAAAACATCTCAGCGCGATCGTAAAAGACTTTATTTATATATATTAATTGATCTTCAAGACAGCCACAAGTCGAAGTTTGACACAAGCCCAAAGTCAAGATGTCATAGAGCACTCGGGAAATGATAGCATCAGTGTAGCAGCAGTCTGCCATAAAGGCAAGACGGCAAGACCCGAGAATTACGTTTGTGTGCGTGCTCACCTACAGTGTGCGTTCGTAATCGCCCTCCACCCGGCACATCGCGTCATCCTGTTATCACGCACACACACCAATTTATCAGGTATTGCCGTCCGGCAAGACCCGAGAATTGCGTTTGTGTGCGTGCTCACCTACAGTGTGCGTTCGTAATCGCTCTCCACTCGGCACATCGCGTCATCCTGGTATCACTCACACACACCAATTTATCGGGTATCGCCTTCTGTACTGTAACTCACTCCATACGAAGTACTCTGTCAAGGCAAGTTAAAGCCTAATGCGATCTTACCCAGAGTACACAACCAATCGAGTGGCATGTGCAGTATCTTTTTTTTAGCCCTGAATAAAACACGATGTTGTAGCGCAGTTGGTGAACCGGACAACTGCAAAAGTGCCCGGGTCGCGAAACTACTGAGCCTCAGGAGAAGATCTCAAGTGTATAAGAAGGAAGCTGGTTTATTATAACATGGTTCTGTCACCAAAATGGACTACCTGGCATAACTATGCTTCTGCAAAGTCGTGTGGGAAAAGGTTTGGTTAGTTATTTAATAAGATTACAATATTAGGATGGATACGTTGAAACTGCAAATAACGACACCAATACTACTATCATCAGATCAGCAACTAGATTTTAAGACGTATATTCTGCGTTGTGGGCGAGCGTGGAACTATTATGCCAAGGATAAGGCTTTAGCACAAGTACTAACGAACCCAAAACCTACTTACTACAACATCACCAAGAACTCTTTATACAGTATTTTTAACTTGTCCCGGCTACAAGTTTTATCGCACCCGCGGCTACGAGCCGCTACGAGTGCTACGCCGCGAGGGACCACGCCGAGGCATTCTGTATGGGCTCTCGGTACTGCTACGAGCTGCTACGTGTGCTACGCGGCGCGTTGAACTTTGTATTGGAGTTTGTTGAATGCAATAATAATGTTTGCAAACTTGTTTGGTTCTCGGAAGTTATATTGTTGTATATTTTACGTGGTTTTCTTGATGAGTTGGCAGAACATCTTTACAGGATGCAACAGAGGAATGAAGTCGTCACATTGGATGAGGTTATTAAAAAAAAAAATATAGACGTCGACAAAACCACGTTGAATATATACAATTAACATCTTTCTTAACGCAACATTTACATAACACGTTAGTACCTACCTATTTGTCTTAAACAATATATTTTAAATTATTGGTTATTTCTACTGCATTACTTTATGTGTTTTTAGTTGTTTGTATTTGTAGCCGTGAATTTTTTGGCCAAGATAGAAACGGCAAGAAAAGACAGGCCAGCCCCATACATTATGCGAGTTTAGTTAGTTGCAATTAATTATTATTTAAGTATCCACAAATATCATACTATATTTTATTTGTAAGGATTCTAGTGATACAATGTTTAAGGGAATTTAAATGTAAGATCTTTATGTCTTTTGGGAAAAAGTTGAATACTTAATGCTCCATTGAAATTGCGATTAACTCTTTTGAGTCGTTTTTATCACGTCAGTTTCTAGAACGTGTTGCATTGCGAACACTAAAGCCAGTAAAATTTGGTATATATACATTAGACATTCTAGTATGAATATTTATGGAAATGTTGGGTTCCGAGGGTTTGATGCCAACAATAGAACTGATGAATTTTTTCTGATGTTTGCAAAAATTATCTCTATTAGTATAATTGCTAAGGAAAAGAATTCCGTAGCTTAGAAAAATGTGCATATAACCAAATAATGCTATAATAGCCGCCTTTGTGGAAGCGATTTGTGTTAGGCTCGTTATTGGGTACACAAAGCTATTCATTTGACAGCCTCATTTCTCTATGTGAAGCTTCTTTCTACAATTTAGGTCTGAATATACCCCTAGGAATTTTATTGTTTTTACTATTTCTATATTTTCGTTATTATAGTTTATTTGTAAGGGGGTTTGCTTTAGGCTGGTGAAATTTGATAATTTTAGTTTTTTGTGGGTTAATTTTAGATTATTGTTTTGAAGCCATTTTACAAGTCCATTTAATTTATTATTTTTCTCTTCTCTGTGAATTTTATGACAACCGAGCAAATATTCATCTTCGGAATCAGGTAATGGCATATATTGGCATAGTTCCGAATGTGTTTTCATCTACTTGACGGATATTACAAGTTTTGGTACAGATTCATCTTCGGAATCAGGTAATGGTAATGGTATATATTGACATAGTTCCAAATGTGTTTTCATCTACTTGACGGATATTACAAGTTTAGTTACAGATTCATCTTCGGAATCAGGTAATGGTATATATTGACATAGTTCCGAATGTGTTTTCATCTCGTTGGTGGATATTAGAAGTTTTGTTACAGATTCATCTTCGGAATCAGGAAATGGCATTTATTGACATAGTTCCGAATGTGTTTTCATCTACTTGACGGATATTAAAAGTTTTGTTACAGATTCATCTTCCAAATCAGGTAATGGCATATATTGACTTAGAACCGAATGTGTTTTCATCTACTTGACGGATATTAGAAGTTTTTTTACAGATTTATCTTAATAATGAATAAGGTAATGTCATATATTTGTCTTAGTTCCGAATAGGACTGTGAATGTGAACTTCTGAATGTGACTCATAACAATGTATTAGTTTTAACGTGGAATACAAGTATGTTAACAAGAAACGTCAGTTAATCGTCATGCTCACTAAATTATCTTTGCTTGTGGCGGCTCTGTGTAGCGAGTTGCTCCCCTCCCTCAAATATGGCGAGGGGGGTGATGGCTGGTGCACAAGTCATACTCGTGAACGGGTGCTGCTTGGGGGGAGTGGTCCAGTCTGGTTTCTCATAAGTTATGTTCATTACAGCTTGTCTCTTTTCTTATTTATTTATTTTGTTTGATTGTTATTTTGAGACATATTATTGGCACTTATAGATACGATGTTATAAAATTAATATTAAATAAAATTATATTGTCTTTATATTAGATTATTTTTATATTGTACATTGTGTAATAACAAAAAAAAATGCCGAAAATTTTAAAAAAATACATCCCGGTAGAGTTTCTTGGTGCTATCTTCTCTAACGGGCGTATTTAGGAAGCAATGGAAGAGTTTATGGAGTCTCCTTTTCCTGTGCAAGATTTAACCACGAATCACTTAAAAGGGAGATTTCCTTTTTAAAACTCAAACCTATAATCAGTTATGTACTCATTAGTTTAGTTGGTCATATTTTTTTTATCCATCCATGTATTTGAGACTTAATTAAGTGTTCGACTTATGAAAGTGAATTATTTTTGCTTATTTGCAATGCCTACTTTTGAGTTTAGTGATTGTGATCGGAAAGTCTGAATTTACTTAGAAGTTTCGGGGTTATAGCTAAAGTTGGATATGTCTTTTCACACATTGAAGTTATTTTTTTGTTTGTGGTCTATTTACCGGTCTATTTGAGTTAGTTTACAGTCTTTATTTAATTATTTTGTTTGAGGTTTTTGTATTTATAACTATCACCAGGCGATGTTACCAGCTCTCTCTATGATGTTTATAGATCCTATCCTTGATATATATCTAAAATGTTGATACAGATACGAAATAAATTAATGCAGCCTATTAACAAAAGGATAATTATGCATCCTGTATAAATATTATATCAGCTATTAATTCCTGTTTATAAGACAGAAAACAGCAAATTATTTCAACACCTGTGCCTCTTGGTACGTCAGTAATTAAATTTTATATTAACCTCACGAGCGGCGCGGCGCGGTGAGCAGCAATTCTGCTTACCATTTAATTAATTTTAATATTAGTCGCGGAACGGCGGAGTGTTGTCGCGGATTTAGTAATTAATGTGGAGAGGATTTGTGAATGGCAGCAAAGTGTTTGTTGTAGATATTTTCCATTAACAAACATAACATAGCATCACGCTTTTTCGCATACGAGGTGTTTTGTTTGCATGACAGGGGGCTAACCCCTCGTCGTAACTATGGAGATATAAAGATGTCTTCACAATTGTTTCCATTACCGTTTGAACATCCGTAAAATGAATTTATGATACATTCCTTGTCTCATTGGTATATATCCGGTATTTTCTGCATGAGAAGCGAGTGTGAAACCACTTGACCACAGAGCTCTATAAAATCAATTAAAGTTATTACACATATCTTATTTCACTCCTTCAAAAAATATGAAGTGTTTGTAGCTGTTCGTCATTATGTGATAATCATCGTAATTTTATAATAATTTCATGATATCTTTGTTGCCCACAAATAATATACAGACGATAAGACTTACATAAAAATTGTGTAAAAAAGCGAGTTTATCTTCAATAAGAAATCTCTTCCAGCAAACCAATAAGAATGAGAAAGGTCGATCATAAGGCCTGTAGCATCTGTATTAAAAGATTTAAGCAGAGTCGATTAGAGATCTGCGCTCGAGTCCCATTCTGTGTTAAATTACACCTTTTACATTTATATCTAAAGCAGTCATGTTTATTTGTTGTGGAATATTCTCAACTAAAATCACCCCTCAGATCTAACGAAATAAATAATCTGATACTCCAAAGAGAACTCATAAAAAATAACAATCGAATATTAAAACACTAAAGCAAATCCCATTTTATTGCGAAGTTAAACTGGAGTTACTAGAAACACGCACAAAATACTTTATGACAGAATGAGCACTTGCTTCTCTTCTAATGGAAATAGAAATAATTGTGTAAGTACCTTCATTTCTCCATAGATGCGGATATAGATATTTGAATTACTGACAAAAAAGGTCTAGGCCTCTGGAACCTTGTTTGAGAAAAGGCAAAACATAAAATCCTTTGGATCGACGATCTAGCAAATATTTCAATGACATAGATAATACTTTCTTCAATAATAAAGCTAACTCTACTAGTATAAACTTGCAGCTCTGGTTTCCCCTTACTTGACTGACTACCGTGAGTATATAATATACTATGAACGTACTGAAAAATAATTTCGTAAAGTGTTCTTACGCGCCGAGCGAGCGTATAACAACTGCTATAAACAGGGCCACATTAAACTCATTTTATATCGGTAATATACGAGGTACAATAAAACAAAGCCTGGAGAAGTTCTGGACCGGAAAATTGACAAAACATTGGATAGTCGTGTCGTTTTTTGATCTGAAGCCCATTTATGTCCCCTTCGAGAGCCACAGGTAACCCGGATACGCGTAAGATTAAGCCATATTCCACCACGCTGGCTCAGTGCAGGTTAGTGGAGGAGATTCGGTGGAGGTGGTGGTAAATATAATTGGCGTTAGCATTCCTTTGCAGCCAGATATTATTAAGTAATTTCAAAACAAGACAACCATTGCAACTCGCATTTCTTATACGGAGTAAAGTTTCGCTTACGTTTAGGCAGCTATTCAATACGTCATCTCACGTGACAGGAGGCTATCCTTCTCCCAATGCCATTTTATAACAATATTAACTAAACATCAAAACAATTAGGGCCTTACCACAAAAAAAAGGATGTTCAACATTTGTTTAAAAACGATAACGTATGGGAGTTGACGTTTGTTTTTTGGTTAAACGCTGCTTAATAGTTTTTGTGGTATCACGGTTATTACCTCATCTCAAACCCTTCTTATTACCTTACCAGCATAAAGTAGTGATAACTAAGTTTATCACATCTCTTTGCTAATCCCGCGATGAAGATGAAACTTTGTTGTTGATTAATAATAAAACTAACAATGAGGTTATTTCAGAACCTGTTATTTTGTTGTAAGGTTATCATAATTAATTTATTGATAATAAGATATTACATGACAACACTATACAATTAACGAAAATAAATTAAATTAGCAGGCATAATGATTATGAATAACATGTCAGGATGGTAAAATGATACAATAGTAATATATTCACTAATAAAAGTCAATAATAAAAGTAAATTAATGTCAAAAAGATTAATAATATAAAAATGGGATAGAAATAAGAATACTACTTAATAAAATATGATGTGTTTTGCCACAAAAATAGACTGTGTTCAAAACATTCTCAAAGTCGCCTGGCCTGGATATCCTATTTAAGTCATAGAAGTAGACGGGAGATGGAGAACGCTCCAAATTATTTCTATTTTAAACATAAACATACACATTTATGTACAGGCACATACATTACTTATGTCCCTACAATAATATATCGTGTCGTAGGAACCAGAAACTGTGACGTCACATACATAAGACATAAAAGTCCAAGAACTGAAGTTTTTTTTTCCTCCACAGCCACATAATGAATGACATTAGGTTAATTTTATCTGTACTCGAACACTTTTTCACTCTGGTAATTATTCCAGCTTGAGCCACAGATGACTGAAATGCCGATTATACTATTATCGAAAACGATCCTTATTACTGATAAGTATAACATTGTGTATAGGTGCAAAATTAAGTTGGCAGGGCACAAAAGGATGCAACACGGTTGAAATAAAATGCATTCCAAATACGTCCTAATGTCTATGGGGTTAAGGTGGTAGGCGACGGGGGTCGCAGACGTGACAATATGTCGTGGGTCGGTCACGTTTGTGACAACCGGGTTGGGTTGCCGCTTCAGATCAAGCAGCACTGGAGACGCCATCCTTACGCTTAAACTTCGGCAGAGGTTTTATTAATATTATAATTATAATATTATATATTATTATTATAATGCTAATACAAAATTTATTTATTTATTTAAGGAACACCAACAAGTAATACAATCATATTAAATAAATGGTTATTCTTAAAAGTTACTAGCTGTTTGTTTCCTTAATTATAGGCATCCACATCATGCAGCGTGCATAACAGTATCTTTTTGTTGCCCAATGTCATAATATGCACGTTTTCTTGCATACGTGGCACTAACTGAAAATCAGCGCTGAGGGCCCCACCCTTAGCATAATGCTGAGTCAGTTACTTTTGCACACCAAAGACACACCGTGACGCTTCCGCCGACTGCGTTGATATTTGACAAAGTAGTCCAAAAAATCTAGAAACGTGTCTCAAGCTATTTCAACAAACACGTTTGACGGTATCAGAATTGTATATTTCCACCTGTTGTATTTTTATAAGTTATTTTTTTTTTGTTAAAAAGACAGCCTTTGAATATAACGTCACATGCTAGTATTTCATAGAACTCATTACCAAAATAACCGTTTTGACAGTTCCTAAAAGAATCTGTTTTGACTAGCAGTCAAATAACGTATTGTGTTTTGTTTTTGTTTTTTTTTTTTCATTTATATAAGGTGTGTTTATTTGTTTGTGTGCAATGAAAGTCATTCTTTCTTTACGTTATATTATTGAGCGAGCGAGCGAAACGAGCGAGTCGTCTCCGTTTCAGCGTGGGCAAAAATGGTTTCGTACGTCCGTCTGTCCGGATTTCCAGCTGTTCTCTACAGGTCTCATTTCGCATAACACACAACGATCTGCCTTTTTTAATGGTGGAGGGATAAAAAGTTATTCTTGCGGCAAAACCTTTCATGCTCCATGTACGTAGCCAGGTGCTTTCATAAGTATGTATGTGATATTGAAATGCAGTCGAGTTATTTGTATAATAATTCCATGGGTGTGAGGAGTTGGGGAATTATGAAAGAATAACTCATAAGTTCCTGTGTCGCTCGCTTGCTCACAGATCCACTACTTTTCAATTATTTTTGTTTCAAATTGATACCTTTATCCCGTAACAAACAACAGAGTTTAGTGAGGGAATGTGCTGGCCAGAACTATTGATATCCGTATTTTTAAATAGTGTTGCTATGTATGAACGAAAAAAGGTTCTTTATGAGAGGATTATTGATAGTGAGACTGAGTTCAGGTTACATGTATTTTGCTCCTTTTCATTGATTATAAGCGAAAATAGTCGGTGCCTCCTTCAACACGTTCGGCGACGGCTATTGTGGCACTTTCGGGACGTTGGACAGTCCAGTGGCTAGACTCTTGTCACTCAACCTTAAACATTTAATTAGTAGCTAAACGCTGGCGAAACAGTGGCCAATCTCCGTATGAGAAAAGGCGTAAAGATCTTTTATTTTTTTTTTAAATTGAAATATACATTTTGAGTACAGTAAAGATTTTACCAAAATCGATTAACTACAAGACTTCAGATATGTTCGTGTAACGGCCAGGCTAATTGTTGTCGCGAGCTATGGGTGTGGTTTCAAAGGAATAGGAAGTAAATATATCTTGCCTATGCAGGGATTTCATTATACTATATTGAGGAGTGAGCTTACAAAGAGCTTTATCTTTCACACTATTGATCGTAAGACAAAGCCCGAGTGAAACCGGTCTAGGCGCCTTATCTGACACCAAATCACGTGCAAGTGCAGTTTTCCAGTACTATATAGATCGTTATTATAAATGAAGTATAGTAAGGCAGTTCCAGAGTCAGTTGTTCATGGTCGTGACCGGGTTGCCACGTGACGTGACTCGAGAGAGTTTCTTTGTTTTGCATTGTGCTGCTGTGCGGAGCGAAGCCGATTATCAAGTATGGCGCAGGAAGTTAGATGTGGGAGACTGCTGTTGCATTTGTAAATGGAGGAAATATGGGAACAGAGCAATCATTGTCGTAACCATGAAGGTATAACAGTTTCAGAGCGGTAGTGTAGAATGTCCGTCAGATGTATGCCTTGTTCCGAATAAGTTGTAAAACTCAGTTAGAACTTTTTGCATCGCAGAATGATAGAACCTGCGCAGGACACCGTTTTGGTTAAAGGAATGAAAATTATCTTGTATTAACTTGAGATTAATTATTTGTCTTGTTGGTACATGGTCGCATCTTCTGCGTGATAAGTGATCGTGAAACCACTAGTCCAAAGATGCTCGATCTTTTCCTTAATCAGCATAGTTATGCATTGTTAAAACATCTCAGCAAAGGAATCCAACTTAAATATAATCCCACATAAACCTACCTAAATTCCACCACAAGGTATTGTAAGAAGATTTCCCACATTTTTTGTTGTTTCCTAATAGCCCTCAAAAATTGTAACATCAAAAGCTCTCGCTAACAAGATACTCGTTGCAAAATTATTCCGTAGGGTTGTCTTGCACAATTTATCCTCTTCCTGCAGACCCCTAATCTGTTGCGGCGGGACCCGCGAACCACATCACTAGTCAAAATGAAATAGCTCGCAAATAAACCCGGGAATAGTTAGAGTCCGTTTTATAAACTAATTTGTTTCAAGTTAATTTAGTTTGAGAAAAAGGATGGCTGGTGGTTCTCGTGCAACTATTTGGTAGTGATTATTCAAAGGAAAATATTTGCTGTTTTAAACCTATACAGACTTACAAAGGGAACAACAAAAAAAACATATCGTTACGAAGTTTCATACTCATAGAACCTTATGCAGGCCGGCGTGGCAGAGGCACATTTAGTTATAGCACTTAGGTGATAAGGGGCTAGCTATATGAAAAAAATAACATTATTCTAACTTCAAACAATTCCAATATTTCAGTATATATATACAACTAGGAACCCGGCGCACGTTATCCGCTGGATATATTCAATAAAGGCAACAAACAAGTATTTGCATGCGGTGTCCGCGCCCGAGAAACTTTCTCGACATGTCGCTGAGATTCTCGGCCAAGACGCAAAGAACTTGGGGATTTGTTCGCCGAAGCCGGTTGGCATTGGAAAGTGTGATCGAAAAAAGTACTTAGTAAAAGTATGGAAAGTCAATAACAACATATCTTCATGACGTCTGCCATACGGAGTGGCCTGGTAGTGGATACGTTGCGCCCACACATAGCCAGATATTTAATAGCCTATTCTTTGTGGCATGGGGCTTACCCTTAGACGCATCGATGGTATATTAATGTTTCCTTGCCATGTTTGCCATCACCGAATAATGTATTTAATATTAGGTCCCTACATATGAAATTGGCGTTTCGCCGTACTGGCCACTTTGATCTCAAATATCTCCTCTATGGTTAGGAATTCCAAATTCAAATTTATACAGCTATTTACTCTTGTATTTGTGTTTCTAAAATTATAATTCATTTGTTTTTTCCTCAATTGTTTTTTTTCTTGCGTCAATCAGCTTACAAAATGGAAAACTTGAAATATCGCGTTATTTACGAGTATGAGTTGTACCGTGGCACCAGTGCTGCAGAAACGGCTCGAAGGATTAATGATGTGTATGGCGACGGTGACGCAATAGAAAACACAGTGCGTTTTTGGTTCCAACGTTTTCGTTCTGGAAATTTCGACCTGCAGAACAAGCCTCATGGCCGGCCGGAGACCAAAGTTGAAAATGAAGAATTGAAGGCTATTGTGGAAGCGTATCCATCGCAAACCATGTCCGAGTTAGCTGCAGGCTGCAGTGTTAGTAGGAAAACTGTTTTAATCCACTTGAAGCAAATTGGGAAGGTAAAAAAGCTTGAAAAGTGGGTACCTCCGAACTGAGTGAAGCAAATCAACAAACGCGCGTTGACTGCTGCGTTGCATTACTCACCCGGCACAATAAGAATGATTTTAAATCGAATAATTACCTGTGATGAAAAGTGGATCCTGTACGATAATCGGAAGTGCTCATCGCAATGGATGAACCCTGCCGAACCAGCCAAACCATGCCCCAAGCGAAAATTGACTCCAAAAAAGTTACTTGTAAGCGTTTGATGGACTAGTGCTGGTGTCGTTAACAACAGCTTTCTTAAATCTGACCAGACGATTACGGCAGATGTCTATTGTCAGCAACTGCAAATCATGGTGAAAAAGCTAGCTGCTAAACAACCGAGGCTGGTCAATCGCTTTAAGCCACTGCTGCTTCATGATAACGCTAGACCACACCCTGCACACTAGACGGCTACCATATTAGAGGAGCTTCAATTGGAATGTCTAAGACATCCACCGTACTCTATGGACCTTGTTCCAACAGATTACCACTTTTTTCGAAATTTGGATAACTTCTTGAAAGGGAAAACAATCAACTCCGATGGGGCAGTCTCAACCGCCTTCTAAGATTTTATTGATTCCCGTCCGAATGCTTTTTTAGTAAAGGGATCGAAGAACTACCTATGAGATGGCAAAAGTGTATAGATAGCAATGGTACATACTTTGATTCAGTAAATAAATATATTATATTAAAAAAAAATGACTTTATGTTCCTCCCATGCAAAACGCCAATTTCATATTTAAGGACCTAATATAAACGTTATTTATGTCAGTGGTAAGTCCGCAGCTAATTTGTCATAGGCGGATACGCATGCACTGGACCATTACAAATAGAGCCATGCACCACACTGAAAAAGGTAACAAAACCCATACTTTAATAGAAACCTGACTAAACCGGTAATACTCCATCTAGCTTGCAAGCAAGTATCCGCACAATTCCGCTCGGATGGTCAAGCAAGCAAGTCGTGCATGGAAAGCGACGCGAGTAAACGCCTATTTGAATTTTAGATGTCGGCTTCTATTGTAATGCATTTTATAGGACGTTGGCCCGGACAGGTGCGGTGCAGTGTTTTTGAAACAATTTCGTTGGTAGATGTATGCCGGGACACATGTTACGCCTTGCGAAAAATTCTTTACTTGTGTTCAGTGCAATGACCTTCCGAAAGAATGTAATGCATGTATAGAAAGGTCATAAGTGAAACATAGAAAACATCATTTTCTGTACTCGTATATGTTTGCAGGCTCATTTGACTTGTAATGTATATTACCAATAAATGATGTCTTATGTCTTATGTCTTATATTGCTACTGGCCTTACACTAGGATACTGTGATGTGGGAATCAGAAACAGCGACTATATCTTCTTTGTCATATAAACCTTCAATAAGGTATCATTCAATAAGATTTTTGTACATATTATAGAAGTGTGTATATATATATAGAAACGTAGTACCTATAGATATTAGGGAGTATACCATTTGAGAGTAGTAAGTATAATGTAATAATAGTCGTATGTTTAAAGCCTGTGAGCGTATATGGCGTGTTTTATAAATAAGTTGGTGCCCACAAACGAAACTGGGTTAAATGTTAGAGAACCCAAGTGGCAACAAAAGTTGTGAATAGAATAGAATAGAATAGAATAGAATTGTTTATTTCATGAACATAGGTTACATTAATACACAGGTCTTAAAGAAATTAGATTACCGCTATGTCCTACCAGTAAAATGGTGTATGAATATTATTGTCTAAAGTACCTACATTAACATTTACACATATTATTATATTAGATTACGTCTATTATTTTTACCACAAATTTAAAATGTCAAACTTAATTACAAAATATCAAAATTATAGAGATTTGTCATTTAGGAAGGAATTAATATTGTAGTAGCATTTTTTACTGAGCAGATGGAATAATTTACTCTTAAATGGTTGTAAATTAAAATCTTTTATTTCGTTTGGAATTTTATTGTATATCTTAGGTGCCATGCAAAATATACTTTTATGTAATAAAGCTGTCCTAGAAGTTAGCAAGCAAAGTCTGTGCCGATGTTGATGACGGTGGGAAAAACTAGTTGTGGATGTGGACTCAGTGAAATTAATAGGATTGGTTTTTACGAAAACTGCCACCTCAAAAATGTATAGGCAGGGCAAGGTGAGTATTCTGTGTTTCCTGAAGTATGGTTCGCAGCTGTCTTTAGTTTTGAGGCTAAACACAGCTCTGAGGCATCTTTTTTGTGCCTTAAAAATGGTTTCCTTTTCAGAACAGTTGCCCCAGAAAATCACACCGTACCGCAGGGTAGACGACACAAAGCCGTGATAGGCAGCTAATGCTGTCTCGATGCTAACGATTTTCACAAGTTTGTAGAGCAAAAAGGCGGAGCTACTTAAGCGATCACATATTTGTTTCGAGTGATGTTTCCAATTTAAATTGTTATCTACCACTAATCCTAGGAACTTGGTTTTTTCGACAACTTCTATTGTTGTGCCTTCACAATAAACACTAAGATTTTCTAATTTTGATTGTCTTTGACAGAAATTCATTAATTTGGTCTTATCTAAATTTGCAATTAAATTATTAGTATTCATCCAATTAATTATATCTTTTAAAGCGTCAGTTATTTTTAAATTATAATCGTTTAGTTCATTGCATTCTAAAATCATTGTGCTATCGTCCGCAAATAATGTCATTTTATTAGATGTCACTTTTGGAAGGTCATTGATATATATAATAAATAAAAGAGGCCCTAGTACACTGCCTTGCGGGACACCAAACAGTACTTTTCTTACATTTGATTTATATGTATTCTCTAATCTTGTTTTTGTATTTATTCTAGTTAGTTCTGTGTGTTGTTGTCTGTTGCTCAAGTAAGATTCTATTAGTTGCAGTATGTTTCCTCGTATACCATATACATATAGTTTTTCGAGCAGTATTCTGTGGTCAACATAATCAAATGCCTTTGTCATGTCCATATAAAGGGCCACTACTGGTTGTCTTCTATCCACGCAGGACATGATGTCCTTCAAGAAATCGTAAATTGCCATATTAATGGTTTTTCCTTTGCGGAATCCCTTTTGTTCCAAAGTCAAGATATTGAAAGATTCTAGGTATGAGGATAGTGCGTTATATATGATTTTCTCGAAGATTTTAGATATCACTGGGATGAGTGCAATGGGTCGGTAGTTTGTCATAGATTCCCTATCTGATTTCTTAAAGAGAGGTTTTACTATTGTTGTTTTTAAACTTTCCGGGTATGCTCCGTGGAGAATGCATAAATTTATAATGTGGCTCATGTGCGGTGCAATGATATACCGGACATGTTTAATTACTTTAGTATGGATGCCGTCATATCCTACACTATTTTTATTTTTTAGAGCATTAATGGTTTTGACTATGTCATCCGCTGCTGTTGGATTCATGTACATTGACTGTTGCTGATGATTTATCGGGTGGGGATAGGTTTTATTACGTGACTGGTTGTTTTGTTGTATTTGATCTATGTAGAAGTTATTGAACGCTTCTGAAATAAGTTGGGCATCGGTTATGACATTGTCGTCAATTTTTATTTTCTCTATAGGCTCACTAGGGAGAGAGATTTTGGTGTCATTAATTATTTTCCATGACTCTTTTGATTTATTCGATGAGTTTTGAATATTATAATTATTTTGAGATTTTTGAGTTAACTTCACAATTTTTTTAAGTCGATTTGAATAGGACTTTAGGTCATTTTTGTTCTTTATTGTAGGGTCTAGTCTAGATTTCCATAGTAATTGTCTGTGTGTTATACTACATTTCTTTATTCCTTTCGAGATCCATTTGGGTTTTTTTTCTTATTTTCACAGTTACCGTAATATTTGGAAAACATAGGTTATAAATCAGTAGGAATGTTTCTAAAAAGCAGTCATATGATTCATTGGGATCATCAAGTGTATATATGTCAGAGAAAGAGAGTGCATTAAGATATGATTTAAATTTGTCTAAATTTTCTTGGCTATAATCTCTTTTGGTGGTTTTCCAAGAGTTGATTGCACATGTTTTTTTCACGGGACAGTTTAAAAGCTGTGCTGTATGGTCTGAGAGCCCGTAATCAATAACTTTTCCTATTCCGTGATTAATGTTGTGAGCAAAATTATCAAGACAGGTTTTAGATGACAATCTTGTTGGTTCTGCAAATTGAAGTCTTAGATTGTATCCTAGCAGAAAGTTTTTAAAGTCGGTAGAGGTTTTTGTTTGTTTGATAGTATCAATATTAAAGTCTCCGCTAATAATTACTCGTTTACCCGTTTTTATACATATCTTCTGTAGTAATTTTTCCATTTGCTCATAGAATGTATTTAAATGCAAGGTTTTATTTTTATTTTTCGGAATTCTGTAAATACATACGATAATAATTTGTTGATGAATTAATTCTAAGCCGCAGCATTCAAATATCCCCTTTATAGAGAGTTTTGCGATTTCTTTTAGTTCTTTATATTGAAGACCAGTTTTAATTAGTATACAGGCTCCCCCTTTCCTTCTATCATCTCTTGAGTAGTGTGCCGCAATATGGTAGTTTAATAGCACTGCCAAGTCTTCCTCTCCTGCTATAATGTTGTGCTCCGTGATGCAGATGACGTCCACTACAACGTTCTCTATGTATAGTTCCTCTAGGTATAGAGTCAACATGTCTGATTTATTAATGAGACCAGCGATGTTCTGATGGAGAAGATTGAGATTTTTAGTGAAGAAAAAACTGGTGCTCTCTTTCTGTGCGCTCTTTTTGATAATGCTTGTGTTTGCCGGAGGGTACAGTATCTTGAGGTCCTGTGCGCATTTCTTGGGAATCTGGGCGTGGTTCTTGAGATTCTGTGTTCTCTTCATAGTTAATGTTGTTGTTTTCTCTTGTGTCTTGAATCAATCGGTTGACCTGTGTGAATATAGTACGTATCCCGCTGTTGGTTGTAGTCCCGTGCTTCTTGGTAAACACTTTATTGTCGTAATAAGTTAGGTTTTGATTGGAGTCCAGCAATGTCGCGTATTTGTGAGTATGGTTGTCTAGATGAAGTAAGTTATTGAACGTTTCAACTCGCCCATTGAACATTGTGGTGAAGTCTGAGCACATGTAGACCGGTAGACACATTATGATGTTGGTATGTTGCTGCGTTTGTAGAGTGTTCCGAATATTCTGCACAAGATCAAAGTAGTTGTTGGTGCTCTGGAAGTCTGCTTCACCTATCATAATAATGCAGTAGTCATTTTTTGAATAGTTTTTTAGTTTTTTGTCTATTCCTCGCAGCAATTCCATTACTCCAACGCCAGGGGTTAGGAAGTGACAGATACGACCTTGCTTCTTTAGTGCGTCCTGGGAAATTTCGAGGATCTTGTTACGTCTGTTACTTGTAATTAAGCAGATCTTTGGGTTCGTATCTCCGGTTATAGTATTCGGGTTGAAATTGTGAATAGCCGCACTCTCCGTATTGATGTCGCACGTCTGTATTGTTTCGTTTCTGATGTTTTCAGCGCTTTTTGAAGTTTTTTGTAACTGGCTAGGTATTGTTTGTGGCGTTGACTTCGATTTTCGTTTATTTTTAGGTGTGACGCAATCATTTTTGACGCTGTCTGTTATTCTTTTGCATAAATTATTTTTCTTTAGTGAGTTTTCTAAGCTCGATTTTAGGCTCGAATTTTCCAAGTTCAGGTTGTCTATTTCTAGGTGCGCTGCTTTTAAATCTGTTTTTAGTTGTTCTATTTGCTGTTTTAGTTCCTTTATTTGGTCATCATCCTCGTAGTCCGACAATATAGGCATGCTATTGCTTGTACTGTTTAGTCCTAGCCCATCTTTGGAGTTGTCGTCGTCGTCAGTTAATATATCTGTGTCCGATTTGTTATTCCTTGGTTTTCGTAATGTAACGTTTTCGGAAAAACTCATTTTTATAGCAAACTAGCAATCTGGAACTCTCTGTGACTGGTACATTCGAAGTTGCACTTTAAAGAGTAATTTTTCACTTGGGCCTTCCACTGCCCTCTGGTGTCGAGTAGCTTAAGTAGTTGGTCTTCCCAGAGTAGATCATTGAAAACAACTGCGCAATAGATTGTAGATGGCGCTACTGGACCTGTTACTATTCACTGGTAGATGGCGTTACCAGCGCGGATGACGAAGAATATTTTATTTGAGTTTTAGGTTATGTTATTACAAGAACTTATTTAAATGTCTATGAACTGTATTTCATCGTCAATTATGTTCACTTAACACTTTACACTGACCGGGATGTTGACTTGTGAAGTTTTGCACTTGTTTTTCGCAATGTTTGATCGTTGGCGTCACAATACTGTTGGCCGTATTTTACGCTTTGCACGTCGATTTACACCAAGATTCAAAGGTACGCAGGTGGATCGACGCTCAAAGGTTGATCACAATCAATTTTATTCCGATTTATTCACTTATCACATCAAAAATAGAAATAATTTACAGAGCTATGTTTACTTGGCGCCAGTGTTGCCAGTGTTCTTTTGGAGGCGACTAAAGTTCAACACACGTATTGAGAGATACGAGCATGTTTCCGGTTATAGATATTCTGTGCAACTTTTAAGTTACTGTTGATATGTTAAACGAATATCTCAAAGTGGTGTGGTTCTGAACTGAGTTATTACCCAGTTTTGTTAGTGGCCAGCTAACTTATTAAAAGCCGCCATTCCGCTTTGTAACTTGACCATTGCCCTTTATAAGCAAGGGATTCTAGTCACTACCATGGCCGAACGCTGAGCTCTGGTGGGCAATTGGCACTACACACAACTTCATTTTCAATAAACAGAATAAACTGATAAATAAAAATGACCTAGCATGAGTTTGCCACCAAAGCCCTACTAAATACCTTCTTTTTTTGTACCTTGGTCACTACACGGCCTTTCTGAAGTACCTATTACAGCCACTAACATACGAGTATCCTACATTATCATTAATATGCAACAGTTATCGTATATTGGTAAGCAATATCGTTTGTCTCTCCCTGTAGGCGTCATCTGGTAATAATGTGAAATTGCTTCTATTGCGTCGTAGGTCCGATAGTACTAGTACCTATAGTTCTGAGATGAATTATAGATATTTTATGTGTCGTGCCGTGTGTGGAGGCTTTTATTGATATGAAATTGCTTTGGCGAATATGATGTTATATGCTTCTTGTGATAATATCTGGGTACAGCTCGTAATTTGTTACTGATGGTCCTACTTTTTCAAGTTAGGCTTCCACATGTTTAGTCGTGGAACCCTGATGTGATTTAACAGCTTTGATAACATCATAGTAATATGTAGAGCCGTACCTAACAATGCATTTCCTTTTGGAGTTTTGGTCGTTCTTTAGAGCAGGCTTCGAATATTGCCGGAAGCATACGAAGAATTGTTTCTCTGCTGTGCTTTCCTGCAAAAACTTTTAACAGCTTGTTTAAAAAAGTTAAGTGCATAGGCATGTTTTATGTTGCTGTATTTGTTTATTTCACCGTAAGATAGTCAAAACCGTTAGTTGATAAACAAACGCGTTAGTTGATCAACTATCGACAAATAGTACACCGGACTGACAGGGTTTAGAATTTACGTTTCTTTTCATCTTACATGTCAACCTAATACGAAGACTAGTCGGGGGCTTCGCTGCGCTCGCCCCCTCTAGTCTTTACCTAAGCTACCGCAGTGTTTGACCTGTTTGCAATTCAAGTTTAAACCAGATTACTATATAACGGTTTTAAACGTTAGTTTATCAACTAACGTGTCATATATCAACGTGTTGACCAAATAAAGAAAAAAAAACGTTAGTTTGTCAACTAACGGTTTTAACAATCTTACGGTGACATATACATTTAAAAGCAATTACTGTGTAAGAAGTACATAAAGCAGTATTCATATTCGTATTCATTTTAAACGTTAATGGGTGTCCTTGTGGATAATTCAAAGTTAAGCTGATCTAAACTATTGATATAAACAATACGCTTACCTTGGCATTCTTAGTCGACCAGATTGCGGCGTATAAAAGCGCATTATATTCTCAAAGCCGCTTGCAATAAATGCGCCTTCTAGCCGCATTCCGTTCCACTATCGACGCAATATCCCGAGATTTCTGATATGCGATGGAAAAAAATCTTACTTTAGCGGTAGTGGAATTACCTAAAGGTAATATGTACCACCTTACAAACACAGTGCTTGTTTCTGATTGTCTCAATCCCATCCAATTATACTGGACTATGTAGGTGTTGTGATTATTTTGCTACATATTGTCTTCATCATTATTATTTCATAAAGTTATGGACACAGTTCTGTGTCAGGGGCCATATAGAAACTTGAAGACATCCACCACAGTTAGAGTCATATTAGCCACTAGCCCGACATTTCTTCGTCAATTATAAATTATTATTTATTTATTTTATTACATTAGGTCCCAGATCGAACCATCAAAATGCATCATTGTTGCACCAAGAAAACGTACGCGAATGGAAATATTGTGCAAAATGTTTTACGCCTGAGTTTTACGATGCATAAAACCACTCTCGTTGTGCGCTTTCAATTTTTTTCTCCCCCGTGAGAGGGATGCGGTGTCTCTTATGACGTCACGAGGATGAGTGCTGAGTCAACGACTAGTCTGAGTGCGGGCGACACTGTGTCTAGGGTTGTGTGGCTATGAGACTAGGATGACTCTGAATATCCACACGATGTAAGTAAGCATAACATTTATGTATGACACCGTAAGATAGTCAAAACCGTTAGTTGATCAACTAACGCGTTAGTTGATCAACTATCGACAGATAGTAAACCAAACCGACAGGGTTTATAATTTACGTTTCTTTTGTTCTTACATGGCTACCTAACACGAAGACTATTCGGGGGCTACACTGCGCTTGCTCCCTCTAGTCTTCACCTAAGCTACCGCACTTTTTGCCCTGGTAGTTCGTTTGCAATTCAAGTTTAAACCAGTTTGCTATTTAACAGTTTTAACCACAGTTTTAGTTGATTAACTAACGCGTCATATTGTAAGCAGTACGCAACAATTTACTATCTACAGATAGTTGACCAACTTACGAGAAAAAAAAACGTTAGTTTATCAACTAACGGTTTTGACTACCTTACGGTGACATACATATGCACATACAGATGTAGTGAATAATCCTTTCCTATCGGCAAAACTCGGAACAACGATAACACCCGAATGGTGCCGATGTGTCTATGAATTACTGTATTATTAAATTACGTGTAGGTATCAATTAAATCGCATACTTTATTTATCAATGTCAAAGGTCAAATTGTAAGTGAAGTAGTAAGACAAAAACGAACATTTCCGAGAAAATACGAAAGGAAAGGATTATTCACTACATCTGTACTTGCTTCTGACCACTACTGCCAACGCGTATGGAAAAGACATCACCCTATGTTTGTTTTGTTATTGGCACAACCCCTCAACAAGTTCAGCTTAGAGGTTCGCTGCTTCCATGGCCACTTGCCTGACTCACGCCTCGAGACTCATAAATTAGGAATAAACATTACTAGAACTGCAAAAGATGATCACATGAGTTATTTCAATAATCGCTTGCTTCGATATATTTTTCCGGACTTAGTCATATATTAATGGTATGAAGAAGTAGGGATAAATGGTGTAAAGTATCGAAATACAATGTTATAAGGGGAAACTAAATTTGTGAGTAGTTTTTGAAACATCTTAGTAATCTTTACATAATCTTTTGTAAATGTTATACTTTTTTTTGCATTTGTTAGATGTCTTTAATAAATAATTATAATTTTCCTGTGAAAGGCAGTTTCTGAAAACATATCGGTTTAATTAAAATACAACTTCTAAGCTAACGATGCTAATATTAAACGGTGTGAACAATTTTAATCGGTTCCTTCATATTTACAGTTTAATTTCCTGCTGGAAGGCAGGCGTGGCATTTATTGGATCGCTAAGGAAATATGTAGGTATTTGAAAATTATTTACATCAAAAAGCATGCCTTTCTATTCCCAGTTTTGTTAAAATAATCACTTGATTTCTCAATTCCTGCTCTGACCACAATCTAACCTAACCATATATTTGTGTTCATACCGTGAGAAGCATCATAAAAAATGTTTTTTTTCTATCATTTATTAATTTTGTCTTCCTAAATTGTTTTAATATATTCTAATTCACTTGAGTGAAGCATAGAGACTTTCACATTAAGGTTTACACCTGCTTCTAGTCGTGTTTTTCTGAGTGCCGTCAGTTTTTATAATAAACTTTATTATTCATTCCTAATACAACAGTAAAATCTAAAAGTGCCTCGGATATGATTGGATCAAAGAAAATGCAAAAGAAAACAACAAGAGTCACAAGAAATCTACTCAACAAACGTTTGTCTGAAGAGAGTGTCCCCAAAGACAACTTTACAGAATACTGTAGCAGTTCAGAACAAAGTTTGCAGAAAAATGGAAAATACATACAACGACCTAGCCTTCTTGCTGCAACAACAAAGGAAAATCAACCCTATCTCTCCTTAATAACTACTAGGAAACATGATAAGAAGTGCAGGGATAATTTCACGCAGTGGACGTGTTTGAGTTTTCGAGTCTGAAATTGAAGTTTCGACACATGTTGGTGTGGGGTTTGAGAGTGTTGATTCTAGAGAAAAGAGGGTGGTTGCGAACATATTTCCTTTTCCCACGCAGATGTACAGACGTGTGCCCGTACAGATATTCAGCAGTTTTAAAAAAAATATATAATTTAAATTAAAACGGATGATATCGCGTACATATGTATACAGTTTTATTGCGTAGTCCTAGTACGTAGTAGTAGTAGTAGTAGTAGTCCTGTCGCATAAACTCTTCTAGGTTTGCTGGAAGTGATCTCTCAACTGCCTGTACCTTAACATTTTCTGTGTAGGTAATAAAAAATATGAATATATCATTTGTACAGCTTGTAGACAGTGGATGCGGAACGCCCAGAATCGTTGCAAGGTATATTATATATCTCGATGTCGCGCTAGTGTAAAAGAAGAGAATAAGCTCGCTCGTAACCGGTATCGTCACCAAGTACAGAATAATCTAGAAAGGGACCCTAAGTCTTTCTGGAACTTTGTTAGATCCAAGCAGGGAAACAGGTGCAGGAATTGATTGGTTACGATCGGTCGTACGTTGTCGGAGCAAGAGTGTGCCCAGTATTTCTACTCGGTTTACAGCACAGAAAATGCAGCATTAGACGCGGGACTGGCGGTTGCGATTGAGCACGGTGTGCTATCAGCCGCGCGAGTGCACATCGATAGTCTGACTGACGCGGAGGTATTATAAAACCTAATACCTCAGTGGGACCAGATGGTTTACCACCACTTCGGTATATATTTAACGTTTGTTTAAACTCCAAATATTTTCCAAAAATAATATAAGCTGACAAGAGTTCTACCTGTACCGAAGAAAAGAAAGGCGTGACCAGCAGTGATTAACGACCCGTGGCTGTGTTGTGTTCACCAGCAAAGGTCTTTGAAAGTGCGATTCACCATTCTCTATACGTTCAGATCTAACCGCAACTCTCGGACGCGCAGCATGGATAATCTTCTCCAAATGATGACCGAATTGATATCAACTGTGGACGCTGTGGACGCTGTGGTGACCAGGTGGACGTGACATACTTTGATTTTAGGAAGGCCTTCGATACGGTTTATTCATACTAATCCAAAAGTTAGCAAGGGTAGGCTATAGGCCTATTACGCTGTAATTTTTTGCTGACTATATGAAGGGCAGCCACCAGTACATTAACTGTGGTGGATACACATCGGAGTCATATCCCACGCGATCTGGTGCCAGTCAGGGCAGTAACCTAGGACCACTCGAATAAGTTATGATGATAAATGATTTACCTAACATGGTTAACCATTCGACTTGCCTACTGTTCGCTGACGACTTTACGAAAGTCACTGTTGAAAATAAAGAATGGGTCGGACTGTGAACGACTAAAAAGTGATATCAACCGGGTCGTAGGGTGGAGTAGGGAAAACCTTTTGAAGTTTTATGTATCAAAGTGCGGGATGATCTCTTCTAGTCACGCCATTCCACCACCTGAACCTGGTGGATGACTCTTCTATGCAACGGTTCACCAAGGTAAAAGACCTTGGCATTCGGTTTACCGCGGGTCTGTCGTTCAGAGAGAATGTTATCGGTGTGTGCAAAAAAGCCTACCGAAACATGGGTCTCATCTTGCGACAGGCGCACAACTTCACAAACGTCGGAGCACTACGCGCATTGTATGATGCCAATCCCAGGAGTCACTTGGAGTACAGTATAAGTTTACGGACATTTTTGAATTTTTCGATGTAAGGCCTTGAATGTAGTTAAAAGTGAAATGGGTATACTTCTACAAAAGACTATCATTGTTGGTTTTTTCGTGTACCTAAACAATGGTATGGAAACCTTCATGTGCGGGTCTGACGTCCTACCCGTACTTGACCAGTTTTATTTCTACTAGTACTGATCCACAACCCTTTGTCCCATGGTTTCGATACTACAGTATCTATGTCAATGGCAACAATTAATTATCGGCATCTGGGAGCAAGTGTTGAGCATGTGACGTCATTATATTACTACAGAGAGAACAGCCACTCTAGATATTATCTGGCAAATTATGATAATGGACGGGAAGTTGGCTTAATTATCAGCAAGTTGTAATTGAGAGGGCATTGAGAGTGTTGGATAGTTATTTCAAGAGGTTATATAAACATATATATACAAAAACAAATCCACAGCGTTGCTACTTCCCACACGGCGTGGAAGAGGCACAGTCCATATTGCGTGATATAGGGCTAGTCCATCGCCACAGCTATAAAGATACGGACATTTCCTCAAGACTAGCTAGTATGCTCAAGTTTTATTGAAGCACTCAAGATTATCCATGTTAATATTGAATAAATACTGAAAACATTTGTTCTTTTCCCTCACCATTGTACGCTATTAGAAATATTAGATAATTTTGGACACGGTAGAAATTTTCATGAAACTGTCCAACCCGGCGAATTACAAAAGTCCGTTCAGAACTCGCCCGCGGATCCTTTTCGAGTAATATTTAATTCAGGGGCGTAATTATACCGTTAAGCGATGAGATCACGGAAGCATTATTTTGCTGTATCAAGTACTTTTAAACTTGACATTATAAAGTAACAGTATTGTGAGAAATTTACCTGTGTAGATTTATTGCCTGTTTCACAATATTGAATTAACGTACAAATTAATGATTTATTTATCACATAAGGTTTATCCGGACCTATGGAAACAGGTCCTTAATATGTATCCCGTTTTATAGTGATACTAAAATGTTTAACAATCTTCTTCTATTGGTGATGGATGACCTTCTGACACACAAAAAAGGGACTAAATGTGGGTGCAATTGTGCCTCTGCTATCCCTTATGGGAAAAATCGTGACCCTATGTTGGTTTTGTTGCTATTACACTCAAACTCATGTAATTGATTGAAATTAGGCAAAAATAATGCACTTTTACATCGAGAAAAATTAAAAATAAATAAAATATGATCAACTAAACTAATGAGTAGCTGATTATAATGGTTTGAGTTTGAAAAAGGAAATTTCCCTTTCAAGTGGTGGTGGCTGAATCTGGTACAGGAGAAGGAAACTCTATTAACTCTACCAGTGCTTCGCAAATACGCTCGTCAGAGAAGATAGCACCAAGAAACTCTACGGGGATGTCATTTTTACATTTTTTTTATCGTAAGTGATTATGTTTTAAACTCATATTTTAAAATGGTTTACAAACCTGAATTCAGTGAACAATTACACATTTACAAATGCACAAACCCAATAAAACGCACATTCACACGTCCCCGTAGTCTTAACTGTGAATTCCCTAAATACTCTACTGCATCCGTTTTCCACCACATAAATTCCATGTGCCCAGTTCTAACCATGACATCTGCTCTCCACAAAGAACACAACTTTTTACAAATTTCCTGGAAACCTCGAGAGTTTTTCAGTAAAAGAGGGGGGTCATTGCTAACTGTCCCAGTATCGGACTGGTTACGCAGTGCAGTGCTTGGCTGGTGCAGGATACGTTGAACATTCCTGCTGAAGCCTGCATGCTTGGAGATGTATTGCGTGGGCATTTGCATAATGTACCTATACTCACAAACAGACTCGTATTTTTTTATTGTGTATGTGTGTGTGTGTGTGTGTGGTGTACAAAACAGATGCACAAATACAAGCGCCTCTGTCGACTCTGTCGTATTGAGGTCGAGGCTGGGCTTCCCAAGCGAGAGGTCCAAGGTTCAAATCCGGGCTGGGGAATAAAAACAATCCCCAGGTCTTGGATGTGAACATGTTTGTGACGTAGATGTTTTTGCTCCACACGACATAGGCATTACTGTTTACGATGGGCTTTGGTGCGCACACTGCAATCGTTGTATACTCCCTGATTTACATTGTAAGTACGCAAATAGCCCGCATTCTCCCGCGTTCATTATAAGCCGGCGAAAGCGCGCTTACGTCAAGTGTCAACTGTCATATGTCATGTCACCCTCTAACAATAATAATTGTTTATCCTCAGTCTACTTTACAGTACATTACCACCTCTCGCGCTACGTTAAAATTTAATCAAAGCAATATATATTCCAAGAATAATTCTCAATTCAATTCAAATCACAACAGATACGAAAAGTCAATTTGAAGTTTCCACACACACTGCACTACCTCTTTTTCGTGAGCGCTGTGCGCGCTATTATGACGTCACTCATGAGGTCACAACGTTCACTCTCGTGAATTGTATGCGCATTATGAACCGACCTCTAGCGCGCTCACAACACAAATGGCGCTCGTAAGTGCATCGAAAACCACACCGTACACCGAGGGTATCGTAGGGTAGGTCCAGAAAGTAAAGTTGATTATGTTAGATAACATAAAATAGTAAAAAATTGGTTGTCTGTAACGTCATTTAAATGATAACATGGTGTTTGGCGATTGTCAGTCTCGGTCTGTCAGTGATCAATATACACTCTTCAATCATTTGTCAATTAAAATACAGCAAATTTGGATAGACTTTGGTATTATTTTTTCAATTTCGATTATTTCCAAATCTATTGTAATATCCCTAGCGGTGAAACAGTGGATTTTATTATCTCAGTATTTATGAACAATAAAGTTTATTGATATTTTGGTTAAAGCGTAGATAGAAAGAAAGATTGATCAAGATAAACTCGCATTTAATGATTTTTGTAACGCTTTGTGTTTTGTTTCCTGTTGTTGTACATAAGAGTCACTGACAGTTCAATTCGAATACTTTTTCGAGGCCTAATTATTCGTGCTATCTACATTGAACATATCTTGTTACGGAGTTGAGGAATGAAGGTTTTTACGGAGTTAATTATGGTTAAAAGATAATATTATAATAAATATAAAACTATTAGGTTAGGCAAAAAAGTACTAAAAAAATAAATAGCAATATTTTACTTTCCAAGTTAACTCCCTGATGTCGTGTTTTAAAAGGATTTTCCTTCTACTTTCCAGTTAAATATTTATAATATTTTTTGCCCATCTTTTATACGAAGTCGAGCTTGTCCGATGAACCTGATTAATAATCCTTTTGCAAACTTGGACTTTCCTTAAACACAACATCTAAGATAAACTTAATGAAATAAGAAAATCCGGTCAAGTGCGAGTCTTACTCATGCACGAAGGGTTCCGTACCACCGCACAATGGGAGGGATGGTGTGGAGTGAATAGTTTTGATTTTACATAACAAAATGTTGTTTACAAAGTTATTGGTGCGGCTACTTTTACGCTCCATTCACGTAATCAGATGCATTCATAAGTTAATATGTGGTATTGAAGGAATTGTTGTATGGGAGCCCTCTTAAATATTTATTTTATTGTGTTTTTAGTATTTGTTGTTATAGCGGCAACAGAAATACATTTTCTGTGAAAATTTCATCTGTCTAACTATCACGGTTCATGAGATACAACAGCCTGGTGACAGACGGACGGACGGACGGACGGACGGACAGCGAAGGCTTAGTAATAGGTCCCGTTTGTCACGCTTCCGGTACGGGACCCTACAAAGTATGTATAAGTAAGTAGAAAATATTATTTTGCGTGATAGTCTGTCGCCGCAGTTATGAAGAAGTGAAGGTTTCCTCACAATCATTTTCATCACCACCAGGACATCCATATTCTAAAGATAAATAACTTATCTCAGCACAGTGAGCACTGAATTAGAACCCGCGTTTACGGCGTGACTATTAGTAGTGGTTAGCCACTTTACCACGGACGCTGTTGCTATTGTTTCGTACTACGTACTACTCGACCTAGCCAAATAGACGTCTGTCAGATATCTTCCGTATTGACACTTGAGGCGAAAGATGCCCAGCAGGTGTCTAGTTATCTTGGTAGAGTAGTGTTTAAACTATTGTCGGAAGCGCTCTAATCAAAGTACCATTATATACAAAACACTTCATGAGATGCACCTAAGTACCTTTCATAGTAATTTCAATAATGCATGAATATAATGGTACTTATAATTCCAGTCTATTTCCGAATTTTAGAGACCCACAATTTGTCTCTTTTCTACACTTCATTTACGCCCAACTTGACAGTCCGTTACAAAAATTTCCTGTTTACAAGAATATACTAGTAGATTCATCTCTGCTTACAGCTTAAGAAAGTTCGAAATCATGAGAGAATAATTATTCGTAAACAAACTGCTACGACATGAGAATTAATTATATCACAAAGTATCTTATTACCTACAAACTGGTAATTACCTGGTAGCGGCAACACAGAGCGGTTACAAGTACCTATGTCGTATGTGTAACAAATATGTACATTAGATACCCATCGGGGTAGGATTTTGTCTGGGTACAGTAAGCAGTAGGTGTTGATTTAGTCGATTCATACTTTAGTGTGTTTTGTAGTATAATTCTTTATATGTTTGTTTGCGGCGATAGGTTGGCTAGACGTGGGCATAATAGAGAAGTCGGTGAATATATATATATCATATTTTTAATAATATTTTGAGACCTTAAAACATAAAAGGCCCCTCTTTTTCACGTATTTATTTTATTTTGTGTTGATTTTCAACAAAAAATATAAATTTAAAGTAACGTGAAACGGAACGAGTTTTAAAATACCCATCGGTGGAAATACCCTGAATGCCATTGTGACTGTCCGATGTAAGGGACAAAGCTATGCGGCAGTCTCTCTTCCCTTTCCCAGCGCAAGAAGAGATTGAATCAGAAGCCCTTCCCTTACATAGAAGAGTCACAATATTATTCAGGATGTCAGTTCAGCTGATGGGTGTTTTCGTGCCAAGCTGTCAACTGACGTTTGAATTCGTGATTTTCGGCAATAAATTATAGTATTAATTTTATTAAACTAGTATTGTATTCGACATTATATATGTGAAAATGAAACCAATAATGATGTTTCTCACGCACACGCAACTATTGAGAAGACCACATCTTTTATTATCGAAGTCAATGTGAAAGTAGAATAATTTATACAGTAGTAATAAACACAAAATAACCTAACTTATGTACAAACATTAAATTAAATAAAAAACATCCCTCAGATCGCCGCCTTCGAGAGGCAGAGTGCCCAACATGCTGGCACTGGCCTCTCTGTATAGCCAGGCTTATGCGCTGGGCGAGGAAGGTGCCAGCTCTTGGATCACATATGTCCTCCGCTGCGCCCCACTATGGAAATACCCTTCTTGCCTTTTATTTCTAGATCACCTCATACAAAAAGCCCTAACAGACATCCTTTATTGCAGTTTCGATGACAGTAGCTGGACGCAAGCGTGCCTGCCTATAAGACACGGTGGCCTGGGGATCCGAAATATATCAGATGTCGCGCTTCCAGCGTTCCTGTCCCCTGCCTATGGTACAAGTGACCTCTTCGGTAAAATAATTAACCCATCACTTGGTGATGTTGAGGTTACGTGCCTAGCCGATGCCAGGAGCGCTTGGACGCAAGCCTGTCCGAGTCAAAATTCCCTACTAAATACAAAATCCCAAAGGTTGTGGGATGAGCCGCTCTGCCTCCAAAAGCGTGAGAGCCTCCTTAACGCCGCAACTAACCCTGCAGAGCGTGCTCGTCTACTCGCAACCAGGGAGCGAGAGTCAGGGCACTGGCTACATGCCATCCCCTCCAGACAGCTCGGCACGGTGCTGGAAAGGAACACCCTGACGCTGGCCGTCTGTCTACGACTGGGGGTAAAAACTAACGAGATACATCGTTGCCGCTGCGGTGCCAGGGTATGTCAACGTGGACACCACGGCCTGTCCTGCAACTACAGTGCTGGCCGTCTCTCTAGACATGCTGTTCTGAATGACGTCATCCGTCGGGCCCTTTCCAGCGCGGGCTTGCCATCTGTTCTCGAACCCCCAGGCATAGCCCGCGACGACGGTAAGAGGCCCGACGGAATGACGCTTATCCCATGGCAGCATAGGAGGTCGCTGGTGTGGGATGCGACATGTGTTGACACACTAGCGCCATCCCATTTATCAGCGACTTCTTCAAGGGCCGGCGCAGCGGCGGACTCTGCGGAGGGTCTCAAGCGGCGCAAGTATGCCGCCCTCGGGGAGGACTACATATTTGTGCCGTTTGGCGTGGAGACCCTCGGGCCGTGGGGAACTGACGCACGGCGAGTCTTTAAAGAGATTGCGAAAAGACTCGTTGAAGCGTCGGGTGATCCAAGAGCTGGCACCTTCCTCGCCCAGCGCATAAACCAATAATTAAATGAAATAATGTTTTCTATTGCCATCTCACGTGAGAAAAGCGTGACTTATATCATAAGTTTTTTCTTAGGTAGGTATTTGTTTTTGAGAGACACTCCAAAAGTGTTTGTGTCTCACACAGTGTTATTTTTGGATCCCTAGCCAATATTTTTCACGTCATACACAGTCAGGTCATAAGTTCTGTCACACAATAAAAACTTTTGAATTTAGAACGCTGGCCACAAAAAAAGTTTATTGAATTCGAATTTCGAATTTTTCATGAAAATAAAAATGTGTACTTTTTAGAATTTTCCTCATTTTTAAATATGGGCTGGACACTTAAAGAAGACCGTGTCGCAGTTATTGCGTTGCATCGTTGCGGTTACGCGCCAATTCAGATTTTCGACTTACTGAAAAATTTGAAAATAACCAAAAGATTCGTTTATCGTACCATAAAACGATACAATGAAGACTCTAGTGTAGATGACAGGTCAAGAAGTGGTCGCCCTCGCTCTGTTAGGACTCCAGCAGTGATAAAAGCTGTGAAGGCGCGAATTCAAAGAAATCCCATACGTAAGCAGAAACTGTTGGCCCTTCAGATGGGGTTAAGCAGGACCACGGTGAAAAGGGTGTTAAATGAAGACTTAGGGCTTAGGGCATATCGAAGAAAAACAGGACATCGTTTGGACGCTCGTTTAATGGACCTGAGACTGAAGAGATGCCGCGCTTTGTTGAAGCGGTACGCGGGAAAAAAGCATCAGGAAATTCTTTTTTCGGATGCAAAAATTTTCACCGTGGAAGAGAGCTACAACAAACAAAATGATAAGGTGTACGCACACAGCAGTGAAGAAGCGAGCAACCGTATTCCGCGTGTCCAACGAGGTCATTTTCCATCCTCGCTCATGGTTTGGTTGGGAGTCTCTTATTGGGGCTTAACTGAGGTACATTTTTGTGAGAAAGGCATAAAAAGGAATACAGTTGTGTATCAAAATACAGTCCTCAAGGACCTTGTGGAACCTGTTTCTCATACCATGTTTAATAACAGGCACAGGGTATTCCAACAAGATTCTGCGCCAGCTCATAGAGCGAAAAGCACACAAGACTGGCTGGCGGCGCGTGAAATCGACTTCATCCGGCACGAAGACTGGCCCTCCTCCAGTCCAGATTTGAGTCCGTTAGATAACAAGATATGGCAACACTTGGAGGAAAAAGCCTGCTCAAAGCCTCATCCTGATTTGGAGTCACTCAAGGCATCCTTGATTAAGGCAGCCGCCGACATTGACATGGACCTCGTTCGTGCTGCGATAGACGACTGGCCGCGCAGAATAAAGGCCTGTATTCAAAATCGCGGGGGTCATTTTGAATAAACTTTATTACCATAAGAATCCATGTTTTATTAAGTTCATTTTGCTATATAAATGTTTACATAAATAATAAACATGTCTAAATTATTTCATATTGCACATGTGACAGAACTTATGACCTGACTATGTAGTATTGCAGGAGTGCAATCAATTTATGAAATAAAAAACGGTATTTTTTTACTTTTGTCGCCAATTTGTCCTAACATAAATTTAAATAATGCTCACTTACTCGTTTGTTCACCGCGCGCTCCGCCCACTATTATTATTCAGCTAGTATTTAATCACACACATCGCCCATCAAAAATACTGATTTTCACAGCAAAAAAGGATCAGCAAAAACACTTTTTATGTTTCAAGTGTTTTTGTTGTTCTTAAATGTTCAACCTAAAACGAAGGATAAAGGGTTTTACTTTACTTTACCCTTCATCTAAGCAACCGCAGTATTTTACCCTGATATTTGCTGTGAAAATCAGTATTGTTGCTGTGTAAATCAGTATTATTGTTGTGCAGTTTAATATTTACCTTATTATTCTGGGTGGCTCGCGGCTCGCGGCACGTCGAGCGCAAGGGCAAATATTTATTATTTATTTCCATAAATCAAATTTAATATTGGCTGGAGGTCCAACAATTACCCTTTATAATATATTAGAATCATCATATTTATCACCTAAATAAATAACTTGCAGGTAGAATTTATGCAGCCATCAGCAAGTACCAAGGTCATGCTAGTAGTAAAGCCTAGTTGCAAATACTCATATACAGAGGGTTTTTAGCCCACATATACGCCATATTATTCTCCTTGAGAAAAAATATAAATTATTGGGCTATATATATTGCTCAGCAATAGGTTCATACATTTCATTCACCATACAATAAAATCGCTAAAAACATTAATCCATCTACAATAAAAATAATTGGCCATACCTACGATTATCTACACCTAAATAAAGTAAAATGTGAATGTAAAAGTTTAGAATTTGTTTATTATTTATGCTTCGGAACGCACCGGTTTTTGTTGCGCGGATCGACCGCGAGTAATCGGGACATCACTAGCGGAAACGGAACCGCAGCTGTCACTCGTACCAACGAGATGAAAAATGAGAGGTTATTTTTTCTCGTCGGGAGAAAAAACATGTCTGCTCAGGCGTCGGGCCATTGATTGTATTTCGGTGTAACAATTGTCTAATACAGGTGTCGAGCCTGGTCGGAGTGTTAATCATCAACATCGTCGGGAAATAAGTAGATTCGCGTCAGCGGTTGAGTGATCCGTGTTGTGATTGGACATCGTCGTATCGGACGGCGACTCCTCGTGTCGGCAGGCAGCACGCAGGCGACAGCGTCGGGCAGCGTATAGTGAGATTCAGTCCCTATCCTACCCAAACTTGTGCTCCTATCCCGTATTCCTGCCTCGAATCGAGCTTTCGATTTCCGGTCTACGACGGCAAGGTAAAGTAACAATCAAGATTTTCTCTCCCGTGCTGGCAAAAACCCAGCCCCTCAAGATTCCACGCCGTTCGGTTGAGGCGTGGAATTAAACAGAATTAGTAATAGTAGTTTATGTGACTGCTACATAATGGAGGATGTTCGATTCCGAATCGATATTCGATCGATGGTTTCTGAACGGCCATTTTGAATTTGACGTTGCTGCCAACCTAGCAGTTTTTGACAACTGACGGACGAAAGCCCTCGCAATGTAAACGCGTTTTGGATAGGGTATTGAAATTAAATCGCAGTCCATCTGGAATGTATTCGAGGTTCCCTCAGGATTGTCTATATAGCTGAGTGTATTGTGGTTCCCCGAACCAGATAAAGTTCGCATTTACGTGGCCGATTGGTTTTTTACCACGTAACATAACCTGTGTTGGAACACTGTGCTGATCGAGGCTGGCCCGCCAGTCACACAGGAGGTTGGCTGAAGAACCTGTCTACCAAGAAGAGCCTAGGGTGCACCCGGGCCTTGCAGAGAGACAGGAGGTTGACGGGACCGAAGCACAGACCAGGTTAGATCGAACCCAATCATTTTAGCTCGGTGAATCGCCGACGTTCACACTTCTTGGCAACTGATCGCTACGCTACCTCGTAGCTGATGGGCCCCTACGAGGTCATTAGGTGCCGAGAAGCCTGAACACTTTGGTAGCTAGAGCGTGGCTTCCTGAGATTTGCAGCCGTCAAGGGCTCCAGGAAGGCACGATTTGAGACTATCAATCTGTAGGTATAGGCGGTTATTAGATAACTTGGTTGTGTTCCTATATCCACATAGATTGGTAGTATTGTAAGCTATAGGTCTATTGCTGGTAGTAGACAGACAGATATTGAGTTGAAATTTGCATTGAAGTACCAGTTAGTCAATCTATTAGTGGTCTAGTAATGCTAATGAATGTTTTGGTTAACATAGGTAGTTACATCTATTGATAGCAGGCTATTACATTGTTTTCAGTTATAGCAATTTATAACTTGAACTAATATTGACTATCTGTGTGTGTTGTAGTGATAAAGGGAAACTAAATTGTTATTTACAGAATTTATATAGATATAAAACTCGGTTCCTATTGTTTAAGGAAATCAACATTGTTTAAGTTATAGTTTAGGGTTCCCTCGTTTGGGTTATAGACTGGAGGGTCCAATAAAATTGAGTTACTGCAAATTGTGAGTAAGTATCGTTCCGATCATGTCGTTATCTGAAATCCAGAAGGGTGTTTCTAAGGAACTCAGATGGTTTTCCTCCGCACACGGTCTGATAGACCGTTTAGATAGGCATGATGTGGTATTGGAGCGGTCTATGGACGTTAAGGAACGTTACAATAGGGTGCTCGAATTGTCCGCGCAGGCGGAATCAGTTGATGGTTGCGCACCTGACAGGCTGTCACGGTTGCTAGGGGATGTCGACCAATGTATGGAGATGGCAGCTGCTATCACGCAGAAGGCTGCGGACATACGTAGACAGCGCGAGTCCAGCCATGGTGGTGACATTGAAGCACCTCTGCCGCTTCAGGGTTCAGGGTCCAGGTTACCGGCCATAACTATGCCTACTTTTGACGGAGTGTCCGGTGAATGGATGAGCTTCATCAATCTGTTCGACAGTTTGGTGCACATGCGATCGGACATTACCAAGTCTGTCAAGATGGCTCAGCTGGTGGCAGCATTGAGGGGTGAGCCTAGGGATCTGGTCGCTCATTTGACAGTTACGGAGGGTAACTATGAAACGGCCAGACAATTGTTGGTCAGACGTTACCATAACAAACGGAGGTTGGCCGATGCCCAACTGAACCGTTTGTTTAGTATCCCGGTTGTGAACAAGGTCGGGGCCATACAGACGGAGGTTTTGAGCCCAGTGTTGTCCGTCACCAAGGCTCTAGAGAATCTTGGACTTCCGGTTGGTGAATGGTCGTACCTACTGCTGTACATTGTACTTTCCCGCCTACCCGCTGACGTGCAGACTCGTTTCGAACAGTCTCACGGGAGGTCGGCCGAGGACCTGCCCGCCTTCTCCGACTTGGTCGGATTCTTGGAAGAGGAGGCTCGACGGGCAGAGAATTTGGGGTTGACGGTCACCCATCCTTCGGAGCCACAGAGAGCTGCCGGGAGCGCTGTGAGTAGGGGCCCTCCGACGAGGAAGGACCGCACCAACCGGCAGTCATATGGGACTGTGAGTGCATTGACCCCACATAGTGAGACCTGCCCATGTTGTAGGCAGATTGGCCATGCTGTGGCCAATTGCAATAAGTTCGGGGAACTTAGGGTTCAGGGACGGCGCCGGATGGCCAAGCAGCGGAGCTGGTGTTTCCTGTGCCTCGGGCCACACATGGCTAGGTACTGCACGCACACAAAAATGTGTGGTGGGGCCCACAACAATCTGTTGTGCATGAACCGGTCCGGCCAACAGCCACCACAGGGCCGTACCCAGGGTGACACGGCATGGGGCCCTGAGAATTCGTTTGCGACTAGGAGCGCAACTCAGGGGCCAACGTCCCCACGTCCACAGGGCCGTACCCAGGGTGACACGGCATGGGGCCCTGAGAATTCGTTTGCGACTCGGAGCGCAACTCAGG
This sequence comes from Argyresthia goedartella, assembly GCA_949825045.1. Lineage (NCBI taxonomy): Eukaryota > Metazoa > Arthropoda > Insecta > Lepidoptera > Argyresthiidae > Argyresthia > Argyresthia goedartella. The sequence continues at coordinate 29,788,377 of OX463826.1, read as the reverse complement.
GGCCAACGTCCCCACGTGCACAGGGCAGTACTAGGGTGCAGGGCCGCACTCAGGGTCATCACATGGGGGGCCCTGAGTTTGCGGATATTGTGGTGGGGCCCACAACAATCTGTTGTGCATGAACCGGTCCGGCCAACAGCCACCACAGGGCCGTACCCAGGGTGACACGGCATGGGGCCCTGAGAATTCGTTTGCGACTCGGAGCGCAACTCAGGGGCCAACGTCCCCACGTCCACAGGGCCGTACCCAGGGTGACACGGCATGGGGCCCTGAGAATTCGTTGGCGACTCGGAGCGCAACTCAGGGGCCAACGTCCCCACGTGCACAGGGCAGTACTAGGGTGCAGGGCCGCACTCAGGGTCATCACATGGGGGGCCCTGAGTTTTCCGTTGCGACTCAGCATCCGACTCAGCGGGACATTCGGTGTGTTCAGCGGGCCGTAACGGGCGGGTGGCATGGGACACCTTCGAGCTATGCGGATGCGGTTCGGACGCCGCCTCAGTTGTCGCCCCGCTCGTCGCCTCGTCCTCGTCGGTCGCATGTGATGTCCCCCCCGCTCATGGAGCGGCCACGGTTGAATTCACGCCCACCCCCCTTCGGGGGGCGTCGTAGGGTGGCAATGGAACCGGCGCGTAGGCCATTTGTACAATGGGACCCTCTGGCGTATAGCTGCCTACCTGATCGGTTACAGGCACAGTGGAACCCCGGGGGTCCTCGCTAGGAATTTGCGGCCCAACCATTGGTTGCCCCCCAACCGGAGACGGTGGTGTTACCGATCGCCTCTGTGCTTGTTTGGGATTTGGCGGGCAACCCAACATACGTTCGCGCCCTATTAGATTCTGGAGCTCAGGGCTGCATTGTATCGAACGATTTAGCAAAATGGTTGGGCCTCAAGGTAAATAGCTATAATAAATCAATACGGGGCGTGGGGAATGTTACGGTTACGAATGTAGTTGGTCAATCGGTGATCACGTTCTCTCCACGTTATGACATTTTGACAAAAACATCCGTGCAAGCTTTAGTGATGACGCATGTCATGGGCAGACACCCCTTGGTGAAGTTGAATCCGGCCGTTCGATTCCTGACATCAGGACTCAAGTTGGCGGATCCCGATTTTGACACTCCAGCCCCGGTCGACCTGCTACTGGGAGCAGACGTTTTGGGTAGGTTTCTGTTGTCGGATCGGCGAGTTCTTCAGCCGGACGGGTTGATTGCTGTGGATACTAAGTTTGGTCACGTGATCATGGGTCCGGCATTGCCAATGGTTAGGCCTGCCGAGTCAGATGGCATACTTATTGGCTCAGCGTTGTCGGATGCTATCCAACGTTTCTGGGAGATAGAGGAACCTCCTACCGTTCGTCGAGTCGACGCAGACGAAGAAGAGTGCGAGTTGTTTTACCAGAATAGTACTGGTCGCCTTCGTTCTGGTCGTTTTGTAACTCGACTGCCTTTCAGGGCCGATCGACCGCCACTAGGAGAATCTAGGAAGATGGCTGAGACGAGATTGATGTCGATGGAGCGTAGGATGAAAAGGGACGCCGTATTTAAACAAAAATATGTTGATTTCATGAGGGAGTATGAGTCGTTAGGACACATGTCGGTATCGGGTGTGGACTGGAGATCTGAGGATCATTGTTTCCTTCCATACCATGCCGTCCTACGAACCCCTACCGGCAAGATTCGAGTTGTTTTTGATGGGTCAGCACCTACCTCGAACGGGATGTCCCTGAATCAGTGTCTACATTCGGGACCCAAGTTGAGCCGTGATATTTCGGATATTCTCACGAGCTTTCCGAGGCACCAGATTGTATTTGTCGCAGACATTCGGATGATGTTTAGGCAAACGGTAATTCATCCGGCTGACAGAAGGTATCAGTTGATACTTTGGCGTGAGTCCACGGCCGAGCCAGTCAAGGTCTATGAGTTGAACACGAACACGTATGGGTTACGGTCTAGCCCGTATTTGGCGATGCGTACCCTGCGGGAGTTGGCGTCGCGTGACCGTGTGAGCTATCCTAGAGCCGCCGCTATCCTGGAGCAAGATTTGTACGTCGATGACGTCTGCACAGGGGCAGCCAGTGTAGAGGAAGCTCTGGACCGACGTGACGAGCTCATTCAATTGCTGGAACGAGGCGGCTATGAACTACGCAAGTGGATGTCCAACTCCCCTGAGTTGATGGCTGGTCTCCCAGATGAGTTTCAACAAGACCCGCACGTTTTTGAGAATCCTGACAACCCTAACATGTTGTCAGTACTTGGAATTCAGTACCGGCCCGTCCATGATGAGTTTACCTATCGGGTGGTTTTAGAAACACCGAAGGCCTGGACGAAGCGGTCAGTACTGTTAACGATTGCGAGAACGTTCGACCCGAATGGATGGATTTCTCCAGTCACCTTTGCTCTCAAATGTTTTATGCAAAGGCTATGGGCGGCTCAGTTGACCTGGGACACCCACCTCTCAGGTGATTTGTTGACTGATTGGACGCGAATGTTCACCTCGCTATCGGATATAAATAATGTATCGCTGCCGAGGAAATTGGTCCCTGCTGGGGATTACAGGGCAACCCTTCACGGGTTTTGTGATGCCTCTGAACGAGGGTTTGCGGCAGCGGTTTATTTGCGAACCGTCACCTCCACCGAGGAGGTCGACGTGCGTTTGGTTTTGGCAAAAAGCAAGGTAGCGCCTATTCGGACAAGGATGACGATTCCAAAACTGGAACTGTCCGGGGCTGCTCTTTTGACCAAACTTTTGAATCACACTCTAACAGTGTTGCGTGGGTCAGTGGTTTTGGAGGATACGGTGTACGCGTGGACGGACAGCCAGATTGTTTTGTGCTGGCTGAAGGCTTCGGTCCATAACTTAGAGGTTTTTGTTGCGAACCGTGTCTCCCAGATTGTGTCGTCTGAGGTCCCACTGACCTGGAGACATGTACCAGGAGAATTGAACCCGTCTGATTGTGCATCCAGGGGATGTCGGGCTCCTGAACTCGTTAGACACCATTTGTGGTGGGGACCACCCTGGCTTGCCAGGAGAGAATCGGACTGGCCCCACAGCCATGTAGTAGTATCTTCGGATCATGGCCCCAGAGCGGCCGTGCATGTTACCCAGAAGGCTGAGGACCCTGACGCCGGGTTTCTGCTGGACCGGTATAGCTCACTTGACAAGTTGATAAACGTGTCCACTTGGATTAGGAGATTCGCTCGAAATTGTCGTACTCCTCGCGATCAGCGAACGTTGAACCCTATTCTGACTCCGGCAGAGCGAAACGAGTCGCTACTGAATTTGGTCCGGTTGGTACAGTCCTCGAAGTTTGGGGCAGAATTGGAGATTATACGAAGTGGACGTTCGAAATTGAAGGGAGCCGTCGCGCGTCTCAACCCCTTTGTTGATTCGACCGGGTTACTTCGGGTAGGAGGAAGATTGCGCAATGCGAATCTGTCGTATTCGGCTCGTCACCCACTTCTGCTCCCCATGGGGGGACAGTTAGTTGAATTGCTGGTGACTGATCGTCATATTAAAAACGCGCATGCCGGCTGTAACGCGTTGTTGGCCACGCTCCAGCGGGAGTTTTGGATCTTATCTGCCCGCCGTGTCATACGGAACATCGTGTTTCGGTGCATGCCTTGTTATCGACTTAAGGCTGCCACGATGCAACCTCTCATGGGGGACTTGCCCCCTGATCGTGTGAATGAGGTCAGACCGTTTTCAGGTGTTGGTACGGATTTTGCCGGACCGTTTATGGTGAAGAGTTCACGATTGCGTACCGCTAAGCAATACAAGGCGTACCTATGTGTGTTTGTTTGTTTATCCACCAAGGCGGTACATCTCGAGCTCGTTGCTGATCTCTCGACAGAGGCTTTCATTGCTTGTTTGGATAGGTTTGTTTCTCGAAGGGGACTTCCAACTTTGATCCGCTCTGATAACGGCACTAACTACATCGGTGCGGAACGATACTTACGAGAGATAGTCAACTTTTTGAATGTAAATAAAGTGGATATTGGAACGGCCCTCTCCCGTCGGGGTATACAGTGGACCTTCAGCCCACCGATTTGCCCCCACTGGGGTGGGATTTTTGAGGCCGTAGTTAAGTCAGCTAAGACGCACTTGGGGCGTATAGTAGGTCAGACCGCGCTGGCTTTTGAGGAGCTCGCGACATTGTTTTGTAAGATCGAGGCCGTTCTCAATTCGCGACCGTTGTGTCCGCTCAGCTCGGATCCAAATGACCTGGAGGCTCTGACCCCAGGCCATTTCTTGATAGGACAGCCACTTAACGCGTTGCCCGAGCACCCCTTCGAGGGAGTGAAATTGTATCGGTTGTCAAGGTATCAGATGTTGCAGCAGTTTACTCAGAATTTCTGGAAGCGTTGGTCGCTCGAGTATCTGCATATCTTACAACAGCGCCTTAAGTGGACTGACAAAACCAGCCCCCCTAGTGTTGGTGACCTCGTTCTGGTTAAGGATGCTAACCTACCGCCACTACGTTGGCGCAGGGGGCGCATTGTTAACTTGTTCCCTGGCAAGGACGGGACCCCCCGGTCTGCAGAGGTTCTAGTAGGAGGCTCGGTTCTAAAACGAGCAGTAGCAACGTTGTCTCGGCTGCCCGTAGATTAAGGGACAGGTGGGTGCCTGTCCGGGCGGGTGATTGTTCGATTCCGAATCGATATTCGATCGATGGTTTCTGAACGGCCATTTTGAATTTGACGTTGCTGCCAACCTAGCAGTTTTTGACAACTGACGGACGAAAGCCCTCGCAATGTAAACGCGTTTTGGATAGGGTATTGAAATTAAATCGCAGTCCATCTGGAATGTATTCGAGGTTCCCTCAGGATTGTCTATATAGCTGAGTGTATTGTGGTTCCCCGAACCAGATAAAGTTCGCATTTACGTGGCCGATTGGTTTTTTACCACGTAACATAACCTGTGTTGGAACACTGTGCTGATCGAGGCTGGCCCGCCAGTCACACAGGAGGTTGGCTGAAGAACCTGTCTACCAAGAAGAGCCTAGGGTGCACCCGGGCCTTGCAGAGAGACAGGAGGTTGACGGGACCGAAGCACAGACCAGGTTAGATCGAACCCAATCATTTTAGCTCGGTGAATTGCCGACGTTCACACTTCTTTGCAACTGATCGCTACGCTACCTCGTAGCTGATGGGCCCCTACGAGGTCATTAGGTGCCGAGAAGCCTGAACAGAGGGCATTAATACTCGAGAGTGGTTTTATGAAATGAGCCGAAGGCGAGTGTGTGATGTTTGTGTGTCGTGTGTGTGCTTTGATGTGTTCAGGAACCGCATGTTTGACCGGCATTGTGGCTTTGCAGTTGTTTAGCTTGTTCTGTAGTACCAACTTCACGCAGGCGAGCGTCGGCGTTCGAAATTTGAATGTCAGTACCAACTTCACAGACAAACTAGGGGCTGCACGCAGGCGGGCATCGGCGTTCGAAATTTGAATGTTATAATATGTAGAAAAATTGCACATTATGGTCATAATGTGTAATTTTTCAGATAAGAAATGAGTTTTTACCAAGTAGTTTAACATTATGCTGATCGTAACGTGCGGTTTTTATACGCAGTAAAGAGGGTTTATGATACGTGTGTAGATAAAAAAATATACGGCATTTATAGAAAGAATTCATAAAATGAATATCCGTAAACACCACTGAAAATATACGGGAATACAATATTCCCAATTTCGTTTAATTGGATGACATCATAATTCCAGTTTTTCTTATTTAGAAACTATACTAATGGTACGATTTCTGATTTTAAATTATTGAAACTAAACTGAAAGGTCACCGTTTCAAATAAAAAAATAATTAAAATCGGTTCATAAGTAACACATTTATTTAGATAACAAACATAAAACATATAAAACTACAACTTAATTGAGACACCCCTCCTTTTTTGAAGTCGGTTAAAAACAACGTGTTTACAGTTACAGTAGTCGTCAGTATCAATTCTTATAACAACGTGTTTACAGTTACAGTAGTCGTCAGTATCAATTCTTATAACAACGTGTTTACAGTTACAGTAGTCGTCAGTATCAATTCTTATAACAACGTGTTTACAGTTACAGTAGTCGTCAGTATCAATTCTTAAAACAACGTGTTTACAGTTACAGTAGTCGTCAGTATCAATTCTTATAACAACGTGTTTACAGTTACAGTAGTCGTCAGTATCAATTCTTATAACAACGTGTTTACAGTTACAGTAGTCGTCAGTATCAATTCTTAAAACAACGTGTTTACAGTTACAGTAGTCCTCAGTATCAATTCTTATAACAACGTGTTTACAGTTACAGTAGTCGTCAGTATCAATTCTTATAACAACGTGTTTACAGTTACAGTAGTCGTCAGTATCAATTCTTATAACAACGTGTTTACAGTTACAGTAGTCTTCAGTATCAATTCTTAAAACAACGTGTTTACAGTTTCAGTAGTCGTCAGTATCAATTCTTATACCAACGTGTTTACAGTTACAGTAGTCGTCAGTATCAATTCTTATAACAACGTGTTTACAGTTACAGTAGTCGTCAGTATCAATTCTTAAAACAACGTGTTTACAGTTACAGTAGTCGTCAGTATCAATTCTTAAAACAACGTGTTTACAGTTACAGTAGTCGTCAGTATCAATTCTTATAACAAATAAGTTATATTTTGTATAAGTGTAGCGTGTTATGTGGCTCAGTGTGCCCACCTGTTCGTTCCCACGATTTAGTATTCAAATGAGACGCAATTATAATCGTGACCTCAGGGGAGAATTTACGTATTTTCTGGAGAACTTCGGGCGAAGTTGACGTTCGAATGCACATACTTATTCGTTAAACACATGATGATTACGTAAGATTACATGGTAAGTAAGTTTACACGAATATTATTGAGGTTGACGACCTCTTACTGATATAAGTAAAAGAATAAACCTAAGTTTTTATTTGTTCTAGGTGGAAGTAGACAGGAGCAACGAACATATAAAGAAAGTATTGCGTGGAGCTTTGGCGGCCAATCCACGCTACGTTATTTTCATCCATCAGTTTTTTGTGTTATGTATATGTGGCAGGCAAATTGTAAGATTCCACATTTTACAAACGGCATCGTCCGTTTACAAACGCGCGCTGCTATGTAATATGCCGAAGGCAAATTGCAAATTGAAATTAAAATAGCAAATTCTCAGGGCAAAACGCTGCGGTAGCTTAGGTGAAGGGTAAAGAGGGTGAGCGAAGCGAAGCCTCGTTTATCCTTCGTATTAGGTTGAACATGTAAGAACAACAAAACATACTAAAAACATAAAGGAGTGTCAATTTGCCTTCGGCATTTTACATAGCAGCGCGCGTTTGTAAACGGACTACGCCGTTTGTAAAATGCTGAATCATACAAATTGCCTGCAACATATATACGTAAGAACCTTACAACATTTTCCAAATATATCGATAGGGTAATGCTAAGAAATAATCACTAACTAGTTGCGCCCCGGCTAAGACTCGCGAAAGTTAGCGATTCTTTCAAGGGTCAGTGCATTCTCTACTACAATAAGATACTTCTGGAGATTTTGAAATTGCCATTTAAGCAGTTTAAAACCGACTTTAAAAAAAAAGGGAATGTTTAATGTTACTTAAATGACTCGATGACTTACATGTATGGGGTTTAATCTAACTCAACTCAAGAACTTGCTGTTAATAATTTTGTAATTATTTATTCCTGCCTATTAATCATTATTGTAATGATAGTTAATGAAAATTTTTATTGGGATATTTGTATTAGTTAAACACAACCAATTTATAAAAGAGATCTAAAAATCAATCTGTGGTAATGTCTTCGCCCTCCTGCTCCCACAGTGCGCCGATGTAGAAAAGAGGCAAAAAATAACGTATGCTAAGTATTGCCAAATATCTACAGTAACAAAGAAATTTGAACTTTGAACTTTTTCTAATTACCGTTAAAGGCGATTAATCGAAGATAAATTTAAAATAGCGAAACGTGATTGGGTGAAATGAGCGTAACAAGTTGTCATATACTCACAGCCAATGTTTTTTTCGGAAACTGGGCATTAGTGCCGATATCCCACTACAGCTCAGATACCATATAAGTAGGCTATAGGAGGACTTGGTGTTAGGATAATTAACATAAGAGTGATGCCATTTTAGGTGTTCATGTAAATATTTGTAATAAAAGAAGTAAATTTGATTAGTTTGTGAGATGTTAACTTGAACGGAAGTTGATTTATTATTTTATGAAAAGTCAACTCGACGGAAGTGTGTTTAATAATTTATATGGATGTTAACTTGAACGGAAGTGTATTTACCGATTATTGATTTGTTTGCATATTAACTTGATTCATAGTTTAATTTTATTTTTGAGCGGATATCCGTTTTCACAAATTGTTTTAGAGAATAATTGCTAAATTGAACGGATGTCGTATTTAACAAAATATTATCGGATATCGATTGGACAGGAAGTTCATTTAAAATTATTAGGTTTTGGTTGTATTTTAAGCGGATATCCGTTTTCGCATTGATTTTGTTTAGGAGGGAAAATAAACTTAGCTGGAGAGGGAAAAAACTGTGATCGAGCATTCGGTTGGTAGCCTCCAAGAAGGCAAGACTGTTACTATACATAGTTGGTGAACAATATAAGTGAATCAAGTGAATCGTTATCGACGTTTTATTTATCTACGGACCTCTCCTAAAACTGGTTAGGGAAAAAGATCGAAGTGAGATCGGTTGTTAACCAAAGGAGGCTAGATCAGTTGACTTACCACCTTCCATCGACATACCAAACGAGAACTATCAAATAATACAAAACCCACATAGCGACCTCTTTTTGTCCTCATGTGGTGGCAGAGGCACAGATGCTCCCACCTTTAGCCAACAAATAAGCCACGGCAAGAGTTATAAGAGTGGTATAAGAGCGCTTATCAGATCCTAAAGTGATATAAAGGTTCAAATAATATGTGGCATAGGACGCTATAAGCCTACGATAAAAGTATATAAACGAGAGGTCCCGGGTTCGGGTCGCGGCTGGGGAGGTAGATAAAACAAGTTTTTGATGTTTTCATGTTCGTGACGTCACTGTTTCTGGTTCCCACTAAACAGGGTGTCTTAGTGTAGGACCAGAAGCAATGTGCCTTTATGTAAATATTATTTTTTTATATCTTATAAAGCGTTACATTACACCCAAACCTCTATCGAATTAGCGTTACATATGTACATTTCACCCAAACCTCTATCGAATTTGTCCTAAGGCGGTAATGACTCTTCCGCCGCGCTACGTCTCCGCCCGCCCTAGAGTCAGATGGGCGGGCGGGTCACAGACACATTTGTCAGACATTATCTGCAGATGTATTTGTCTGTCAGCATTGTAAACTATGGACTTAGTAAGGTTATGTTGGAAGTACTTATACAAGTTGTCCCGTAACTCAACGTCAAGCCACGAGTGCCACGAGATACCGCTCGGTTACAGCTACCTGTGATTTGTGACGTGGCAAGCGGCGAGCGGCGAAAATCAATGTAGGTAATTGTACGAAGTAATCCAAAGCTAATTGAAGCGCGGCCTAAGAATTCCGTACATTTGTTTTCGCCGCTCGACGCTTGCCGCGCCGCAATTCGCAGTCGCTATGGCCGGGCGGATAAGCCTGCTTGTCTTTCCCCAAAAGTATTTAAAAAAATCTATGTAACTTGGTTCGTCAATAATTTGTTGTCAAAGTTGCTAGATGACAGTTGGTTTTATTTTTATTTTACCAAAATTCTTCTATCATCATTTATTTTTATAATTATTCCAGTCCGAGTGTAATCTGCCTGTCTCCTGGTACTCACTTGACGTTGAGTCTATCATAATGCAATGTATTTCCAATAAGGTGAGCAGTTCTACTACTCCTGCAGTGCACATTGGAGTAGGTTGCTGCGGTAGGGGAGTGGTGAGGGAGGGGTGTGTTGTGACGTCATTCTGGTGCGGGGTCGGCAACAGTCGGCGTAGTATGTAATCTCACCCCTTACCAACTGTCATTTCCCGATCGAGATAGAGTGACAGAATAACAAATATGATGGATTATGTTATCATTATTAATTTGATTTTTGATTTTATTTCTACGTCTATCACGTCGAATAGGCCACGAGCATGTTAATAAAATAATTAATGCCAAAAATCGCAGGTTCCAAATGACAGTAGAGATTTTGGCGCGAAACGCACGGCAGCGGAAGTGCGTTTGTTTTAAGGCCTCAAAATATAATAAAATGTGAAAAATATCTTAACCGAAGCTTCTGTATTACTTGAGAGTCGCTCCCCAGAAAACTCAAACCGTTCGCGCACGTACTCTCGAAATCTCGTTTGCAACACAAGAGCCAACAATGCAACAAACCAAGCCAACAATGGCTGGAGATCCATATTTACAGCGCAGTGTTGCCAACTGCGATAAGCCATGTGATTGCAGGCTTGCCAACATCGCCGACAGCGAATAATCTTTGAACATAACGCGTCGGCACCAGTAGTGGCCAGCGGCCGGGGAAGAAGCGGGAAAATTGTTTGACACCTGTCAAAATTTAGACAGATTTCAAAATGTATTGAGAGGAGTTGCTCGCTTCAGGATATACTTGGATCCCATCGCCCTGCACGTTTCCACTGGGTAGTGCTAAATAGCAACAAATCTGCGCTTAATACCTATGTTCTAAAGATAATGTGTCCAAATACAGTGATAACTATAACTAGTGGCCTTGTGGGCAGTAGACCCCGCTAACAGCGGGAACTGTGAACCAATTTATAGATAAGTATTTCAGATGCAATCAAAATCAAGTAGTATTAGTAGCCGCACCAATAACTTTGTAAATTACATTTTGCGATTTAAAATACAATCTATTGACTTTTCACGAAATTAGTTATAGTCTATTTCACTCACTCTCATGGTCTGTATAGATCCTCCTTACTAATCCGTCTCCTACTTCGAGGAGTCCGAACTTGGTATGTTTTGAAAATATATCTTGGATTTTTAGAAAACAGGCGGCCAAAAGTTAATGGTGTAGCATATTTTTAGAACCGGCTCATGAAGCCCTTTAATTTGATACTGCACACGATAGGTTTCAGAAAAAAAAAACCCACACAAAAAAATATATAACGTCATAACTCGGGAAGGGGAAAATCGAAAAAAGTTCTCGACAAAAAAATAAATGTTAATTCAAAGAACACGTGTGCCAAGTTTTGTGAGGATCGCTTGAAAACTGTGGCCCCTAGACCGGAACTGACAGACACACAGACATAGAGACAGACGAAAGCAAAATCGGTCTCCTATCTTGTTGTAATGGAGCCCTTCGCTCGCTCGGTCAAAAACATTGACTTTAAGTTATAGACGGCCATAATTGAAAGAAATGCATTTAACTAACAGGTAAATCACTAGGATTTGGAAGCACTTCTCCTGCGTGCCAGGCGAGGATGTACACCACGCCACTAGACCACGGAATCTACGCAATTTACGTATGTTTGTTTGCGAGTTCCATGGCCATACGCTGGCAAGCCTACAGTAAGCCTGCTGGCTTAATTTGCTATACCAGATTATGGGTGTAGAGATGTAATTGATACAGATTCAGCAGCGCTTACAATGCGATATTATACCTGAAAATTGCAGTTTCCGTTGTTTTATCAGTGAAATTATTGAAAACGTTATACAGGTACCACGTCTTTTCCTGTACCGAGAGGCAGAGCACAGCTTTGCTAGTTAATCGACAATAATGTAATTTAGTACAATACAATACACTTTAATTAGACAGTCCTTTTAGCGGGAAAAAGTTAGTTCGTTTTTGGGGAGACACTTGCTTATGTCCGAAGGAAATTCTTGGATCTAACAGCCCTTCACGACCTCCCTAGGTGAAAGAGAACATGTCCAAATATAAAACAATAAACAATATAAAAACATGTGACACTGGCATTATTAAGCTAAGTTGTTAGACCACCGATTAATTAACAAAATAAATAAATCGCATATTTTTATGATAATATTTTCCTCCCTTCCGAAACCTTCAAATCTATAGCTGCGCCGATGGGATAGGTCCCGGTCTGTATTGAATAACTGGCTCAAAGCGGGCATAACTGCCTCTGCCAACCCGTATGGTGAAATGCGTGATGCTGTGTTTCTGTTTTGTATAAACCAGAATGGCGACATTCTCATTCTTTCATTTCTTGATTTATTTAATTTATTGAAATCACGCGCGCTTGAATTATTGCGTGCGCGCAACATAACCCAAGGGTTAAAAACAAGTTAAGTGGATATTCACGCTATATGATGGATATTCACGCTGGCTTAAATTCATAGCTATTAATTTCAAGTAGCAGTCGTCAAATTGCATACGATTTGCAAAGCGCGGCAACTCGGATACACAACCGCCTTTTGCTCTAAATTCGTCTATAAAAGGCGTTGTGATCCAAACATAAAAAGAAGTTTGGTGATCATTTATCCAAACACAATTTGGTTGACATTTCCATTTTGGCAGTCATTTCGAATTTATTGGTAGCAAAATAGGTGTGTTTTTGGTAATCGTTTAAACACAAGCCGAGTCTCGTTTTCAAGGCCATGGCTCACAGTTTCCATGGCTCTCAGTAAAGTCTTAGACAGATAACTGTAAACACAAAGGGTTGTTTTTAGTCCGTATACTACTCGAGCTGATGCCCGCTCGATATGTCGGGACCCGGACATAGCAGGGAGGTCTAACTCCTGGGCATGGGTAATTAAATTTTTTCCCCTCCAACAAAAATCACTCGTGTTCTTGTGACGACCGTTTTGATGTGCAGAAGTTCCAGAAATATACAGGGTCTGAAAGTGCGTCGCAGTTTTATTCTAATGGTCCTTGGAAGTGAGTGCCAGTTTCATAACACATATAAGTATAGGTTAAGTAGGTATAGGCCTAGAATGTGCAGTCGAATAATTCTGCTACAACTCAACAATGTAACTTACTTTTATAATCAAAGTGCCTTCTTTTATGACTATACCAGTCCCGTAGCTCTTCCAAATTGAAACGTCTCTGAGACTGACGAGCTATTTGGACATTGTGTGGAATTTAAATAGTCCGGTTTATGGTCGTTTCAAAGGTGCTTGCAAACTTTGTTGTATTGTGACGGTCGTAAGGGAAGGTCTTTTTAGGATTTCTTCGGATGATGAAATTGTTTTTAGATTTATGAGAAAGGGGAAGAATGTATGAATACTTTTGTGCGTTTTTTAGGGTTCCGTACCCGAAGGGTTCCAAACGGGACCCTATTACTAAGACTCCGCTGTCCGTCCGTCCGTCCGTCCGTCCGTCTGTCACCAGGCTGTATCTCAAGAACCTAGCTAGCTAGAGAGTTGAAATTTTCAAAGATTATATAACAACAAATACTAAAAAACAGGATAAAAGAAATATTGAAGGGGGCTCCCATACAACAATTCTTTCAATACCACATACAAACTTATGGATGCACCTGGTTACGTACATGGAGTGTGAAAGTAACCGCACCAATAACTTTGTAAACAATATTTTGCTGTGTAAAATCCAAACTATTCACTCCACACCATCGCTTCCATTGAACGGTGGTACGGAACCCTTCGTGCGCAATTTAGACTCACACTTGACCGGTTTTTTTTTCATATTTTCTTACATCGCGTAACATGCAAACACATACTTATGAATTATTTTAGTCATCACGTTAGTTACAACTTATCTGTAAATCCCTTGTCAGCATCTATTATTTATGTATGATTATTTATGTACCTATGTCACTATAAGATTGTGAGAACCGTTAGTTTATAATCTATTTTTTTTCTTAATTTACAGACTATCGATAAATTGTTCTATGTGCCATACTGCTTACAATATAACGCGTTAGTTAATAATCATAACGTTAAATTGAGTGGTGGGTCAGGGTAGGTGAAGGTCCTTCGTGTTGGGTCGACATATATGAACATAATTCACCTAGTTAAAAAAACGACTTCAAGATTATTTCTCCTCCCCTTTCATTTCCGGTCCTGACCGGATGCGAATGACTTCATTCGCCTCCTGACCGGAAATGAAAAGTCCTCATCAGAACTCTTGCTGCATGGAACCACAAACCAGCTAATTAAATGTCACCTCGTATATATGTATGTATATATATTTGTTGATTTTTTATGGGACCACCACCTCTGAAGTATGACCTACCAAACAAAACAAGAATCATTAATGTTGATTGACTATTGACGAAAATAGTTGAATTGAGAACCTCAACCTTCTTGAAATCGGTTAAAAATTAACATAACTTTTAAACCCTGTCGGTCTCATTTAAAATTTATCGATAGTTTACCAACACTGATAGATTTCACAATACTACGGTGAAATATATATCTAGAAACCAAGTGGACAACTCACCAATATTGCCAGTTCTAAAAAATCAGGCATAATAAAGATTAGTATGTGACATTGTTACCTTACCGCGACAATGAAATGGCTCTGACTCAGCAATGTCACAAACGAGGCTGTGACGCTGGAATTCTGCCATATCAAAGCGGACGAGACAACAGTAGATTGAAGTAGTATTAAACTTTTATGACGACCACTTTAGCGTTGCGGTAAGACGCTCTACCTCCCATCCTAGTGGTACCGGGTTCAAATCCCAGCTGGGGAGAAAAAAAACAGGTCGTGGATGTTTATATGTGTGTGACGTCGTTATTTCTGGTTCCCACGACACAGGGTATCCTAGTGTGGGGCCATAAGCAATGTACGTGCCTGTATACATATAATGTTACTGTTATGTTATATTATTCAAACAGGACATGTTCAAGTTTACTTGACGGGATTGTATGGGGTTAATCTACTGGACACAGAACTCGCTGTTAATAATTGAGTATTGATTTATCCCTGTTTATTATAAACAATAATTAATAAAGAAATATTTTTAAAAGTTAAACACAAGAAAATTTTAAGAGAGTTCCTTAAATGAAGGAAGGTTCTTCGGCCTTCTCCTCCACAGTGGTCCAATGTAGAGCAGTGGCAAAAGATGACGTTAATTAAGTATATGTAAATATCTACAGTAATAAATAAATTTTTACTTTGATTTTGACATAAGTACCAACTTACTAAACTACAGATCAATAAACTATAAGTCGCGACCACTATCACGTAGCGATACCTACAGCGTACCGTGTCATCCGAAAAACTGAACGTCCGTTATTGTTCATAAGATAAATTAATAATCTCATTAGAACAGGGTTAGGTTTGGAACCAGCATCTCCTGTATGAGAAGCAAGCGTGAAACCACGGAACTCTATTTACGTCTATAAAATCATATTTTGGGCGCAACTGGTAGAATATGCACGCACCATTACACTACTCACAGTTTGCACTAAACTGCGCAGCTATAAGTCAAAGATTACACACAGTCCAGCATTGGCACAGCTGACTCATTGCCTTTTGTTGGCCAATAACATGGACATGCCTGCATGCATGACAAATCTATCTATGTATTTATACAGAGTGTAACAGAAAGGTATGGTCATGTTTTAGGGGGTGGTCATGGACATCATTGTGAACAATTTTCACTATGCGAGATGTCCCAGGTACGATCCCCTGCTGGGGCTACAGAAAAATAACCCCAGGTCTTGGATGTTTATATGAGTGTGACGTCGCTGTTTCTAGTTCCCACGACAAAGGTATCCTATTGTGGAGCCAGAAGCAATGTAAGTATCTCTATGTAAATATTTATGTTATGATTGCGAAAATTATTTGATCCAAACAACTTTATTTTTTGTGCCCGACTCACACTGGATTACATTTTAAACTCAAGGCGTGTAAACTGTCATAAACATTATGTAAATGTTCAGTACTACAGAAATAAGAGCCAAGCTTTATACAAAAAATCCACAAAACTTTATACAACTGACACGCCATTAGCGTATGGCTTTAGAATTTAAACATAGTTTCTGCAACTGACTGTTAGTCAGATGTTACTTAAACCGCATAATTGTTTCCGATGTGCGGGCACCGCTTAACCGGAGGCGCTTCGTTGATTTATTCATTTCATTTAAATCCCGAGATTGTAGTCCGAATTCCGAGGCATGTCCATGTTAACATCTATGTTTGACGTCAATGAACCAAAACAGCTCAACCCATTCCGATCACTGCTAATAACACGGTCATATTATCTGTGCACCTCGAGGGAATGCAATGACGTTAAAGTGTCGTAATGACGTCACGAATTCAGCTGCACAGATATTGCAGGTGACCGCAGGATTGGATTATGGCTCGCCGTTGCAAGGCATGACATCTTTGATGAACGAGTGTTTAGGGAGGCTTAACTGAATTGCTGTTACGTGGGCGAACATTTCAAATCAAAACATTGTTTATTCTGTTAGATAATTACATATCCTTAAGTGCAATTTATATATTTAATACTAGGTGGACGTTCCAAAATCAGATACTTCTCAGAGAAGAATGCACAAGAAACTCTAAGGTAGCTCATTGTCAAAGGAAATACTTATATGTATTATACATTGATTTCCCTTATGTTTATTTTTTAGATATCCGATGGAAGAAAGTTTATCCCCAAGTATTTACGTCTTCTAGATAAATTGACACTAAGTAAAATTTTGATGCACACATTGTGGGTCTTTGCATCTCTCGCTACTCCTCGTGAGATACTTTCTGAGCAGATTTTGATCAAAATCCAATAACGACGTTGACGACCGCACCTTCTTTTTCCTTTGGCGCGTGTTTTTTATTGATATGGGTAGAGACACATGAACAAAATTACTGGTAATTAGCGAGATAATTGGAAGTAAAGATAAATATAAAAAAAGAAACCTGCTCAGAAAGAACCTAATTGGGAATACAGTAGTGAGTCTGTATGTACAGTTCGCGCCAAGTTTATTTGGTTCTGAGCGAGCTGTGACCTCTCTCTATCTCTCACCTCACCGTACCCTAGGCGAGAAAGTGAGGTCACAAAACACTTGTAGTTAAACAAACTTGTCGAGGCCTGTACAACGTCATAAACCGATTAGTTCACCGGCCCAGCAAACAAGAATAATGTCATCGGATGCCACAACTGATTTTAGTACGCTCGTCAGAACATCGTGTACACAACAAGAATCTAGATAAGCTGTACTTCCAACACTCTATTGCTAATCTTATATCAAGCTACATTGGAATTGGAGCTCAAATTGTAGAGAAGTTTGTGTCGCTTAGCCTGAACGTGTATGAACAAATATCTCTGAATGGAGCCTTCAACGACGCGCCAGCCAGATGCCATGTGAATCATCTGACATAGGTACGTTATGAATACGACACATTTGTTACAGGTAAGTGATATAGATTCAGAGCACTAACATATTTATTTGTTTTCAACGTAAACATAATTATGTACGTAGACTAAAGAATTTGCAGACTGTTTGCCCAACAGACAAATAGTAGCCAGAGCTGTAAGACTCACCGAAACATGCGTGCGAAGTATCATCGGTAACATCTTGCTTGCTCATTAACTGACAGGACTCAAGATACAATTAGCCGACTCTTTTGCCGCAGCTGTTCAAATTTTGTGTGATTGATAATGATGATGGTATGATCTAACCGACAATTCGGGCAAGGCGACGCTCGCCTGTAGCTTAGTCGTGCGTGCTGCACTTAAAATAAAATATCAGATCGCGATCTTCGCCAGGCCCACCGCAGTAAGAAACCCGACCTTTTATCCTAAAAACCTCTCTCGTATTATGATAATCCGGCGAAGTAACGATGACTTACAACCGAGCGTCCTGATTATGACTGCGCTCTGCATATGGGGTATGGGTTCGGAGTACAACCCACCACAGCTGACGCTTGTAAGGCAGTATCCTAGAAACTAACTGAGTTAAAATCTCACAGTTCAAATACCTTTATTACTCATTATATATAAGATTTACATGTAAGTATGTAAATATCTACACCTCGGTAACCGGAGCGATAACTGGACACGCTTTTCTAAACAAACACTTATACATTCTAGGTGTTACGGACAGCCCCCTATGCATGCTTGGAGGTGGAGGAGACAGGCACCCATGCACATGACTGTTTTCCTAATTGCTGGATCGGCAGAGACGGACCTCCTCCTTGGCCTGCTTGTTCACCAGACCTGACCCCAATAGACTATTTTGTGTAGGGCAGAGCCAAAGAACTGGTCTATTCCAACGTGCCATCAACACAAAAGAAGAGTTGATTTCAAAATAAGAATGGCTTTCGACACCATGAAACATGAAATGATGCTCAAAATCACGATCACAAAAGTTCGTGTCTGTGCGAGGAACCATGGATCTCATTTCGAGCGTGAATAGTATAAATTTTATTAATTAAAAAAACTGTCTAAAAAGTCTATTTTTCCCCCTCAAACTGGTTAGTAGGTCTTAAATTCAAGAATGTGTGAGGTATATGTGTCAATAATACCTTAAATTAAAGATCATTAACTAAGAATGTTTTTATAAAGATTTGCACATAAAAAGCTTTCACATGTTTTTGCTAAATTAGCTCTGAAAAACTTATTTTATTGATGATTGAAATTTGCCGTGCTCCTCAATGGTCTGTAATAACCAAGTCTGACGTAGCAGATGCACAAAATAAAAAAATAATAAGACTGCTTAATAGGTGATTTATATCAATGTAAAATAATCCAATTGTTATTTAGTTTCGCAATGATAATCACTTAACTGTGAAAATCTGGAATTTTTCTTCAAAAACACTACATCATCAATAAAAAAATACGGTAAGACTTCGCCGTCTGTATGTTGACTCAAATGGTTCTAAATGGTCTGTACTAGATTCGGTTTAGGTCTTTGCATCGATCTACCGGACAGCCTGTATAATTCACTGCATTTGAACAGGTTCTCTTTAGAGATCGTGGAAATTTGAGCCGACTCGTCTGTTAACGCGCACCGCCCGTTATATTATTGTCGGTGGCTCACGCCGCCGTGCGGTGCGTCGAGCGCAAGGGTGACCGAACGCGACTATAAATTAGGGATTTACAAAATTCGAATTTAAAAAAGAAAAAGTTGTTATTTTTAAATAACTTTTCGGTTTCTTTCCGCAAATCATATTTTCTCATGGGGTTCATAAATAACGCTGTACGTTATGTTTCTACTCATCACTTTTGAGTCACTAGAAATAGAATCCAAAAAAGGAGTTCCTTTAATGTTGCTAGATCAAAGTAAGAAATCGACTAACACACATTCATATGTTGTCGTATATTTCCTAGGAATGCGATAGCCAGGCACTAAAAACGAATTGCTTCAATCTTAGCAATATATTCTCGAATTCCGTGAAAGTCATAAGTATCGTCATACAGGCCTCTAAAATCTATTTGTTCATCCCCATTTAAGTCCTACTGTATTTCATATTATAATTGTCAGGGATATACATATTGACCTGCCTCTCAGGTAAATCTTTAATGATATTATGGGTACACGACCCCAGCCTCGCGAGCTGCCACCAACTCATTCCTAGTCGTCTGAGAAAGTGGTATCCTATAATCCTATCCTCAGATTCCTGTCCATAAAAATCCTTTCCCCCTCTCTTTTCCCCTCCCGAATCCCTTAAAGACGCCAAGCCACCTGGCTAGCATGGTGCTTACGGCCGAGACCCTTCTTCAATATGAATATAGTACAGCTAAAAGCAACCCGCGGCACTCAACCGCTCTATTTGAAAAAGTGTGTTTGCTATGACACCAAATATTCATAATTATCTGCATACATTAGAGACATAGAAAACTTAAATTTATTTTAATCAAGTACAGGAATTCCTAAGCGGACAGCAAAAAGTTAGCTATAAATAGAAATTTTGTAATATTTTTTATATTTATATTGTAACATTTAATTGCAGAACATTTTATGTGTATTCTCATTTAATGTAATATTTGTACGCCCTTAACGTAGAGTGTGCTGAACTATACCTTTATCATTAACTACCCTGTAAACTCACATTCAACAAATAAACGTTCTTGTATTCTTGTAAAACACGGCGCTCAGTCCCCGGCAGCCCCACTATCCCCAGCCTGGCAGCGGTTCAGGTTCCGGCGGGGCAGAGGGTGCCGAGAATACCCGGCTGAGACCTGGCTGCCAAACTATGACCCTGTCGACATGATATCAATGGATGCGACCGGCACACGACGATATGATGATAATGAGTGTATTTCATAAATGTCTTCTCACTAACCTTATTGAAAAAGTAATTTGAAACCAGTAGAGTACATTAGAGTAGCAGGTTAAAAATTATGTGTCTCTTATTATAGTCAGATGTTACGAGCAGTCGGAACACTCATACGAACGTTGTTCACTCGCCGGTCTATCAAGATACCCAATCCGTAGCAATCTTAGTCTCTGCGCGATAGGATCTACTATCGTATTGCCACGGTGTAGCTTAACCTGAATTTGATTGTAAATATCGCGGAGTTACTTTTTGTAATTTGGCAGCGAGATTTATGGGTGGAATAATGACATACAATGAGGCTTCTTTACCCCATTTTTTGTACACATTTGAGACTAAGTAACCATACTCGTATGATCGAAATTTTATGAACAGAGTTTCGAAATTAATAGACATAATACGTAATACCCATATATTTAAAAATCTTAATAAGGATTTTCGTAACATACCCTACAGACTACGAGCAGTTTTACTGAAGACTCAGAAGTAGAACTTACCTGAAAAAGACAAAACAAACATTAGCTTGATGATACTTTTATTTAGATCTCTGACATTTGTAGAACTAAATTTCAGAAAAATATACCAACAAAATTTCTTGTGGTAATGTTTGGGGAAATCTCTAAGGTATACTCATATGCACCCATGCTTAAATCCAGCAGAACCAATAACTGATGGCTGGGCACCAGGTCAAAAGCTCTTCTAATGCATACTTTAACCCTAAGAATACCATCTGGCCTTCGTTAGCGTCCATTAGGGTCTGCCTTCCAACTATATGAAATGCAGTCTGCATACACATAGTGACATAGAAACTGCGCCATCCCAGGCGAGGTTATGGGCCGTGAAACGAGCATTCCGAGAAAACTTTAACGCGTACACCTGAGGTCAGGGAAAGGGATACATCAGGGGTTTTGGATGCGTGGGGGCTTTTTTGATTTGACGAAATTTGTATGCCATTTGTGAAAAGATGGGCCTTTCATTTGCGTCGCAAAAGTTGTAATATTCGACGGCTATATTTTTTTTATCTTTTAGTAAAATAATATGTTTTTTCGATTTGGCTTGGATAAATGAGGATACTTTTATCATAATCCACGGGATGCGCCTTTGCTATGTCGCCAGGGAAAACAGTGAGGACCAACAAGCTGTACATCAACATTATTAAAAAACGTTTTCAGTCAAACAAACAAGTCTGTTTGTTTGTTTGACTGAAAACGTATTTAAATCGGATATGCATTACATGCCCCTAATATTATAAGACTAAAGTGTACAACACATGGCGACTTTTATATTACGCGTGATATACTGTTATCGGTTTAAGGAAACAATGGATGTGTAAAGTCTTCGTAATTTCTTCCTTTTAGCAGCTGTAAAGTTTACTTGAAGACAATAGCCCGAAGCGAGGAATTTATGGGAACAAACCGTATTAGAAATGCGAGTACATTAGGAGTCAAAATAGTAAGTTCTACTCTAATATGTGAGACGTAATAGTCAAATGCGGTGTTTTTAGACGAAATTGAATACAATTTCGATATTCTTATAAAAGCTTAATCTTTTTGATCAAATAGTTTCAACGTCAGACACTTTTATTTTATTTATTGGACTAAGTACCTTGTCAAATACCGAATCGTTTCCACATTATTTCTATGTCGTAAACAGTAGGTACCGTAACTGAAGAAATCTTTTAGAGAAAAACACTGCAGTAGGCTAGGTGAAGACTATTCGGCGGCTTCGTTGTGTTAGTTAATTAACCAACATTAGGTAGTCAGTAATACCTAATGTTTGTTGTGATATATATGTCAAACTAACACTAATGGGGGCTTCGCTGCGACGCTCTCTTTAGTCTTCAGCTAAGTTACTGCAGTGTTTTGCCCTAGCATATTTCTTCGCTCAACGAACGTTCTAATTCAACCATGGTTGGCCATTTCATGATATGGTCAATACTACTATATGATTATGAAATAGAAATATTGTCGAAACGATTCGATATTTGACAAGGTACTTAGCCCAATAAATAAAAAAAGAGTCTGAAGTTAAATAAAAATGCTTTTATGTTTCATCAAATTCAGCCCTTTTTGACGATTTAAATTTTCTAAATTTTTTATATTTCTTTATCCAAAAATACTTGAATATTACAATCAAACAGTATCTGCCAACAAACTGTGGAAACAGTTTGTGAACTGATTACTCTCATTTCTAATTAGGTAAGTATCACGTTGTAACTAAAATATACTTAATATATTTTTCATTAGTAATCATTTTATGCACATAGGCATATAAATAAGTAGGTAGGTACTCTTATTTGAAGGCAGTTACAGTGGATTTACAATGATGTAGTTGAAATTTTAGGAAATAAGCATAATACTCCATACAAGACATTCAAAGTATAGGTACATGTTCATACATTTAGGTAGATAGATACTTTTATTTGAAGACAGATCAGTGGATTTCAATAGAAGTGAAGGTATTTAGTTGTAGATTATAAGAAAACACAACACACTTAAGACATTCAAAGTATAAGCAGGTATACTAATGGTTGGCCAGTTCATGAAATCGTCAATTCTTCGATGTGGCCACGAAATCTACATAGATGTGACGATGAGGTAAAGGTAGGTAGTTTGTGCCTCTGCCACTTCTATGGGAAGGCGTGACGACAGCTTTGCTAACCTTCATGTACTTTGAAGAATCTCTTAATACGTTATCATTTTTTTTAATAAAAGTGACGTGAACGCTCTATTGATACAATCAACATGAAAATATTTATTTTGACTCCGATATTTGTTTATTTGCGATCTCTAGTGAACCCTTTCACCACATTATGTTAATGAAACACGCCAGTACAAATATTTACTTTGTACTCTCGCAAAAAATTATATAGCCTTTAAAGGGGAAATGTTTTAAATGTAAAAAAGGGCTGTATTTCTGATGTGATAAAGTCGATATTCAATTCAGTGGGTGCACCGGAATGCACAAGATGGTGTATTCAGCTGTTGCGACAGAGTAGTTATTTTGTAGTGTGACTATAAATTTTGTATTTAACAACAAACACCACAATTACATCGACTTTTCCCCTGGAGTGGCAGTAGCACGGTGGCGCCCCCGTTCGGCAACTTGTTCAATAGTCCATTTTGAGTCATAGTCATGAAGATATCAAGAAGGTTTTCTCATGATGTCTTCATCACCGTTAGGAAGGTCCGTATATCTCAACATGTATCGCCGAAATCAATCCTGATAGGTTTCAAATGTATGTTTTGAAAGCTGTTCGCGTAAGTCATGTTGGGGTTATGTTTTGAAAGCTGTTCGCGGAAGTCACGTTGGGGTTATGCTTTGAAAGCTGTTCGCGGAAGTGATATTAAGGTTAACCAAACACAGCGAGTTTATTTTACTCGAGTTGACATTTAGAGCGTTTGTTATTTAAATTTGAAAATAATTTATATTGTACCTATATTGTGACGGAACTATGAATGGCTGTTCCTTATTCTGACTCTCAAATTTGATTAACATCGATAAAAAGCGCTACAGCAAACTTGTCCCCATCTCCGCTAGTTTTCCCTCGATCAAAAATCGCGATTGACAAAAAACAATTAGTGCCATTGTGTGCCATTTTTTGTCAAAATTGTTTGACAAATGCGACCTGTAGGCGAGAACAGATGGACAAAGACATTTTTGGCTTATATTGAAACAGGACGCTTCGCTCGTTTATTAATGCGTTTCCCGAGTGACAGACGGCCGTCTAACCACGGCGTCAATAACTTTCAAATAGCATTATAATACACCGGATTGTTACGAAGAGTGAGCAAAGCGTTCCTCAAAATGCCTCCAGTTTTGTCACCGCGCAAACTGCAGGCAGTAATGTATTCCGTTCGATCAGTATGCAAATACAAATCTTCTTAGCGACACTTGGCGGTCCTGTTTGTTTATTTATGGCGCTTGTTGGTGGAAGGGGAGGTTTTACATTATATAAGAGGAGAAAACAAAAGGATAAAATTCAATAGAAAAGTGCCACTTGGAGGAAAATGTGCCACTGTCACTAAATCGCATCGAATCACTCTGACAACATTAATTGGCCACCGTCGCACATTAATCAAATTAGCGCTAACAAAATGCTATCACCAACAAATTGCATACGCAGCATATTGCTTTCGCCAAATAATTTAAACTAATCATCACACCAAATCAAACTCGGATATTCGCGATACGCATTTCAATTCCTATACTTGCGAATCGCATGTTATCCTGAAACCGGCTCCAAAATCATACATGATCCCAGTCCGTGATAATGGTTCGGGCATTTCCGCACTAATATTTTAGGGTGCCTATTTATAAAGCCGTGAATTTGACACCGACAATGATTCTCGCATATTGAACGCGTAGGAACTTATTCGTGACCGGGAGCTGTGTTTTAACTTTTATTACGTATTAACGTGTTGCACCTAGGTTCATTCTCATAAGCGCGAGGTCTCAGGTGCGAGTCCCGGCCGAAAAAGAATTAAAAAGGTCCTAGTTCTTGGTTGTACATTATTTAAACGTCACTGTAAGATTGTCAAAACAGTTAGTTGATAATCTAACTTTTTTTTTCTCGTAGTTGGTCAACTATCGACATATAGTAAACTGTAGCGTATTGGTTACTATATATGACGCGTTAGTTGATAAACTAACGGTTAAAACCATTATATAATAATCTGGTTTAAACTTGAATTGCAAACGAAATACCAGGGCAAACACTGCGGTAGCTTAGGTGAAGACTAGAGGGGGCGAGCGCAGCGAAGCCCCCGAATAGTCTTCGTGTTAGGTTGACATATAAGAACAAAAGAAACGTAAATTCTAACCCTCTCGGTTGGTTTACTATCTGTCCATTATCAACTAACGGTTTTGACTATCTAACTGTGACATAAACAACACAATATTTTCACAACACTACTCTGCTCTGCTACTAACTATGTGGGAGTAGGTTTGATGTCATGTTTGTTTTGTTTTACTTTGTAAACCCAGGAGATTGACTAACAAACAGCTCTCGGCCTGTCAACCGCCCCCGCCTAGTCCTGTTCTCGTGTATATTAAAGCAGCCGCGCCGCTCGGGCAGCCTAATTTGCAATTAATCTGTCCATTATGTAATCCGAATTAGGCTGCAGATCGGAAGAGGGTTAGCTGATATTGAATTTTCATATTTGGCTCCCAGACTCTAGTCGATAGAGCACGGTTTTTACCGTTGTTGTGCTGTTAATCGCTGTGGCGCATAAATTGGATTACAATAATTGTCTATGTTATCGTACTTGTATGGGTTCTAAATGAGGAAAATTGTACCAAACATAAATATTTATGTAAGGTACATGCTTTACTTCTGGCCACATTCTACGAAACCCTGTGTCGTGGTAACCAGAAACAGCGACGACACATACATATAAACATACGACATTTTCACCCGACTGCGGCGAGGAACAAAAGGAGTGTAATATGTTTGAACCGCATATATGTCCGTCCCTATGTTCTCTCGTAACTCCATTGGCTTCATGGCGCAAGTGTTACTGAGCACATAAAAAATTTAGGCAAAAAAATCGGATATTATGCTTAGGCTTACAAAAATATTTTTTCTTTGCCCCCGAGTCCGGTATCAAAATAAAGGGCCTTAAAAGGCAAGTACGGAAATATAAAAAAAATTCGCCAGCAAGAAATAAATGACGTAATTAAAAAATAAATAAAAAACACTACACTAAAAACCACAAAACAAGCAGATAGGACTTAACGTAATAATTATGATTCGATAACATCATAAGAGTACATTATTAATTAAAACTAATTTAAATGCGGACAAAGTAAATGTGAAAGAGTGGCTTTCGCTAGCTTTTAAATTTATTTTAATTAACTACTTGACAATCTATATTTTTTATCGAAACTCAATATTTACGGTTAGTCATAATATCTACTTGATTTTTAGTGTACCGCAGTCGAGTTTTTATTTATTGAAGTAGCGTTTTAGTAGTAGTTATTTAACACAAGTAAATAATACAGAACGTAATGCGGATGTTCTGACAGCGATTGAAAACTTCAAGAGAAAATCTTCACATATCCGTAGCTGCACAGCAAAAGGCTAGCCGCCATTTACGGAAAATTAAAAACCTGGGCGCAATTCTGTTCTTCTGCCGCCCCGTTTAAGAAAAGGTGTGACGCTGTTGGTAAATGGCTTTAAAATTACAAAAAATATTCATCCTACAGTGACCAATGCTTGATTAAAACATGTTTGTATTGTTCAACTCAACATAGAACTAGTGATCAATTTTTACTGAATTTCAACAACACAACACAGAAAATGACGCCACTGAGATACTTTAGGCAGCATTACAGCGCCTAAAACCCTTCGTGTACCCACTCCAGCAGTAAACAAACAGCCGCAGGCGATCCCTCCAGGCCCCATCTTAGTGTGTGCACTGATCACAGATGGCGTAGGGCTGTGGGCTATAGAGGTAGTGACAACCACCACCTGAGTTTATTTATTTCATTATTTACGAACAGGACAAGTTAGAGAACAAAAAGAAACGATTAATTAGAGGATAAATACATGATTACATAAAATCTAACTAATTCCTTACGGCCTTACTGATAACAGAAGTTATTCGCTGTGTAACTTATACAGTGTTTTACCTTGCTATGACATTTTACATTTCCTCAACTTATGAAAAGGACAAAACTCTGTAGTTATAAGTTAAACAGTGAATAACTTCTACTTCCGAGTTGAACGAAGTGAAAATTGGGAAGTATTATAATCGTTAAAAAAATCGAGGTTGAGATTTTGATGGGATAGGTTAACTTAGTCCGAAAAAGTGAAAAATATCAAATGTGTATATATGTGTGTGTGTGCGTGTGTATGTATGCATGTATTGGGGGTTAATTTGTAAATAAATAGGACATTTTTTGGTTTTTGGATAACTTGATTATTTAAGGTACCTGTCAAACAAATTAAACTCATTTATTGAGTTTATTCAAAAACGGGACTAACGATTATTTTCAAACTTCTCGTCATAATACGTCTAATATTATGTATAACATGGCACACAAAAATGGTACCTCCGATACAATATGCACACAGTGCCATATATCCAGCACATTAGGCGGCGCGGCGGGCGGAGTAAGCTCATAGTGCCTGGCATAGCAGAAAGGAGTTGTTTTGTATGGTGTAGTCGATGTTAGGGACATCATTCTGAACTACTTTTAGTATAGAGCAAACTTGATGAGAGCAACTGTATTATCGAAATGTACTGAGATAAGAAAAATAAAGTTGTTCAGAATTATGTTCCTAAGAACCACCTTTTGGCTTGTAACTCCCTTTCTGTTAGAACCTGTATACTTTATCATAGAACTTCTGAAAACGTCTCCTAAACACCTATCACAACGTACACGAATATCCACAAACTACACTGACGAACAATGAAAAAGTTCTAGTGACACAGCACCAAATTACTCCTAAACGGGAAAGGCTAGCTTAATGACGCCGCCTGCAATATTGAAGTGCATTTATCAGCGCATCAAAATATTACCAATTAAAAACGTACTTTTTAATTTATGAAGCTAGGTTCTATGTCTTAGGAGATAATAAGGTGTTTGTCGGCATTTTGTGGGTGGAACTTTTTCATTGCTCGTCAGTGTATTATTTAAATAACAACACCGAAAGCATCATGCCAGAAAGTCAGTACAGGGTGGCCTGCACAATTTATTTTTATTAGTAAAGCCGTAAGGGTATCCCGTATAGAAATTGACATACTAACTGTAGCAAATCAATTTATTTTCAAAATATAATGTATTCAAACAAGAACGTTTCAACATTCTCAAAATTAGCGATAACTGTAATGTTAACCTAAGAAAGTATGTAGAGTAAGAATTTATTCATTACAAATTACACGCCAAATAGAACTTAGAAGATACGAAAAGTAGGCATAGAATATAACACACCTATAATTTGTAAAGTATATATAAGTAAATATAAATAAAACCTATGTAGATATTTCTGTTTTAGGAGATCAAGCTGTCACCAAAGTATTCCTGCTCCATCTTCGCATTGGAAGGCCCTGACATGTTTTCTCGTGCCTCTTACTCTCATGGAAACTGCTCTTATAACTGAGATTTGTATTTTCACTTTCAGCCAGTACACTATTTGAGAATACGCAACCTA
Organism: Argyresthia goedartella; assembly: GCA_949825045.1. NCBI lineage: Eukaryota > Metazoa > Arthropoda > Insecta > Lepidoptera > Argyresthiidae > Argyresthia > Argyresthia goedartella. The sequence goes on along the minus strand of OX463826.1, from coordinate 29,760,079 downwards.
AGAAACAATCACAGACTACTTGCATATAATCACGAGAGTTAGCAATTCTTTGAAGCGTCAGTGCATATTACTACAAAAAAATGACATATGAGCAATTGAATAACCATGTAAAACTTTATTTAAAAAGGGATATTATAATATTTAAGATAACATAAATAAAAAGAGTGCATAGTGTTAATATAACTCAACACAGAACTCGCTTAATATTTTTGTAATTATTTATTTCTGCATATTATTTATATGTGTAAAATGTTATATTTGTTCTAGTTAACCAAAACCTATACTTAAAACAGATCCAAAAATCAATCTGTGGGAGTTTCATCGTCCTGCTTCTCCCACAGTAGAGAACGTTATCCCGGTCCAATGTAGAGAAGAGGTAAAAATGACGTTTTCTAAACTTATGTCAATATTTACGGAAAATAAATAAATTAGAATTTGAATTTGTTGAGCCTCGTCAGCCTGTTTACAATACGGGGTGACATAGTTAAGTTTGGCAATGTTGCGTGACTATCGCGTGACTGTGTGACTATGTGACCGGCATATCAGCGCATATACGGAGATAATGAAGGTTTCCTGGCATATTTCCACTATCGGTAGAACTTCCGTGAATTGTAGGCTCAACTAACGCTTAACATTGAGTATCTTCACAAATCAAACATCTCAGTCCTCAAAACTCACACTTGCAACAGCGACACCGTAAATTTGAATCATCTGCTGTCACGTTTGCAGTTAATTCAACGGTAAACAGTTTCCTCCCGACTTCGCTCCCTTCCGAGACAAGACAAACATCTTAAACGCATAACGCGGTGTGACATCAAATGCACTGCTAGAGGGGACGGCCCACGACGGAATATTACAAGGATATCAAAAGAAATATTTCAGTCCAGTCAAGCGAAGATATTTTTAATAAGGTGGCAGATTTTCGACCTTATATAAGCTTGGGGTACGACTGGTAGAACAAAAAAGATTTGCTTTAGCAGCGTTGAAAATTATAGTGAATAGTAACAACTTTACTCGATAGACCAACTTATCTGGAAAACTATATATTTTTACCAAACAGCGCCCGAACGAAGGCCACCTTTTCCGAGCGTACTTGTAGGACAATCTCCTTAGCGACGACCTGAATGGCCGAGTCGGCAGTGACCCTGCCGACGAAGCCAAGGGTCCCGGGTTGGAGTCCCGGTGGGGGCAAATATTTGTTTGATGAGAACGGATGTTTGTTCCCTAGTCATGTTTGTTTATCTATCTAAGTATAATATTGATCGTTGTCTAGTACCCAAGATACAGGGAATCCTAGTTTGGGGCTAGATCAATGTGTGTAAATAGCGTCCCAGGTATTATTATTATAATTATTATTATTATTAGTATGCGCTACTGCGCAACGGCTTGGCAAATTAATATTATTTGGTTCTTTTCAAGCTAAACGTGGGCACAAAGTTATCTCTTCCATCTCTGTCTGTGTATTGCTTATGAAACTTTAAGAGTTACAACTCCCAGAAATCAAATCATAATTCCGATACTCATTTACATTTGGTGCAATTTCCTATTTCGACTTAGCCCCTATTACGTCAAGCCAGAAGCTATAATCGCTTGTAAACAAAAACTCTGCAAGATCTTGGGTGAGGGGAAGCTTCAGTCTTAACGGTACTCGTTATATTTTACTGTCAACTTATGTGCTTTACTAATAATATTTAGGACTGGAAGAGCCTTCTGACTGTATGAAATCCCTCAAAAAACGTATTTCGGATAGACTACGGGAGGAGGTAACTAAAAAGACGCTCAAGTAAATATGCAAACTAATCTTCAAACACAACAAACACAGGACAAAACAATGGTACCTTTAGGCGCACACGCAAAGTAAACTAAAACGAAAAACATAGCGTCACTATGCATCACGATCAGTTCAGTTCAAAGATTTTTATTCATAATAGCACAAAAAATGAGACTTAATGGACGTCAAAACATAATCAAGCAAGCATAATAAAACATAAAGTAGGTGCCTAATTATTAGTACATAATATATAGGGTGCAATGAATTGGTTTAATGCCAGATGTCGGTGTTCCCGCATGTTCCCATACGGGGTCGCAGAGGCTCAGTTGCACCACCGGCCAGTCAGTTAGCCAGTTAGTTAGTTATTCAATACTCCAGCACAGCGGAGGCTAAAAATTATTGTGTTTCGGCCGTGGGCAAGAGGGCATCTCCATTCTATAACCTCCTTGGCTTCGAGACAAGATGCTAAGAATATTGAATCAGGAGGGGGTCGCTTTGGAATGAATTTGTCTAAATGCATATTTTCCGAATTTCTCGCTTTGGTTATGTTGGAACCATTAGTGACTGTTGGGTATGACGGATCACCTTCATTATTACGGCGGAGGGTAATGGACGTATTACAGATTATGTTACAAAAACGGTTTTCCGTGGGCACTTAAGAATCGCTCGATCGGACAATAATATCAGATCGAGTCATTTCTGTGAAAGGCTCATTTACTTTTTTATTTGGGCTATTACTTGAGCTTTATGGATACAATTTTTTATGAAGACATAGCGTTGGTTTCTGAATTGAGAAATTCACTAGGTATCGTTCGTTTTGTGACATCTGCACAGAGAGAACGATACTTAAGTATTTGATTAGTGGAATTATTCAGAAATCGGAGGATATTTTCAGTATAATCTTAACAAACATCATCAAAACATGGACACATCTCAGCTCGCTGTATGGGAAAAAGCCTGAAGTTACGTTATGTTTGTTAACAATTGTGATTGATCACGCCACCCCAGGCAACAAGTATACTAATATTACTTATTATTAAAATAGTTTTTCCCGCTAATTGTACAAACACAGCCTAGCAAAGGTAAAAGCGTAAACAGAAAGATCTTAATTGCAGATTAATAATTAATAGCGACTAAAATCTCTAGAAGACGAACACAACAGGAGAAGAGAAGAATGAAGAAATTAAAATTTTCACAATATTTCCCCCTCCCCCTCCCCCCCCTCCTCCCCCCCTCTCACTCAGCACACCTACTTTGACTGGGTGATTCTCTACTCGACCCATTACCAAACTCAACTAGTGCTCAGATTCCTATTTTATTGAAATAATAGCCTCATAATTATAGCGTTTAACCATGTCAATGTAATAGCAGCTATTAAATTCATTAGTTGACAATTATTTTTAGAAACATAAACATTCATATACCAGCACACACATTGGATGTGTTGTGGGTACCAGAAACAGTGTCGTCACACACATATCAACATCCGAGACCTAGCGTTTTTTTTTCTTCCTACCCAGTCGCAATGGGCTCCCGGTGCAAAGAGAAAGCGTGGCCGACCCAGGAGAAGGTGGACTGACGAATTGGGTGACTGGGACCAGAACTGGTGGGCGACCGCTCAAGACCGCCAGGAGTGGAAGAAGGGGAGAGAAGCCTTTGCCCAGCAGTGGGACATAAACGGCTTGTAATAATAATAATATTTCCAGCCGGGATTTGAACCAGGGACCTCTGGCTTGGGAGGCAGCTTCGAACCGCTACACCCCACAGGGGTCGTCGACATAACGTTCAGGGGTCTATGAAATAGAACCCTGAACGTTATACCGATGGTTAACAAATGTAACTAGTAGTCGAATCAACAACACCATTTTAGTTAATCGCCGATACAAGTCATCGATGAAACAATTCGCCGAAAGAACGACTCTGACGGCAATTCTTTGCGCCTTTGAACAAAAGGTATGCATACATGGGCGAGAGAGAGATAACACTTCGCTCAGGCGGCAAGAGAACGTGCGATATCTATATTTTAGGGGCACTTTTTTAAGCAGCAGTCAGTGCATTCGGCCACTAGAATATTTATATTTTGACAGTTGAACACCACTCTAACGGTAAGGCCGTCAGTGTTTTGTCCTTTTCATACGTCGAGTAAATGTCAAATGTGAAAGCAAGACAAAACACTTTATAAGTTAAACCGTGAATAACTTCTTTTATTAGTAAGGCCGTTAAGCTATAAATTCTTACACGGCGGCTTTTCTGAATTCAAAAAGTGAACCCATAATCGGAATTCAGAACGCACGGAAATACATACAATTTAGCCATTCTCCACACACATTCATATTTTTTCAGATTATGAATTTCTCAGACAGGCTGTGTACAAAAAATCCGAAATGCATACAATTTAGCTATACTCCACAAACATTCATATTTTTCAGATTATGAATTTCTCAGACAGGCTGTGTTCCGAAATTCCGATTGTGGATTCAGATTCAGATTTCTGTGTCCACTCTAAGAAAGACAATAGACGGGTTGAGACGGGAATAACCAGTTACTGTAGTGGTAACAACACTGCTGTTAAAATATTATACCTGACACTTAGCTTGCTCGAAAGAGGAATGAGGTAAGACACACTTAAAGTAAGTTTGCGCATAGCGTGAAGAAATAGTAGAGATAATAATAATAAAACATTTGATAATAATAAGGCATTTGTGTACGAGCTCGTACATTGCTTCTGGCTCCACACTTGGAATCCCTTTGTTAAAGGAACAGGACATCCAAAACCTGAGTTTTTATAATGTTTGGTTATTTTAAATTAAACTGTAAATAAAAAAAAAAACCCCCAACTCAATAAATGAAAACATAAACAGCTGGTTCAATGCTGTTAACTTTTGAACCACTAAACCGATTTTGATGAAATATATTTCTAAGAACCATCACCTTAAAGAATACTACAAATTAAACCCAACCGCATTTAAATCTGTCTAACCGTTTGAGTGCTACGGTGCCAAAGACAGGCACTAGGCAGACGCTTCAAACTTGTAACAGCTCTCTTTTTCCGTCCGGGAAATAAACAGTGAATACGCAGATAAAACTGAAGAGCATTATTTTTAAAAGCGTTATTACACCCGGGTCGGATAGGTTAAAGCCTTATAGATTGATATTAAATACCAAAGAGTTTCTGTTCACAGAATAACATGTTTTTCGGGTAACTTAATAAAATACAAAAATCACATACAATGATAACTCGGTGTCGAACTTAAAAATATCGGACGTCAGAGATCGGCGCTGTCCTAATCGACATCTGTTGCACGACTATGGCCTTACGTGACGTCACGCGTGAATTTTATAAATTTCAGCCCTCATTAGAAATTTAATTAATTAGTTCACATGTCATATGTTGTGAAATGATATAATTATACACTAAATTATATGATTTCATTAAGTGTCGTCACTTCTGGCTCAAACCTTTATTTGAACACTACAACTTTACCCAGGTGTTCGTACACATGGGTAAAGTTGTACTGTTCAGAGACGTATGGGGTCGTCCAAATGAGTGCGACCCATGTAACCTAGGACACCCCCAAACAGTCTTGTATAGGTAGATAGATATATAGATTATACGGCACAAACACACAATTAAAAAAAACAACAAAATATTAATCAAATAAAATTGTTGAAACAATAACTGTTGCATTATTGTTTCAACAATTTAATTTGTGTGTGTGTTTGTGCCGTATAATCTATCTATCTATCTAATTATACAAAACTGTTTGGAATTTTGGATGTGTCAGATTGCACAATTACAATTTTCACTTAAAAAAATATAGCAGCTGGGGCAACCACGCGTTATTTTGGTTGTGCCGCGATAATGAAATGGCCCTGGCTCAGCAATGTCACAGACGAATCTACTAACAATCTGAAATCTAATGAAAATTAGAGCTAAAAATAAATGAATTGTATATCAATAAGTGGTTTAATTGAAATAAAAAATTGACGTCATTATTGTATTGTATTGTGATAACATTGGAATTATGTCAAAGTCGAAGGGGACAGGGCGGGGATTATTTTCATCACTTGGTGGCAAGGTACTTAAAACTGCCACGGAAAGCTGCACTTCTATGTCGCGGCATTGAGAGAAAAGAAGCAACTCTCTGGGACTTACACCAGTTGAGTTTGTCATAGGAAGTTGTTCTCTTCAGTAAAATCATTTTAAAATATATGTCTTGTCTAGCTTTTATCTGTAAAATATTTGCCCGGTTTAAAAATGGAGTGACGTGCGATCGAGGAGGAATTATGAAACAGAACCTATAGGCATTTTGTACTCTCCGTATGACTTTTTGCATCTTCTGAAATAGGCATGATCGGTATACAGTGATACTCAGTATTCGCAGGTCGATGCTGAGAAGACGACGGATTCTGTAAAGAACTTTTAGCCTATAGAAGCAGTCCTAACAACCATCAGGAGGATTAATAACAAACATGTCCATCGAAACGCAGTTTGTCATCCATGAGAAGAGCAAGGTTTCAGCATCACGGACCCGTGTGATAGTGACTATAGTCACCAGGACCCGTAGATCATGCACAGCTATTGGCTGAATCTGATTTTTGAGCCCAGTACCATGCAATTCGATTTATTTAGGTTGAGGACTGAGTCAGCTGACCATTGCGATATACGGCCCAGATCCTCATTTAAGGCCTCCACTTCCTCAACTCAATGTAAACTTGGAGATCATCAGAAGATAATTGTTGTTAAATATGCAATAAGTGTTGTCAGCTCTGTTTATTAAAAAGAGAAGGGGTCCAAGTATGGATTCGTGTGGCACTCCTCTATCCAGAGTAGCCAGCTGCGACAGTAACTGAGATCCGTTTGTCTTATCCAGCACTAGCCGTTGGCACCGGTTACTAAATAGCTATTAAAACAATGTATGGAAGTAACATCAAAGCCTTATAAATCCAGCTTAGACAGCAGTATTGGAATGTTCGTGTTTGGGATACTTGATTATGTCTGGATATTTTTAAATTGAACATCAAATAAAACTAACCAGACTCCATGGACATAATGATTCTTAGTTTTGCTTCCATATAAATTTGACACATGACTTGTTGTCGACGTGTCACATTTATATGGAAACACGACAGTCGGCGATCACTGTCAGCCATAGTGAACAGAGCCTTACCGAGGAACTGTTTCACTAACTGAGCAGATAGAATATTCAAAAACAAGAAGGGTTGAAATTCCAATGGGAAACCTGGTACTGTCTGTAGAATAATAGCAGCATAGCGTCAGCCAGGTAAATAATCGTTATTTAGTCATTGAGGTGCAGCGAAGACCGTCGAAGCTTTAACCGAATCGTCAGATACCCAGTTTTACTACTGGACTATCTCCAACGTCTGTATTAGCATTATCTTCCGGTAACATTCCGTACCGGTATCAAGGGTTCTCAAACTGTTTCTGATCGAAAATAGGTAATAATAATCCTGTCCTGTTCCGGGACAGTATGATATTTGGGCTAGAAAATATCACTTGCAAATAATTGCAATCTATTCCCGAACGTGTTTTGAAGTAATCAGGGTATTAGCCTCACCGTACGCGGATCACTAAACCTCGCTGCCTGTGGCGACCACCAGCATTTACCGTGTGCGGCCAGGGCATATAAAATGTATGAATAGTTCAGGAAATGGGGGGGGGAGGTAGTTTTGTTTTTTGAGGCAATACGCTACCTAATTATACTTTATTTATCAGTGAATTGTCTTCCATCTAATGGCTTAGGATTAACATAATTTTTTCAACATGGGTCTTACATCATTCATCATCATTGGCAGCTTCTTTCCGCCCACTACTGGGTATAAGCCTCCTCCATGTTGTGCCAACCTCTCCAGTCCTGTGCCAGTCAAATCCAGGTCTTCCCCGCGATGTTGATAATATCGTCGACCCATCTGGCTACCGGTCGACCCACGCTCCCTTGTCCTTCTTTCGGCCACCACTCGGTCAGGGATCTACTCCACCTGCTATCATCTCGCTTCGCCAAGTACCCTGCTTACTTAAATTTGAGCCTAAGGATACGCTTTACGACATCTTGGACCCTAGTCTGTCGACGTATCTCGACGTTTCTGATTCTAGGAGTGTGATGCCTAGCACCATGGATGGATGGATGGAATGCTCTATGGCTCTTAGGGCTTCCCTCATTTGTTTCACAATTTCCTTCGTAAGCTTCCATGTTTCGGCAACATACGTCATTGTAGGCAGGACACATTGGTCGAATCGCTTGGTTTAAAGGCATTGCGGTACCTTTGATTCCTGAATATTATCTCGAGTTTCTTGAACGCTGCCCAACCAAGTTGGACTCTCCTGGAGATCTCCTTAGCCTGGTGCTCTCTGTCAAAAGATAGAATATGTCCAACATAGACATAATGATCAAACACCTCTAACGTCTCATCTCCGACAGTGATGTTGGCAAATGAGCCGTCAGATATGTTTGTCATAATCTTAGTCTTGGACATATTCATCTGCAGGCCAATTTTAAGAGAAGCGCTATAGAGATCTTGAAGCATGCTTTGGAAATCTCCAGGGTTGTCGGCGAACAGAATGATATTGTCGGCAAAGCGGAGGTGTGTCAGGAAGGCACCGTTGATGTTAATACCTTGATGTTTCCATGTAAGCGTCTTTACTTTGTCTTCTAAGACGGCTGTAAAGAGCTTAGGTATTATATGGTGTCTCCCTGACGCATATCATTAGGTATACTATTAGGTATATCTCTGCCTACCCCGTATTAAAAATGTAGAGACGTAAAGTAAACATAAGCACGTGGTCCAGAAAGTATTGAATGAAACGAAAGGTGTTAAGATAAAATCATGCAACAAGCAATAGCTAACAATTATGTACCCTTACGTCCGATTTAATCGTCGAAACAAATTTGAATTCGAAATTGGAAAGAAGTCGAGCGCAGCTGGAGAAAACTTGTAGTAAAGGATATATATATAAATAGCAAGGTAAGAAACAACAATAGAAACGGATATCTAGTTTCACTTTATTCAACTTTTATCCCGGTAAGGTGTTAATGGGGCTTAGACTTCAACAACCTTTGTCTTCTTGAAAGGAAATTAAAAAATATGCAGAGAATCCTTCGAGAATCTTCCCGCGTGAGGACCTCTTTGTTGCGGTTTTTAAAGGTTCCATTTATAATACAAGGAGAGTAAATAATGATACTGTTTCAACGAGAAAAGTGCTCTGAGGAAATAGTTTTTTGTGAAATACCTACAAAGAGTGAGCTAACAGCGACGTAATTAGAATGCGCTTTGAAATTATTTGAGCCACAGTTTTAAAATAAAAAGTTTAAATTGGGTTCTGCGATTGAACATATTGTAGCATCACACCTTTTGTTATACGGGGTGTGCCTGTGCTCAGTGCAAATACGTATTTCCAGGTATTAAATATTTATTTTTGCAAGACAAGGCTAGCCCATCTGCAGACACGAAGGTTTCTTCCCAATTTTGTCAAATGGGTAAAAGGAGACACAGATGAACACCGGTACAAGTGTTAGTTTTTTTTTCGACTTAGCTAGGCTAGATAATTTTTTTTGTAATAGGTTTGTAACCTGAAAAAAATGATTATTATTTTTATTATTTATTAGTACCATATTCTGAGGTTGTAGTTAGTCACCTTAAGCATCAAACAATCCACACGACACCGTTGTCGACCAAAGTGCTATGACATATTGCACCCCAACAACTAGTAGGAATGCTAAATATTGTACATAGTTAGGATAATTTAATTACAAAATATATACTTTCAATACCCATCGATGTTTTTATACTGGTATCACAAATCCCGCTAAAAGGTGATATTTTGTAGAACCATTACACGCTGATTGTACACACATTACGGCAATAAGCTTGCTTCTGTCACGCAAAATTTATTATTGAATATTTGGCTTAACGGGTAAAGTTTATACTAACGCTCAGTGGATCCACTCTAGCTATCCAGCGAAAATGGGAGTAAATCAAGCGTGTGAACAAAAAATAGCATCCAACAAAAAACATTTGAACAAAAAACCCCCGAAAACCGTCGGAAGGCAATTTTTCATTAGAACAAAGAGTGGAATAATTGAGTGTCGGGAACTGAGTTAAAAGTTGAAATAGCGGGATTATATACGCATCGCTCGTCGCGGGGATTCCCCGTTTTATATATACCCAGCCAATTGTGGATACGTAGGAACTCTGTTAAAGTGAGTGATGAGGACTGCAGGGCGGTCTCTCTACTCTGAATGATTGAGCATATTTTATGTTAACTGTCTTTCGCAAATAAGTCCAAAAAATTAATGGTTAAAAAACTTGTACATGCAGGCACATTTGCGATCGTACTACAAGTGTATTGTAGTGCGATCGTCAGAACTAGAACTAGCGATGTCTCGGGCCGTAATAATAATCCGCTCTCAGCTCTAAAGGCTATCTCAAGCGCGTGAAAATGACAGATTTCTTATGGCGAAACCGACATTGTGTTCTGCTATTACGGGTCTCAGTCATTTGAACATTCGACTCTTTGTCAAGCTTATATCCAACAGTTACAGAAATAGCGAGGGCTGTGATGTCGACAAGGTCCCGACTCATTATCATTATTTTAAAGCCCCTAACGAACAAATGAGAAAAACCGGTCAAGTGCGAGTCTGACTCGCGCACGAAGGATTCCGTATCACCGCACAATGGTAGGGAATGTTCTGGAGTGAATAGTTTGGATTTTATTTAGCAAAATGTTGTTTACAAAGTTATTGGTACTTTCACACTTCATGTACCTTACCAGGTTCATTCGTAAGTTTTTATGTGGTATTGGAAGAATTATTGTATGATGGGAGCCCTCTTAAATGTTTATTTTATTCTGTTTTTTAGTATTTTTTGTTATAGCGGCAACAGAAATACATCATCTATGGAAATTTGAACTGTCCAACTATCACTGTTCATGAGATACAGCCTAGTGACAGACGGACAGACAGTCAGACAGACTGCGACTGCAGAGTCTTTGTAATAGGGTCCCGTTTTTACCTTTTGGGTACGGAACCCTGAAAACTGCGGCCAAATCTCCGCTCTAACGTAATAAATTCGGAATGAAGCGTGTTTTGTGAGGTAATAGTACAGTGGGAATACAGTCTTTTTGCTCTCATTGCAACTTAATTCTGCCCACTAAATTATCACATTTTCTGAAGATGTTTTGTTACTCAATCACACAAAAACTAAGGAATAGATTTGGATGACAGAGAGTTCTTAACCTGGATTAGGATAGCCTCTGCACAACATTCCAAATATAGTGACATTATAACAGCTGGTCGACACAATATTCTGTCGGCTGCCATTCGGTCAGAGATCTACTCTTCACCTCGTTTTGAAGATGTTTAAGTATGCAAGTAAATAGTTTATCAAACACACATTTATAAATATTTTTGTATTTTGAGTATGACTCGAAAGGTACATGACTTCTATGAGTATTATTTTTATATTCCAGTAATATCGACGGGCAAAAGGCCCAGCAGAACGTGGCTTTATGTTACATCTACGTAGCTACTTTATAAAATTCAATAACAATGATTCCCTCCCACGTTTCCCCAGCCAATTCACAGTGATCATTGGAGGAAACTTTTTTAATATAGCTGATCATAAAGTTCGATCGCTCCTCGTCTTGTCTGATCGACTTTTGACACATCTCAATACAATTGTCGTATATCTCAAATCTAATTTAAAACAGAAACTTCAAGAATTATATAGGTTTTTTCTTTTATGGGTTGTAGGGGCGTAGATAAAGAACTAAGGTACTTTTAGTAGTAATAGATTTTCATTTACCGTTTGGTATTGTAATAAGTAAGTTCCCGATTCAAAAAGGGGTAAAACAAGGAGACCCACTTTCCCCAAAACTCTTCACGGGCACTTTAGAAGAAGTATTCAGAAAAGTATGGGAACAGAAAAGCATCGAAGTTGGCGAAGCAAGGTTGACCAACCTTCGTTTTGCCAACGATATCGTGTTATTTTCTCGTTCCGCAGGAGAGCTACAGTCCATGCTGCAAGAAGAGAAGTGGCAAGTCTCGACTGCGGGACTGTAGGATTGCGGATGAACATGTCAAAGACGAAGGTCATGACATATAGCACTGAGCATACAGTGGAGGTGGATGGGTCAGGAATTGCATATGTCCAAGAATACATCTACTTGGGCCAAATAGTCTCCTTCCAGAGCAGACAAGACAAAGAGGGCGAAAGAGGAATTGATAATGCCTGAAGGAGCTATTGGTCCATGAACGAGGTCATGAAGGGATTACTTCCGTTGTCTCTATAACGAAAGCTCATGGACATGTTGCATTCATACCATCCTTACCTACGGTGCTCAGACTTGGTCTTTGACTGACATCCAAAAGTCTAGGCTCGAGGATTGCCAGCTAAATATGGAGCATTTTATCCTGAGGGTCCGATTGGTGGATCGAGTCAGGAATAGTGAGATACGCTCCAGAACTAAAAATAAAGGACGTAGCGGAAAAAGCAGCTGAATTGAAGCGAGACTGGGCAGGCCACGTCGCCCGTATGCAACCAGACCAATGGGCCAAACTAACAACTCTCTGGATCCCAAACGCGAAAAGGGGACGTGGTCGACCCAGGAAGCGCTGGAGTGACGAAGTGAGGTACCAAGACAACAACTGGTGGGAGGTAGCCCAGGGGCGTGAAGAGTGGAGGAGGGGAAGAGAGGCCTCTGCCCAGCAGTTGGATGATTTAGGCTAATAATAATAATAATAATAATAATAATATTGTAATAAATGTCTGATTCATCATCATTAAGTATTTTTTAAGGTTTCTGTGATTTCGCTATAAAAGCAGAGGAGCAAAGTTAGAAACAACAAATTTAATCTAAAATACCTGTTCACTTTAAGTCACTATATAGTCTTAAACAAGAAATCATGGACCGTCCGTTCCCTCCTTGCGGCTTTTCCAGATTTACCTTTTAACTGTTAGTAAACGGAGAGAACTTGCAAGGATATTTGGAATATGCCTGTTCATAGCCTTACAACAACAATCTGGTAACAACATTTGTGTCGTACACCAAATTTGGAAAACATAAATAACACTATAAAGCTGCCCTGCGCTGAAATGTGAGACATAGTTGCAATAAACTTCACATAACCATGAGTATTGGCGCTGAAGAGAAGATTCTATGCCCAGCCATGACTGGGAATCAACCCACTATACAATGTAGGCACGATGGACGATATCAAGTATTACTTAATGTAAGAGATTTGGATGGAGTGGCCAGCGTAGAAGTGTTGATGCGCTTGGCGACAAACAATGAGGGGTATGGAGAGATGACCACCAACCTACAATGGTGGAGAGTCACTGTTGTTGCAAGCCAGATCTCGGCCCTCATAATGCATAAACCAACAGCCCAGAATGTCGCTTCTCTAATTAGCCAATCAGGATGGGTAATGGCTGGAGTTGAGCTAATGGCAGGCGTTATACAAATTTCCCTAAATTTTGTGCCTGAAGCCTGTTTAAACTTCCGCTGTTTATTTCAATCGGTCAACGGAGAGCTTGATGTTGTGATTTGACAGGTGTATTTAATTACGTAGTATTTGTCAAATTAATGTTCTTTCTATGGCAAGGAAAACTCCCATATTCATTTTACTTAACTTTACTGGTAAATAGCAGTTTAAATCTTCAGTTTCTTCATCACAAATCGGGTTTTCGAAAGTGTGCGGATTGAGTGAGCATAAGAAATTATTTGTAAAACCTTAAATATGTTACTAGGTGATCTAAAAATTATAAAGGTAAGTTAGCGTAGGTTTTACTAAAGACTAGTAAATAAATATTCTATGTTAAATTAATACATTCACTGATTTCGGTGGTAGTTTGTGAGAACTGAGTGAGCGCACATTTATAAATGTATATTTTGTTTTATCTTTTTACAAATGAAGAGATTACTTTTACAAATGTTTTAGAACTTTTACTAAATGAACAGCATTTTTTCATTTTTTTTAGAAGGGTGCTCACTAAATCCACACGCACACTATTTAATTACGTTATATTTGTGAAATGAATGTTCTTTCTATCATTCCTTCGAAACCTTCACCAGTTACGCCACCATCAATTTTATTGTTTACAAAAAGGAATTCATTCACACAATTCAAAAAATTTTGCTCCATTCTATTGAAGCCTTAGAAGATTGCCACGCAATAGTGTAGATATGCAATATCACTTCTATCGCGTTCATGTTTGCATCAATACGTTTCGTGGTCGAGCGATATCGAACGTTCCTTTATACGGGACTGTGTGTAGTGCCTTTACATATCTGACTGCGTGAATATATAGAAATAGAAATAGAAATAGAAATTGTTTATTTTGCCTTAGAAAAAAAACAAAACTGAGGAAAGCGAATGCGTAAGTAGGTATATAAGGCAATGTATAAGTATGTATATATATGTTCATATGTTGGATACTTTTCTAAATGAACATAAAAATATTATATAGAGTCACGTCATTTCTCATACGGGATGGTTGAGACAAAATTGTACCCACATTTAGCCAGATATTCAAAACTCTATTTTGTGTGACAGGGATCGCCTTAGCTTAGGATATTGAAGGTTTCTTCACAATGTTTTGCATCCCGTTAGAACGTCTGTATTTCAAACGGCGCATTTTTCCAAAACAGTGTTTTGTAAATCTCAATTTACCCAAAATAGTGAGTTTTATTGGTAGGTGGTTTCTTTACTATCTTGTTAATCATGAGTGCCCGCATGCAATCGCGAACGTTTATATGTAATTTGATTATTTTTAGTCGATAGAAAAGTCTCCCGAATTCATCAGAAATCGGTATTTGAAAAAAAAAAACACCGCATTTGAATTTATGTAATTGCTATTTATATTGTTATTTATTTATATATGGCGTGTGCTCGGATGATGGCGTGTGCTCGGATTATGACGTGTGCTCGGATGACGGCGTGTGCTCGGATGAGACTCGCGAAGCCGAACTTGGCTTTGAACTTGCGGCTGCAAATGTTGCACTGTAACTGTCCGATTGTGTTGTAAATGTAGTTGTGGGAGATTTTGGGACGAGTTTTTCGGGCGTGGCGCTAAGCGTGGTCTTCAAGAGGAACATCTTCGAACTTTTCAGTTCCTGATCTGTTTGCCTTTTATCACTCTTGTCTCATCAAGGCATTTCTGTCCCACGTATTATGAGACAAGCTACGAGATGTTAGATGTCTGTTTACGATATCCTTGGATTGGAGATACTGTCCACATCCGGCTTACGTTTTCTAAAGCACAGCTTAGAGTTGTACCGATTCAGGCAATCGTGAGGCATCTTCATTTCTTATTCAAAAGCCGCAGCAAAACTAGCAGCAATATTGGACTCGAGTCTATAAACTTAACATCGCGTATCAGAGTACCGAGGTACCGGAACATTCACACCTCTTCCAGCGGCTTTCGATCGAACATCAGCCTTCTTTAACTTTTGCATTCCTATTCCGCTAAAAGCAATCTAAAGTTGAAACTTAAGTTTCGATATTAGGGTGCCCAGCCTTATGATAAATTACTTATCTCATTGGTACATGGTCAGCACAGGATTTCGGATCCGCATCTCCTCAGTGAGATGAAAAGCGAGCATGAAACCCTAGGATCATGCAGATTAAAGACCTAGACCACAGAGATTATTCTTATCTGTCAAACCTGCATTTGACATTTCCTTATCAAAAGACAACACCAGCATGGCTTTAAGCGGTAGCCAAAGTCGACTAACAGTTTTTCATCCCAGCCTGAAATACATTATAATATAAACCTATGACAATACAGCCCGCGCCTGAAAATACAACACCTAAACTAAAATCACTTTGGTATTATTGAATAAACCGTTCCCGCCTTATGCCCGTCTGAGACGCATCGAATATAAATTAATAGCAATAAGAGGCAAGATGGCTCAGCTGGGCTGTGTCAACACAACAGGAGACGCGATACGCGTGTGGCCACGAGAGTGAGACAGAGCTATTCGACCGTTCGTCAATTCATTCATTCATTCAATCTTTTTTTTTTATTTAGAGAATATAATTATTTTCATGTTTGACTTTTATTTACACAGAACCGCACGACTACCAGTCGGCAGACCACCAGCCAGATGTACGGATGACATCATCGCCATGCAGTTAGGCAGTGGATACGGGAGGCTGAGGACCGGAGTGGATGGCGTGGTAAAGAAGAGGCCTATGACCAACAGTGGGCGAATGTGGTCTGATTGATGATGATGATGATGAAGATGACGTTTATTATTTCATTATATTCTTAGAGCAAGGGAAAGAGAAATGGATTCATATTCTTTAATACAGCTGTTACTCAAAGTAATAGACTATTTTAGCTATGCTGTCACTTCTATCGCTCGACAAATTACAGCGGAAAGTGCGAAGCTTCCGATATTTAAAAAAAAAAAAACATGAAGGAAAGAAAAGTAGGCTGTGTTGCAGTGCACAAGTTTCTTGCGCTATTTCTGCTCCGCTGCCGTCATACGTTCCAAAGCGGTAGTAGTGTTTATGCTTTATATAAATTCAAATGCCGTTCAAAAAGTGTTTGTAAGAATCTTTTTTGAATTAAATATTTTGATGTTTTGAAGTTTGAAGTTTGTGTTGTGGGAAGCAGAAACAGCGAGAGACATTCACAACATCAGCACATAGGTTCTAAACTGAAGGGTTTGCCTCAAAAGGTGTTGCATTCATTATTTTACATCTTGTATATTTTTATTTTATTTTACTTTATAAGGACTCTCAACAAAAGTTACAATAAATTAATTTTAGGTACATGCTATACTTAAGAAGTAATTATACTTCTAATTATAGGGAACCACAGTGGAAATCCAGCTCATAAGATAATAATATTACCTATAAATGCATATTAAAGTTAATAATATGATATAAATTTTATTTTTAATTTTTAGTCGATACTAGTTTGTTACTACAGAGACACGTCTTAACTTATTCTTGAAAATATCTACGGACTTATTTTTAGAGAGATGTTCTTGTAGATTAGTGCGGCTGTATGGCTCATTAGGAAGAGGTCCTAACAGTCGTTCCAGGCAATTGGATGCCAAACCTACTCACCAATTGGTAACAGTCAGTGCCATTGTTCATTATTTTAAATAGGAAGTTCATATCAAGCATAATTCTTCTTTTTTTTTCAGAGGTATCACCTTAAAGAAGTCAAGGCGGTCTTGATGAGTTTGTTTTTCTGGCCAGTCCTGTATGCAAGGTGTTATAGCAGTTTTTTTTGTAACATTTCTATTCTATTATCATATATCTTATAGTTAATATTTCACACCAGAATG
Organism: Argyresthia goedartella; assembly: GCA_949825045.1. Taxonomy (NCBI): domain Eukaryota; kingdom Metazoa; phylum Arthropoda; class Insecta; order Lepidoptera; family Argyresthiidae; genus Argyresthia; species Argyresthia goedartella. Next base: position 29,742,986 of record OX463826.1, on the reverse strand, counting down.
CAATGCTCAAGGCGACTTCTCACCAGAGAGTTAAATAATGCGAGGGTAATTTTTGGCATCTTGAACTCCTTAGAACATCTCAAGACAAAGCCAAACGACTTGCTTGCTTCTGTGGTAGTGACCTTGTCAATTTGATCATTCAAATTAAGATGACAGTTTAAATAAACTCCCAGGGTTGATAATGATATTGCATAGGTAGACACACATTTTATTGATTTAACGAGTTAATTTTATATGGATGCACTTTTTGGGGTTAAGAGACATTTTTTTTAACACACCAAGCAGATACATTATCTATATCTTCTTGGAGGAGTCTGACGACGTTTTCATTTTTAATAATCCGCATGATTTTCAGATCATCTGTTTGTAAAGAGATAGAATTTAGAGTGAACAACTGATGTTATATCATCATTGAATATATTAAAGATAAGAGGTCCTAGATTTGATCCGTGAGGGTCTCTCGAAGAGGCCACATAGTAATCGGATTGATCGCTGTATAATACCACTTTGGAAACTCTTCTATCTAAGTAAGGTTGAATTGAATTGAATTGAAGGTTTGCACCATTCTAATAACGAACCTGAGGTGCCAAAAGAAGAAAGTTTCTGCAGCAATATGCAGTGCTTTTGTCCACTGCTTCTGATAAGTCTGATATAAGATAAGTATTTGTCGCATGTAAGGGTGCATGCAACCGAGTATATATCAATAATCGGTCAAGACGGATCGGACCCGCACACGAATTTTATCTCCAACAAGACATTTCTTCCAGCAAACCTAATTAAATATGCAAATGAAGTGTATAAGCTACTTACCAATATATATATAAAATACTAATATATACAAATAATATATATATACAAATATAATAATAATATAAACAAATACATATTAGTTCTTAGCATGGAACAGAAAAATAGTGTTCTTTCAAAAAACTTTAATAAATGATTAAAGTCGTTAACGAGAAAAGAAGTGTAAATTGACGGACTGTCTTTGTTGGCGCTCTGGGGGATTTGTTCCAGAGACTGATAGCTTGTAGTTTCAACTCATTTTCTTGAGGGCAGTATCATATTGAGGAGTTATAAGTAGTGACCGAATGTTAGATTTCCGTGGCCTATCCGAAGACAGAAAAAACCGGCCAACCGCGAGTCGGACTCGCGCACGATGGGTTCCGTGCCATTATCGATTAAAACGGCAAAAAAACACGTTCGTTGTATGGGAGCCCCCCTGAAATATTTGTATTATTTTAATTTTATTTTTTAAAGTGAATATATAACTAAATATTCTGTGAATATTTCAAGCGCCTACCTGTTGCCGTTATCAATATCGATCTAATACAATAAAAAAAACCTTTGTTGTAGGGAGCCCCTTAAATTGTTAGTATTTTTTGTTATAGCGGCAGCAGAAATACATCATCTGTGAAAATTTCAACTGTCTAACTGTGACGGTTCATGAGATACAGCCTGGTGACAGACGGTCAGCGGAGGCTTAGTAATAGGGTCCCGTTTAGCACCTTTTGCGTACGGGACCCTAAAAACGAATCAATCCCTTAAGAAGCTGAATGAAAGAGAAGAATGTTTTCCTTAAGAGTATCGCAGCCCGCTACTTCCGTAGCCACCAGTAACAAGCAACAACGCTAGCATAAGCTGCAGTTGCGTTGACAGAAAATATATCCAAAGAATGCAACCGTCGGTCCACACAATGAGAATGCGGATAGGCTGCGCTTCGGACAAACAGACCGAGATTGGATTTCCAAGTGGAGATTTGGGTTTCACATGCTTATCACAATATACGGCCATGGTCTAGTAATAACACGCTCGCCTGTTATGGAACAGATGTGGGTTTGAATCCCGTTGCGGGCTATTTGTACCAATGAGAGTTTTCCAATTCATCAAGAACAATGTCGGGTTGGCGACTGGCCCGACCCTTCACAACCCGCACTGAGCCAGCGTGGTGGAGTTTGGCTCAATCTTACCCGAATCCGGGTAAAGGCCTGTGCCCCCATGGGTGGCGGGGGACATTAATACGCATTGTTTCACATTATTCGGACTTAAGGAAACTTTCATATCCCCATTAATGGCGAAGGGCTGAAACCCTGTAACCTCTATCACGCAAAATGGAACTTGTACGAAATAGTAAGTAAGCAATCTACGTCGTCGCCTTTACTGCAATAAAACGCCAAATAAAACCTAGTTTTATGAAAACTTCTGAAGCAATCCACTAAATTGGCATTCCGTCGGCGAAGGCTTCATAAACATACGAGTTCCGTAGGCACGGGCGTGAAACATTATGTGAGAAGGACCGCCACTTTTATGACTGCGGATCTCTGAAGTCATTCACGGACCAACCGTTTACCGGTAAACGATACCGGTATTTTTGGAAAACGTGATCTTTTGTGTTATGATACTACAGTAAACTTGAGCAAAATTAAATTAATAGGCTAGTTAAGAGCCTCTACAACAACAACCACATAGCGTCACTCCTATTTCCATACGGGGTGGCAGAGGCACAATTGTGCCCACGTCTAAAATGTTCAAGAAAATAAAAAAGTACAATTTCATAAAGAAAACAAAGGGAAAGATTCATTGCAGTGGCGAAAAATTACATCACATCTTGAATCAAACAAATCTTAGTAAGATCTGGTAGAGGCTCAAGTGTGCCCACGTTTAACCAGAAACAATATTAAATTAAATAAAAATTTAAAACTATTCTGAAACTATTAGAAGATGTCTGGGATTACTGATTGGATTGCGAGTCAGGATTTGGATCACATGTTACATGGTCTATTAAAGGACTGTCGGTAAAGTTGGTAAAGAGAGAACACATGTCTTAGTTTTGCCCATTTGAACAAATATGGAGCGGATAACCTATGAAGATAGAGTTTAGTTCATTATATAAATATTTCTAAAGTAGAATTAACTCACTCAGTATTCTGATAAGCATATTTAGTTTTTTTTTCATCTTTGTTTATATGTGTCTTTCCCGCACTATACAAAAGACCTTCAACCAGCAGTGGACTAAAGGCTGAAATGATGAAGTAAGTCTGTATATATAAACATACTTTTACGGAACCTCCGGTGTGTTAGTAAAGCTGTCTTGGACATTTAAGCTTGTAATTAAGATTAGCCCAGTCATCACCCCATTACGTTCCAATTCACCCAATTCGAAACCGTTGTGATAGGATTCCAAATCTTAAAACCTCCACAAAAACTAACAATAAAAAAATTAAACCCGATTTAAAAAATTCAAACTCGGCTAGATTCAGAACAATCAGACGGCGCCGACTATACAAATAGCCGGGTATTCAACATAAGCTACTCCAATTTCATAATATTTTAGTCGCTATGCCGAATAGAATAAGCAACTTATGGATGCCAAAAGGTGTCGGTTATCTGGGACGTGGTTGTTTAAATAGCCAGCGAGTGTTGACTCGAGGGGCTCAATCGAATAATTGACAAATATTTATATAAAATAATTAGCTTACACAACGGACGGACGGGCAATTGTCGAAGGGATTCGGGTTAGGTATTTTTTTAGCGAGTTTAAAATCCGTTGGATTGGCGTTAATTATTTTTCATTATGTTTCAGAGCTGAAACAATTGTAAGACGTACCTCCAATTTCTGAATTGATAATTTCACTGATCAAATACTTAAGAATCGTTGTGCCTCGGCAGATGTCACAAAAAAGAACGTGACAGAACGATTTTTAAGTATTAACTTAATATTTGATTTCTGAGTTGAGAAATAATCAGAAATCAGCTCATAGTCATTTAAATAAATCCAGAAGTTTGCAGTTTTAAAAAGAGATGGCGAAAGGCACAAAGGAATCATGAATCTTTACTTTCATTTTCACGTATATTATATCAAATATACCACGGCCATAATATATCATTAAATACTATAATTTGATGTCAAAAAACGTGGGTTTCAACTGACAGTTGACAGTTTGGCGCAAAAACAGACCTTCAGCGGAAGGTACGTTGTAGCTGTTGCCAGTACGGGACAGAGCTATGTCAATCTCTTTCTTCATTTTTCGCATCGAAAAGTAAAGGGAGACGGACGCATAGCTCCGTCGCTTACTAACAACAACTTTTATGTCACTTCCTCTGATAAGGTGTTTTAAAACAAGTGCTGTTTGTCGTTACTTTAAATTTATATTTTTTGTTGAAAATCAATAGAAGTAAAACCTTTCAAAAGAGGGGCCTTTTATGTTTAAGGTCTCAACATGTCATTAAATGTGATAAACGAAGTTTCTCTATGTTGATTTTTAGGGTTCGGTACCCGAAGGGTTCCAAACGGGACCCTATTACTAAGACTTCGCTGTCCGTCCGTCCGTCCGTCCGTCCGTCTGTCACCAGGCTGTATCTCAAGAACCTAGCTAGCTAGAGAGTTGAAATTTTCACAGATTATGTATTTCTGTTGCCGCTATAACAACAAATACTAAAAAACAGGATAAAAGAAATATTTAAGGGGGCTCCCATACAACAATTCTTTCAATACCACATACAAACTTATGGATGCACCTGGTTACGTACATGGAGTGTGAAAGTAACCGCACCACTAACTTTGTAAACAATATTTTGCTGTGTAAAATCAAAACTATTCACTCCACACCATGGCTTCCATTGAACGGTGGTACGGAACCCTTCGTGCGCGATTTAGACTCGCACTTGACCGGTTTTATTCAGTTTTACCACGTTGATATCTATGAACGTAAATAGCGGTACTTATCTTCAACACAACACATATATGAAGCAATTGATTTGCTGGAGAAAATCTATCTAACGGTTTACGTACGCGTTTATAATGTTTATAGAGTCACGTGTTGCTTATCTAAATATGTTTCTGTATTTGGTTTTAGCGAAATAAGTTGTACTTTCTATCGATCAAACATTAGTACAAACCACAGATATCGAGAGATAGGTTGAGGGGCGTGGCACGTGCGAACAAATGTAGCTCCGACAGGTTAGATATTAAAAATTCTCGGTAGTCACCGGGCGACTGCAGTGACGAATTCATTTCCGTTGTTTTTCGAAAATGCCGACCTGTGCAATACTCACGTGCAAAAATAGAAGCGAGATTGTGAACTCCAAGAACGCCGGTGTCACATATCATTTGTAAGTCTCATTCCAAATATTATTTCTTCTTAAAACACAAGAAATAAACATTATTACGAAAATAAATCATTCGCGAAAAATTCGTCACGAATTGACATTAAAGTGACAATGTCATGTTGTTCTCGCTAAGTTTACTATACATTGCTTGTTTTGTATCTTAATTTCACTACTTATTGCCACACTTAACTAAGTACGAAAGCAAAGATGCATCGTGATACGGAGGCGAACTGTTACACGCACACAGAGACGACATAGTGATGGGGATAGTGATAGCTGAATTATGTTTTTGAATCGATAGATTTTATCATTCCGCAATTACTAATATAGTTAATGTAATAATATAGTTATTTTATTACTCATAATACGTAAGTTTATTGTTAGTTATTCCAATGATTGCCAAACATGCAGCTTAGATTTTAATTTTGTTTAAAACCTCGCCCGCCGAAGGATAATGGGGTGTTATAAGTAATGATCGGAAATTCCGATGCTTTGTCAGGTCCGAAGAGTTCACAGTTATTCTACCTTCAGATACCTCTTTGCCTCTCTTTCTAGCTGTAAGGATTCTGTTGAAAAAAAGAGGCAAAGGGGTCTCGTATGTCGTATAAATATGTCGTATTTACAAACAATTAACTATTTTATTTATAGAACCCGGCATTGTATACGACTATCTATACCAGTGTCTATAAATTATAATCGATCGATGATACACGCTGTCCTTGCATTGTCCCAACACTAGCTCGACTAGCTAGTATACCTGCGGTAGTGTGGGTGTGTTCGGACGATAGGTGCATGACATTGCACTGACCAATAAAAGCGGAGGGATTGATGTACGAGTGGTGTAAATGTAAGCGTGTTCTTAGTTTTCGGCGACACTGGTTCCGATACAAGCTTAGCGCCAAGGGCCTATCTCTCGATATCTGTGGTACAAACTGACGTTTTAAAGTACCCCTTGCAATATGACCTCACGGATCTACAGGATATAACAGAAAGGCATTGTCATATTTTAGGCGGTTGTCAGGGACTTCATTTTGAAAAAGTTCACTATTCAACCATTTTGATCAGAGCAGCTTTGTTTTTCACTGCTTCATACATTTTGGTTCAGGTGGTCAGCTGATTTGTAATAGAAAAGTGAAAAACATTATTGCTCTGATCAATCAAAGTGAAAGTTGTACAGATAGATGTCCTTAACAACCCTCTTAATATGACTTTCCTTTCTGTTTCACTCTGTATAATTCCCTGTATATACAGCCCACAAGTCTTGCTACAACAGCCTACCAGAAGAATATCCTACCGATGTAAACACATTCCCCTAGTACGGGCGAGCGTGTACCAATAAATTATTTAAATGCATCTGAAACAAGAAATCTCATAAATATCAGAGTGGCACATTCACCCCAGCATCAACATTGTATGTGTTTTAAGTTCTGTTACTATTGTTTTATCAATAATTAATAACAAGTGTCTTGATATAATATTTGTTTTGTGCTCGTTTTGATCATTTTCATCATAAAAAAATTAGTTTTTCACATTGTATCACATAGTGGAGACTTTTTGTACCTTTAATTACATTATTACGGAAATAGAAATAAAGATTTGTCTCTATAAAGATCATAGTTAAGCAATGTTATTCAAAAGGTAGAAGACAACGGCGTTAAATCTGATGCATCGGGTGTAAAAATCGGCGTTCCACAGGTTACAAGGTACAATCTGCTTATTATTGTGGAGAAATTCACTGACATAGTATTGCTTGCTCAAGATACATCACTGGTCTTCAAAATTAAAATACAAAAAGAAGATTTCGATGATGTTTATGATGAATTATTAAAATTTATGAATTGGTTCACAGATATTAATTCTCAACCAAACGGGTAAGACAAAGTTTATCAGATTCTCAACTTCAAATGTCAGGCAAGTTAAGACCAGTTTCGTATTAGACAGCTTTAAGTTAAAATTAGTAAATGGCACGAAGCTTCTTATAAAAACATTGATAGGAAATTGCAGTGGAAGGCCCACACAGATAAATCAGCTGGTATGAAAAGGAAAGGGAGACTGTTAATTACATTCTGTATTTTGATGATACATGTCAGAGGTAAACAACGGTGAACGGAGTATAGGTAAGTATTATAACTGGAACCAAAATGGCTGTATTCTGCGCAGGTTAATATGGTGCAAAAAGTTATTACATCCGGATATAAGCTAGGAGACATTTCACGCAACATGTTGCTGCAACATGACAGACATTCTTTCGATACATGCCCCGCAACATTTTGACACGTGTCCCGCGAAATTATACTAGTTAAAATATCGCAGGGCATGTATGCGGGCCTTGTTTCGGGTTACTATCTGCCATATTGCAGCAACATGTTGCGGGAAATGTCTCCTAGTTTATCTCCGCCTTAATTGAGCTTCTGCGCATGGATCAACCTATGCGATCAATGCGCAGACGAGCTACGAGGTTGACCCACCCGTAATAATGTAATAATGACTCATACCAAAATTGATCATGAAATTTATAAAATCATAACTGAAGTTTTATTTTTTTAAATTAAGAACAGGGTTGTCGCTGAAACAGAATATGGAAGCTGATTGACGCAATCCGAGAGTTCCGAGACGCTGAAAAATCTAATTCCACTCTTCATTGAGTCGTATTTTACATGAATGCAGACTTATTTAGTATTCGTATTATTGACGACTCCATAGATCAAGTGATACTTACGTAATTGTTTATTGCATTTCTTTTTTAGTTTCTTTAATAGTGTCAATATTCTTTAATAGTGGGAATGCAGCGGATATTGAAACTCTTTTTATATCACAGAGAAGAGCTATTCAAGCAATTTGTAATTTGAAACGCACAGACTCCCTAATATAACCTTTTAAAGAAATGTATATACTAAGTGTAGCTACTCAATTCATTTTCGAAAATGAAATGTATATATGCAAGAACCTTACAACATTTTCGAAAATTATTAATAGCGATAATTGCAGACTAATTGCGCCCCTGTTTAAACTCGCTACAGTGAGCATTTCTTTCAAGCTTCAATGCATCATCTACTACAACAAGATATGTACCTCTGGAGATTTTGAAATTGCTATTTGAGCAATGTAAAAATAACTTTGTCTAAAAAGGGATATATGGATATATAATGTTCATACATAAATAAAAAGTCTGCACAGGATTAATCTAACTCAATACAGGACTCTTTGTTAATAAGTTTGTAATTATCTATTACTGCATATTATTTATAATAACTTTTATTATGATATTTGAATTAGTCAAAACAACCAATTTAAAAAAATTTATAAAAAACAGTCTGAGGGAGTTTCTTCGCCTTTCTACTCCTATAGTGGTCCAGTATACAGTGTACAGTGTAATTGTATTTAGGCTCAATTAATCCCTATCTCATACCGGGACATACATACATTGCTTCTGGCTTCATTCATGGTAAACTGTTTCGGGAGATCTAGAAACAGCGATGTTATAAGTATAATAAATAAAGTAAATATTAATTATATACATAAGTAAATACTAATTAAATAGGGATGTAAAAATGGAGGCTTACTTCCAAAATCATATATACGTTAAATTAAAATAAATTACTTAAATTAAATTAATGATTTTGGCCTTTCGTTCTTATCTCCAAGATTGCTTAAGTAACTGCAAGTGAAATTCAAAACAGACTATACGGAATCTGCCCTGAATGTGTTTACCCTAAATCAAAAGTTTACTACAAGCTTAGTATATGTGCTACAAGTCAACTGCAAGCGGATTTCCAACTATAAGTCTTATGTCCATTGTAGAAAGCCTGACTTCAACGGGATTTGTGTACCCTGGCTTCCACTTCAGCTGGGGATCAGCTCAGCAACTTACTTCAACTGTTTTACATTCTTAGCACGACCGAGTAAGAACAGAATTGGCTTGAATGCTACCTCAATAAATAGAGGTTAGGTGGAGATATGTGGGTTTAGCTTTAAGGCGCGAAAGCACTGGTTTATGAGTTTGTATAGACTTGTTTGTATTATTAATAATAACTTCGAGGAATTAGAGTGGATAATTGTATATTTTGAGAACTTTTCTTTGATGGAATGGTGAGTTCTATAGGTATATCTTAGGGTCCGAAGCAAAAGCATAACAAACAAAAAAACATTTGTCTAAAGCTTGCTTGATACATTGCTTTAGGCCCCACACAAGGATACCCTGTGAAGTAGTAACCAAATACAGCATCATCACACACGTGTGAATATCGAAAGACCCATCTTCATTTTTTCTTTTTAACAGGTCAGTAAGTATGTTTTAAATATCATATAGGTACATATGTAGGTGCTCTGGACGGTATCATAGTAACTAGTAGTTAGTTGGCAGTAAAGATCTCATGTTTCACCAATAAATCTGCCAGATTCGCGATCTCAGAACGGAGACGTGGAGTCCGTGCGCTCAACTATGGTGCATATAGCGCTTTTCGTTCTGGGATTTTTTTTACTTCCTATTCTGACAAGCTGACCCTTTGGCAATTATAGTACTCATTATATTTTATTTGATCACTTTCCCAAGAAACTGCTACTAAGAAATTTTAGACTAGTAAACGAACAATTCTAGATGTAAACGTCGAAAGCAGAAAGATTGACTTCTGAACTTTGTTTGGACTAGTTAGGAGATAATAAACATAACATAAGTCCAAACCCCTCTCAGGTGAGCCCTGAGGTGGGGACAAAGAAGGTCCAGGTTTTTTACCCGACCGAAGCGAACAAGAGGAGTGTTATATGTTTGACCTGTATGTACGTATTAATGCACGTCTGTTCCTGTCTGATAAATGGCGTTATAAAAACAACCAAAATACCCGACGTAATTTTAATCCACGACATGATATTTCATTTTATAAAGATTGATAATATAGAAAGACTAGTCAATTGTTATCGTTAGGCTATCCGTCTCTAAAAGTCTCATTATTTATTTCTTTTGCTTTCTGAGCACTGAGGCTTCGTTACGATCGGTCGTGTCATATTTTGTTAATCTCAGTTTGTCAACGCGTGGGGAGTAATTTTCTTTTCCTCATCATTGTGGTCAATGAATCAGTGTAATAATCAAACTATATTCATCGACTAAATTCATTATCATCAATCAACATCACGCCCTTAGGAAAGGGCAGTCCGCCACCTCGTCCAGGTGCCGCCCGCGATCGAGCTTGGGGCTCAGATCTGGTTGGTATTGGACCCTTCCTACTGCAGTCATTATACGTGGAGTTGGAGCGGACAGAGCCATGTAGTTAGGGAGCTCGGCATTCAGGTGACCCTTCCACTTCGCTCAAGACATTTAGCTTTTTCAGGAGGGATTCATCAATCATTTGGTGGCCCGCAAGGTGGGACCTACCATTCCATCTAACAGTATTTATTTCATTACATATTTGTTTCTGTTTACATGGTTTGTTTGGAACCCTCGGTGCCTCGATCAATTATTATGTATTGATAAAAAAAAAATTTCAATAGAAACCTACGCAGCATTTCAGCGAGCGAAGAATACATAAACACATTCGTGGTTCTACTCAAGCTACTCTATTTAAACTTTACACAGTTCTTATTTCACAAGTATTAAGGACTAAAACCGTGTTGCATTGGTGTATATTAGGCTGAGCTCGTACATTGCTTGCCTGGTTATCGTGTTACAGTCTTTTATGCGCCATATATTATGCAAAACTGTCACTTGCGACCATCATCTTGGTGAAACAAGTTTATTCCACAAGACTTATTCATACAGTTAAAGGTAAAATTTTCTTTATTACTGCAAATATTTACTTATATTCAGTAAACGTTATTTTTGTCTCTTCTCTTCATTGGACCACTGTGGAAGAAGCAGGACGAAGAAACTCCTTTGACCAGCTTTAGTTGTATGTTAATTTCTTTATCTACACACGTATCATAAACCCTCTTTACTGCGTCCAAAAACCGCACGTTATAATCAGCATAATGTTAAACTACTTTGTTAAAACTCATTTCTTATCTGAATATTGAACATTATGACCATAATGTGTAAATTTTCTCCATATTATGACATTCAAATTTCGAACGCCAACGCCCGCCTGCGTACGCCCCTACTTTGTCTGTGAAGTTGGTACTCAGTACAGAACAAGCTAAACTCAATGCCATAATGCCGGTCAAACATGCGGTTTCTGAACACATCAAAGAGAGCTTATGATATGTGTGTAGATAAACTAGTGTATGTAACTATACATAATTAGGCATTAGAACTCCCGAGTAATATTATAAACCAAATCTCGAGTATTAATGCCCTCCATCATGTAGTAGTCACATAAACTACTATTATCTACACACGTATCATAAACCCTCTTTACTGCGTACAAAAAACGCACGTTACGATCAGCATCAGCATAATGTTAAACTACTTGGTACTGAAATTCAAATTTCGAACGCCGACGCCCGCCTGCGTACGCCCCTACTTTGTCTGTGAAGTTGGTACTACAGAACAAGCTAAACTCAATGCCATAATGCCGGTCAAACATGAAGTTCCTGAACACATCAAAGAGAGCTTATGATATGTGTGTAGATAAACTAGTGTATGTAACTGTACATAATTAGGCATTAGAACCCTCGAGATACTGCGAAGGCGCTAGCGCAGTGGGATCCTTTGAGAGAAAGATAGTGCAATCCTTAGCGCAGATACGCGATAAAGTGTTTATTGGCTTGTAAATAACACATAAGTATGTATAGAGAAGTGTAGTTGATTAGAAGAGTTAATCCCTCAACAATCCACGACTGCCATAGAGGACCATTTACGTTATAGGTTTTAAATTTTATTACCATGGCATGAAGTTAAAAGTCGCGATTCTTCAAAATGGAACCCCATTTTGAGGCATCGCGATTTCTCATCAACCCAAACTTAGGTTTTTCTGTAAAATACCTACCATTTCATGTCGATATATCCTAAAAGAGGATGCAGTACGTTTTGGCTTGTGAATCACATAATTATGTATGGTTTAACTAGTGTTGGATAAGGAATGAATAAGAAATGACAACATCAAATGTTCTACAAATACAGTGTATAGTTTAGTGTCGGGTTATTTACTTTAAATCTCAAAGGTCCACAATAAATACAATCGACCCAAAACGACGCAACGCAACAATAGCCTAAATAGTCCAACGGTAATTCCATTTCAGTTTAAAACAAGGCAACCCACGCCCATCTGCGCAAGAATACAATACAAATGAGATTGAAAAAAGTGGACGGAATGAATCAGATAGACTCTTAGCGTAGCGAGTACCGACTGGCAGAAAATAATCTTGTCAAGGCAAGAAGACGAACGCGAACTTTATTTATACAAAAAGAAAAAAAAATTGAAACAGCTAGTGGAAGGACTCAGCGTGCTTCTTAGAGAAAATGATAATGGCCTCAAGCAAGCCACGAAGAAAGATCATCGACGAACGAGAAATGCGATTACTTACTTGTGCCTTAATTTCAAGCTCTAGTGTATGTGTGTTATGTAGCTAGCTACAAATATGAAAATGCAGTGCGTGAAGTGTGAATTAGATAGGCTCTGAGCTATGCCCTTCCTAGAAACGCAGCACCAGCTCGCTGACGAGACAATCTACCACGCCACGCTGTCACAGCCACCGTGTACGACACTAGGCGCCTAGGCGCCCCTAGTATAGACAACTAAATGAGTATTACCCGGTGAGCCTGTTCCGATTCAGTGTCCTAACGCATCTAATCAATATTATTTCTCTACAGGCTAGTATTTTAGAAGAAGTTCAGTGTTTACGTCTCACTCAACGCAATAAAAGTAATCCCTATAATCTGAGTCAAAATATTGCAACTCGCCTGTTGATATCAAAACATCTACAATGTTTAGACATTGTAAATGTTTTGACCTAATAGAATCTATCTATATACCTAGATTATATAGGTCTAATCTAAAGAAAATACCAGCCGAGACTGTTTTACTTTTACTAAATAAGCCACGCCTCTTACTTGAGTGGCTAATATGGCTAGATTGTATTTAAATCACTTTATTGTTATTCTAAATGCAAGGTTTAATTTAACCATAGTTATTCTGTGGTTTGTAGTTTACTCTATGCTCATCGTAAGTATCAGTTAAAGCAACGCATTAGGCCAAAACCTTTGAGTAATTATAACTCAATGTCCAAAACAGCGTCTGTTCGGCACAGTACATGTGTCATAAAGGCACGCAACAAGTCGTCAAGTGATCCCACGCCAAGAGGCAAGCAGTGCAGGACCCTAGCACATGCACACGATCAATAAATAAAAACAAAACTGGACAGAGGTGGTTAAACAAAAAATGAATGAAACAAAAGAACAGAAATAACAACTACAATAATTATATTTCTCAACCACGCACGACTGAAAACTCTGACTCAAATACGTATTTTTATCCATTGAGAATATCGGGACCCAGGACAACGAGCCAAAGAAAAACCAACACTAACGAGCAATAAACAATAGGTACCTACATAAACGTTTCTATTTTGTAGTTTGCGGAAATAAATACCTAAACATGTTGGAGATAATTAAATTGCCTACCGATGGAAATTGTTTGTTCCATGCAATAGCAGAACAATCTTCATCATAACCGCCTTCATCTAAGCCACAGGGACTTTTGACGAACCAACTCAATATGTCCAAACTGTGACCGGACCGGAACCGGACACCATACTAGCCGTCAACGAACCGCCCATGAAGAATTTAGATACCTCATCTACGATCTTCAAAACTTGGTATGGGGCGGCGAAGAAATTATAATTTCTACCCCTGACTACTCATTACATATACGAGAACATGTACAATTCTGAATCCAAACAAAACCATTGCAACAATCAACATTTGCCTTGTGAACAATCACTATGATATTCCATATCTTGAAGAATTTATAAACACACTTCTGACAACGATCAACACAACGGAAACTGAACCTATACCAGCAACAATCAATACGACAGTGGACGCTGAGGTTGCACACAACTTTCTTCAGTCTCTTCAGTAAACTACAACACCAGATTAGACGACCCAAATTAGTACGAGTTCCACCAGACCCACGGGTAAGACTCAAATATCGTCATTCAAAGATCTAGCCAATGTCTTCCCTGGCCCCATGGATTATTCACTCTTACGCAACGTCACCGCACAAATATGATGATGACAACCTAGTGATGATAATCTTACTGCCTATAAAAAACTACGGAACTTTTGTAAGAAGCTATGCAGAAATGCAAAGCGACGTTATATACACTCTTTCCTTGAAAACGTTACAACAGGTCAAATGTGGAGATTTTTAGCATCGCTGGGCGTGGGTTAGAAGGTCAAGGAGACGACTCTTCGGTTATTTATTAACGACTTGAATCGTCACTTTGCTACTCCTCCGGTCGTCCTGAATTTATCGATGAAATCAGTAACGCTGGGTCACATTAATGTTAAATTACCCTCTGCTAGGCCTTTCTCGTTTCAGTAAGTGAATGAGGCGGAAGTCAGAAAGATTATTAGATACATTTCCCCTAAGGCTATGGGTAGTGATAATATGAGTCTGGAGATGCTGCTTTCCGTATTAGATGGGGTTGTACCGTACATTACGCACATTTTAAATATTTCTCTTTCGACTGGTATTTTCCCTGAAGCATGGAAACAGGCTTATGCTATGCCATTTCCTAAAACCTTAAATCCGTCGTTTTTCTCACATTACCGTCCGTTTTCTATTCACCCCGTTCTTTCAAAAATACTGGAAACAGTAGTACATAAATAGTTGTTTGAATATATCAACTCGAATTGTCTCCTTACCCCTTTTCAGTCTAGGTTCAGACCATTTCACGGCACCACGAGTGCATTGCTCAACGTGACTGAGGATGCCAAGAAGCTAACTCTGATCACTTTACTTTATTTTAGCAACGCATTTAATTCGGTAGATTTTGATATCCTTTTTGGCATCCTTCGCTCGATTGGTCTACCGGCGGCTGTGATTTCTTGGTTTGATTTCTATCTACGAGGGCGTCGTCAATGCATTAGGGTGGACGATACATTTTCTGACTGGTTAAGTTTGTCTGCTGGTGTACCGCAAGGTGGGGTAATCTCTCCCTCGTTATTTTCGATTTTTATCAATCAACTTACTACAGTTATCTCATACTCTCTTCACCTATATGCTGACGTCCTTCAGCTGTAAGGCATTTCTCAATCGCCAAGATTTCGGATGCCGTTTCGAATATTAACGCAGATCTTACAGCTGTTGAAGTCTGGGCCAAATCATTTGGCTTGCTAGTCAATCCTTCAAAATCACAGGCAATAGTCGCATCATAGGTAATAGTCGCATGACCTCTAGACTGGGCTCGAACGTGCCGTCTGTTCTATATGGTAATGTTTGTATTCCTTACACCAACAAAACCAAAAACCTCGGCCTTATCCTTGATAAGAATAAGTCTTAGGTGGAGCACATCAGCGATTTAAGCAGTAGCATTCACTTTTCTTTTCATTCTCTGAGGCGCTTGCAGTACTTCTTGCCGTTCAAAACAAAAGTGTTGCTAGCGCAATCATTACTGCTGCCCATTTTAGATTTCGCTGATGTGTGCTTCCTTGATATCACAGAAGAATAACTTAACAAGTTGGAGAAGCTTCAGAACCAGGCTTTGCGCTTTATTTTTGGCTTGCAAAGTATGCACTCTGCATAGTTTTGTACTCACTCATGTAACATTCATAAAAATGTAGGTATTAATAATATTGTATTTTATTTGGTTTCGTGTTTCCAGTTAGGTATGTCTGCATTCATATGAATCAATTTGTTATTATACTCTGTCGTTAATTACTGAAAACTTGTCATTGGCTTTCAACTGTACATTTTTAGTGTTAAACTGTAAAATTTTTGCTGTAAGTTTTCCATACAATAAAAATAAAATAAAATAAAAGTACGACCATGTGTCGGATTTTCGCAACCAATTGAAGTGGCTCCTTCATATTTACCTTCATATTTTAGTTTTACTTTTTAAAATCCTGCGAAAGCATGATTCTCCAGAATACCTGCGAAACCGTTTCGTGTATTTACTAATACCAGTTTCCTGATAAATTCTTACTCAGTCCGTGCTGCGCAGATGTGGAACCTCCTGCCAGACACTATCCGTGATAGCTTATCGCCTAGCTCATTCGGATCAAGACTGAAAGAATACTACCTATCTCAATTATCGTAGGTTTTATTTATTTTAGTACCTTTTAAGGGTTTATGTAGAACAATTATCTTCATAATGATATATATATGTTATAAAGTATTTTTGTAATATTTGTGTTTATGTAGGTATTACGTATTCTATTTTTAAATTTAGTAGCTATTTTCTTGTTTGCATAAATATTTTGTTATTAGCTGAACCCGCATTGTTTCACTGCACATACTTACTGGGTTGGCTGGAAGAGATTTATTTTAGGAATAAGCCCGCCTTTGTACATCTTATTTACCACTGCGTTAATTGTTTTTACTGTTGTTTTATGCAATAAAGGATATAGTAATAATAATATGTCAAGCATATACCCATCGCTACCTGGAATATCAGAGGATGCAACCGCTTAAAAAATATATATATTGAGGCGCATTTAATCCGCAAAGACATCCACGTAGCCTGCTTACAAGAAACCAATAAGACATTCTCTTCAAGATACTGAAATTAGTATATCACCGGCTACTCTAGCAAAACCTACAGGGAGGTCGGAATTCTAGCAAGAAAAACATCAAATATCAGCTTATACTGTGTAAACCGAGATAACGACACTGCGGCTGCTTAACTCTAAACTACACAACAGATAAGAGCTTCTACATCATAAAAGCATACATACCTAGTGACACCGCAAAGACGACAAATTATATGTGTAAATAGTGTCCAAGGTATTATTATATCAAGAGAAAATCCAAAAAAAAAAAACAACAATATATAGCTGTGGTGAGACCCATCATCACATATTGTAGCAACGAACAACACATAACATAACTACAGCAGTTCCAGAGAATGGCATCACGGGCTGCATGAGGTCAACGCCATCAGCGGCACTAGAAATTATGCTAGGTATACTACCATTGGACCTATTGGTACAGCAGGAGGCCAAATTGGCAGCCATATGGCTAAACTATACAGAAAATGGAAAGGACAAATAACAGATTAAGGACACAGCACAATTTTAGAAAAGGCATTCGGGGAAAAACAAAGTCACAGTTCAGTGGGTAAAAGATCACCAAGGCGACCAGGACAACTGAGAGGCAGACAAGCTAGCAAAATCTGGGGCAGGAAGGCCTGCAATTGACCCTCCACTCTCGCCCTTTTCATCGGAAGCCACATGGAAAAGGCTCAAAGAAGCCACAGTACAGCAACAAGATGTTTTGACGACCGAATGGCCGAGTCGACAGTGACCCTGCCTGCGAAGCCAAGGGTCCCGGGTTCGAGCCCCGGTGGGGGAAAATATTTGTTTGATGAGAACGGATGTTTGTATCCTAGTCGTGGCTGTTTATCTATCTTAGTGTTATATTTATCTATATAAGTATGTGTATCGTTGTCTAGTACCCAAGATACAGGGAATCCTACTTTGGGGCTAGATCAATGTGTGTAAATAGTGTCCAAGATATTATTATTATTATTATTATTATCATGGTCTAGCAGAGAAGACTGCAAAAACACAAAACTATTTAAAGATAAGTATAAACATAAATTTACGAATTACCTAATGAGACTGCCACGCAGTAAAATTAAAATACTAGCAAGCCTTATTACAGACCACTGTACACTAAACAAACACTTGACAATTACAGATGCAACGGACAGCCTCTTGTGCAGGGGAGTGGATGAAACAGTAGAGCACACACTGCTAGCATGTCCATCTGCAATAGAAACCAGGAGGGATATCCTAGGTGAAACAACAACTACCCACAAGCTCCTAGAACTCCCAGGGCTCCTACTCCAGCTGTCGCAGGAGTTGGGATGGCTGACATAGACGTAATAAATAAAAAATATACTTTTGTGATGAGCATGAATATTTGTTTATGAATATTGAATTTGAACGACATGCCCGAGAACGCCAAAAACCACCCAAGACATAGGATAATACACGATATCCTACAGGGGCAAACAATAACCAAACGAATAAAAAATCACAGAATATGCTACTATATACAAATCTTAAGACGCCCACAAAACAATTACTCTTTGCCGCCCTGAACTACTAAAATAGTAAGAAGAAATCGGCCGACCCATACACAGTTACACACCTGGAAAGACTCCCTCAAACACGATATTATACTACGGAAAGCATCCTAGCTACTGGATGGAAATAGCACACAATAGGGATGAAGTTAGGGTCACCTCAAATCAAGTATACCCGGTCCCGGAAACACACCGCGAAACTGAAAGTACGTCGGACAACCCAGCAGAACAGAACCCAGAAAATCAACTATAACACATGAAACAGAAGATCAGGAAACATGAAGAAACATTTTTTCTGCTCTCCCATAACATATTCTTCCCAGTACAAATTTCCTATATTGGCTTAAGGTTGCATTAATCGGTCGATTCTATTCACAGTTCTCCCCTCTCACTCGAGCAGGTCACTCCCCCCCTCAAAAAGCATGCCCTCTGGTATGCCGGCCATTTGACCGGACTAAGT
The DNA here is from genome assembly GCA_949825045.1 of Argyresthia goedartella. Classification (NCBI taxonomy): domain Eukaryota; kingdom Metazoa; phylum Arthropoda; class Insecta; order Lepidoptera; family Argyresthiidae; genus Argyresthia; species Argyresthia goedartella. The sequence goes on along the minus strand of OX463826.1, from coordinate 29,724,232 downwards.
ATGATTCTAGATGGAGTAGTACAATTCGTTCGTTCGTAAGTCAATAAATATGTATGTTAAACTCACAACCGGAATCGCAACACTAGCGGCTTTACCCGGCTTCTTTCCCGGTGATATTGCGTCGTAACTCCTCGAAGCAGAAGCTCGAAGCTACTACAGCTTGTTACTGTAAACGTGACGCTTTATGGACGCTTGTTCACTTTACGAGCTTAGTCTCGACTCGCAAAAGTATAGATAAATAAAAAATGACGTGCCTTCAGAAAAAGTTGCTGTCGCTGTCTCTCGTCAGAGAAATTATAGCACCAGTATGAAGTTGCAATGAACTCGAGTTACAAATTGTGCATAGAGCCATTTATATACACATTTTCCAATACCTACTCTTATTTAAATCTGCTCCGTTAAATGTGATAAGAATTATAGCCACTCTCGGGTGATACAAAACAGTTGAAATGAAATGGTCATGTCAAACGTTATTTAAAACAGGTTTATTTTTAAATCGATCGAATTAATTATGTGCAACTTCGGGTCAGACCGTTACTGTGCTTAAATTTCTGTCATAATCAAACGGACCGTACATGTTGGCAAGTCTGTGGACAATTTACACGGCGCCGTCTAGTCTGTGTCGGGAATTTCAAATAGAAAGTTATTTGTGGGGAAAGTGACTTGTTTAGAGCGACGTAGGGGAAGGCTTTAATAGCGTTTTAAACGGATTTGTTGCTTTGTAAGTCTGTTCGTCTTCATTGATCCTGGGTTAATCTAGTGTTGAGTAGAAGGGGAGATAAAGCTAATATTTTATGGCTAGTATATAGTCGCGTAGCAAAATTACTGATTTTCACTGCAAAAAAGGATCAGCAAAACTTTTAATGTTTTAACAATTTTTGTTGTTCTTACATGTTCAATCTAATACAAAAGGATAAAGGGGGCTTCGCTTCTCTCACCCCCTTAACCATCACTTAAGCTACCGCAGTATTTTGCCCTGATATTTGCTATGAAAATCAGTACAATTGCTGTGCAGTTTAATATTTCCCATATTTTATTCGGCTGCGGCGATGCGCTAGCCTCTTGTCACCGAAAATGAAGCATTTGATTACAAAATGTGGATACTGCTAATCCGTTTGGGAAAACAGGTGACACAATGTTCAAGGTTTTTTTTTAAAGTATAGTTTCATATATTTAATAAATCATTTATAACTTTATGACAATAACATAATATTTACATATAGGCACACGCTTTGCTTCTGGCCCACACTAGGATAACCTGTGTAGTGGGAACCAGAAACAGCGACGCTACAAACATGTAAAGATCCAAAACCTGGGTGGGTTTTTTTTCATCCCCCCAGCCGGTATTCGAACACGGGACCTCTCGCTTGGCAAGCACAGCGTCGACCACCACAGTTTATTATTATATCTATACGTTGAAAACATACCTAAATTGCTTGGATTATTAACTGTGCCTCTAACACCCCATTTGATCTAAAGAATTAAATTAGTTCTAACTTGTGTCGCAAATTTTTTCGATGCATCGAACCAATTCTGCTGCCTCAGTAATATCGACAAGGAATTGAAATTCTCAGGAAATAAATAAGTAAATTGGTTTTCAATAAGTTATTAAAGCTTCCCTTTAGACAATAGGTCGGTTTGTACCTCCTTTGTTATTCCAATAAGGCAATTTATTCACAAATTAGTTTATTGACGAATTTGCTCATCATGTTTTTGTCATATTTTTAAATTTGATTTGATATCATAACCGCATAATGATCTGCTGTTTATTTTATAACACTTAAGTGTTTTAGCTTGTACTTTTTGAGGAAATAGACATAACGATTTAGTATTTGAGCCCTGATTAAAATATAAGTCATGTATTCTTTTAGTACACGGAAATAATACAAACAGAAATAAGAAGCGTGTCGAGAAAAAGAAATATTTTTTGTACCATATCCTTTTTTGTCTGTATGCAGGGGATACAGAAAAAAAGGATATGGTACAAAAAAGAGTACCCTGAAATACAGTGTTTCAAAAATAAAGTAAGGGCTCAGAATATCTAACTCAGCCATAAACATTTCTTTGAACATATTTAAAAATAGCAACAGACACTTACAGTAACCAGTCAAGAGAAAAGTCCTAAATTTAAAAACACGATCTTACATCAACCGGATAGAACTCCTCTGAAGCTGAAATCAACCTTGAAATTCTCCACATTAGGTCCAATTTAATATGACTTTCAATCATAGTTGGATGATCAATTTTTAAGGCGGCCAAGAAGATGTTTATGTAAATATAGCAAGTATTTATACAAGGGATATTTTTTTGCGCTAGGGAGATCAAAAAGGGACTGTGTTTTTGTCTGTGTGTGTGTGTGTGTGTGTGTGTGTTGTCGCCTTTGTCATACAGAGCCAATAGTTTATAGTGAAAGAGTGGGGGAAACGAAGATATACAATGTAGTATATTGTGTTTGCCTTGGCAGGGGCTCTATATTTTTATAACTACAAATATTTTACAATGCGGGAAAGCCATAGTTATAGCGTAACATAGCACGTTCAGCAAACTAAGAGCCTAATATAAATAAAATAGTTTAATGGGGAGTAAATAACAAATTTTAAGACAAGTGTGTTTCTTAAATCCAGAGCGGAGCGAAGGATTCTTGAGTTGAATCCTGAGCACAATGTACCTCACCCGAGTTTAAAATAGTTGTTACTCCCGTGGTGAACACTCTTCTTTTTATCACACTATATGAGAAAATGAGTAAGTTAAGTTATGATAAGAATAAGAGTTGACAAGTTATTAATAAGAAAAGTATTTATTTACATACCATTGGTAAACATGAGATATTACTATCAGAATACGCACTTTTTTGAAAAATATTTGAGTTATTTACTTTTTTTAGAACCGAACGGTACCTAATCGCAATTTCGTCACAATTAGCGCTACGAATTACGCTACGAAAACGAATTAGCGGAACGCATTTATGCGCGAATACGTTTTGGATCCGGCCATTTGCCGTAGGCGGTGTAAATGTAGTCTTTTTTTTGGTCTGTGACGAATCTTTTTTGTGATAGCTATAACTTGACATGTAACGAGTGTTTTCTTATCTAGACATGAGCAAATTGTGTTATTGAAAATAAAAGATAGTGTATCTTTTCTGTCAGTAAACTAGTTCAATCATGTAGTTCAGTAGTTCATTTAGTCCAATTTATCAGAACGAGTTAGTGAGAGATACAGATTGTGTAGAAGTATGAGAGATTTAGTTAAGTAGTTTATTTAGTCCAACATATCAGAACGATTCAATGAGAAAGGGATGGAAACGCTTCGACGAACCTTCAAGAATACTGCAACCAAAATATGATTGTTGTGAACTTTTGCAACTTTTAAATTTAAGTATTTAATACTGAATGAAAGACACATTCAAATGAGTGGTATTAAGTGATAAGTTATTATTTACTTCAATCATTCGTGAACTAATCATGTCTATTCTCATCACTGGAACAATGTCAACAAATTTTGGATTGTCCTATTGAAATTGGTTAATAGTAGAGCGATCCATTTCCAAAAACGCGTGTTTTGCTGGTCCAGGGAGACCCCGCGACGTCCGAGTGTATTTGTCGTGATATTTTGGCCAGGTTTCGAATTATCGCAGGTAATCGAGGCTTTACGGGAGGAGGCCGCGTTGGTCAATCAGATACAGCTGGACTAGGCCTAAATCGCGAGTGTTCGTGTTTTCCGTGTGAATTGTGTTCTGCTGGAGATCTTGTTACTATTTAAGAAAATGACATTTAAGTGACCTTGCTTGCGCCTCCCCACAAGAAGGCTTTTGGAGTAAGGCATCTTCATCAAGATCCACCCAGAACAACGGAGCAGCTCTAAAAAAGCTGTCGGTGGAGCCCCATCAGCAAGGTCACAAGGCATTTGTTAGTTTGTTAGTATAGCACGGTGAATCCATCCCAATTTTCAATTCAATTCCAATTCCACCACGGTTGGACTTGAATTCAGTCTAGCAAATGGGCCCCTAGTCTAAGTCCGGCCCTGGTGGGAGGTCGAATATACTCATCACATTTTTTTTAAGTCGCTGTTTATATACCGTTTTTTTATTGGAACTGACAAATAAGACGTTGTGACGACTCACTTTATAACTTTCGGTCCTAAAACTCCGTGATCAACACAAGAGCTATATATATGCCTTAGAAAAACAACAACAGCATGGCGTAACACCTTTTCCCATACGGGATGGAAGAGGCACTGTGGTGCCCAATTTCAGCCAGTTTTTTGCCACTCTATTTTGCGTGACAGGGGGCTAGCCCATCGTCGCAGCAGCAATACGTCAGATGTGCCTAATTAATCCTTTTAGTTCCCTTTCTAGTCTTCCAATTTTATGTGAGATTAAAATAATACGCTGTCGGTTCAACCGCGTTAAATTATTAATTAGATGCAGTGAATGGGTTTCTGTATTAGGGCCGTGGTACAGTTTTTTCTCGGCTTAGCTTCTGTACAATTGACTATTTTTAGCGCCACGTAGAACGAGCAGCGAAGCTATCAATTTAACAGTTTTTGATATGTTGTAGTGTGTGTTCATAAAGTAAGAAGAGGAAGGATGTGTTCGTGTTCTTCGTGTTCTTTTCCAGAATTAAAATCAACCCACTCAACTACCCAACACTCTATGTATGACACTTTCTAGTAACTACTCGTAGTTATTTAGCGGAAAACGGACATGGTAGAAATTCTGGCGCCACTTAGCCCATCTCCAACTACGATACGCATAGACGACGAGAATATTACGCAACTCTAGGAGACTAGTTGCCACGAAGAATCTCACATACATTGGAATTGAGGCTCGCACACTACGCCACTGTGTAGAAGTATCATTCATTCAACTATATCTGAGATACTTCGTGGCGACTAGTCTTCGAGACGGTTCACTTATGTTCATTGCACACTTTGAAATGTAATAATAATGTTTGGCATAAATCCTTCAACTGACATTTTGTAAACCCTTATATACATTTACCGTAAATGATTATGCATAGATTTCAATGTTATAAATATACAAAAAACAAAAATTATAAATATTAGAATAAATTATACAATATAAACCTTAAAAGGTCTAACAGATATTTTGCATCGTAACGAAAGACGTAAAAAACCTTAAATAATAATAATAATAATAATACCTTGGACACCATTTACACACATTGATCTAGCCCCAAACTAAGATTCCCTGTATCTTGGGTACTAGACAACGATACACATACTTATATAGATAAATATTATACTTAGATAGATAAACAACCATGACTAGGGTACAAACATCCGTTTTCATCAACAAATATTTGCCCCCATCGGGACTCGAACCCGGGACCCTTGGCTTCGTAGGCAGGGACACTGCCGACTCGGCCATTCGGGTCGTCCGGCCATTCGGGTCGTCGTTAAAAAATCAAAAACTCAAATGCCGAACAAACTTCACACTAATTTCGTATTTCAGCTGATATTCGTTTCATCAGCCGCTGGAGACCCTGGTTATGAGCCATCGTGATTTTTAACCTGACGCCATGGTAAAAAAATTCAAAACCTATAACGGGATAATCTCTTCATTAGAAGAACCTCGGAACCCAGAGGTTAAAAGTTGTTTTCATTTGCATACATTCTCTCCGCCCCGCTTCGCCACGCTCCGGTTTGGATTCTTGTAAGTTCCAATCTAACCTATAAACCAATTGAAATTTAGCTACAATAACCATCTCTAGCCAAAATTGGCTTTTCATCTGTTTCAGTTGCAAGCTCGCTCCGATGGTTGCACAATGCACTCCTTGCAATGCAATGAAACTGCAATTGCACTATTAATATTGGCTGATCTAACAAACAATATAAATTTAAAAAAAGCAAAAAAACGATAAGATAACTGAACCAGAAGACGTTAATTTTGACCAACAGCAAGAATGTCTGCATTCTGATAAATTTTATAACCATTATTAGATTAAATAATATGTCCAACTTCGATCAGACGACTCAAAAGTAATCCAGCAGAAAATTTACTAAAATCTTGCTATGCCAACCAAAACAGTAGGCCGAAGTATCGTTATAAGTAATTAATATTATGCCATTAAAGTAATGACAAACTTATTATGCAAAAAAATAGGAAACATAAAATGTTGCGAAGCAAAGGGAAACCCTTCAAGACTCACATTGCGTATCATCATGGGGAGAAGATAGATAGATAGATAGATAGATAAATTAATTTATTCATTGCAACATGGTACACACACAAATACATAATTTTAACTCAAATTTTAAGAAGAAAAATCTGCAAATTAAAACAAAACACAGCAGTTAAATAAAACAAACAATAAATAATAAAATTATACAAGCAAAACATTAAGGTACGGTAAGGATAACTATGTGGTGTTGTGACTGTACCGCGACAATGAAATGGCCCTGACTCAGCAATGTCACAGACGAATCTGTGACGCTGATATTCTGCCAGAGCCAGTACGGACGAGACAACGGTTTGCTCAAGTACACATTTAACAACGTAAAATATAAACGTAAAGGGCCTAAGTGTTCCAACTAACTTGAACCAACGACGCGCTTCTGAATGAAAATAACAACCACAATGAAATACAACAGGAGCCAAATAAACAAAAATAAATCAAGTCAAGCTGCATAACATGTCGCCTATAAAATCCCAAATCTGCGGTTAATATGAAATAGTGTTTAGCGTTCCGGCGGTATAATATAAATTCACTAAATGAGATGTGCGAAGCTAAAACTAGAATGTGAGGGGAATGGTAGCAGAAGCATTGTCTCATTTAGTGCAGTTTGCATTTTGGAAATATTGGTACTGGAAACCTTGGCAGGCAGAGTGAGTGATATTTTATATTTTATAAAAATAAAGGTAGAATTTTTAAAGCCAGAACCTGAAAATAAATTAATAACTGAAAAATAAATCAAATCACCAAATGACCACCACCACTCTATTAGATTTTATAGGTCCCGCTTGCATTTAAATTAAATTAAATTTAACACTACGGTCATAATTTCATTGAATCTCAACAATTACGTTAAATCGTTTCCGCTCGTTTTGTGCTTTTTGGTGTACTGCAGACGAGTTTAAAAAAATTTAATTACTTATGTAATTTATTTCCTACGCTTGCATTATTAAAACAAATCTGATGATGTTTCGTTTATAGAAATCGGTCGACCCGTTGAGTAGTTTCGAGGGGACAAAGGAACGGACAACATACGAGCACACATAACCTTTCTTTTGGGATTGGCCGCAGTCCGGTATGATATGTTGTTTTGCATTATTGTGGACTCGTTTGTGACTCGTCTGTGATTGCAGTAGTATGTAATTAAGTGTCTTAACCGGTATTCGTTTCTTTCCAGTACATGCACATGGGAAACATCACCGTAGGCGCACTGCACCTAGTTTCACGGACAATAACTCTCTCAAGCGGCGCACGCTCGGAAACGCTTGAAAAATGAAAACTCGCTGCCACGAGAACGTGCTTGGTGACAGACACTCACAGGTTTAGTGCACGAGTCTTGTTGGGGTTGTTAGCTTAATAATCGGTCGGTTACATTCATTTATTAGTTATTTTTAACCATCTACGTAGTTGTGGCGTTAGGTTAGTCTAGCAAAACTTGGACGCAACTGTGTCTCTGCCACATCGTTTGGGAAAAGGCGTAACGCTATGTTGTTTGGCGAGAATTTTGATGACATAAGTTCAACCCGCAGAGGCAACTCAAATAAAGTGTAAATCGATTTTCAACAAAAACTATGAATTTGTAGTAACGTGAAACGGAACGTGTTTTAAAACACCCATTAGCGGAAGTGACGTCCTGCATGCCATTGCGACACTTCAATGTAGGGGACAGAGCTATGCGTGAGTCTCTCTTCCCTCACATACAAGTTCCACAATGGGGTATTTGACAAGGAAGTCCAATAAATCTAGAAACGTGGCTGTCTGTATATGCATTTATTTAAACAAAAAGGTTAGAAAATATCAGAATAGTATATTTGCAGCAGTTAGATTTTAGTAACGCAATTTTGTGCAAAATAGTCAGAATTTGACTATGACATCAAAATGTTGACTTTCATAGAACTCGTCAACAAAATTACAGTTTTGTGAGTTCCAAAAAAGTATCTATTTTGATTAGCAGTCAATTACCTTATTGCATTACGCTGCGCTAATGGGTGTTTTGGCGCCAAACTGTCAACTGTAAGTTTAAAACGGTGATTTTTCGCAATAAATTATTGCATTTTTTATTAAGCTCGTGGTCTATTCGACATGACATTCGTGAAAATGAGTGAAAAAATCAAATCAATTCATGTTTCTTACTATAGAAATAACTGTGACTTGCCTAAGGTACTTAAGTGATTTCGACAGTGTAATGAGAAAAACAATATCTAGATTCAATAAGTATGTGTGTGTGTGTGTATAATGTGAGTTGTGTATTGGGCTCTAAGTTATGTCATGATAATAATTTAATGATGTTATTTATAGAGAAATAACTGTGGGAGGTTGTTATTGGCTTCTTAGTTGATACTTTTTTTGTACGTAGATGTAAAAGCTGTTACCTCTCTTAAAAATGTAAAATAAAATATATCCTCAAGCGGTTTTTCTCCGAAAAGGGGCAGGCAGAGATATGGCAATATATAAGCACCGTATTACAACACGATTAGGCAATGCAGTTACGTCGACAATTGCCCCCTACATCGCATTAACCAGATTTCTTCCATAAAACGTCTAATTTGAATTCCTTAGTTCACCATCTTGGGGTTGCGATGCGTTTTCTCTAACCCTCTAGTGTTTGAGACGTCAGTAAATGAACGCGTTTGCTTGCTACTAAATTGCAAGGAAGTAAGGTACCCGCGTTTTATATTTAAAAAGAGAGAAAAATACAAACATAACCCCTTGACAGTCTGACAGAGGTTTCTTGTAAGGATTGCAACGTATACTTAAAGCTGCAAGTCAACTCTCTTGGATTATTTAATGAATGTAAAATCTCCCCAATTATAAAGCTAAAAGTGTAGGACATTTCACATGATGCCATATTTATGTAATTAAGATACAACATGTATAGGCAACTACTAGTAACTGAGCGAGCGTACGTATTCAATGTCATATTGTACACTAGATACAGAGAAGATTGGAGTTCCTCCGCCCGCCCTCAGCGTGCAGGAAGGGTAGGTATAGCAATTGGTGAATATAGAAATAGAGACGGGGAAGGAGAAATCTTTATTATATGCAATATGGCAGTCGTTATTTATTGTGGGCGTACGGATATAAATGTGAGATAAGATTTTATAGTGCAACCTACATCTTTAACTAGCTTCCCCTATACTTACTTTATTGCACGAAGCAATTCCTAACAGCCAATTAAAAATGGACACAACATGTATAAAGGCGAGCTTATCTAAACAAATTATTTCTTCCAACAAACCATAACATTTTTGCGCTGTGTATCTTATGAAATTGCATAAAATTCCAACTCAGTTAAAGAGATGCGGCAGTTAAATTCTAATCAAAAATTTGCAGTTTCTAGATTTTTACTACCCCTTAAAAATAAAGCTTTGTGGCTTTATTTTCCTTTAAATAAAGTCTTGCAGCAGAAGTCAAGAAGGTAATGTGACAATCCAAAATTCAAATTATCTTTATTCCTGTCTTGGGAATAGCGATGTTACTTGAGCTCCCGGTGTTCCACGTTCAACTCAGAGCTGATTTAATGAATGTATTATAACAAGTCACAAAACACTTTGTGCGGCCGACAGAATTTAATCTCCGACCCATAAGGCCGTATACAGAAAGAAAGCTGGTAGCCAGATGGTCTGCCAGCGCTTATCGGCGCTAGCCAGCGCGGGTAATCTGCGCTGAAGCCAGCGCCGAGTTTCTACACAATGTGCCAAACCAGTACCGATAAGCGCCGACCAGCACGTCGTGGTAGGTTTCGACTTACATTGTATTGCATTAGACGCTTAGTGGCAAAGCCCAATTTGTATGGAGAAGTGAATAGTAGAGTTACAGTTAAAATGTCTAAGGTAATGATTTAATAAAAAAAAACCCTCTTGATCTGTATCTTTTGGTTGGGCGTACCTTAGTCTTACTTCGATTAACGCTCTCCTCAAAACGCGGCGTAATATGACGAAATTTTAATCCAGAGCATTCAAGTTATAAAATTCAAATGCAATTTGCTCAAGAATCCTATTTCGCAAGTGACGTAAAAGTTTAAAAGCCAAGTGTCGTAAAATACTATGAAATATTCCAACAGCGTTCCCTGAACGGAATGATAACTCTCTAGCATGTTTTTTTTTTTGTAATATAATTCCTAATTATTTTTTAACATAAATCTAGGAGGGACGTGAAAATGCATCATCATTTCACTGCAGATTTTTAATTTCTTATAACAAGCTACCGTCAGCTGTTTTTAGTTCATATATCTCGTATGTACTATTTTCAATTCTCCTGGATCCGTAATACTTTTGTGACCATAGTTCTGTCTTTAAGTTACTTGTACGGTGACGTAATATAATGGTTACAAAATTGCATAGGCTCATTTTCACCTGCAAAAAGCCATTTAATAGTACCTAAGTTTCCACTTTCCACGACTTTATATCCAAAATTGTAGGCCATAAGGCCTATTGCAAACCAAACCACTTGTGATGATGACTGTTCCAGCCAGTGCAATAACACCCGCTGGGGTTTTTAATTCTCCGTCGGTTATTTATTACACGTTCATGATGCAAGGATTCCTTCACAGGCACTGGACTAGATCTTATCACGGAAGGTGTAGGGGTGATTATCGAGTGGATAACTCGTGTATGGGGGCAGTCGGTAACGTAATAAATAAGCTAAGGGAAGTAGATTTATCTGTTGTTTTAAATTGCTCGTCGCTTTTGCTGACGGCCGTTTTGATACGGATTTTTAAACTGCCACTAAAGCCTTTTTGCACCAAGTGTTTTGCTTTATTTGTCTTTTATTATCAGAGTTATTGTTTAATCTATATAGTTTTGGATGGGGCAACTCAGCACCTAAAAAAACGGCCAAGCGCGAGTCAGACTTGATGCCAGAGCGTTCCGTAAAAATCGCATATAAAATGAGTTGACTGCGGAATTCTTAATATTAAAACAGTTTCGCGATATCTGAATTTAAAATACTTGTTCTATCCAGCCTCAGCACCCACTGTTGAGTAAAGGCCTCCTCTTCATTACGCCATTAATTGCGGTCCTGGACCGACCTGATCCACAGCAGGCCGGCAGTTTCGGGAACGTCATCCGACCATCGGGAGAGAGGTCTGCCTCTCGGTCTTCGCGCGTCCCTGGGCCACCATTCCGTCACCACCTTGGTCCACTTACCGTCGTCCCTCCCAGCCAACTGTCCCGCCCATCTGCAATTCAACCTTGTGATTCGCATACCCACATCTATGACCTTGGTGATTGGTGTACTACCATCTTCAAACGTTGAAAAAAGAATTAATAATGTTATCCAACACAAAAGAACATACAACTTCCGACATTCCTAAGAATGTTTCCACCAACCTCATTACGTTAATCACTAACTATTACAAAAAGGATGAAAACATTTACATTAGCAACACGACATATTACAGAGCTAAAAGGCATAGCTTATTTTGGTTTTTATCACTGGGCGGATAAGATTGAAAATAGCAAGGCCAGATTCCGGGACAAATTCATTATCTACCCACAATCTTAAACTTAACATGAAATTTAGTGTGAGTGTGAATGTTTGGGCTTGGTCAGGCTTTTATAAAAGGGATCTTGCGATAAAGTTTGTTCGTATTAAATAATTTTCTTTGATGATGTAAGAAGATAATGGAAGAGATGGTTTTGCTGTATTTGATGATTACAGAGTACGGATAAATTAATAAGTTTTGATATAAATTCACCTTCTACATATTCTGGCTCAGTTACATTATAAACTGCTTTTTGTGTTGCTATTCTTCGTATTCTTGCAAAAATAAAAATATTTACGATGCTTTCAAAAATCTTGAAGAAAATGGTCACATTAGTCTTCAGATAAAAAATCCACTTAAAAAAATCTCAAATCAAAGTCAAGTTGAAAATCCATTGTTTTTAATTAACTTCTAACTTTCAGTAATCACAACAATCGCTTTAACATGAACATGTAAAGCTAGACCATCAGTTTCCTACAAGTTATGTTAATTATTAGTTGCGTATCTATAATACAACAGAATAAGCCCTATAATAGTTTAATAACTACTTTTTATTTGGCTTTGAGGGAGCGGTTTTAGCAATACCATCGAGTTGTTTGTACGAATAGCAGCTATTTTTGGAGGTTATCAAATCAAATCAAATCAAAAATATTTTATTTCCATAGGATGTTGTTACATCACTTAGATCCGTCATTACATTTTTTTGGGTGAGTTCACTAACACAATGGCGGAATCTGTGGAGAAGAGCTCACCGAAGAAACTCCACAGTCGTCTTTTGCGTTTCCTTTTTTAAATAAAATATTGTCAAATTACAAAATGAATGCTAATTATATATCGAAACAGCCTGTTACTCAAACAATCTATTCCCATGGACATCTGTCCTCTAAGTAATCAGATATCCTATAGTAACCTTTTTTATACAATTTCTGTTTTATTATTATTTTAAACTTGTCTAAAGGTAAGTTTTTAATATCAGTAGGGACCTTATTGTAATAGCGTATACAATTGCCTTTAAAAGAATTACTAATTTTATGTAGTCGGCTTACATAAGCAACCAACTTGTCTTTATTTCTAGTATTAAAATTGTGTATATCACTGTACTTCTGAAAATTAGTTATATTTCTTTTTACATACACAAGATTGTCATAGATATATTGAGACACAAATGTCAGAATATTGATTTCTTTAAACTTTTCTCTCAGTGACACTCTAGGCCCTAATCTATAAATTGCACGAACAGCCCGTTTCTGCAGAATAAATATACTATTAGCATTCGCAGCGTAACCCCACAATAAAATACCATAGGTCATTAGACTATGAAAGTAACTAAAGTAGACTAGTCTAGCGGTGTCTACGTCGGTAAGAGCTCTAATTTTTTAAACTGCGAACGCTGCCGAACTCGGTCTGTTCGACAATTTATTTATATGAGGATCCCATTGTAGTTTGGCGTCTAAAGTAATGCCCAAAAAGACAGTCGACTGCACAAGGTCCAATCTCTGTCCTTTTATAAATATGTCTGTAGTTACCGGGTTCACATTGGATAACACGAATTTAATACATTTAGTTTTCTTTTCATTAAGTAATAAATTGTTAACAGTAAACCAGTTCACTATACTAGAGATAGCATTGTTTACCTCGTCATAATTTGATTGCTGTCTTTTAACTTTAAATATCAAAGAAGTATCATCGGCAAACAATACTAACCCATGTTTTGCTTTAACAAGGTAAGGTAAATCATTAATATATACTAAAAACAAGAAAGGACCAAGAATTGAACCTTGCGGTACGCCCATACTTATTGAAGACCCAGGTGATCTTTTCCCATTAACATCGACCATCTGAACCCTATCTCTTAGATATGACTCCAGAAGGCCAAGGGCCTGATCTTTTACACCATAATGGCGTAACTTCCTGACAAGAGTGTCATGATGGACGCAATCAAAAGCCTTGGATAGATCGCAGAAGACACCTATTGCATCCATTGCGTCTTCCCAGGCATCAAAAATATTGTCGATTAGTTCAACACCAGCATCGGCTGTTGAGCGACCCTTTGTGAAACCAAACTGAGCAATATGAATTAAATTATTGAGATAAAAATGACTTTGCAATTGATTAAGTATGAGTTTTTCAAATATTTTGCTAAGCGTTGGTAGTATCGATATGGGTCTAAAATTGGTGGGGTCTGATGTACTACCAGCTTTGAATAAAGGTATAACTTTACTTAGTTTCATCAAGTCAGGAAACACACCATTATCTATACATTGATTAAATATACAACAAAGGTGAGGCGCAATACAATCTACAATGGAACTAATAATTTTTACTGATAGACCATGGGCGTCAGCTGTCTTTTTCATTTCCAGGGATTTAAACGCTTTTACAATGTCTTCATTATTTACGTGCCTAAATTTAAAATCTGTTTTACATTCCTGAAAGTTTTGTTTAAGTATAGATTCAGCAGCAGCGGGAGATGAATTTAAAGACTTGGTTGTTGAAACTGGAATGTCCGTAAAGAAATTTTCGAAAGCTTTTGCTACTTCTAGGTCTGTACTTAGCAATTGATTATCTATCTTAAGCTTGAAGTTATTATGTGTAGCTTTGGCCTTTCCAGTCTCTCTGTTTATAATTTGCCAAGTCGTTTTCATTACATTGCTACTAGATTCAATTTTGTTTTTAATGAAATTAGATTTAGCTACGGCACAAACGCGTTTAAACATTTTTGAATAACTACGACCATAATCTAGAAAGGCCGTATTTTTGTTATATGATTTCTCTTCATAGAATTCATATAATCATCGTCTGCTCCTATGAATTCCAACTGTCGCCCAATCACTAAACAAAGCTTTGTTATTAACTTTATAGTTTTTGATTTAAATACCGTATCATATTCATTTTTGACAAGGTTAAATACTGAGTTGTACAACAAATTTGGATCGTCACTGTATGGTATTTCCCATAGTTTATCTAAAATATTATTCCTGTAGTGTTCAAGCCGAGTGTCACTAACGGGCACACATGTAATATCCTCTTTTTGGTCCTTTTTTATTTTAATATTGAATATACCTATCCAGACCAGACCAGAGTGATCAGAGGTTAATTTATTGATGACCGATTTGAAAATGGGCGTAATGTTAGTAAATATATTGTCAATGCAGGTAGCAGATGTTGCAGTAATTCTAGTAGGCTCCAAAAACAGATAGTTCATGTTGTGACATAAAAATAAAGATTTTAATCTAGTACAAATATTATTATCCTCTAACAGATTAACATTAAAATCACCACAAATTATAAAAAAATTGTTTTATCGCTGATTTTAATCAACACTTCATCCATTTTCTTTTCGAATAAATCAAACGATGAATTTGGTGGTCTGTATACGCTCATTACAATAAGTTGTTCAAGTTCAATACAGGCTATTTCCATGGTACGCTCAGCAGACAGGCTCACTATGTCAACTCGTTCCTTATATTTAAAACTATTATTTACAAGTATTAAGGAGCCACCGCGATCAGCTGTTTTTCTATTGAACGAACTAGCAACGTGGTGGTTATTAAAGTTGAACATGAACTGATAACTCTTTAAAAAGTGCTCTGTTATACATAAAATATCAATATTATTAGAGAACTGTCAGAAAGTCTGCCCGTGAAACAACGTAAACAAGAAACGATAGTCGATTATAATTAATAAAGTGTTCAAAAAGTGCTACACCACGTCGGAAAACTGATGAAGTCACTACAACATAACCCCAACAAGTGAGTGATCAGAAAAACTTACCATATAAAAGCGCATATAAGCTGTATTTTGAAAGACAAAAACATTTAGGATATATATAACTACATCTATATGCCAATCCAAGCGGCGAAAAACGAACAACACATTTAAAAAATCCAGAAATCAACAATTCAAAACACAATCAACAGCTGATTGGACACTCATTTGACACTGACATCTCACGCACGCAAACAAGTGAAGCCGCCGCCGTACCAACTTAACACACCGAATGGATACGTTCAAGAAAGTATTAATTGATTGATTTATGCGATACTGGCGACATCTGGTTGATAAGCGGAGGCTTATGTTAAACTAGCGACATCTGTCATCGCGGTCCGTGAATTATTAGCACCTTCAACTTTTGATGCGTTACGAGCCCTGCGATGTCGTAGCAGCTACATCCTTTGCTACGAATTATCTGCTACGAGCTACGAACTGATTGACTAGCAAAGTGTATTATCCACGTCTTATCATTTCCAAAATGAATTGCTCTGTGTGTCGTAAACAAATAGCGCTAAGTGATTTGTTAAAATGCGTAGCATGCAAAAAACACTTTCATTATCAATGCTTTAATATTACTTGTGCTAAATATTCGGCACTCTACCCAACGAAGAAACTGTGGAGGTGCGATTCATGCTCAAATGTCACTACAAGTCGCGGAAAGAATTCAATAAAGAATACCCAGGCAAGAGGAGCACCTGGTTGCGAAGATAAAGCTTCCTCTAGCATTGGGAAAACATCTGAAAGAAAAGAATCAACGGTGACGGGCCGGATTACTGAAGATAAAAAAGCATATATTTATTAAGTAATTCGATGGAGGATCTTTCTAGCCATGCTTTGGATATGAGCTCGACCCTCCTTGATACAACTGCAAGAAGCCTGCCGAATGTGACACCAGTGAATGACTCGCTGGTACAGGGTCTAAATGAACAAATTTCTGCTTTGAGCATAGACCTAAACAGCGCACACGAGGAAATTATCACCTTAAATGAAGAAAATACCAAACTGAAACTAGAAGTTCAAGAGCTCAAAAAGAAAATCATATTCGTGACGAAACTTAGCTCTAGCATCACTTCCACACCAGTTTCAACGATTTCACTAAATTCAAGCTCTACGCAGAGGAAGTCAAAAAAGAAAATCGTATTCGGAAAATTAGAGTCCACTCAAAAGTCTTGTCTAAATATTAACAGCCCTAAGACAATTGAAATAGACACTGCACAAATGCCTGACCAGAACATAAACATTGTCACGGTAGAGGAGATTATCAGTAACAACAAACTTTTACTAGAATCAAACGAACAAGACAAGTCCTATCTCAATGTGAACAGCCTTAAAGCAATTGAAAAGGACATCTTGGAAATGTCGGATCTAAACATAAACAAACCTATACATCTATCAAATGACCCTGCCAAGTCCTCAGTAGAGAAGAACAAAATTAAATCTACACCTAAGATGGGCATACCTATGATCCATATTATAGGTGATGAAAGTGCAAATGGAATCGCTAGGCAACTAAGAAATATAAGATACAATAATTTTAATGATAACTATAGAATTTCTGCCTTTTTCAAACCACAAGCTTTGTATTCTGAAATTCTTAAGGACCTTAAGGAACTGATCACACGGCTTGCTAAAAATGACATTATAATCCTTACCTTAGGCTCAAACGAAAAAGCATCAAATTTGAAATCAGATGTAGAAAATCTTTTGCAGAAATATGACATCGAAAATGTTGTATTTCTATGTGTAATACAAGCTAACAAATACTCAAACACAACCAAACTGCACAAATCTCAAAAAGCTTTCAAATCAGTTATTTACAAATTCCACATAAAAAACGTCACAGAGATGCACAGTCTGTTGAATCTTGTACACAAACTTAACATAGAGATCGATTATCTTCATTACAAGGAAGAATTTATCACAAATTTTGGCAAACACGTTAGAGGCAAAACTGCACCACAAACTTGTGACATTCTAAAGGTTTGCACAATACCCTACTATTTCCACAAACAAAAATTAAAAATTGAACAAAAATTACTGGAAAACAACTCCAAGATCCCTAAAATAGGTACCATTCCCAATAGGAAAATTTCAAACAAACAACAACCACCACTGAAACACAAAGAGAAGTTTTTTTTCGCAAACAAACAAACGCAAAGAAAAACTTAAATTGTCAAAGGCAGGCACAACAGTAGCACATATAAACATACAAAGTTTTAATGATAGAAAACAAGCGCTACTTGAAAATTGGCTTCAATCAGAAGAAGGCCGTAGTGTAAAAGTTTTATGCCTTACTGAACACCATAGAGTGAAAACGGATCTAGAAAGAATGTCTTTTAGGAATTTTAGTCTGGCATCGTCCTTTTGTCGGGATACTCGAAAAAGTAAAGGCGGAGTATGTATTTTTGTTCACGACAGCCTGCATTTTGATGAGCTTCCCTCAATAAGGCAACGCACAATTTCAAATATTTTAGAAGTCTGCGGTGTCAGCTTGCTCGGGGTTTTTGTGATTTGTGCTTATAGGCCAAAAACTATTAAAAATGATAAGTTTGTTGAACATCTTGAAAATGTTTTAAACATAGTAGGAAACAGAATCGACAAACCATTTTTGCTGTGTGGAGATTTCAATGTAAATTTAATGGAACACGGAAGGGAAAAGAGCGAGTTTCTAAGTCTACTGAAATCATTTAATGCTAAACCGTTTGTACTGGAACCCACGCGCATAACAGCCCATAGTAGTACTTGCATCGACAATATTATTTCCAACATGAATTTACGCAATGTGAAAGTAGTTGAGCCAGGTTTATCTGACCACAGCCTTCAGCATGCTACACTTGATATAAAGATCAAATCAAATCCACGTAGTATTTATAAACAAGTGAGAGACCTCAATAAATCAAATACAGACGAGTTCAAAGATTTTTTGAGTTGCGTATGTTGGGAGCAGATATACTCGATTTCAGATACGGATCAGTCTTTTAATCTGTTTCACGATATACTCGTTAGTGCGTTTGACAGGTTTTGTCCGTTGAAAACAGTACAGGTTGAGAAAAAATATCCTAAGCCAAAATGGATTACACCGGGTATTCAAAAATCCTGTGAAACAAAGCGTGAACTTTTTATTGAACTTAAAAATTTAAACCAAGATTCCATAGTTTCAAAAAATTATAAATCCATACTTTCGAAACACTACAAAATATACTGTTCGTTTTTGCACAGGGTGGTATCGTATGCAAAGAAAAAAGACAACGAATGTCTTATTCTAAATTCAAAAAATAAAATTCAAACTGTCTGGAATATAGTAAATAAAACTATCAAAGGGGAAAAATCTAAAAAAATTGAAAGTTTTTCGGGACTCACAGATGGTGTTAAAACGATAATCAGTGAGCTAGAGGCCCCAGACTTATTTAACGCTTATTTCAGTACAAGTAGCACTCCTATAAATAAAAACGAGCTACATAGCATTGAACTTCCCAGCTTTCAAAACAACACCATGTTTATCAATCCCATATCTAGACATGAAATTCTAATATTTGTGTCTAGTTTCAATAATAAAAAGTCGTGTGGTTTTGACGGTTTACCAATCACTATTATTAAAGAAATTATAGAGGTAGTTGCCGATCCTCTGGTCTATCTCATAAATCGATCAATAGCCACAGGTATTTTTCCAGAAAGGCTTAAAAAAGCTCATATCATTTCTCTGCACAAAGGTGATAGTAGACTGGAAGTTCAGAATTATCGCCCCATTGCGTTGCTGCCCTGTCTTTCAAAGATCTTCGAAAAATTTTATTCAAACCGTTTGACAAACTTTTTATTAAAATACAAAATACTGTCCAAAAACCAATTTGGTTTTCAAAAGGGTAAGTCAACTATTGATGCTGTTTTCGATATGATGGATTTTGTGGCGGACTCTCTAAATATAAAGTCAAACGTGGTAACTGTTCTACTGGACTTATCAAAGGCTTTTGATTATGTCGATCATCACGTGTTGCTATGCATCCTAAATCGGTACGGTATAAGAGGAAATTGTCTAGACTGGTTAAAGTCTTATCTGACAAACCGCCAACAAAGTGTTAAGCTCCCTATGTTTGACTCCAGGACAAACACACTTTCAAACAAAATATCCCTAAGTACTGAGATGACGCAAGGTGTGCCTCAAGGTAGTGTCCTGGGTCCCCTGCTGTTCATATTATATATTAATCATTTACCCCAAATAGTCAGTAAGAAAATCACTATGTTTGCGGATGATGTCTCAGTATTCTTTAAATTTGAAAGAAATAATACAACACAGCTGTTTCCTGAGATAAATGAAACTATCAATGCCATAGTCAAGTGGTTAAAATCTATTGGACTAAAAACAAATGCAGGAAAAACAAAAATGATTCATTTCCAAAATTATAATACCCCTAGACTGGAACCAAATCTAACTGTGGACAATACTACGGTTGCCCTTGTAGACTAAGCCAAGTTTCTGGGGATTTCGCAGATGAGTACATGAATTGGAAAAAGCACATAGATACCCTTGAGACAAAACTAAGTAGTTTTTGCTATGCATTGAGATGCTTGTCAACAGTTGCTACAACACATGCCATGCTGCAGGCTTACTATGCGTTTTTCCACTCTAGGCTTCTGTACGGCTTGGCATTGTGGGGTGGCAGCGTTGATATAGAAAAGTTGTTTGTCTTGCAAAAGAGATGCGTTCGTATTTTAAGTGGTGTCAAATCAAATATAGTAACTTGTCGCGGCCTATTTTTTAAATTGGATATACACACTGTCACAGCGCTCTACATTATGGAGCTCTGCAAATTAATAAAGCGTTATCCTGAAAAGTTTCCCATCAGCTCTGAACGCATTAGTAATAGGCTAAGAGATAGGTTCAAGCATGACCTTAAGACTAGGTACTGTAGAACTACGTCCTATAGTAGAAGTACTAGTAATATGGCAGTCTGCGTTTATAATAAACTACCGTCAAATATAAAGCTTCTCTCGGGTGATCAGTTTCTGAAGGCCTTGAAGCAGTACTTACTGCTTATGTGTCCTTATACGTTGACTGAGTTTTATGAATACGGAAAATTATTGTCTTAGAAAGTAGGTATTTACTGTTTTACGGATTAGACTTTTTATTTTATTATTTTTCATACTTTTGACTAGCGACATAAATATTAACTCAAAATAACAATTCAATTTAATTCTAATCCAATAAAATAATGTTTTTATGGAATTAATTATGATTATGTATTTTTTTGTTTTTCCAAGCGGAAAATAGTATTATCTAATTTTCTCTAATGTTAATCTAATTTACTTAATCTAATTTAATTCTATTGATAATTATGATTATTAAATTGCCATGCCGCCATTGGTAAAATTACATTAGCACATTATATTATATTATATTACTTAAGATCTGTAACAAATACTGTAATTTATCGCAATAAAATGAAATGAAATGAAATTACAGTTCATGAATCACTCAATTTCCAGTTCTTTACTTAACATGCCCTGTATATTTTGATGAACCACGTTTAAAATATTCTTACTTTTACATTTTTCATTACTAGTAACTTGATTTAATGGGCAAGATGAAGGTATATTTATACAAATATTAATATTACTGCCAGAGTTACTCTCTGTTGTCCTATGGGTTAATTTAAAGAGCTTGGAACAGATTCCAAGGAGTACATGTCATTATTAATACACTGCTCAATAGAAGCAGGCGTTTCATTAGTCAAAAACTTGACTGAGTTCAAAATAAAATAAGATAGTGACTGTGCTATCTGTTTTGTATAAAACCTAGATAGGTAATACCTATCCTTAGTCAAATAAAAATATTTTCCAATACAATTATTGGTGTCTATGAAATGAAATTTTTCAGTATGACGACATGTCAATGTGTGTATAAATGTATTATAATCATGTCTTATATGATTTTCATGTTGTGACAAAGATTGGCTGAAGGGAAACGCAAACAAGATTATTCTATCTACATTTTGTAAAGAATTTAATTTAGAAAAGTATTTAGTAATTAGTTTTTTAGATACATTTTCCCTTCTACCAATTAAAATAATTAGGGTGGTTGGTTCTAAAAACTGCGATGACAACACTTTGTTTAATATTTGTGAATATGTGGCGCCAGGCATACAGTTATTTAATATTGCCTGGCCCACGCGCTGACTAAGTTGTAAACCCATATTTTTTCCAAGTTTATCGCTGTACATTATATACCTATCCTTTGTCCGAGATCGTTTTTCGAATGTATATATGTATGTATAGGTTTGTATTTTTGTTTGTATGTTTGTTTTACGCTACAGCCCGAATGGCTTGACGGAGTTTAATAAATAAGGTCGGATGTGGAAGTGCCATAGACTGTATAATGTCAGTGGAATGTGAGGTTGGATTTTTTATCACAAAATGTAGCTTACAAAGTAATTTGTGCGCCTACTTTCATACTCCATGTACGTAACCAGGTGCATTCATATAAAAGTATGTGGTATTGAAAGAAAATGCCGTCGGGTTATTTGTTTATATTATTATTATACTTTTTATACTACGACAACCTCTGTGGCGGTTGTGGTTCTGCTTAAATTGCGAGAGGTCCCGGGTTCGATCCCCAGCTGGGGATAGATTAGAAAAATCCCCAGGTCTTGGATGTTTATATGTGTGTGACGTCGCTGTTTCTGATTCCTACGACACAGGGTATCCTAGTGTAGGTCCAGAAGCAATGTATGTGCCTGTTTGTAAATGTTTATGTTTTACCAGACTACAGCGATGGTAAAAGGAATGTTATGTGAATGATCGGTATTTGTGTATATATTATATATACACATATATGAATGTTCTGATAAAAAGCCCTTCAATTTTATACCCAACAAGGCCCTGTTCAAGTACTTTTTTTGTTATCCAGTATTTTATGCCTTCTAGAGGTTACATTTATTATTTATTATATTACAAGCTCTTGATCAATGCTTTGCTTGCATATGTCAGTGAAGTCTATTGACGGCACGGTGGTATGATGGCTGTTTCATACTCTTAGAGTTCGACGTTTTAGTATGTGGTTTAGTTTTTGAACTTATTGTCTTTTTGTGGATTTATAAAAATAAACATAATATAGCGACACATGTTTTATCTTACAGGGTAACAGATGCGCAGATGCGCTCAAGTTTATCCAAATATTCGATACTCCATGAAAATTTAAATTATACTTTAAAAGTTGCGTTTAGACTCTAAACGCAACTGTTAAAGTATAATTTAAATTTTCATGGAGTATCGAATATTTTTGAAGCATATTCGTAGATATGACTCTAAACTTTAGAGTCATATCTACGAATATGCTTAAGTCTTAATTAATTTCCAATAATAGATAAAACTGCAATTTGACTTGTTTTCTCACTGCCACATATATTATTGAACGGTATTACTGAACATATTAAATTTGTAGTGACAAGGAGCGTAGCAATAATAAATGTCGTAGCAATAATCGTAACGCAAATTCGTAGCGCATATCGACTATAGGTAATTGTGTCTGCAAGATATGTACGTAACGTAACGTCTTGTACGTAACGTCTTATCTTAAAATGCTTTCAAATTGCTGATTATGGTCGTGATGATGATGATGAACTGTGCCTTTGACACTCCACATGGAAGATGCGTAGCGCGAAGCAATATACAGGCTGTGTCCCTGGAGGGAGGGATAACCCCGAAGCTACTGATTGGCAGTATGATTAAATCACTGATTTGGTCAGAACAACTTTATTTTCCTCTTCCGTACAAATCAGCTGACCTCTTGGCTCAAAATGGATGGTGATGTCTAAAATGAAGTCGCTCTGAGTTTCGTTTATAATAATAATAATAATAATAATAATAATAATAATAATAATACCTTGGACACTATTTTACACACATTGAACTAGCCCCAAACTAGGATTCCCTGTATCTTGGGTACTAGACAACGATACACATACTCATATAGATAAATATTATACTTAGATAGATAAATAACCATGACTAGGGTATAAACATCCATTCTCATCAAACAAATATTTGCCCCCACCGGGACTCGAACCCGGGACCCTTGGATTCGTAGGCAGGGTCACTGCCGACTCGGCCATTCGGGTCAAATAATAGGTCGAAGTTCAACAAATACGTTATAAGTTTATAGCAGCTGCTCTAGTTCTTCAAAATGTCACTGGCGAATAACTAAATGTTAGTTACGAATTGGTTGGTAACAGGAAATCAGGTGAGTATTGACAACGTCATGCGCCCCCGACGTTATTTACCGCTGACGTGAACACAACTTTACGTCACAACGTTCGTTACTCGATAACAACACTATTTTAATTGCTCTTTGATACAATCTTTGGAAACCGCAGGAAATTGGCTTATTTGTTTTAGATGCTTACCTATCATGGCATTCTGGCTGGAAAATTGTTGCTGTGACTAATATAGCAAATGATAATAAAAGTATAAGCAATAAGGAGATATACATTTGGCAACTTTTAATGGATGATACTATGAAATTATTGAGTGATCTTACAGTATTGATTATCCTATAATAGAATAGCGAGTCATGTTGATAAGTATATGTAAAATGGTCAGCTAAGTAATGACCAACTCTGTATCTCTTCCCTTTTTTTTTTGTACATATTAAGTATCCTTCATTTTCACTTTTATTGGTTTTTTTATTTCATTTCCACCAACTAAAAATTATTCTATATTTTCCCAGTATTAAACCCCAAAAAAATATAGTTTTTACACTTCTTGCCCTAAATCAAAAAGTTGTAATTCATATCACTTTTATCGTTGATTAATATTAAAGTACCTACAAAGTCGACTTCCCGTAAACATGTTTATCTGTCTGTGGCTCAGTTTAAAACTAACTACAGACAGAATTCATTTTTCATTAGAGCTCCTTCTGAGTTTAACAAGCTTGTGCAATACCCTAGTATAGATCTTTTTAATTCTAGCATTAATAGTTTCAGAAGTGTTATCTCCAAAACCTGGTTTGATCATGTGGTTCTCTAAGCTCCTTTAGTTTTATATTTTTTCTAATAATTAGTTAATAGTCTTCTCTATGTTTCTTGTTCATTAAGATTTTGTTTCTCGATTAGGTATAGCAAGTTTAGCTTTTTATATGCGGAAACATCTAAGTGGTTTTTAGATTTTTAAGTAGTATTTTTACATTGTTTTTTCAAACCGTTTGTTTCCCAAATAAACTAAAATAAAATAAACTAAAATAAAATAAATAAAATAAAATATGTCAAAGAACTGGGTCCTCACGATACAGCTCACCTAGTGTGAGGGCCGCCGGTTATCTTACTATCTTTGTGATTTTCTAAGTAACTACGTTATTAATATGTTAATCTGTAAATTCCTTTTTGGCAAATAAATAATTATCTTATCTTAATTAAAACTTACCTGCGGCAGGAGACAACTTAGTGACCACGCCCCATCTGGATTTCCACTGAAACAAAAAAAATAAGATTAAAAATTTGATTGAAATTACAAGGAGGCGATACGAATGCCTCCTATTTTATCATGATGGCAAATTAAAATATGCACATGAGCAATTGCCTGTGTTTCTGCTCACTAATCTCAGAAAAACCATACACGCTTATCTATGTAAAACATCCTTAACTAGGTCTGTCACAAGTCCACCTCAGATGACATACGTATATTTAGAAACGAGCTTATAAAATGCGATATAAAAGTAAGGCTAGTATTTAATCGCACATCAAAAATACTGATTTTCACACCAAAAACGCATCAGCAAAAACACTTTTTATGTTTTAAGTATTTTTGTTGTTCTTACATGTTCAACCTAATACGAAGCATAAAGGGGGCTTCGCTTCGATCACCCCCTTTACCCTTCACCTAAGTTATTGCAGTATTTTGCCTTGATATTTGCTGCAAAAATCAGTATATTTGCTGTGCAAATCAGTATTATTGATGTGCAGTTTAATATTTTCCTAAAAGTACGATGTATATGAAGATATAATAATAATATAATTTAACATAATTTACACACATTGATCTAGCCCCAAACTAGGATTCCCTGTATCCTAGTTTGGGGCTAGATCAATGTGTCTATATCCCACCCACCTTAAGTTAAAATTTTATTTACCTACTTACACATCTTTTCTTATAAGAAAATGGTATACCTTCATGATTTAAATCGTTTAACAAAATGCCGTTCTCACTAAATAAAAGACAAAACCAGCCTACAATTGGAAATTTGGAAATACTAAAAAGAACTGCTGATGAACGTCAAAGATATAAGTATACGGTGAACGAAAATAGCCAGTCGGTTTTGCAAATTTGGGTTCTATACATAAAAATTTTGTAACAGAAAGATTCATCGCTTCTGGTTCCATAATAGGATGCCATGTGGAATCAGTAAGACTGGTAACAAACACGCTTACCTAATTTAATACTTTGATTTTGCGTGCTGCGGGGCTCGACCACTGGTGATGTGAAGAATTTCTCTGCATGCAAAAATATGCAGAGTAATATTGAATTTATATTTCCACGATTTGACATAAGCCTAGAATAACAAGCACCATCTAGATACTGAATCCTAAAAACAGCAAAGGCTTGGGTTTACCAAGCGTGCGGGGAAGCGGTAAAACAGTAGATTTTATTACCAGTATGCTTGCTGAAGGCAATTTGTCTATTGCAGCGCGAGAGAGTAGTTTCATTCATAAGAGAAAGCGAACATGACAAGAGTTTTGACAGAGAGGAATCGCAATAGACATCAAACCAGTGGTACTTCAGTGACAGCATTGTAAATTGATGGGATGATGAATTTATGGAGAGAGAAGACACATATAGATGATCCGAATGGCCGAGTCGGCAGTGACCCTGCTTACGAAGCCAAGGGTCCCGGGTTCGAGTCCCGGTGGGGGCGAATATTTGTTTGATGAGAACGGATGTTTGTACCCTAGTTATGGTTGTTTATTTATCTATGTATAATACTTATCTATATAAGTATGTGTATCGTTATCTAGTACCCAAGACACATGGAATCCTAGTTTGGAGCTAGATCAATGTGTGTAAATAGTGTCCAAGGTATTATTATTATAACTTTGTTTAAAATTATCTTCCTGAAAAGCCCATAAAACTTTGTAACACATACTTGATCCAGTATTATTATCTAAGGCTCTGTGGGGCCGAATCCAG
The DNA here is from genome assembly GCA_949825045.1 of Argyresthia goedartella. Classification (NCBI taxonomy): domain Eukaryota; kingdom Metazoa; phylum Arthropoda; class Insecta; order Lepidoptera; family Argyresthiidae; genus Argyresthia; species Argyresthia goedartella. Next base: position 29,697,607 of record OX463826.1, on the reverse strand, counting down.
ACACGTTACAACTAGACTTACTGGCTGTTAATTTGGTTCATTAGTTAGTAAGATTTTTTCCTTCAGAATTAGACACAATAAGGATAACTTGCACCAGACTTTTAACAGCCGCCAAATACAGTTTAAACACAACTTAAGTACAACACGGTTAAGTAGTCAACTACGGTTATCGCCTGTTAGCCAGGTGCCCACTTAACCGGCCGAGTCAGTTGTATTAAAGTTGTGTTTAAACTTTATTTACCGGCTATCAAATGTCTGAGCAAGTCCGCCCTTAGTAAGCTAAGTACCTAAAAAGAGGCGTTTTCAAATCAATTACTTAATATGTTGTTATCTGCCTGACCCTATAAAACCATTTCACAAATGTCTGCCACTAAATCGGTCATCACTTAAGCCACGCTCTGTAGAGAGCCGCAGAATTAGCGCGGAATATTAGCGGTTCCTCACGCAAAAATACGCTATTTTACTCAACCAGGGTTCCGATACTCGTGAACTAACTGTTTCACTAAACTACGCTGTTTCACAGGATGTAACGGATATACGGCGATGAGTTACCCCCTGTCACGCAAAATTGATTAAATGGCTTAAATTATAAATTAATAAATGTAGCCCATTAATATGCCCACCGATTGGCAGAGGAAATCCGGGTAAAGGTACCCGGATGCGAGTAAGCTTAAGCCATACTCCATCACGCTGGCTCAGTGCGGGTTGGTACCACGTAGCGATAGTAGCCGGGACCAACAGCTTAACGTGCCATCCGAAACACTGAACGTCGGGTAATGTACTTAAGATAAATTAATTATCTAATTGGCACATGGTCAGATTCGAATCTGGTCTCCTGTGTGAGAAACAAGCGTGAAACCTTCTAGACCACGGAACTCTTAAATGGCTTAATTAACATGAGCGCAATAGTAACTATTCCACCATGTGCGGGAAATGATGTAACAGAAAGGTTGAGTCTAATTGAAGTGATTACCAGGGTCTTCATTCTGAAAAACTTTCACTTCAAAACTGATTTGATCAGAGCAACTTAGCACTTCTCTACAAGTTTTAGGCAAAGTAGTCAGTTGATTAGCAAAAATAAAATATAAATAAAGTCGTTCTCAATTCAAACCATGTTCAAAATGACTTAGTCCTTAAAACTAATTGAGCTTTCTGTTGCACCCTTTATACTGCGGTGTTTCTTGGCGTGTGCAGTAAATGCGAAACTTGGCTCGTAACTTGCAGTCTACGAAAACTTGTCATGAATTATATAAAGGCTTCGCATTGAATTATTAAGTCGTTACATCAAATATATTTTTTGGAATTTGGACGCACGATTATCAAGTTCATATTTTTACACCACTGCGCCAAAAAGTAGCTAATGGTTTACCGCTTATAAAAGAATATGACGGCTTGGTAAGGGCCATACGTTTTATCTAAAAACCAAATCACTACTACGAGTACCTGCTTCTACTTATTCCAAAATATACTCTGTATTCGAATAATTCCCTCTGACAGCTTTTTACTTGCATTCACAGCACTCATCAACAATCCTCAATCATGCCTCACACACACATTTACACACAAACATTCACCCATGAACACAAGCAAGATGTTTGTCTTTAATTAGGAGTTGGCTCGTCTGTCTGTTAGCTTGTGTGTTGCCAGGAAATATTAACTTGAGACGTCTTGGAGGATGAGACTATGTACCATGTGATTTGGCGGGAGGAAATGACAGGGAATGGGTCAATCTACTGCTCTATTCAACAGTAAAAACATATTATTTAAAATACATGCATATAAAATGTATCTGGACCACTCCACACTCTGGCTACCGTGTGAGAGGTCGCGGGTTCGATCCCCGGCTGGGGATAAATAAAAATACAGGTCTTGGATGTTTAGATGTTTGTGATGTCGCTGTTTCCCACGATACAGGGTATCTTAATGTGGGGCCAGAAGAAATGTATGTGCCTGTATATAAAAATATTCAATTCACAGAGGTGGTGCAGGACAATACCCCACAAAATTTTTAAAACAAGTTATCATTTATCATCATCATCTAATCCTCACGGTCTTGTGCCAACCGCGTCATCAAAATCTAAATCTAAATTTCTTTATTACTGTCGATATTTACATATACTTAGCAAAATGTATTTTTTGCCTCCTCTCTACATTGGACCACTGTGTGAGAAGATGATACCATCGACTTCAGTATAGTCGGACCTTCGCACAAGTTTATGATTGCCAAATTTATTTTGGGCATGTCTCTGCACAGCTCCTTTTGTAGAAGACCTAAGACGTACTTTTGCTTTAGTCCGTGAGTCCGTAGAGAATATGAAATGATAAAGAATTTCTGTAGCCCAATATTTGTTTGAGTATTATTATCCGTATAGCATAGGGCAAAAACACATGCTCGTGTAACGATGGTCTTACAATGACTTGTAATATGGAGTATAAATTCATTTGTCAGTTGAAATGTTTGAATTTATTTCTTACTTTACACTATCTTTAAGGAGTTCTATTGGTATTGGAAAAACTGCAAAGTCTTTGAGATCGAGGGTAAAATGTATTTTTCAGCGCGGAGTAGAGTGTTTTTGTTGCATTTGTACTTGTCATCGGAGTGCAATGTATTGAAACTCGCTTCATTGGAGTTTGATAAAAGCTTTGATTTATTGGCGGTTTCATACTTTGTGAGAGATTCCTGGAACGGGGTGGAAATATATTGAACTGAAATTATGTGCCGCTTCGACGAAAACAGTATATGATATGGCTCTACTTCAGTATTTCACACTATCCTTTTTAAGCATTTTTGGTCTTTACATTTCATCATAGTGACGACCTCTGTGGCGCTGCGGCGGTGGGTCTGCATACCATGCGAAAGGTCCCGGGTTCGTTCCCCGGCGGGGGATAAAAAAAAACCAGGGTTTTGGATGTTTATATGTGTGTGACATCGCTGTTTCTGGTTCCCACGACACAGGGTATCCTAGTGTGGGGCCAGAAACAATGTATGTACTGTATGTAAATGTTTATGTTTATAGACGTTATAGCGACGATAAAAAATATAGCCCTGCTTTGGCCATTTATTCGAAAACTCCATTTTGCATGACGCTAGCGAATCATAAAGGTTCTTATCAATCAATCATAACTGGCAAAAGCAGGGCTATCCAGGCTTCTGCCTCCTCGTATGAGATAAGTACGAATGCGATAGTTTATTTTGGTTACGACGTGTACACAACTTTTCTGATCCAAACAGATAAGGGAAAAGATTTTCTTTCATAAAGAGCTCGCTTAAAACTTGAAAAATAACCACGAGAATCACTGCACCAGACATTTGCATTGACAAGGGTTCCACCATTATCCACCGACGAACCCTAATAACAAAGTCGTGGTCATTACTCAGCGATAATTACGAGTGGCTTCTTTTCAAATGTCAGAAAATTTTTAAGTTTCCGACAAAAGGTTTAGAATATTTGTTGTTGACATCTTTGGAGATAAGCCCGCCCCCGATGGTTCAAATACACAATGAAGGGAAACCTCTGGGAACGTTGACCCTTGCATGTGGAGTTGAAGAGTGATGGGATTTGTACGATATTAAACAAAATAATAAGATGGCGGTAAAACACTATACAGGTTGTAACAGAAAGGTGTTACAACCTAAAACCTATTTTAAGGGGTTATAAAAGTTGTTCAGAATGATTTCATCACTACATCATTAATGAAATAATTAAATATTTATACGTCAACTTACATCAATAAACTCTATCACAACCTGTAGATGACGTAAATTTTAGAGAAAAAAAAGTACAAGTAAGGTATTTAGTGAAAAGTCTGATGAGAATATCAGCGCTTTTAATTGGAGCAATAGATCTCCAGTTTAAAGTGCTGATATTATCTCTTTTGTAACATATTAATCTAAAAGCCACCGCATACAAAAGAGAAATATCGGATTTGACTGTTAATCTTTGTGCGTGGTTTGAAGTCTATTGAACTAAAAATGGTACCTGTTATTTGTTGTTGTATCCCATTAAAGCCCCCACCGAGGGACAAAGGCCTTCACCTGGATACAAATAATATATAGCCATATTTCACCAAGCCGGCTCCGTGCGGGTTGGTGGAGAGGTGACTTACTAGTGGCCAACTCGACCGTCAGAAGTTTTCTACAGATCTACTACAACAAGATACCTCTGGAGATCTTGAAATTACCATTTGAGCAATTTAAAAACCATGTTAAAGCGACTTTGTCGAAAAAAGGATATTACAATGTTCAAGATTACTTAAATTATGGGACTGTATGGGGTTAATATGGCTCAACACAGACCTTGCTGTTAATAATTTTGTAATTATTTTTTCCTGCTTATTAATTATGATAATGACCAAATATTATATTTTGTATCAGTTAAGCATAAGCAATTTTTAAAAAAGAGATCTAAAAATCAATCTGTGGGTGTTTCTACGCCCTTCTTCTCCTACAGTGGTCCAATGTAGAGAAGTGGCAAAAATTACGATTGCTAAGTATGTGTAAATATCTACAGTAATAAAGACATTTGGAATTTGGAATTTTTCAAGCTGCCCTGTTAGGGCCACTGACACAGCTGTACGACTGCTACCACCAAGTAACATTACTTGCCGGGACCTACAGCTTATCGTGTCGGCCGAAACAAGAATCGTCCGATAATCAACACTCAAACCCTGTATGCAAACACTCTTATAAATATAAATATAAGCCCACCTTTTTCTCATGTGTGGTGGCAGATGCACAGTTGTGCCCGCATATTCGTGATATTTGCGTAATATGGGACTATGTTAGCTTCTTTAAGTAGACACTTAAACAAATTGATAAACCAATATTCAGCTACAATGCGCCTTTATTACAATGCAGGTTCTTATTGCGTATTACCTTACTTGAAACCCAAACAGCATCTGGCCAGCACTAAAGCCAAAACAAACATACGGAAATGCACAAGTGACTTCAGTTTAAGCTCCAATAAAAAGACTTAGCCAAGACCGAATGCTCCACAGAATTGTGTCGAGCATCTCGCAGAATTCCGCTACACTGCGCGCGCTGCTTAGCAAGCGGAAAATATTTTCCCTTGTTAGCGACCAGTGGATGGCATTGACGGGTTAGTCTTGCAGTAAACAACAGTTTTGCGGGCACTTACAAGTTTCTGAGGACAAATGGTTCGGTAATCCGATGTGTCCTGCTGCAGGGCAGCCAACTTAATATTTTATTGTCAAATCTGCTCAGAGACGGGTCTTTAGTCTCTAATACCGGGTTTGTTTGTTGGAAGTTGAGGATTCGTGGATGATTCGAATTCAGACGAATGACAAGAGCGTTTCAGCATAAAAGTTTTAATTTTGTTCTAGCCATTGAACTTTCTTACCCGGAGGTTAATTCTTAAATGTGTGAGATATTTCAATGAAAATTAAACTCTCGCTGAGCAGTGAAGCGCCGATGTACATAACTTTTTCTAAAAGCTTATACGTGTCCTACGAAGGTGTCGTGGGAACCAGGAGCAGCGAAGTCACACATATATAAACATCCAAGACCTGGATATTATTCTTTTTCGACTAGTATTTAATCGCTCATCAAAAATACTAATTTGCACAGCAAAAAAGGATCAGCAAAAACAAATTTTAAGTTTTAAATATTTTATGTGTACTCAAGTTTATGTTTTAAGTAGTTTTTGCTGTTCTTACATGTTCAAACTAACACGAAGGGTAAAGGGGGCTTCGCTTCGCTCACCCCCTTTACCCTTCACCTAAGCTACCGCAGCATTTTGATATTTGCTATGAAAATCTGTATTTTTTATGTGCATTTTAATATTTCCCTTATTTTCTTTACCCCAGCCAGGATTCGAACCGGGACATCTCCCGCTTGGGAGGCAGAGCCTGAGACCGCGAGGTAAGGATTAAGACCCTTTTTTCCTTTCACACTGTCTTTTTAGTATCCTTTCACACTGTCTCTTTAGTAATCTCCTCACCCGCAATACCCAAAAAACACTCTTCTCTCAATCGCAAGACTCACATAATATTGTGTCTCCTTTAATTGTATAGGATTTGTCTCATGCTGTACATCCACATTCAAGATACCTTTTTCCGCACAATTTTAGTCTCTAAAGCACACGTAATAAAAACCAAAGGTGTTTTGGGTATCGGGCGAGGGGCTAGGGACAAAAGCGGCTTACAGTCCTCATACCGATCGGATCAGAGCAGCGAATACCTACGAGTATGTCTTGCTACTATCAAATAGGTAGGGTTGTTTGAGATAAGAGTTTGTGTTTGTTGTCCGGGTTGTAAGAAAATGTTTGGGCAAATAGACAAGTTCTACGGTAAGGTCGAAAAAGGCTACAAAAAAATACAAAGCGTCACGCCTTTTCCCATTCAGTGTTGCTGAGGCACAATTGTACACACTTTCAGCTAGTTATTCTATACTCCATTTTTCGTGACAGGGGACTAGCACATTAGCGCAACTATAGAGCTAAAAAGGGCTTAATATTATATTGTTTACAACTGATATATAAACATCACAGAAATATATAAGAAGATCGGCCACGTGATGCATTTTATCGGCCGCTACACCTCTCGTTTCAAAATATTGATACTCGCATCACAATCTTGAGTTTTTTTTTGGGAAATATTAAACTGCACATCAAAAATGCTGATTTAAATATGAGGACAAAATAACATTTACATAAACATAAACATTCTCATACAGACACATACATTTCTTCTAGGCTCACACTAGGATACCCTGCTGTGTGGTGGGCACTAGAAACAGCGACGTCACACATATATAAACTTCCAAGACCTAGGTCGTTTTTTTCTACCCCCAGCCGGGGATCGAACCCGGGACTCTCGCATTGTAGGCAGAGCCACAACCGCTGCGCCACAGAGGTCGTCTGAGAAAATCCTGCGGCAGCTTAGGTGAAGGGTAAGGGGGGTGAGCGAAGCGAAGCCCCCTTTATCCTTCGTGTTAGGTCAACATGTAAGAACAACAAAAAATACTTAAAACATAAACTTAAGTACTCATTAGATATTTAAAACATAAATAGTGTTTTTGTTGATCCTTTTTTGCTGTCCAAATCAGTATTTTTGATGTGCCCTTTATTGTAATCACATAAATACCATTGCCCAATACAAAGACATTGACCGCCACGTTCATATTGTACTGGCCAAAGCTGTTTCCTTGTTTACAAAAAAAATCACAAGTTTAGTAATGCGATTTAAATGTACCTCTAGGGTTCCGTACCCGAAGGGTGCCAAACGGGACCCAATTACTAAGCCTCCGCTGTCCGTCGGTCCGTCTGTCCGTCCGCCAGCGGACAACATCTCAAGAACCTGTATCTTATGAAATAGGTAGAGTGTTGAAATTTGCACAGAATGTGTGATTTTGTTGCTGCTACAGCAACATATATTAACTACACGAGATTTATTAAATTGAGGGGAGTCCCCGTGCAAGAGACGTGTTAAAATAACCCCAGCGATGTAATAACCCTATCGTTATTCAAATATGATCATAGATTTCGCGGCATGTCACATTGTTGTGGCGGCGCAATTGGTTTTATATCGGTTTCGTAATCCACGTTCAGACATTACATTGATGTCCTTTTGTTTTTGTTTTGTTATTTTTAGTATTTAAGGGATTAAATATGGCCAGCGCCAGGGGACGCGAACAAAGAAATGCATCTTTAGCTTCAATTCTAGGCTAAACTAGACAACATAAAAATGTAGGATAAATATATGTTATAAAAGGTCTATTAGAGATAGGAATGGAATACTTAAAAATATTTTGGCAATGCATTATTATTCAACTAAATGAACAAGCGCTCGGAGACGAAATCAGTTTCCTATATGAAACTTACACGCAAAAATAGGTAAAAAAAGGGAAAAATTTTGGTTGTTTTATTTTATTTTTAATGTTGTTATTACAGGAGTTTAGTGATATTTTCTATAATTTTCTTGGTCTCGGAGCTCGGGCTGCCCCGCGGGGCTCTGCGCGGGAGCATGCGTCAGTCTGCTTCGACGCGATGCGACGGGTATTTGTTTTCTTTTTCTAATTCTCAATGCCATTGGCCCTTGTTCAGACCATAAACTGTCTTGTACGATGGTACAGAACCCTTCCTGTGCGAGTCCGGCCCGCACTTAACTATTTTTTTTTTAAGAGAATACAGTGGAGTATAAATCCAAACCCGTAATGTTGTTCAGCTTGCAGGTGTTTGAATATCGATCAGCATCATAAATCAATACTCCAGTGCCATTATTCAGCACTGCAAATAAATTGGTGTACTCATTTTAAGTATAACATACCTTTATCATCATACCATGTGTAAGTAAAGTGAACTTCAAATGTAAACAATAGCATATGGTGTTAGTTTGTGTAAGGGTCGCTTAGATTTGAAACATCAATAAACCACTTCTGGTGTCTACTTCTTTATAGACAGAGCCACGCATTTTCCTACAAGAAGTGAGAAGAAGAGGAGCAGAGCTCCGTGGTCTACCGGTTTCACGCTCGCTTCTCACGCGAGATACGGGTTCGAATCTGATCATTTACTAATGAGATTGGACAAGTAATTTGCCTAAGTACATTATACGGCCGTTCTAACGGTGATATCGTGAGGAAACCTTTAATCTCCATTGCTGCAGCGACGGGCTAGCCCCCCTTGTTGTGCCTCTGCCACCCCGTTTGGGAAAAAGCGTGATGCTATATTTAATTAACACCTAAAAAAAGTAACTTCATAAGTCAAATAATCAATGCAGGAATTTTAATCCTGTTTTAAGCAGGCAAAGGTATGCATTTAAATTTGAAATTTGAATAGATAAAAAGTAACTTCATAAATCAAATAATCCATGTAAGATTTTTAAACCTGTGTTAAGCAGACAAAGGTAATTTAAGTAGGTGAAGTGTTTTTATACCCTTGTCTGCTATTTCAGGTATTTAATCAAATTCTGGATCCATGCCCCGCGATTGGTGTAGAAGCGCACCAATGTTCTATGTTTGTAAATTAAGAAATAAGAAACTTCATTTGCGTATCATGGTTAACATTTACAATTTCATACCAGTACATGCTGAAGTCAGACCAGGAAGCAGTGTATGGTTAGGATTGAACCGGTATGTAACCGGAAAGCCCATTCCAAAACAAACAAGACGGATTCGAACAAACAAAGAAAACCTTCATAAATATCCCTCTCGGGATTCGAACCCGGGAGAGGCCGATAAGGGCTATCGAAGTGCCGCCCTTCTTTGTGGGTGAGCTATGAGGATTTGTTTAACATGTCACCTGTGAAGAAACCAAAGTAATCAATGGCCAAATGCTCAAACTGCTGCTCAATAAAGTAATGCTTAAATGTCTTTGAGTTCCCGAGCAAGAGACCAGGGCTTTGAGTGACCCTCAACCTTTGAGTAGTTATCTGTGCAGTGTATCAAGTTGGTAATAAATAAATGTAGCCCATTAATGTCCGCACCGAGGGGAACCGGTTTTTATCCGGGTTCGAGTAAGATTAAGCCATACTCCACCACGCTGGCTCAGTGCGGGTTGATGAAGGGGTTTTACGACCACTACCACGTAGCGACAGCAGCCGGGACCTACAGCTTAACGTGTCATCCAAAACACTGAACGTCCGATAATACAAGGTGACTTTTAATGAGCTGACCATATTTTAAGGAATGATAATAATGAAGTACCCTTCATTATGAACAATTTTCCCCAAGAAACATATGGTCGCAAACGAAATAAAATTTTGGTTTCCCTATAGTAACTTGTAATCAGCTGATCGGGTCAATGTACTGAGGGACACATCTTTTTTTCCCTTTGTTCCCTTTTTTCCCTTATGTTTCTTGGAGAAAGTTATTTATAATGATGGGTACTATCATTCCTCAAAATATGGTCAGCTAATTAAATGTCAGCCTGAATACTTGAGATAAATTAATTATGTCATTGATACATGGTCAGGATTCGAACCTGATTCTCCAGTGTGGGAAGCAAGTGTGAAACCCATTAGGCCATGGAGCTCTTCTTGTTTTATTTCCATACTATACTTTCTGTATCAGATGACTTCAGTGTAGGAAGCAGGAAATATTGCTCGCCGAAAAAGTGTGCGAATCGAACTATCAGTATAGTTCGATTCGCACACTTTTTCGAGCTCTTATGTAAAATGACATAAGGTTGATTATATCTGAACTCGAAATCTTTATCTCTCTGCTAATTATTCCTGCTTGAGCCACAGGTTTGTGTTCCAACATGAATCCAAGATATCGGGCCGAACAACAAATAAGCCTGCAAATACAACCCTCCTAATCCCAGCACAATAAGTCCTTTGAAAAAAAAAAGAATAATCGCATTCACAGAAATACCTCAATCTAACACTGTGTAGTAATTTAACGCACACTTCGCGTCGGAACCCTCCACATCTCCCTTCGGCTTATCGAGGTTGGAGACGGGACCCTAAAAGGGTCTGATAATTCCTTTACTTAGATCTTAGGATACTTTTGTGGAGATTCGAACGGAGTTGTTACGGTCGTTTTATGTCGTAGGAAACGTCTGAAGATAAGACCCGCAGTCCGATCTTCCATCGAATTAATGCATTGTTTACGAGCTGGCTCCCGCAACTTCGTATGCGTAGACTCATGTATTATCAATTACCGCAAAAAAATTACATAAAAAGTATCATAATTGGTAGTCTAGTTTAAAAGTATTATCCATCTGTCTGCTAAATTTCATTCATATTCGTTCAGCCGTTTTTGCGTGATTGGGAAACAAACATCGAAATTTTCACATTTATAATATTAGGGGTCAGGGACAGCTCGACCCGAGTCTAACTCGCGCAAGAACGGTTCCGTACCACCATACAATGGTAGGGATGGTGTGGAGTGAATAGTTTGGATTTTACATTGCAAAATGTTGTTTACAAAGTTATTGGTGCAGCTACTTTTAAACTCCATGTAAGTAACCAGGTGCATTCATAAGTTTGTATGCGGTGTTGAATGAATTTTTGTATGTGAGCCGCCTTATATATTAATTTTATTCTGTTTTTTAGTATTTGTTGTCATAGCGGCAATAGAAATACAACATCTGTGAAAATTTCAAGTGTATAACTATCACAGTTCGTAAGATACAGCCTGGTGACAGACGGAAAGACAGACAGACATACGGGCAGCGGAGTCTTAGTAATAGGGTTCACCCTAAAAAGTGGTTTGTACCGTCAACATAAAAAGTATCATCCTCTTAAAATATTGAAGATTATTTTAATTTATTGATAGAATTACATATTTATATTTATGACTAAATGTTATAAATGTATTATTTTAAATAAATTTCAATGCAATGAACTTGTTCTGCAATATAGACTGATCTATGTATTTAAGTACTTCATTAATATTCGTTGAGGCTTTCAAAATAAACAAATATTTTGGTTTCGTGTATAAATTATCTGGTTTTATTAAATATTAAAATAATTATATTAATTGGTGCAATATTACAACAATCGCAGACATAAAAAATAATGATCCACAATATTTTTTGGCTATCGTCACCGTTTGACACTACTACACCCAAGGTGCCAGTGACAGATAGATAAAGACTGTACGAAGCGTATGAAAAGCACAGATCAAATAGCAAGTTGACAAAAACGAATGCTTTCAAAGATGTAAACAGCAATTGTTATAGTTAATCCTACGAAGAAAGCTGGAAATCAAATCCATTACATGAATCAATTGCAAGGCTGGACTATTTATGAGACGACAATACTGGAGTGCAAGGTTCAGGTCCTATAAAACATGAAGAGGATATCACACCAATTCTCAAACCATGTCTGTATTTTGTGAGTCATTTTAGGGTACAGCGGTTAGTGTAGCGAAAACCCTACACTATATCTATGCATATACAGAGAGAAGTCTGGACTCATTGACTCATCAACGCCCAGCCCATCTCTTAAACCTAGAAAGCTAAAATTTTGTTCATAGATACCTAGCTTAGTATATGCATTCACTAGGGAAGAGTTTTTTGGAAATTCTATCCCAAAGGAGGTAAAATAGGGGTGAAAGTTTGTATGAGAGTCCATCAGTTTTGAAGTTAGGATCTTTAAATTTTGTGTTTAGGCTGACAGTTGAAAATTAATGACCACGTATATCAGTGTTTTTGAAAATTCAATCCCTAAGAGGGTGAAATAGAGATTGTCAATTTTTGTAATGGGAAACAAGATTAGTTAGACTATTTTCAACCCAACGTAGTGGACAGAAATACCATCAGCATCAGTTGGGGTGCGATGAGGTTGAAACATGTTAATATCAATATGAGTGTCATTTTTATGTGTTTTGGGGTGTTAATTACGAAAATGGCATCGATTTTCAAATTTAATAATATTGGACATGAAAAGGCAAGCCAACTCATTAAGGATTGAAAGAGATCGCCGTTTTGATTCGCCGGACACACAGTCGCCCCCACCTTGAACCTCCCGGACAATACATATGATGCTACATACTTGTCTACCGACTCACACCCCTATCCACACACCACAACTGTCATTCTGTTCCAGCTATTTTGATTTCAGGTTATAGTCAGTTCTGATGACTTCATAATTCCACACAATATCAAACCGAACAGAGAACAAACAAACGCTACAAATGCAAAACCCTTTGATTCCTCCCCTCCCCCTCCCATATGGTTCTATAGTCATCTAAATTTTCATTCAATTAGGAGCACGACAACCGCAAAGAACACAAATAATTCGATAGACCTCATTCGATTATTTCCTTTGTGATGTTACAATTACTTGTACGACGCAGAATAATTAATACTTGATAAGTATTTCTGACTAAACAGAAAAAGTAGTATTTTTTATGGAGGACGATAAGCAAAGCTTACAAAGAAACAGCCACCGAGGTAAACTAATTAACTTTTTACGGGAATTCGAAATTCGAATGAGGTAAACGTTAATTTTCTTTACACCTGCCTTGCTCATAAAGACCTACTTACTTACGTTCAAAGAGTGAATGTAAGTTAGTCTTTACGTCATTCATTCATTGTCTGCATTGAAAACTACGTTCCATTTTCAAATTACTTTGCAGAACAAGCAATGCTTGATATGTAATGGATTTTCATACAACTTTACAGTTCAAGCTATGCAAACCTCCTTGGTCAAAAACTCAACCAACACAAAAAAAAATAAAAAATTGGCGGTAATTCAATCGATATTTTTTGAAGTTTAATAAAGTTTATCTCAAATTAATTACCTAATTAAAAATGTCAAGTGATGAAGTGTATATGGAAGCTGAGAATGTAAGTAGGTACCTCATTAGTTTTTTGATATGAATTTAAATTACATTGTTTTATTTTATTTGTTGTGTTTTATTTTCCTCGCAAGAAAGGTGTTAAATAGTATACTTCTCTCGGGTTGTAAGTAGCTATTGCACCCTCGAACTATATCCGCCCGTGCTCGCTTCGCTCGCTCGGGCGTCTAAATATCTCGGGTGCACTCGATCCTTAGAGCCCTTTGCGAGCGAAGCTCGCACGGGCACCAAATTGCATCTCGTTCCGTAATAGCTCACTTACTTCCCTTGTAGCGTAATGTACTATTAAACTATTCTTACTTTCGCACCACTTTATGATCTTCCAATCGCCGCCAAAGAACTTTTTCTTAAAAAACGTGTACTTCGGCAGGGGTGTAGGGCGTCTCCATTTATTATTTCTTGCTTGTAGGTTCCTAAATCCCGCTAGCCATCGCGGCGCTTGTGGGTATGGGGTGAGATAAACAAATTAGCGTATGGGGTGCAATATGTTTAAAGGGGCCAAAAAGATGTTGATTTATTTTTTGTTGCGCTCTCGTCATATTAAAATGGGGTGGTCAGGGGTGATACGATTAAAATCATTGCACAAAGACGGCTAAGTATGTGTTAGATAAATGTTTCAATGCTAAAATTTATCTTTGGCTAAAATTTATAATATGGACCGTCGCTTTGGGACTTCGTGTTACATTTAGGTGGTTTCCTTGTATATTGCTTGTACTTAACATCTATTGTCAGTTGAAATTACATTAAAACGAATATTAATAACAATTCGTTACTTATATAACTCATTCTGTGATTACATAAAAATCTCATCAAAATCATCTTACTGGGCCGTATGAATAAATAATAGTATCACCTGTGTCATTTTTGACGAGTCGTTGCAATGATGATAATATTACTTCAAAAATTACAAGTAAAAGGTGTTATTTTTCTTTTTCACTCGGCCTATTGATGCAACTATTAAATGCTACTAAACAGGACATTAAAGTTTGTGAAAAGGCATCCAATGTTGCCATGTTTAGTGTTATCACCTTACGCGTAAACAAGTCCGGCTAGGTCATAACAACCCAGGGCAGTGGCCCACACGCAAGTCGTTCACCAGTCGATGCCACTTGGGCAACGTTCACCGGACAGTTTGGGCACAAGCCTCCTTGTGATAGCTGCATTGTTGAGGTTTCCAATTAGAAACACTGCGATTGCGAGAGTCGTAAATGTTTTTAATAGTACATTACGCTACAAGGGAAGTAAGTGAGCTATTACGGAACGAGATGCAATTTGGTGCCCGTGCGAGCTTCGCTCGCAAAGGGCTCTAAGGATCGAGTGCACCTGAGATATTTAGACGCCCGAGCGAGCGAAGCGAGCAAGGGCGGATATAGTTCGAGGGTGCCATAGCTACTTACAACCCGAGAGAAGTATACTATTTTAAACCTTTCTTGCGAGGAAAATAAAACACAACAAATAAAATAAAACAATGTAATTTAAATTCATATCAAAAAACTAATGAGGTACCTACATATTAATTTTAATGTGATTTTAATAAAAAGTTGTGTGTGTAATTTCTGAATAGATATTGGGAAAGTATGTAACTCAAATAATATCGATTGAATTACCGCCAAATATATTTTTTTTGTGTTGGTTGAGTTTTTGACCAAGGAGGTTTGCATAGCTTGAACTGTAAAGTTGTATGAACATCCATTACATATCAAGCATTGCTTGTTCTGCAAAGTAATTTGAAAATGGAACGTAGTTTTCAATGCAGACAATGAATGAATGACGTAAAGACTAACTTACATTCACTCTTTGAACGTAAGTAAGTAGGTCTTTACGAGCAAGGCAGGTGTAAACATAATTAGACAACCTATTAGGTTGAGCTGTAACAAGTATATAATAATATTGAATACACGTGAATTAAATGAGGATTCAACATAACACGAACATGTTACGCAGAAAACTAGCTGTCAAAAAAAAAAAGCATACAAAAAAGTGGACTTTTCTGTTCAAAAATATATTTATTTTATTTAGTTTTGGTTATGTTTATTAAAAAGAGCAAAAAATTAACAATTTTTTTTGTTGAATATAGGAGCCGACGAAGTTCATAAATATTTATAAAATGCAGTCAAAAGCTAAATTACTTACTTGCCCAAAACGTAAAAACTAAGTAGCTGATAATTTTTAGCGATTCGAGGATTGGTTACAGCAACTCCTCCTCCAACCTCATGAATACCGCCGGCGTTAACTAATTTTATTACCATAGCATAAGGTTAAAAATCGCGACCCGTCCCAACTACCCTCGGTTTTTGCGAGGTTAAGCCAACCAATAGCTCAGACAACGTAGCCCCGATAACCCCACTAATATAACGTAACGCTGAGCTGTGCTGACCAGCAAAAACTGGTGAATGAAAATGACGCAGCGTGGATTTGCCACCAAATCTCTACACGATACCTTCTTTATAAGTACCTTGGTATCCCCTAAATCATGTTTACATATACAATGCGTCGCACTAACTAACTAGTCGCCAACACAATAATCCAATCAGAGTGCGGTCGGGTGCCAACGCTGGCGTAGTGGCAATTTGGGAGCTTGCCCATTCCTTACTGGTGACCACTTGCTAGCCATTTGCAAGTACACATGAGCTTCCACCAACTCTAGGGTCTAGGGCTGTGGCTCTTGGCTTTAGCGCGGTGATGGATTTGCCTTAATTCGTAAATTAGAATCCATTGTATCTAGGGTCTAGGGCTGACGGCATTAGTGCGGTGCTGGATTAGCCTCAATTCGTGTAAAAGCAATGTTAAGTGCAGTATAATGAAGATATTATCTACATAAGATTAATTTGAAGGCGGCTGAAGCGATTGTGTCAATTCAAACGTTATTAACGTTTAACATATGCCATCAGGTTTTGTCTCAATTGATTAATTTTCCCCATGTTTTGGACTTTAGCCAATAATAATAAAGCTCATGTTATATTTTTAAAGCTTGTTATTCTGGACTGCCAACCTAACAAATAAGTTTTGCTTTTAAAAATCGAGTGTTCAGTCAGAATGGCTTTGCTCTTACCGTGCTACAGTGAGCACCTATTGTGAGTGTT
The DNA here is from genome assembly GCA_949825045.1 of Argyresthia goedartella. Classification (NCBI taxonomy): domain Eukaryota; kingdom Metazoa; phylum Arthropoda; class Insecta; order Lepidoptera; family Argyresthiidae; genus Argyresthia; species Argyresthia goedartella. The sequence goes on along the minus strand of OX463826.1, from coordinate 29,681,260 downwards.
CCGTACCCGAAGGGTGCCAAACGGGACCCTATTACTAAGCCTCCGCTGTCCGTCCGTCCGTCTGTCTGTCACCAGGCTGTATCTCATGAACCGTGATAGTTAGACACATGAAATTTTCACAGATGATGTATTTCTGTTTCCGCTATAACAACAACTACTAAAATACAGAATAAATAAAATCCAAAATAAAAAAAAAAACAAAAAGAGTTTATTTCTATAAGAAACACGTAGATAACATTTGGAGAATGTCAAATCTTAAACTAACACATACATAAGATATAGGGAAATATAGAACTCAATTTAAATGCCGCACCTCAATGTTTAGATGCTGGAGGCAAAGAGGCGACTAGAAATCTTCAGCTTAAAATCCAAATATTTAAGGGGGCTCTCATACAACAATTCTTTCAATACCACATACAAACTTATGAATGCACCAGGTTAGGTACATGGAGTGTGAAAGTAGCCGCACAAATAACTTTGTAAACATCATTTTGCTCATAGCAAAATGATGTTTACAAATCCAAACTATTGGACCTATTGGACCTACCACCGTACCGTACCACCTCCATACCATCCCTACAATTCTACGGTGGTACGGAACCCTTCGTGCGCGAGTTAGATTACTTTTACTCATCGAGTTAGGCTTAGCCTGTAAGGATATTTGTGGAAAAAAAAATGAAATGAAATGATGATATTCTCTTCGTTACGACGACAGCGACCTCAGCTATCTTCTTTCGTGTCGCTCTATGAGCCTGGCGGATCCGAACTGGCTTGTAGATATACACTTTGTCTAACCAAGAGACTTCACTTGTTATTGGTTATGCTAAATACGGCCAGTTACATACGGCCGGCCGATCGAGATCGCAACGCAACAGCTGACTTCGTTCAAAGTCAATTTAGCCAAAATACGAATTTATTGTGAAACCTGTTAGTTAGGTTAGGCTCGACTTTGTATGGGGCACAGTATAATGACATAATTTGCTATTGGAAGCCAAAACAGGACCGAAATCGCTGTAACTAGCTGTGGCAATTTGCTGCGGACCACCAATCGTATTGTTATCCAGAAATAGATTGGCCACAAGATAAACCAAGTCGTATAGTATCAATATGCTATGCTTACAGAGGTATACGGGCCGCGCCAACTTTGTTTGGCGCCAACTTTGTTTGGCTCATGACCTTTCTTTCCCGCATAGGGTAAGGAGGGGTATGAGAGAGAGACAGGTGACAGCTAGCTCAGAGCCAAGGAAACTTGGCGTGGACTGTGTGCTCGGTATTAGCTAGGCTGCAGAGGTGGAGCGCAAATTGCAGATTTCAGATAGTGACCTTGGACGTGACCATATGAAGTGGCTGAACTTTACGGGATAGGGCTTAGAGGTTACAATAGTTAGAGCATTTTGATAGTTTTGATAAATGGAATATGTGAAACAATGGCACTTTAATTTGTGGTTTGGTTCTGTCGTGATCCTTTTGTTATTTAGGTGTGACGTCATAAAAGATACCTTTTGCGCTCAGTTTCAAGTTTTGAAATCTGAACATGACCCAACTTGGACATACTGTATAAATCACGATGGATTATTGGACGTTGAGTCAAGATTAGTGATGACTCGCTTTATATATTTTGGGACTAGGTAATCTTGAATCCGTTAGTAAATGTGTCGTGGCCGGATCATTAAATTGATAATTTGATGATTTAGCCAACCATTTCATGATGTGGCCGACTATTTCATGATAACATTTTTATTAAGCACTACGTGAAATTTTCCGTAGACCGGTCGGAGGCTTTGCTGCGCTCGCCCCTTTAGTCTTCAGCAGACTTCTCCTGAGCTACCGCAGTGTGTTTTCCTAAAATATTTCTGCGTTCAATGAAACTTCTACTTCAATCATGGTTTCCCACACCATGATGTGGTGAATTTTATGATACCTGGCTTACCTGGGCACGACATATGGATATATAAGTAGGAAATATAATTATATGTAGCTTTCCAGAGCTTGCTGAAAGCATCAACTCATAATACGAATGTAATTTATTAGACAGCCCTCAGAATAACATGTAGGAAGGCCAGGCACAGTTTTCAATAATGCATGCGATATTTCAATTTCCTACAAGCGGTGGGCAAGTTGAAAAGGTTAATGACCGTAATAAAGGCACAATCGGGAATGTATAAAAGCTGTTATTTATGACTTCGGCTCCAAAATGTGACTGCAATTACACCATTGCGTAGGGGGTCTAACTTTTAGTGATGGGGTTGAGTTAGAACTATCGATATCGAGTTATAGAAAATTTCCGAAAATAGAGCGAAGAAGATGTCTTTATGATTTACTTTTTTTTTAACTTTGTTTATTCAATAAATAAATTAATTACATTAGTTAAGACAGTAACCATGCGCTGAAACCACTAGATTTAAGTGCGACATGGTGAGATCGCTAAACTACTCGTTGGATACAATAGAAACAATGTCTACATAATATCTACATACATATCTACATTTCTACTATCTATGACTATCTATGTATACATTGCTACAATTGCACTTTATTTTAAAAATAACGGGAAAAGTAATATGATTTTAAGATAAATTTTATCTTGAATATATTATTTAGTAAACTGTCTATAGTTATTTTAGGTATCTTATTTGAAATACTGGGAAGTATGTATTCCCAGGTCCGTTGGCCATATGTATTGTTATAGCGGGGAATAACATAGGTAGGCAAATAGGACAAAGTTCGTAGGTTTTTAGGTCTAATTTTTCTAGTTAATGAATCTATACGACCATATTCCTCACACACAATGGACGATTCCAGTTTATCGTATACAGTTAGTATATTACAATAGTGAAACAAACCTGGTTCATTCTGGTTGAATTTTTGTTTTATCTTTAGAGGTACTATGCTCTTTAAAAGTCTATGTTGCAAATCATAAATTTTATTTATGTTAGTTTTGAATGTGCGGCCATAATACTTAAGCAATAATTTATAATGGAGTCTGCAAGTGATAGGTACAACGTCCTCAATATGTTGAATGGTACTTTAAATTTTAAGATTTGCAACCGAGACAATATTGCCCTAAGTTTCTTACATATGTTGGGACACATTGTAACCAACGACCTGAGAGACGACCTGGACATTGATAGGGAACGGAGGGCGTTGGCGGTGAGGGTGAACATGCTGGCGCGCAGGTTTGCTCGTTGCACACATCAAGTAAAAATTACTTTGTTTAAGGCTTACTGCCAATCCTTTTACACGAGCAGCCTGTGGGTCAGCTATACTCAAAAGTCCATAGACGCCCTTCGAGTCCAGTACAATAACGGATTTAGGATGCTGCTGGGGTTGCCGCGATTCTGTAGTGCGTCAGGCATGTTTGCAGAAACCCGCACGGACGGGTTTCATGCAATAATAAGAAAACGCGTGGCCTCACTAATGCACAGAGTTCGCGGCAGCACCAGCGGTATCCTGACTGTTATAGCAGATAGGGTCGAAGGACCTATTTTAAAGCACTGGATCAAGGTGGTGACCGGCACCTCGCCGGATAAATAGGCTCATCATCATCTTCAATCTGCCCACACCTACCCACTGCTGGGTACAGGCCTCTTCTCTACCTCGCTATCCACCATGAGTTGCTTACTTATTTATTTTTATTTTATTTTAAGGTGTAACATAGATTAGGAAATTCTCTTTTTGTACTAACAATACTATGGAACCGTGTTTTCTGAAAATAAATGTTTTTATTTTATTATTATATATGTTCGATATGAGGTTTCCAATTCAAATTATTATCTATGATTAGGCCTAAGTAGGTATGTGTACTGTGTTAATGAATGTGGAGATATTTACAACTAGGAACTTCGTGCAGCAATAATGTTTTTTTTATCATTCTATCTGCCTACGCCGTGTTTCGGTAGGTTCTACTTTTACACGATGAACACATACTCGTACATATGTAGTAGATACATGGTATTTTAGACAATATAGGTGCATGTTGATCGTTTTTGCAGCGATTGATTTTTCCGCGTAATTTCAAAAGGACGTCCTGTCCCACTTGATGAAGTCCAATATTACTTCACCCTGAACTATACAACTAAAGTCAGACAAAAGAACATATAATTTAATTGCAACTGTGACATCAGCACGCAGGGACGCTTCCTAGCATCGGCGTCTGAGACGATGCCCAGTGAATCAGCAATGACATAGTTTTCTCAATGACGTCATGGCTGCACCAGCCAAGCGCGTGGACGCCATCTTGGGCAATGTGCTCTCCCTGCCGCTCGAATTCGTGCAACGTGCTCTCCTTGGAGCTGATCAGTTCGTCTAACTCGAAGGGATTGAGACCGCCCTACCAAGACCGTGCTGAACAAAACTGCGTGGTAAATATTCCTATCATGATTTGCACAACAAAAAATGATCAGCAAAAACACTTTTTATGTATTTCCTTTTCGATATATTTTCTTATCGACAAAATATCTAATCTCTCTAACAAGCAATACCATCTCTTTGTAAAAAGTGCTATACTTACTGCCTTTATTCGATCGAAATAGAACATTCTAATCGTAGACGTAATGAGATTTTGCAATTTATGAGAAAAAGTAATATAAATGTAGCCCATTAATGTTGCCGCCGAGGAGCATAGGCCTTTACCCGGATATGATTAAGATTAGGCCATACTCCACGAGGACTCAGTGCGGGTTGGTGGAGGGGTTTTACTACCAATACCGCGTAGCGATAGTAGCCGGGACCTGCAGCTGCAGCGTGTCATCCGAAATAACGACGACCCGAATGGCCGAGTAGGCAGTGACCCTGCCTCAGAAGCCAAGGGTCCCGGGTTCGAGTCCCGGTGGGGGCAAATACTTGTTTGATGAGAACGGACGTTTGTACCCTAGTCATGGTTGTTTATCTATCTAAGTATAATATTTATCTATAAATGTATGTGTATCGTTGTCTAGAACCCAAGATACAGGGAATCCTAGTTTGGGGCTAGAGAAATGTGTGTAAATAGTGTCCAAGGTATTATTATTACGATAATGTACTAAAGATAAATTATTTATCTCATTGGTACATGGTGAGGATTCGAACCTGCATCTCTTGTGTGAGAAGCAAGCGTGAACCCCATAAGACCCGAAGCCCTTTCTCACACTCACACATTTTCATAATTGCGGACCGCAGAGTTATGCCGCAAAGTTTCTCACGCCCTTTCTGGAAGCTTTTTTTTATCGACTGACAGAAAACTATAATTTATCGTTCTACAGGTTTTCATAAAAAAGTACACAGGCAATATATAGGTATACTGGCTGATGCCGGCAACTTCATCTGCGTGTTCCTAAGAAGTATCATTTACCGAGAATACATTATCCTCCTTCTAGTGCAGTCGGATAAAAATTATCATATATGTTAATCTAGCTCATAAACTATCTCTGTGCTAAATTTAATTCAAATCCGTTCAGCCCTTTTAGCGTGATTGAGGCACAAACATACAAACATCCAAACATCTCTACCTTCACATTTATAATAGTAGTTGTATATGCTCAGAAACAATCTTGAAGACTTAATATAAGTTAGGGCTAAAGCAAGCTTAATGAGACATTCAGACCGTCTTGAAACCTTTGATTTCATACAAACTACGTACACCAGTTTCTCACACAATAAAGCTTGTTACTCAACTAACCCGCACAGCTCCCAAACGAGGTTATTAATGTTCCAAGTTTGCTACTTGCCCACCGCTTTGTCTAGCAAGGCCTTCATATGAAGACCATGTGTGTTGTTAGATTTTTGAAGGAATCGCCGGTTATTTAGTGCGCGCTTCTCGAGGACACAAAATTATTTTAGTGTGAATGAGACAACTGAGACACGTTAAAGTTACGTTTCGAAAAAGTATGCGCAGTGACTCTTATGATCTATCAAATGTTCATGCTCCCGACTCAGTTCGACTCAGTGACGTCCGAATACAGTAAACATATTTAACGAACGTAAGATTTTTCTCCATGACCGCCTTATGCACAACTTTCATACCACAGGACACAATATTGAATAGACTTGCCTCAAGTAAGGAAAGGATTTCAAAAGTGATTTCAATCGACAGATTCTTCAACCTAAAGCTAATATTGTCGTCGTCTAAACTTAGGCATAGTATTTTGCCTACCGCTTTGCCTAATATTGGTGGGGTAGAGACATACGCGGCGTTTAGTAGGAAAACTTTGAGTATAGTTCGAAGTTGAAGATGAGGAGCTAATAGTATTGTGTAATATTTGAAGTTCAAAGTGCAGGTTCCGAGTTATTTTCTGCAAGTTGTGGTAAGAAAGCTCTTCTTATGGGAATAGGTAATAGGTAGGAAAGGAAATAAGCGATAAATAATTGGAAAATAACTAAACTAACTCATTTTGATGACCCGAATGGCCGAGTCGGCAGTGACCCTGTCTACGAAGCCAAGGGTCCCGGGTTCGAGTCCCGGTAAGGGCAAATATTTGTTTGATGGGAGTGGTTGTTTGTACGCTAGTCATGGTTGTTTATCGATCTTAGCACAATATTTATCTATATAAGTATGTGTATCGTTGTCTAGTACCCAAGATACAGGGAATCCTAGTTTGGGGCTAGATAAAAATGTGTAAAAAGTGTCCAAGGTCCAAGGTAACGGGCTCGTCCTTGGGCTCTACTAAATACTCCTAATGGTTAGGAGTAGAGGGATGTCCTCATGCAGCAGCTGCAAAGGGAGTCGTTGAAAAGTTGGAGCTTATTTAGGTTCAATAGGACCATTAGGAAATGTTGTTCTCCTATCAGCAGAAATATTTTGTAGGAGAAATAACTTTTATTAACGAAGCTCATAAAAAATATCATAGGATGTTTTGCTTGTGCAGCCACCTATATCTTAGTAACTCAACCTTCGATTATTCCTTAAACATGACGTCAAACGCTATCTCTACCTACGTGTAGGGCTACTGTTTCTATACACTAAAATAACGTATGCAACTCGTAACTTGTAATAGCTAACACAGCTAACTGCGTCAGTCAATAGCTGAAGAACATTTGCAAAATAACAAAATACAGACTTATTCGTCTGTTTTCGTGGATGCACCACGAAAAGTCCATGAATTACCAACAGCGTCCAGGTACTTCTATATGCGATAAACTATCGGAAGAGAGAGCCGGCAAAATCGATGATAAAACCCAACGCTACGGTATTTATGCTATAACTTTATTTAACTACCTAACAAACTCTTCTCATTCCTAAGATATTGCTTGCATTGAATACACTGCTGGTTTGATGCAAAAATTGGTCGTAACACGTTGAGACGGGCAAGCATAGGATTATAGATTTGAGCATTCCATCAGCCGAAGGTATTTCTCGGTGTATACGGGTCTGGACTTTAGGTCCATTGAAAGCGTAAGACCTATCTTCGTGAAAAATACGTGAATGCAGTCTTTTACGTCCTCACTGAATGGCTTTTACTAAATTAAAGAGTTTTGTTGTGCTTTTTTCTAAGCTTTTCAGTGGGTTGTTTTGGCAGACCAGAATTATTGTCCATGCCGCTAAACTTTAGAAAATAATTATACCTGGTGCTTTTGGGGCTTGGATGACAATCGGTTTGTTGTAGTTGTCACATACAACTAAGTATAAGATCTGTGTAGATAGTTATACAGTTTCGTTGATGTACTTTTGAATCAGACCAAATATTTTCACTTCCCCTGCTAAAAGGTCACAAAGGTCCCAAAGGGCCCAAAATTAAAGGCAAGCCAAAAATAAAGTTGCCCAAATCGGTTTCAACTTTTTTTATAGAATGACGTCTGTAACAAACAATTCCTTAAAATAAGACTACATCTTACTGTTACACTCTGTATAATAAATAGCTCAATAGCAGCGGCTCCATACGGTCTGCCTCCCACCTCGTCGTAAAGTGGAATGGTCGATTTTTAGGGTTCCCTTCCCGGAGGGTGCCAAACGGGACCTCCGCCTATACTAAGCCTCCACTGTCCGTCGTTCAGTCTGTCCGTCTGTCCGCCAGCGTGCTGTATCTCATGAAACGTCAAAGATAGAGTGTTTAAATGTTTACAGAATGTCTTCTTTTATCGGCAACTAAAGAACACATTCAGCAATGAACTACACAAACTTTTCAAAATGAAAGTGGATCCCCATCAAGAGCCGTGTTTTTTTTCTTATACGTTGGTACGGAACCCTTCGTGCGTAGTCAGATCCTCACTTCACCGGTTTTATTTTTTGTACTAATTCCCTTTTATCCCCCCCTGAAGTGAGCTGCGGGTGCTCGGAGATTGATGGCGGACGGCGAGACATGAGATCCTGCAATTAGAGATATCTCTGTACATTTAAAAGAGGTGGAAAAATTAGCGCTGCAACTTTTTCTTAACGGGGTGGCGGAGGCACAGAAGTGCGTAGAGAGATTAATGAAAAAGGGACCTCTCTGAGACACAACCATTAAAAGTAACTTTTAGCTTAGTAAACGGTACTTAGGAATAATTTGGGCAGACAAATGCGAGAAGTGCTTCTACACCAACGGTTTCGTACCTATACAACAAAAAAACATAATTAAAAAATTATTATTAGGCGAGTGAAGCGAGCCTTTCACTATGCCGAAATCCAGCGCACCTTGTGGTACATTTTATGAAGAAACTATTACACCTAGGTTTGAGCTTTGACATAGTGATTTAAGTTCATGTTTAGTTTTCCCGAATAAACTCAGAAACTAATACATACATGATCTCACCACTCCAGATAGACCAGAAGGTCTTTGAGAGTGGAAAAACTTAATTAAATTGTAACTTTATGATTTTGAATAAACGAAAAAATAAATATAAAAAAATGTATCGACAGTTATTACCGCAATGTAGCAACAGGCTACAGTAAAGTAACTGCAGTACTTAGACATGTTCTCAAAAGTCATCTCCTTTCGCGCACCATTCTAGTAATTATAATAACGTAAGCGAATAATGAGTGTAGACGTCACTCGGCAGGAAATGAACAAAATTATCTCCGCGTGAAATACGATTCCATTGACCTAGTAAATAAGTGGAGCCTGCACCATAGATAATCAGACGCAGAATTATGTCCTTAAAAATATATAAAAAAACAATCTAACACGGTGTCGCGTTTTTACTCATTTGCATTGCTTATGGTCCCACACTATCCTGTGTTGTCGTGGAAAGAGGAACAGCGACATCAAACACATTTGGACATCCGAGACCTTTTATTTTTATTCTTCCTCCCTTTCCTTCCTTAGCCGGGATTCAAACCCGGGACCTTGTACGTGGTGACATAGGCACGATTGCGACCGCTTTCAGCTAGTCTCTCGATACTATATTTTGCGATATCTCCATAGATGTGACGATTGACAAAAAATCAACATAAACATTTACATATAGGCACATACATTGCTTCTGGCCCCACACTAGGATAGTCTGTGTCATAGGAACCAGAAATGGCGACGTCACACACACATAAACATCCAAGGCCTGGGGTTTTTTTCCTTATTCCTATCCGGGGCAGGGGCGACACTATGTAGAGAACTGGCAAAAAATGACGATTGCTAAGTATATATAATATCTACAGTAATAAAGACATTTGGAATTTGAATTTGGAATTTGGATATGCTATCACTTCTACGTATGCGGGCAAGTTGGTGTAAAAATATGGTAAACACACTTGATGATACTAAGGCCGACTTGCGCTAGTCTTTTGACAGCACCTAAATATAGTTTAACTTAAATACAATACGGCCATGTCAAGTCGGAATCTGGCTGACAGGCTATAACATTGGCTTGCTTGACTACGTTACTTGACCGTGTTGTATACTTAAGTTGTGTATTTAGCGGCTGTCAAAAGTCGGTGCAAGTCGCCATAACATATGCAAAGTGCCTAGTTGCATCGCAGTGATGGTGACGATGAGGTCTTGTGTGTAAATTCCGCCAGGAATAACCAATAGGTGCATATCTAGGTATTAGTTAATGTTTAGAGAAACGTGCATGAATAAGTTTTGGGTAAAGGTGAAAAACTATCTACCCTACTATGTATTTTAGGTAAATACTCGGAAAGAAAGGGTAAAAACTCAAACCCAAGGGTATTTTGAACTATAACATAATGCTTTGCGTCATTTTTCACAGAATATTCTTGAACGGGTATATTTAACGCGTTCCTCCCTCCACAGGCAAAGGAAATAAAGAAATATTGTGGTTTTGACACGCCAAGAAATGAGGCCGATGCGAGAGCCTTTGTTATGTACCCATACTAGCAACCAAGATAAGCTTCACCAGTTTAGTACAACAACAGTCCCTATGGCCCATCAAAGAGGGAGTCCAAAAGGAGTAGCTTAGCTAGATCGGCGCGTGCAATGGGGAAGTGTGAGACTGATTCACGCAATTTCGAGGAAATATAGGTAGGTACGAGTACAGCTTGTTTTGTTATTGTTCTATAATTGGAAAATTCATTACTCGGTGGGTATTCTTGACTTCGGCGGCGCGAGCTTAAAACTGTGTTATTACAAAAGTCTCAAAAATATATAGGTATTTCACATGTGTCCATAATTTTCCCCTGGGAAAGTTGTTTATACGTTTATATAACGAAATTTATATATATATATTTGTCAATCGTAACTCCTTCCTAGTGGAGGTACTCGTTAGTTTCTGCCCACAAATCAATGTATGTACTAAATATATATATATATATGGGGAAATTATGGACACATGTGAAATACCTATATATATATATATATCACTTAAATTGTGGAATAACGACAGATTCCCATACACTTAATTGGCGTAAATTTTACATAAACTACGCCAAAATGGGGCTCAATGGGGTAGATTGGAGTTAGAGTCTAAAGGAGCTGAAAGTGTTTAGAAACTATGCAGAATTTCCAAACCGATGGTATTCATTGTATACTTTTCGGTACCCGTACAAAGCGGTTCCTAACCAACCCTCCGTCTTGCGGTCTTGCGTGCCTTTAGGTGTTTCCAAAATTACGTTCTATAGGCGGAGTTACGTGTCAGACGCAATGAGTAATGTACGCTCAGTGCAGCCCTATACATGTACCCCAGATTAGTCGAGTCTATGAATATGGGTAGTGGAGGGCGCTTCGACGATTTATTTCGGTTCCTACCATCTTAGTTTTGCAGGTATCTTGGGTTTATTTTAACGTTTTGAGGGTGAATCTCAAATGTGTGGAAATAAATGGTGTGCTTCCTTTTCGGTCTTGACTTGGAATTAGGGCTTGAATAACGACTTCTTTTGTGGGATGTTTTTTTCCGGTTTTAATGTTGGTGGTTTTTAGGGTTCCAAATTCCAAATGTCTTTATTACTGTAGATGTTTACATATATTTAGCAATCGTCATTTTTTGCCACTTCTCTTCATTTGACCACTATGGGAGAAGAAGGGCGTAGAAACTCCCACAGATTATTTTTTAGATCTCTTTTAATAATTGCTTGTGCTTAACTAATACAAATTTTATAATATCATCATTAATAAGTAGGAATAAATAATTACAAAACTATTAACATCAAGGTCTGTGTTGAACCAGATTAATCCCATACAGTCCCATCATTTAAGTAATCTTGAACATTATAATATACCTTTTTCGACAAAGTCGCTTTAACATGGTTTTGAAATTGCTCAAATGGCAATTTCAAGATCTCCAGAGATATCTTGTTGTAGTAGAGAATGCATTGAGCCTTGAAAGAATTGCTAACCTTCGCGAGTCTTAACCGGGGCGCAAGTAGTCTGTGATTATTTCTTAGGTTAATATTAAAGCTATCGCTAAGTTTGGCAAATGTTATAAGATTCTTGCGTACATACATTATGTTTTCGAAAATAAATTGACTGACAGTTAGTATGTCAATTTCTTTAAAAAGCTATCTTAAGGAGTCTGTGCGTTTTAAATTATAAATTGCTCGAATAGCTCTTTTCTGTAAAATAAAAATAGTTCGTATATCCGCTGCTTTCCCCCACAACAAGATACCATACCATAGGACATGACACTATGAAAATAACTAAAATATACTAGCCTAGATGTAGCCACATCCGTGTTTTGTCTGATGTTCCTAACAGCGTAAGCCGCAGAACTTAATTTATCAGCCAATTTATCTATGTGGGGTCCCCATTATAATTTGCTATCAATGGTCATTCCAATAAACTTCGTGTCATTTACTAATTCTAACGTGCTGGTCTGGCTGGTAATAACACCAAACTGGTCTTAACTTGCCTGACATTTGGAAGTGAGAATTTGATATATTTGATTTTACCAGCATTTAACAATAAATTATTAACTGTGAATCAATTCAAGGTTGAAGACAATACTCCATTAACATCATCAAAATCTTCTTTTTTGTCTTTCAATTTTGAAGACCAGTGAAGTGTCATCAGCAAAAAACCCTATATCAGTCAATTTCTCCACCATTAAAGGCAGATCGATAATATATACCAAACGGGTCCCTATGGTTAGGCCTCCGCTGACCGTCCGTCCGTCTGTCCGTCGGTCACCGAGCTGCTTAAAGCCGCATTATGTTTAAGAATCAGCCCTGAACGTGAATGGAAGACACGAACCGCACAGTTCGTGTCTTCCATTCTTGGCTATTTCAGGAGTTTAACGCGAACATCTATATATCTCTTATCAATTCCTCAGCGATGGAGGGAATAGAAGCCCTATGCTCGACACTGTCAAATGCCTTTTCGTAATCTACGAAGGCGAAGCATAGGGGCCGGTTGTAATCTCTACATTTCTCCATCAATTGCTTGACAGTGTGAATATGGTCTAATGTGGAGTATCCCCTCCGGAAGCCGGCTTGCTCGACAGGTTGGTACTAGTCGAGCTGGCGCGTCAGTCTGTTGCACAGGACTTTGGCGAACAGTTTATAGACCTGTGAGAGCAGGCTGATGGATCTTTAATTTGCAGGTTGGCTTTATCTCCTTTCTTATGAAAAATGTTACTACAGCGTTCTTCCGAGCCCTTGGGGTGACTCCGTTCATTAGGATACTGTTGTAGATTTTATTCAGTACTTTTAATATGGGTTGGCCTCCTATTCATCCGATTCATCTGACCAACGTGTACCATCTTCCGTGATAAGAGGCAGGTCATAACATTTTTGTTCCACTGGTTCCGCTCTTGCGTCAGACTCTTCATGCGTAGTCGGCTCCGCTGATGTGGACGCATAAAGTACTGAATAAAACTGTTCCACTATTTTTACTATGTCATCCCTGTCTGTATTAATGATTCCTTAACTGTCTTTAAGTTTGAGAATTTGTTGTTTAGATTTGTTCAACTTTTTTCTAAATAATTTAGGTCCTCTGTTCTCCTTAATTGTCTCTTCATTAATTTTGATTTTTTAATTTCTAAAGTCTGCTCTAATTAATTTCTGGATAATTTTGTTTACACTTTGGAGTACTTAATAATTTTGTTATTATTTATTCCTGCATATTATTTATAATAAATAATATGGTAATATTTGTTTAAAACATAAAAAAATAAAAGAGATGTAAAAAAACTAACTGTGTATGTTTCTGGTCAGCTGTCACGTCAAATAGACATATTTTTCACAAAAATACTTCATTTTAATATTATTTTCTTTAGACCCATTTATTTATCAACAAAATCCCTTGTTTTTATTAATCTTACCCTTATCCGAGAGCTAAACAACAAAATTATAGTGCAAATAGCTCAAGTAAGTAAATACCCACCCATATGACACAAGCTGACACCGAATGCCCGCTATGCCCCAGGAAATTCAAGAAAAATGGGCTCCAGCGTCACATGAGATCAGCACACAACGATGTACTAAACCAATCAGCATCCGCTACTCTTAAAACAACCACCGATGGGCAAACACCAATGTCACCTTTGGAAGAAGCCTTCGGATCCCCATTCCTGAATGCCATCCAACCCAAGTCTGGCATCTAGCAAAGGCATTGGGACAACGTCTGTTGCGTGCCGGGTGCTGCGCTGCCGAAATCGGGCTCTGGCGTGGTCAGGGACGATAATATAGAAAATACTTCAGTAATCAATGGAGTTGTGTATTTCGTTCTTGCTTGAGACAAAAGTGCAAAGTCAAGTGACAGTTTCAAGGCAATGTTGCCACACACGAAAAATAATAAGTTTGGACAGATGGCGCCACTAAATGTTGCCAGTAAAAACCTTTTTATTAGACTGATCGATCGTTATCGCTACTCAACACTAGGTGGCGCCACTTACAGATCATGTAATGCTTAACATATTCCCGCCTTTGAAAGAGGTTTCAAAGACAACTTCCTTATTGTCTAAATCTATCTAATGCTCAGATCTATCTAATGTCTAGATCTAATGATATCCATTCTACCTAGGTTGACTCCACCGCCCAAGCTGCTATCCTGCTGGCTTGTGCGTTGCTATCAACCACACCTTTGAAGTGCGCACCCTCTTAAATAAATTATTAGTTGAGAATGTTTATGAAGTTAAGTTAATAAAATGGTGCGCACCTCAAAGTTAAACCTCCCCCTACCTGAAGAGCTATCCTAGCATGTCTAGCTATCCTATTCCCCTGAATAAATCAACACAAGAGAATTTATTTGGACTTACAAAGTGAATAAACTTACAAAGTGAATAATTACTTAAAAAATTAATTCTTATTTAAGAAACTAAATACATATGGGACTTCTAGTCTTCATTCTTGATTGGGAGTGGGCATATGTTGTTGAAGGCCCTTTTGATGATGCCAGTCGCAGTCTTGATAGACGCGACCCGTGCTATGTTGTCAGGTCCTCGATGCAGTTCGAGGATTCTCCCCAAGCGCCATCGTGTCGGCGGCAGCTGCTCATCGCGTATAAGAACCAGGGAGTCCGCAGTCAGGCTCGAACTTTTCGTGCTTCTCCACTTGACTCGCTCCTGCATGAGCGTAAGATAGTCCCTTGACCACCGGCGCCAGAAATCGTGCTGGATCTGTTGGAATTGTTGGTGCAGCTTTAACTTGTTGCTAGGCGTATTTTGACAATCGTAATCGGGTAAGGCTGTCAAAGATCTACCTATTAAGAAGTGGGCTGGCGTTAAGATGGGAAAATTGTCTGTATCTGACTTAGGTATGGGGCAAAGAGGCCGTGAATTTAGGATTCCCTCTATCTGGGTTAGAACCGTCGAGAACTCCTCGAAGGTGAGCATAGCATTCCCTAAGACCCTTTTTAAATGTAATTTACATGCCTTAACAGCAGCCTCAAATAACCCCCCAATGTGTGGTGAGTAAGGTGGATTGAATTTCCACGTGATGCCTTCATTCGTACATAAATCTATTATTTCGCTAGAATTATCCCGAAGATATTTGTAAAGCCTTTTTATTTCATTGTCTGCCCCATGAAACGTGGTGCCATTGTCACTCACCAGCTGACTGGGCTTACCCCTTCGAGCTATGAACCGTCTTAGTGCAGCCAGGAACGCTACGGTTTCCAGGCTGCTAACAAGTTCTATGTGAACCGCCTTGGTGCTGAAACAGACAAATAGGGCGACCCAACATTTAGAGAACCGGCAGCCGCGACCACGTCTATCCCGCACATTGAATGGCCCTGCATAATCAACGCCCGTAGTATCAAATGGTGGTGCTGGTGTCACACGTTCCCTTGGTAAACTTGCCATAATTGGGCTAGTTGTAACAGGCTTGGCTCTGAAGCAGATAACACAATCTTTGATTACCTTGTTTGCTAGTGATTTGCCATGAATTGGCCAGAAGCGCTCCCTCATTGTGGACAGGAGTAGCTGAGCGCCTGCATGCAGTAACCTTCGGTGTTGGCTCTGCATGATGAGCTTTGTAAGTGTGTTGTTTTGTGGAAGTATGATTGGGTGTTTTTTGTCCTGTGGACATTCGGATAATTTTAGTCTCCCGCCTACTCGGATTAGGCCATCCTGTATAAAGGGATCTAAACTATTAATTGTTGATCTTGGTGAGATCGATTTATTTCTACTAAGTAGGTCGTATTCCTTCTCCATTGTTTGTACTTGAACGTACTTAATCAGATGATTCAATGACTTGTTTAATTCCTCGACTGATAACCTCTCAACTAACTTGTTGTTCGGGTATTTTATGTTATGTATGAACCTTTTTACATAGGCAAGTGTTCGAATTAATTGTGTGTCGGTATTATATCTACCAATTAGTGTTTCTAATACTTGGTTACCCGAGTTTGTTGTTACTAAGTTACATACTTTAATTGGTTTTTCTGATTTCATCTCGGGTAACTGAGTTGTGTTGTGTGGTAGGACCTCCTTTGGCCACTCTGTGTTAGGTTTACTGAGCCACTTGGGTCCCTGCCACCACAGAGTGTTATGAATAAGATTTTCTGCCGGTGTGCCCCTAGATAACAAGTCCGCCGGGTTGTCATTAGTGCTTACCCAGTGCCAATGAGATTTATCGGTAATTTCCCTTATTTCCTTGACTCTATTGCTAACATAGCAATTTAATTTGTGAGGCTCTGTATTTATCCAAGCTAATGCAACAGTCGAGTCTGACCATAGATTTATTTTATCTATTTTATGTCGTAGGATGGTTTTGAGTTTTTTAACTAGCCTTGCTAATAGGAGGGCAGCCTGAAGTTCTAGTCTAGGTATCGTCTCCCTTCCTGCAATCCTCGACTTGGCGGTCAGAAGACTGGTAAATATATTTCCTTCCTGATCGACCGATCTGACATAAACTGCTGCTCCGTATGCACCTTTTGAACTATCGGAGAAGCCGTGTAGTTCAATACTGACTGAATTTCTAATCACTACATTTCTTTTTATTTTAATTTTCTTTATGTTATTCATTTGATTCCAAATCTGACTCCATTCTAAGTGTAATTCTGCAGATAATGTTTCATCCCAATCTAATTTTAATATAACTAGTCTTTGGACGTACATCTTTGCAGTAATTATGATAGGACCTAATAGGCCCAATGGATCAAATACAGAGGACGCACTTGACAAGACCTTTCTCTTTGATAAAACCCTTGGCACCGGATCGAGCTCTGATGGATACAGTAACTCATCGTCTAAATCTGACCATGCCAGGCCTAACACCTTATGTGTTGTGTTACCTATTTCTGTGACAGTGTTTGTATGTGTTTGTGTGGTTCTACTCACTGATTTCAGGATTTCAGGCGAGTTGGACTTCCACTTCCTCAGTGTGAAACCACTTTCTTGTAGCAGCTGCTCGACCTGGATGACCGTTTGGATTACCTCCTCCTTGCTGCCCCTTCCATAGAGCAGGTCATCCATCAGGAAGTCGTTGGCCAAAGCCATTGCTGCTTCTGGGAATCTATGTTTATTTTGATTAGCTATCTCCTTCAGACATCTGGTTGCAATGTATGGTGCGCATCTCAGACCAAAACTTAATGTGGTTAATTTATAGGTTTTAAGTGCGTCCTGCGGGTTTTCCCGCCACACTATACATTGCAACCCTTGCTGGTGAGGTGTAACATGTATTTTTGTGTACATTTTCTCAATGTCTGCACTTACTACGTATTGGTGCATTCGAAATCTAATGATGATATCTGTGAGATCATCTTGCATAATGGCCCCTTTATATTGAATGTCATTTAATGATATGCCTGTGCTAGTTGGACATGAGGCGTCTATGACCACCCTGAGGGGAGTGCTTGTTTTCTGCATGTTTACCACAGCATGGTGTGGTAAGTATACCCTAGCCGATGTGTCCCTGTCAGTCTGTTCCTTCATGCATCCGTTACTTTTAAATTTTCGCATAAAATCCACATACATCTCCTTGTATACTGGATCTCGTTCAAATTTTTTCTCTAGGGTCCTCATTCTTTTATAAGCAATGTTCCTGGAGCTACCTAGAGATTCGACTGGCATTTTCAGAGGCAACTCTACCACAAAATTACCTTCCACTGCCCGTGAATGACGGTTGAACACTCTCTCACACTCGGCAAGTTCGCAGTCTTCTACCTTTGGTTTACTGAGACTGTCGTTCTCCCAAAGTCTATTCATCTGGGAGTTAATGATGAAGTTACAGTGCACAGTTCTAGATACGGGGGCTTTCACCGCCCCTGATATCACCCAACCTAACCTGGTTTGTTGGAGAATTGGCTGTCCCTCCCCCAGTTTCCGTTGGCCTGTGCATATTAGGTTATAAAATAGTTCCGCCCCGATTATCATGTCTATCCTCCCGGGTTCATAAAACCTTACATCGGCTAATTTCAATCCGCTCGGTAATTTAATATTTTGGATATCGTTATTATTATGGTGCGGTAATTCGCACAATGTTGGAACAATGAGACAGGAGATTTTGGTGTTATAATTTTCCACCTTGGACTCAATTTTGACTGTGCAAAAATGATTTATGTTGGTCTGGATGCCATTAAAGCCTATGACTTCCATATCTATCTCTGATTTCCCTAATTGGAGCTTATCAAACGCTTCCTGGGTAATGAAATTGGATTGTGCCCCTGAGTCTAGTAAGGCTCTTAGAGTGTGGGCTTTATTATTTTTATCAAATGCTTTAATTTGCGCGGTAGACAATAGCACTGACTTGGGTTGAGTAGACTGCTCACTGTTTGTGACTGCAGTGTTTATTATTTGTTGATTATGTACTCTCGGAGTAGTCGTTTCAACGGCCGGTGGATTATGCATAGTACTGGGACTATTGGAGGAGGCACTGCCAACATTTGTGTAGTGTAGTAGTGAGTGATGCTTACCTCTACATGTGCGACAGGTCGTGGCACGACAGGTTGGCATGGAATGCGAACCTCTCAGACAGTTTGTGCAGAGCTTTAATCTGCGTACCATCTTGTTTCTATCCCCTACATTCATAGCCAAGAATTTACCGCACTGTGTTATGAAGTGTCTTTGATCACATACTGGGCATTGATTATGTGGTGCAGGGGTACCTACTGACTGGGCGTTTGTGGCTGGGTGTAGAGTGGCTACGTCGCAGGTCCTCCAGTTGGTCGCTCGAGATGTTCCAGCACCAAGGCTGCTCAGACCCGGAGCCTCAGGGTCACTCCCCGAATTGAGAGTCTCCATCAGGTCTGCTCGGTTGCGAAGGAAGCTCTTGAATTCCTGTAACGTTGGTAAATCTTTTGAATTGGACCGCTCTTCCCATTTTTTTAAAATGTTCTTATCCAATTTACTAGACAGAAAAAATATTATTAGTACATCCCAGTCTTCTGTCGATACATTTAACCCCTTTAGGGTCCTAAGATGCTTGGATATGTTATCTACTAATCCCCTTAAGCCACTGGGAGTGTTGGGCACCTCACTGATATGCAGGAGTGCACGCAGATGATTGTTTACTAGAAGTCTCGGATTGTTATAGCGTTCGCATAGGAGTTGCCACGCTATACTGTAACTCTCCTCCGAATACTCGAGAGCACCCACCACTTCCAGGGCGCCGCCCTTTAGGCAAGATCTCAGGTATTTATATTTTTGTATCTGCCTCAATGCACCCTTGTTAATCAGGGCATCAAAGGTGTCCCGGAATTCAATCCACCTTGAGATATCCCCACTAAATTCCGGAAGCGGAATATCTGGATACTTTATTGAATCTAATACTGGCTCAGATGAAGCAGTTGACTGTCGGGAGGCTAGCCCCGGCAATCCGACTTTACCTGATTTTGAAAGGCCTGCTTCTGCCTTGGCTACACACTCATAATATGTATTTTCATAGGACTCCCTATTACTAAGCTCATCTTCGACGTCGCTACTTAGGGTTTCAATCTCAGTTTGAACTGAATCAAACTCTTCAAAGCTCTTTTTGATACGGTCGGTCCGTAGTCGTAAGTCTATGATTTGCTCCGCTGTCAAGCTTTGCAAGTTAATTTTGCTAATGTTTTTATTAAACAAGGTTAATTTGGCCTTCAGCGTGCCTCTAATTTTCTTTAACCTTTTGATGGCAGAGCTTTGAAGTTCCACAATTGTATTACCAGACTCACCGTCTGTATCAGACATGATGATTATTGGATGCTACACTACACCCTGAAGAGCACACGGCGGTTCCCCCCCCTGGTTGATAGAGGGTTAGGATAACTTAATACAAGGAGCGAGCCCACCTCTTTTCAGTCGATCTCTGCGTACTGCCCGTCCCCATGTGACTGCAATGTTTGCCGCAATGACTACAGTTGCTGCCGCCGCTCGTCTTCAGATCTTCGTGCGCCCGTGGATCTTGTGTCTTGCCTGCGTACGCCCATCTATCTTGCTGATCTTCGTCCGTTGATACTAGGCAGCCATTGATTCACACCAACCAGGATTTACATCTGACCGGATCCGTCGCCCATGGCTGCTTTTTTCGGGAATTCTTGACCGACGTTGCTTGATAGATGTTATTGTATGCCGCAAGCTTGATAATTTACTGTTTCGCTATATTATGTCTTCGCGAAATCTCCCGACCACGCCATCCGTTTTTCAGCTTGGACCTCTTCGGGAGTTTTACCACGGGTTCTTCATCACGTCGGGGTCACCATGTTGCGTGCCGGGTGCTGCGCTGCCGAAATCGGGCTCTGGCGTGGTCAGGGACGATAATATAGAAAATACTTCAGTAATCAATGGAGTTGTGTATTTCGTTCTTGCTTGAGACAAAAGTGCAAAGTCAAGTGACAGTTTCAAGGCAATGTTGCCACACACGAAAAATAATAAGTTTGGACAGATGGCGCCACTAAATGTTGCCAGTAAAAACCTTTTTATTAGACTGATCGATCGTTATCGCTACTCAACACTAGGTGGCGCCACTTACAGATCATGTAATGCTTAACAACGTCTGTAATCTTCATGGCAAGCTATACGACCTCCCATGCGGTACTGCCAGTAGAAAATTCGTACACACTCTGGCCGACGAAATTGAGCATCTAACCAAATCAACCTACCCCTCTGAACGCGTATTAACCTTTGCTGCGGTCATACTGCAAAGAGACAAAAACGTTAGAAAAATGAAAGATATACTGAGACTACTCGATCGGCGCCTAAAACTCTGGGCAGACA
The DNA here is from genome assembly GCA_949825045.1 of Argyresthia goedartella. Classification (NCBI taxonomy): domain Eukaryota; kingdom Metazoa; phylum Arthropoda; class Insecta; order Lepidoptera; family Argyresthiidae; genus Argyresthia; species Argyresthia goedartella. Next base: position 29,660,347 of record OX463826.1, on the reverse strand, counting down.
AACGTTTCGAGGAACTCATCACGGAATCCACCAAAGCAGATAAATCTATATGGAATACAAGAAACCGGAAACAAAACAACAATGACCAAGAAACAAAATTATTCACACGACTGATACTACATGGAAAAACGCGGGAAGCGCTCAACTGGCTCCTCACAAAAGACACGAGCAAAGTTTTAAACCCAGACACTGAAGTTGATCCATCCGGTAAAACCGTCAGTGATGTGCTGAGAGAAAAGCACCCCCCGCCTAATACTCCAGATCCCGCTTTATTCACTCTCCCCAAAGACGTCACAAAACTCCCACCACTCCTTGAAATCGAAATAACTTGTGACCATGTCGAAACAGTTGCGAGAAAACTACACGGCGGCGGAGGCCCCACTGGATGCACAGCCGAAAACTGGAGAGATTTCCTACTCCGCTTCGGCCAAGCAAGCGCCCATTTAAGAGAAGCCGTAGCGCAGCTCACAACGAAACTTAGCAACGAAACCATACCCTGGACCCAAATACAAGCATTAATGTCAAGCCGACTTGTTGCTTTAGACAAATGCCCAGGCGTTAGACCTATCGGCATCGGCGAATGCCTACGAAGAATATTATCCAAATGCATGATCTTAGCAACAGGCTCTGAAGTCACTGAAGCATGCGGCCAGTCACAGCTCTGCAGTGGACTGGGCAGTGGCATCGAAGGCGCCATTCATGCCATGACCGATGTCTTCCAAAGAGATTGCCAACCTGGTTCAAACTGGGGAATGCTCCTCGTTGACGCGAACAATGCTTTTAACGCCGTGAATAGACAACTAGCCCTCTGGCAAGCAAGAATATACTGGCCACACTGCGCCCGCTTTCTTTATAATACTTACAATGGCCACGCTGAATTGGTATTTCGCGATTCTGATACAAGACTATATAGCAGAGAAGGCGTAACCCAAGGAGACCCACTCGCAATGCCACTGTACGCGCTTGCAACACTACCAATAATTAACAAACTTAAAACCGAAAACACAGTCACACAATGCTGGTACGCCGATGACTCCTCCGCGCAAGGCACTTTCCAAAGCCTACGACAATGGTGGGACAACTTAAACAAAACAGGCCCAGCATACGGATACTTACCACAAGGTAAAAAATCATTTCTAATAGTGTCAGAAACTGACAAGTCTACCGCAGAAAAGACGTTCTCCGGTACCAACGTCTCCATAGTTACTGGCTCCCGCTTCCTAGGAGGCTACATAGGGACAGGAGGGGACGACTTCGTAAAAAAGAATGTAACCGAATGGATATCTATCATCGAGAAACTCACAACAATCTGCAAAAACTCACCTCAAGCCGCTTACACTGCCCTAACTAAAGCAGCTCAGTTTAAATGGTCCTTCCTACTACGTGTCTTAAAAAATTCAGAAGAACTTTTTGAATTCTTAACTAACACATTACACGACAAATTCATACCAACACTAATCGGAGGCGAAATCACAAAACTTGAAACCCAGCTATTTACCCTCCCAGTCCACAAAGGCGGACTTGCCCTTTCTGACCCCTTCAACACACCAAACCGTGCATACCAAATCTCAAAACAGGGATCTACAATACTTTCAACAGCCCTAACCGAGATAAAAGACATAAACCTTGCTGAACACTACAATTCTTTGCGTGACGCAAGAAAGGAAGGAAACAAGGAAAAAGAAACATACGAGAACGAAACTCTAGAAAGCATTCTAACAAAATTACCATCCAAAAAGAAAAGAGCAATAGAAAGATCAATAGCGACAAAAATGAAAACAAAAACATCAACATGGCTTTCAGTAATACCGACAAGAAAAGACAACTTCGACTTATCACCCCACGAATTTAGAGATGCCCTGGCCATAAGATACCACCGCACTCCAATCTCCATGCCTGCGACTTGCGACGGCTGCAGCAATGACAACTTTAACGTGGACCACGCCTTGTGCTGCAAAACAGGTGGCCTTATCACACGCAGACATAACGAAATAAGGGATCTTTTCTGTGAACTGTGCCAGCAAGCCTGGGGAAACGTCACGAAAGAGCCAGTCATCTCCGAAGGCGATACTGGGCTGCGCGGAGACTTGGCTTGTCGGGGGGTATGGATTGCCCAGAGGGAGGCGTTATTTGATATCCGTGTCATAGACACCGACGCTCCCTCCCACGCATCACGCCCCGTAGCGGCTGTCCTTCGTTCAGCTGAAGAAGAAAAGAAAAGAAAGTACTGCGACCCATGCGAGACGCGCCACACCACCTTCACCCCTTTAGTAACCTCTGTCGACGGAGTTTTTGCTGCACAAATGATATCATTCACTAAACACCTCGCCGAAACGCTGGCGGACCGCTGGAACCGGACCCCTGCCACAATAATGGGCTGGCTACGAGCAAGAATTCAAACCGCCATCATCAGGGCTAGCAGCATGTGCATCCGCGGCACCCGCCATAGGTGGAATCGCACAGGCCTATATGAGGATGGAGCGGCAGTCCCACACGTCTTGAACTAGAATGAATATCTTATTTATATTCTCTGTACTTATTTTCATGAATCTTTTGCTTAATAAATTTCTTATCGTTTTGTTTTTAACTGTGTATGTTTCTGCGCCCTTCTTCTCCAAAAATGGTCCAATGTTGAGAAGTGGCAAAAAATGACCCCTTGTTCCTTCGATATAACTATGGTCAGATAACTGGCTATCTGTGAAGAGTTTTTTCCTCAGAAATAGCTAGCTATCTTCAAGGATTTGTTTTGCCTCGAAGATACCTGTATTTTGCATCAATTATCTATAACGAAAATAAAGTCCTCGGAGATAATACCGAATTCCGAGGAATAGATTTTCTTCGCAGATAACTGTGAAATCGTGTGTGTGTGTGTGTGTGTGTGTGTGTGTGTGTGTTTGTGTGTGTGTGTGTGTGTGTGTGTGTGTGCTGCTGCCCTAGAGCACATATACTTACAGCATATAATATACACGCCCAAGGATTGCTACTAATATCGTCAGGTTCAAATCCCAGCTATATATATGAACCTCCTTACAATTCGCCTGATTCAAACAAATATCCAACACGCAAAGCGGCATTGCAACTCCCAAGGCCGGTGAAACTAAGTTATCCAACAATTCCCTGCGCTTGGCCGCTGGCCAGAGCTCGCCAAGTCTCTGCCTTGCCCCCCTGTCCGCTAGCGTGATGTTCGTGATACCACTCTGTCACGCTGCTCGTCTACTCTCGAGGGAGACGAATATACGACTTGGGGCCGAATTCATGATTGTGTTAAAATTCCGGTTAGGAAATCTATTTCTAGAAGTGAGTTCGGCCGATAGGCGGTAGAGTGATAGAACGGGGGTTTTAATGGTGCGGTGAATTTGGCACTAGTAAGTTTTATTACAGTTATACTAGTATTTTTTTTAGGTTGTAATGTATGGTCATTTATTTAAGAAAGGTGTAGTATACAGGTTGTAACACAAAGGTATAATCATATTTTAAGGAGTTTTTAGGGACTTCATTCTGAACAAATTTCGCTATGAAACCGAAATGACCAGAACAATTATTTTTTTCACTTCTCTGTACAAACCAGCTGACCGCCGCGCCCAAAATGAATGGAGAAGTGTAAAATGAAGTTACTCTGATCAAATTGGTTTTATAGTGAAAGTAACAACCCCCATAGATATCTATCTATCTATGTACCCCATCTCGTGCACCAACCACTGAGGATCATAAAGTAAGAGGATCAAAATAATTGTGACTTGTAGTCACAATTATTTTGATCCTCTTACTTCACATCATCATACTTATCATCCCTCGTCAGTAGTCACAAATGACTACTGACGAGGGATGATAGTACCCAGTAGTGTTTATTTTTTAAAGAATGTCAGTTAAAATACTCTTTCTATAATACAATATCTTAACCCCAGCACATCATAACAATGGCTCAAAGTCAAAATCAAAATCAAATATGTTTATTACTGTGGATATTTACATATAATTAGCAAACGTCATTTATTGCCGCTTCTCTACATGGGACCACTGTGGGAGAAGAAGGGCGTAGGAGTTCCCACAGATTGATTTTTAGATCTCTTTTAAAAAATATATATTAGAAACAAGTATTACAATATTAATTATTATATTATTATTATTGTTATTACAAAATTATCAACAGCAAGTTCTCTGTTAAATTAGATTAATCCCATACAGTCCCGTCATTTTGAGGGTATTCTGTGAGAACCGAATAAGTGCAGTTTTTGTAAAAAAAAGTTACAAACATAGGGTTACTTAGTTTTTTCTGAATTATTTTTCAAGCTAAACCGTATAACTGCAGAAGCTTTAACTAAGGAGTTAAGGTCTGTGTAAAGCAGCTATCTAACATTATTTGCTTAAAACATAGAAGGAAAAAGTTATACAAACACTTATTACAATGCTTAAATAATAAAAAACAGTGAAAAATAATTAAAAGCATTTACTCTCTTTACCCTGAAGATCATCTATAAAAGATTAAATTTCATATTTACAGGTAAATCAATACATGTGCTTTTATGCGGCTTTCGTTGTTAAAATAAAATCTATTCTTAATTTTACTGATAGGTAGAACAGAACAAGTGATTTTATCATGTCTTGCATGTTACAACAAGCAACAAAGCTTGATGCTCCACTTCAACAGCAAAAACAAATACCGTCACTTATTCGGTTCTGCTTGATAACCTTTTTAGTCTCAGTTTAACACCGTCACGTGCGCAATTGTTAGAACTCATCGAGTTTTGATGTTTAAATACTCTGTTAGTATGTGATAATGACTTCTAGAGGGAAACGGATGGTGTCGCTGGTAACGAATAATAATACAACAGCAGGTATTTATAAATATTTGTACGTAATTTTGAGGATATAAATTTGTTTCATTCAAAAACTATGTAAATATGTAATAAAATTAATAATGTTCCTAGGTCATCACCCTTTTTCTGACAGTGATAGCAAACCAATGATACGTAGACATATCACTGTCGTCGCAGATGTGCACGTGGCTAATCAACGTGAATTGTCCAAATGTCGAAAATCAGGTATGTGGCCTATGTAGGTAGTAGGTACTTGTGATCTTACAAAAGTACATACATAGCGTCACGTCTTTTTCCATCGGGGATGGGAGAGGGTGAAGCTTTATTCTTGTCATAATAATAATTATTCTAATCAGAGTGAAGTGCCAAGTTTACTTTGTCAGGCAGTAGATGCACGGACGATGGCAAGTCAATCATGTCAATAAAAGAGTATCTACAGTAAGTGATTATTGTTTCAGGTCGTCAACCAGTACCAAAAGTTTCACGAGCTGATGAATGTGTCGTTGATGAGATCGAGATTGAAATGGAGAGCTTGTTTGGCGATGTATCTGATAACGAAGATCCAACCTATTTACCCTCCCTCAGACACGATATGGATCAATATGTTGATTTAATCATTCTTCGTGATATACTAGGAAAAGATTCACACCAAACTATAGATGAAGCCTGTAGAGATCTGTTCGAAGATTATCTACAATTACTACGAGAAGAAAATAGAAACCAAAAAGAGTCTGCTGATATTTCTCATAGTATATTGGAGGAAATTTTGACTAAAACGTGGAAAAAGGTCAAACCGATGAAAAGCTAGAGAAAGTCGATTCCTGAAAGTTGGGCAGTAAACATGGAAAAAGGAGGAGAGCTGATGGATTACCCTACAAGTCTTGCTCTAAAGATCGGCCAGCAAAGGATCCACAGCACATAAACTGTTCTCAGTATAAGTTTAAATGCTCCGATAACTTTGACGAAAATTCTCGAGAAGAAATAATAATAATAATAATAATAATACCTTGGACACTATTTTACACACATTGATCTAGCCCCAAACTAGGATTCCCTGTATCTTGGGTACTAGACAACGATACACATACTTATTTAAATAAATATTATACAAAGATAGATAAACAACCATGACTAGGGTACAAACATCCGTTCTCATCAAACAAATATTTGCCCCTCGAACTTTGTTGACTCGAACCCGGGACCCTTGGCTTCGTAGGCAGGCATTACTGGAATCTTGATTTTGTGGGTAGAAAAAAATTCAATCTTTCCCAAATATCAGTAGAGCCTCCTAAGCGAGTACTTGCTGTGAAAAAATGTAAGCAAGAAGAATATACAAAAAATGTTTCTTCGAAAACAATGACGTTAAACTGCAAGTTTGCCAAATGTTTTTAACGCAGACTCTTAACATTGCAACATCTGTCGTCATTGATGTTATAAAAAACACAGTATTATTGGCACTTTTGACGCAAATGATAAAAGAGAAAAACATGAGCCAGCTAACAAAATAAAGCCAGACATCTTGGAAGGAATTCGTCGCCACATTCAATCATATCCTTGTATGGAATCTCACTATACAAGGAAAGACACAAACAGAAAGTTTTTGGACGCAAATCTTAATATAAGAAAAATGTACACATAGTTATGCAAACAACAAAAACAAAAAGTAGTTACTGAGATCACTTATCGAAGATTTTTTTTCTACGGAATACAACCTAAGCTTTTTTGTACCGAAGAATGATCAATGTACAATTGGTACAAATTATGAAAATGCTGACGAAGACAATAAGGCCCTTTTGGAAAAAGCAAACAAAGAGCATATCCATAGAAAAAACAATGCAATACGGAAAAGGAAAAAGACAAGACCCAAGCTAACTTGAATCCTGATTTTATTTCAGTTTCACTTGATCTGCAGGCGGTTCCTCAGATCCCTAAGAGCAAATTGAGCCTTATTATAGAGTATTATTCTCGGAAGCTGTGCGTATTTAACCTCAGCTATGCTTTTGTGGGCTGTTCACAACATTGAAAATCTGGAGATGATTGAGCAAAAGTTTTTGGAATCCGGACATTCATACATGAAGGCAGATTGTATGCACAGCGCTATCAAAACACAACAGCAAGAAACTTCGGTATATTCCATGCAAGATTGGATTGCAATATGCCAACGAGCAAGGCGTGGAAAAGTACATAAAATTAAAGTCAATAATAAAGTCAAGAAAATAGTCAAGGAGCCGTACAAAACAAAAGAGTTAAAATATTACCAATTTTATGATTTTAAAGATCTGGCTTCTGAGATAATACAAAACAAAGATAAGGGCAATGAAGGAAACAGGGTGCAATGGCTTAAAATAAAACGACTGAGATTCGTAAAGGGAGAGAAAATAATATGTTTCAACTATGACATGAGTGAGAATTTCAAAAACATAGACGTAACCAGCAAACAAGTTAAGTATAGAGTTACACGAACAAAACAAAAGGAATTTCCGACTGAGTTGAAGAGAAATTATGAAGAATCATTGCCTATCTCGGAGCTTAAAAAAAGGATTTGTTGAATCTGTTTAAAAATAATATATTATAGAAGAATTAGAGCCAAGGTATAAAAATATAAAGACTGTGAAAAGTTTTCCTGAAGCTGTTGATGAAGAGGACGTGTTATCTTGTGACGAAAATATTATGCTATTTTCTGTGTTCTTGGTGTCCCATGAATATTTATATTTTAATTTCAAATGTCTCTCTTGTAGAAGCTAATGAAACTTATTAAATAATTGTAATTAAAACTAAATATCACTCTTAAGGTGTTGATGAAGAGGACGTGCTATCTTGTGACGAAAATATCATGTGACTTTTTGTGTTATTGGTTCCCCATGATTATATATATTTTAATTTCCATTTTATATCGTGTAAAAGCTAATTAAACTAACAAAAGCATTGTAATTATAAGTAAATATCACTTATTTGATTTTATAAATCAGTAATTTTCAAAAATTATACAGGTAAAAACGAATAATTTTTAACAATTCTAGATTTTACCGTCGTTAAAACAAGAATATTTCAACTATTTTAACATACACTAATTAATTTTCGTCTGATTAATGGTTCCTAGTATAACAGGTCTCCATTTTTTGTATTATTCGATATTTACAGCTTATTTAAGTATTTCAGGCAAAACCAGATAACTGCACTACCTTGACGCCAACTTTTTTTTTTTTAATAATTTTGATGAGAAATTATTAATAACTTTATACATAAAAAACTTCTTAGATAACATATTCAAATTATAAGAGTATAATTCATGATGATAATACGCTTCACCCGTAGACTATGATTTTTCAAAACTTAAAGTGCTCTTTTCTCGTTTCGATATATCGTGCACTTATTCGGTTCTCACATAATACCCTCGATTTAAGTAATCTTGAACATCGTAATATCCCTTTTTTGACAAAGTCGCTTTTGCATGGTTTTGTAATGTTCAAATAGCAATTTCAAAATCTCCAGAGGTATATTATTGTAGTAGAGAATGCGCTGACCCTTGAAAGAATGTCAGCGTCACAAACTACCCTAACCACTGGATCCGTCTACTTCTCTAGGAGAACTGTAGTTTAATCTGTGAGCTGGAGCCGGGCCAAAGATTATAATTTGAGGCAACGCTGAGCCGACCACGAAAAGTGATGTGAAATATCACTGAGATGCGACGGGATAGAACGACCGCTTGCCACTTTTACTACGGAACAGTTTTGGCTGAAACTGAATTGAAAAGTAACTACAATAACCAAGAGTCACGCATTTTCTCATACGGGTTGGCAGAAACACAATTGTGCGCATGTTCAGCCAGTTATTAAGTACGACCTCTGTGGCGCAGCGGTTGTGGCTCTGCCTACCAAGCGAGAGGTCCCGGGTTCGATCCCCGGCTGGGGGTAAAGAAAAAAACCCCAGGTCTTGGATGTTTATATATGTGTGACGTCGCTGTTTGTGCTTCCCACGACACAGGGTATCCTAGTCTGGGGCCAGAAGCAATGTATGTGCTGTTTGTAAATGTTAATGTTTATATACTTCATTTTGACAGGGGGCAGCGTGACAGGGGGCTATTGAAATGTACAAATAACGAAAGGATAATTTTTTGATTTTTATAATCAAAACCGAACTTTGGATGACAAAAACCTAATGCCTACTGTTATCCTGTAATCCATTAGCTGACAGTGGCCATATTTTCAACCTTATGACTTAATATTAAAGCCCAAAACCAATAATAATAATAATAATCATAATAATACCTTGGACACCATTTACACACATTGATCTAGCCCCAAACTATATAGGATTCCCTGTATCTTGGGTACTAGACAACGAGACTCATACTTGTATAGACAAATGTTATACTTAGATAGATAAACAACCAATGAAGCAAGCTTTGCAAGCATAAGCCAGCCAAGAAGTTCACAATATCAAACAGTCGTCTATCTATTTGACCTTTATGTCTAGATGAAAAATGGACCATTTTCGTCAGTGCACGAAAGTTTTGTAATCATATCTAACGGCTCGCAATCTCAGTAAATGAGTGTTGGCCCATTTGTCTGGGAAATGGGACTTTATCAGTATTTCTTCCCACAACGCTTACAAAAATCTTGCAAATATGATCCAACTTAACCTATTATACTTAATGTATATTGGTAATCAATGAGAGTTTTCGATATTTTTTCTGCCACCAGGCGGCGCCTCGTAGGCGTCAGGTCTAAACAGCTTTTTCTGCCACCAGGCGGCGCCTCGTAGGCGTCAGGTCTAAACAGCTGTCAGATAGTACAAAGTCAGAAAACCCTCATTACTATGTCACCGTAAGATTGTGAGAACCGTTAGTTTATAATAATAATAAAAATGAGTTTACTTATAAACTGTCGACGAATTGTAAACTGTGCCTTACTGCTTTCAACATAAAGCGTTAGTTCGTAATCAAACCGCAAAATTGTGAACTGTTTTGAACGTGAATTGCAAACGGAAAACCAGGGCGAAGCGGTATGTCAGGGTAGGTGAAGGCGAATCCCCCTTTATCCTTCGTGTTAGGTTGTTATTTAAGAACAAAAGAAACACAATTTTGTAACCCTTTAGTTTATAAATTAGTGGCTTTGGGAACTGTAGAACGCACAAGCGATACAGGAAATTTGCGTTGGTATATATACAGGACCTCTCGATGGGAGGCAGAGCCTCTAACCAAAACGCCATAGAAGTCCTCTAAGATACACTAATCAGTTGGGAAATCAAAAACTACACAACACATACTTACGCCATTGTTGATATTGATAAGTTACTGTAAAACTTAAATTGTGTCAAGTCAATAAACGATTAGCAGGCGCCAAGTAGTTTGCGAAATATGACACACTAAGACACACACGTTTTAATCTTCCTTATTTTGGAACCCAACACCTCCAACCCGTTGAAGTTTATCAGATGAACAAGTCGAATTATTATAAAAACAAATTACTCAACTGTATTTCTTTTCAATACCACACACAAACTTAATAATACACCTGGTTACTCGCATACAGTATGAAAGTAGCCGCACCAATACCTTTGTAAACTATATTTCTGATCTCAAATACTGTTCGCGTATTCTAAAAAGATCACGTCTGAAGCTTGCCGGGATGCGCGTGAAACAAACAGCCAATAGCTAGCAAGCGGCTCCGTGCGGTTCCCTACCTCTTACCACCAATAATCGTATACTGCGCAGGTTTTGCCTAACTTCAGACGTGATCTTTTTAGAATATATTAACCCAGATATTACTACCGATCGTTACAACGACCAATTTTGTTTCATAGGATTTGAACCGTATCTTAAAGGGTTAAAGTTCAAAAACGCGATCCAATTTTCAAAAATCCATTAACATCTGGGTTAAAGCCTATGACACTCTCTCGGTCTCCACAAATCCAACGACACAAAATTTATTAAAATCTGTCAAGCCTGTGGTGCTTTTTTTACAATTCCAACCCCAAATCCCCAAAAAAATGTCCAACTCCAAAAACCGAATCGACTAAAATTCCATAAATGTATCGAACCTGCTCACAAATTTTCACGAGAATCGTTTGAGAAATGCGACCTGTAGGGAGCAGGAATAATTACGCGTCGAAAAAGAATGCAAATCGAACTGTCAGTGACTCTTATGTACAATGGCATGAGGTTCATTTTATCTGAATTCGAACACTTTTAGGCTTTGGTAATTATTCCTGCTTGAGCCAAATTTAGAGGTATTTTCGTAATAAAATTTTATCGAAAAAATTTCATCCAATCGTGTTTTCCTTCACTGACAATCTGAATAAAATACTCAATCAATATGTGTATTTACTTAAAACATGATATCCCTAGATGTTTTTATAGTGGACTAAATGTATTCTAAATAACCTCATTATTTTTTTGTTATCGTCTTAAAGCTCGCGACTAGTTAGCTCTGAGCTCTCTCTCTCTCTCTAACCCAACCTTATCATATGCGAGAAAGAGAGGTCGCAGCTTGCTCAGGGCCACAGATACTTTGCACGGCCAGAATCCAATACTCTATTTTGCGTGTGCACTCGCCATTTACAAAACGGAATGCAACATATATATATACACATGCTACTCGAATTGTATCAACAGTTTAAGAGGATCAAGCCAGTGAAGCTTGATTCTGTATGTCTTGATACTGTAATGGATATCCCGATTTAGTTCAAATCGTCGTTTCACCAGAGACAGTCGCTTTAAATGCTAGCTGCTGTTACAGATCTAGGAATTTGAATAGCTTTTGAAAAATTGGCCCATCACTACACGATTCATGGACCCGAGCTTTCGTTTATTGCCACATTGCTTACTCGTGCGATGTACTAATTGGTAAAATTTTCAAAAGTGATTGAAATTCCTTGACCTCTGCATAATTTTTTTGATAAAACGGTTTATTTTAAAGGAAATATAATGAACCTATAATCGAAATCAGATGAAGAATCCGCAAAGTGCATCGTTAATTAAAATAATGTAAGTAATAAATAATTTAAAACTACACACGCATAAAAACTGAATACAATAAAAAACACAATACTAAACAAATAAACTTCCCCAGGACATGCCCGACCCAAAGGTACCCATCACGCTGGCAGCATCACCGCGCTGCACGGCGAGCGAGATCCTTTGGATCAGGAACGCTTCGGAACGATTGTCAAAACCTCGGTCTCTCAGGCGTCGCCCAATGTCCTTGACAAATATCCTGCCCTGAGCACCCCGAATACCCGTGGTCTCGACGGCCAAGAGAACAAACAGGTAGCTCCCCATCATCTGTGCGTATTTTAGGCATTTCTGCCGCGCCGCCGGCTCCGCTGCAGCCCCAAGTGTCGCCATGGTGGAGCCAATGTGGCATGCCGCGAACGTGCACTGCATTAAATGACTTAATAGCAGTTGCGATTGCGATAGAAAGTTCTAGATGTCAGAGATAGAGCATAGAGCTGCTGTATCTCTGTATCTCTGACACACTCCATTTGATTTTTGAAAGCTGTTCGCCAACTTTAAATAGCCTTTTGACTAATCAGAACGCGATTATTTCGTACTAGCTGTCATTTGACGACCTCTATGGCACTGAGGTATTGGCTCTGCCTACCAAGCGAGAGGTCCCCGGTTCGGTCCCCGGCTGGGGATAAAGAAAAATCCCCAGGTCCTGGATATTTATATGCGTGTGATGTCGCTGTTTCTGGTTCCCACGACGCAGTATATAATAATAATAAAAAAAAATATACGTTTATTGCCATAGAGAATACAGTTTTATTAATACAAACAAGGTTTGCCTGAGACAATAGGAAGTGGCTCAGCTCCTGCTAACACGGAATCGGGACTCCGTGCAGCGCTGATGTTCAGCCTATCCCTCTTCCCTGAGGTTTCGAGCGGGGTTACTTGTCATCCAGGGTCGCCATAGAGTTTAAATTTATATAATAAAATAAGCAAAAATCACAGAGAAATAAAATCGCTAAGTTACCATTTGGACTGTCTTCTGCTGACTCTTGTATTATATTGCGTGTGTGTGTGTGTATTTGCGTGTGAGAGGGTGAGTGTGTGTGTTTGTGTTTCCTTGTCCAGGGTTCTTACTTTAGAAATAGTTTTAATGCTAAACTCTTTCCAGTAAGCATGCTTCAGGTGCTGAGTATCATTTTGGCGTTTCATTAGAGCTGATCTGTATTTATTTTCAAAGTAGTTAGGGCTTACTTTTGTTCTAAGAGGCGGAGGTAGATCATTCCATATGCTTGCAGCCATAAATCTGAAGCAGCTTCTGTAACAGGTTGTTTTGTGTGCATGTATTTTAAGTTGATTTTGATGGCAGGTCCTCAGAGCTCTGTGTGTTGAGTTTTCGACCCAATGCAACATTTCAAACAGGTATTCTGGCCTCTTGTTGCGCATGACTCTGTGGACTGTGCATGCGTAATATAGCTCCCTTCTGGCTTTCATGTTAAGAATTCCATATTTATTCACGTATGGAGTTACGAATTCCCTTCTCGGTATGTTGTAACAGAAGTTGTTGTTGTTGTAAGTTGTATATCCTAGTGTGGGGCCAGAAGCAATGTATGTGCCTGTTTGTATATGTTTATTTAAGGCGATTTTAATTTGAATTTGAAAAAAAACCGGATATAGAAAGTGATAAGGGATCATTATTAAGAATTCGTAAATATTCTAAAGATTGTCGGTATCACTCGAGACGTTTGAAATGGCTTGATATTTAAAATTGTCTCTAATTAAGAGCAGCGATTTATTCAAACCGTTAAATCCCGAAGCAGTTGGAAAACAAAACGTGATTGCTCGTCGACTTATAATTTAATGCAATTTCCTTTTGTCGGGTGTGGTGCAAGTCACAAGTGGTTACATCGTTTACAACGGATAGTATTTAATCGCACATAAAAATACTGAAAACACTTTTTATGTTTTAAATATTTTATGTATACTCAGGTTTATGTTTTAACTATTTTTTGTTGTTCTTGCATGTTCTACCTAACACGAAGTATAAAGGGGCTTCGCTTCGCTCGCTCCCTTTACCCTTCATCTAAGCTGCCGCAGAATTTTGCACTGATATTTGCTGTAAATCAGTATTTTTGATGTGCAGTTTAATATTTCCCGTTTACAATTACCTGAATGATTTCAAACGTTTGCCTACAATTAAACACATTAGCGTTATAGTTCCTAAAGTAATCATTAAAATAAACTAGTGGGCCTGTGGGCAGTAGACCTCGCTAACAGGAGGAACTGTGAACCATTTTATAGGTAAGTATCTCAGGTTCAATCAAAATCAAGTAGTAAAGTAGCCACCAATAACTTTGTAAACTACATTTTGCGATTTAAAATACAATCAATTGACTTTTCACGAATATATTTTTAGCCTATTTCACTCACTCTCATGGTCTGTATAGATCCTCTTTACTAATCCGTCTCCTACTTCGAGGAGTCCAAACTTGGTATGTTTTGAAAATATTTCTTGGATTTTTAGAAAACAGGCAGCCGAAAGGTAATGCTACACCATTACCTTTCGGCTGCCTGTTTTCTAAATATATATATATATTTAGAACCGGCTCATGAAGCTCTTTAATTTGTTACCTCACACGGTAGGTTTCAGAAGAAAATAAAACAAATCCCATACAAAAAATTAATGACCTAATAACTCCCCCCCAAGAGGAAAATCGAAAAAAGCTCTCTACAAGCTCTCTAATAACTGTTAATTCAAGGAACACGTGTGTCAAGTCTTGTGAAGATTGCTTGAAAACTGTGGCCCCTAGACCGGAACTGACAGACATAGAGAAAGACGAAAGCAAAATCGGCCTCCTATCTTGTCGAAAGGGCTCGATTTAGACAAGATAGGAGGCCGCTTTCGCTCGCTTCGCTCGCTCGGTCAATTAATCCTTATAATTTTTGTAACTCGAACTGGAGTGAATCGTAAATTGTGTGGAAATGGTAAATTGTAGTTTTTTGAATTAAACATCAGAAGGAAATCAGTAATGTTAATGTTGTCCTAAGCATTTAACCCGAAAATATATTTGAACTAATCCACCAAAATCGATAGACTCTCCGCGCCCGTTCATCTTACACCAAGCAACAGAGTAGGGTGCAGAATCCTCTTATTGCAGTTCGCTGGTCTGAGAGCGGGCCCCGCTAGGGTCCCAGGGACCGGGGCCCTGGGTGACCAAGCCTCCCGGCCCCGGCCCTCACCCTTCGCTTCGTTAACGTTAATGCCCTGGCTGCGCGACGACTGCACTTTTTGACGGCTTAAGAGCGCCCCATGTCAGTTTATTTGAAGATATTTCGGGGTTTTCTGAGGCTTTTCTGACGGGACTTATTTGCGTTTTGACATCTTTGATGAGGTGTAATTTTTTGTGGTAATGTTATTGGTTTAGGGTGACCTTATTGTGCAAGTTTGAGGTGGTATTGTCAATAAGAATTAATTTATTTTTGACGACCCGAATGGCAGAGTAGGCAGTGACCCTGCCTACGAAGCCAAGGGTCCCGGGTTCGAGTCCCGGTGGGGGCAAATATTTGTTTGATGAGAACTGATGTTTGTACCCTAGTCATGGTTGTTTATAAATCTATCTAAGTATAATATTTATATATCTATATAAGTGTATGTGTATCGTTGTCTAGTACCCAAGATACAGGGAATCCTAGTTTGGGGAGATCAATGTGTGAAAATAGTGTCCAAGGTATTATTATTTTTATTCAGTTAATTACTGCCGGACAAACTATTGTATAGATATTTTTGTCATCCTACAAGTTGTCGAATATAGGGTTCAGATGGTTACAGCATCGTCGAAATTCAATGTATTTCGGTGAGTACGAGTAGTAACTAGTGATTGCCATAACGTATGAACGGCATACTTAATACATGGGCTTGAATGCACAAGTAATTACCAACTCCAAGGTACCTACTCAAAGTTTAACTGGCACTCAATGTCTTGCTGTTGGTATAGTTCGCGCCAAGTTTCTTTGACTTCATGCGAGCTGTCATCTCTCGCTCTTGCTCATCCCACCGTACCCTATGCAAGAGAGAGTTCACAGCTCGCTCAAAGTCTTAGAAAATTGGCGCAGCCATTATTTCGTAAAAGCTTTGTATTCGGCTAAAAACATATTAAATCATGAATTCCCAATATGCTAGTTTAATAGTAGTTTATGTGACTGCTTCATAATGGAGGGCATTAAAACCCGAGAGTGGGTTTATGAAACGAGCCGAAGGCGAGTTTCATAATAATATCACTCAAGAGTTTTAATGCCTAATTATGTACAGTTACATACACTAGTTTATCTACACACATATCATAAGCTCTCTTTGGCTTTGACTCGCCTTCGGCTCGTTTCATAATAATATCACTCAAGAGTTTTAATGCCTAATTATGTACAGTTACATACACTAGTTTATCTACACACATATCATAAGCTCTCTTTGATGTGTTCAGGAACCGCATGTTTGACCGGCATTGTGGCTCTGCAATTGTTTAGCTTGTTCTTTAGTACCAACTTCACGCAGACGGGCGTCGACGTTCGAAATTTGAATGTCAGTACCAACTTCACAGACAAACTAGGGACGGCACGCGGGTGGGCGTCGGCGTTCGAAATTTGAATGTCATTATATGTAGAAAAACCACCAAATGACCGTTATGTGTAGTTTTCCAGATACGAAACTAGTTTTTACCAAGTAGTTTAACATAATGCTGATCGTAACGTGCGGTTTTTGAACGCAGTAAAGAGGGTTTATGATACGTGTGTAGATAAAAAATATTATATCGCCTTACTGCTAAAAAGACGCGGCTTCAATGTCCGAATAAATTAGGATGCGTAACCACGCCCGCTGCCTAAAAATGTCATTCAATTTCTTAATAAGGAGTTCATACTTCAAAGGTTGAACCTCTTTGGGCGGGCGGGTGGCGGCGTGAGGCTTACAGCGGACTGGCTGAAAAGTTTGTTCGTCTTCGGCCTTGAATTTGACAGCTGGTTGCATTATTCATTAAGGTTGTTATTGGAGCTCGAGGAGCTGTGTATTTCGGTCAGCTGGCGGTTCAGTTAAAAGATTTTATTGATTTAGAGATAACACAACTCGCCCCATAGATATAGGATCGAACTTTAAGCGCGGAGACAATGAAATGAGAAAATGGGATCAACTTGTGACTTAAACTAAAACTTGCTATTTGTTCTTGGACCATGAATAAGAAGTTGTAACCTAACAAAAACGTTTGGCTAAAAGACTGCGAACATATTTTTCTAGGCATATTTTCATTTCAATTTTGTTTTTATTTAATCGAGTGATCAAAAATGTTCAACATCTCGGAGCCACCCGCCACCACGCATTCGATCTCGGTCCGCATTGTCGTCACGTCGACAATTTCCCTTGTTTTAAACGTTCCGAGGCAATAATCAACCTTATTATAATACTATTTAATATTCATAACGCCAGCTCGAGGGGAGCAAGCCCTTCTGGCGCACAGCAGGACCTTGATGATTCTGCATAGATTTTGGTTACAGCTTGAATTCGTCTAATGAAAATACATCAGAGCTATTTTTCATTTTCCATATTTTCAACTGAGTGGCCCAGTATAGAAAAGTGTTATAAAATTGTTATGATCAAAACGAGTTAATAATAATGCCTTGGACATTAACTGATATAGTGTTATTTGCTGATGATACTTCAATGGTCTTCAAAATTGAAATAATCGGATATTCAAACTATTTTTATTTTTCAGAAAAGAGCTATTCGAGCAATTTATAATTTAAAACGAACAGACTCCTTAAGAGAGCTTTTTAAAGAAATTGACATACTAACAGTAGCTAGTCAATTTATTTTCGAAAATATAATGTATGTACGCAAGAACCTTACAACATTTTCCAAAATTAGCGATAGCTGTAATGTTAACCTAAAAAATAATCACAGACTGTTTGCGCCCCGATTTAGACTCGCGAAGGTTAGCAATTCTTTCAAGGGTCAGTGTATTCTCTACTATAATAAGATACCTCTGGAGATTTTGAAATTGCCATTTGAGCAATTTAAAAAGCATGTTAAAGCGACTTTGTCAAAAAAGGGATATTACAATGTTCAAGATTACTTAAATGACAGGACTGTATGGGGTTAATCTAGCTCAACACAGGCCTTGCTGTTAATAATTTTGTAATTTTTTATTCCTGATTATTAATCATAATAATTAAATCTTTCATTTTTGTAATAGTTAAGCACAACCTATTTTTAAAAGAGATCTAAAAATCAATCTGTGGGAGTTTCTACGCCCTGCTTCTCCCACAGTGGTCCAATGTAGAGAAGAGGCAAAATTGACTTTTGCTAAGTATATGTAAATATCTACAGTAATAAAGTACTTTGACTTTGACTTTTGACTTTGATCTAGCCCCAAACTAGCATTCTCTGTATCTTGGGTACTAGAAAAGAAAATATATACTTATAAAGATAAATATTATACTTAGATAGATAAACAACCATGACTAGGGTACAAACATTCGTTCTCATCAAACAAATATTTGCCCCCACCGGGACTCGAACCCGGGACCCTTGGCTTCGTAGGCAGGGTCACTGCCAACTCGGCCATTCGGGTCGTCGTTAACAGCAAAATTCGTTTTTTACCATGTAAAATCAACACTTTTCTATAAAAAATCGCGTCGACATGAAAAACACGTCTGTGTAAACGTAACCTCATAAAGCTAATTCTGAGAAAAAATCATACAAATTCAATACGAAATACGCAAAAGCTACAGACAATTTTCACTCCTTACCTTAGACGATAAAACGCCAAGAGATCTTTTGGCTTAGCAGAATGGCGCCTTATCCCCTGAGGTTCTTCCCTCCTGAGAGTCACCCGTTCGTGGATACTCCAAGTATCGCAGAATCTCCCGTTTAAAGGATTACCCGGAATATTAATGGTGGAAGTCACTTCACTCGGGAGTTTATGAGTTTATGGGTTTAAGGTGAGATTGAGGATCTTTTGTTACGGGAAGATTGCTGGGGTTGAAATCGACGGGAGTGTTAAGTGGTCTCTTTTTAAATAATAATTAATTATATGGTGCAATCCCGTATTGTGTCTTTCCTGGATTTGCATTCATTCCTGAAACTCTAACGATTGATATTTTAAATCACGACCTTTGTTTTTCGTATATCACATGCATCGATTAGTTTAACTCCTCCAAAGCTGTACAAAAATACGCCATGCGAACTCCACCATGTGTATTTATCTTCATAAGAATGTCGTTCACTTGGGTGTAATAGAGCACATGATGACCGGAATAGCCGAGACGGCTGTGACCCTGCCTGCGAAGTCAAGGGTTCCGGGTTCGAGTCCCGGTGGGGGCAAATATTTGTTTGATGAGAACGGATGATTGTACCCTAGTCATGGTTGTTTATCTATCTAAGTATAATATTTATCTATATAAGTATATGGATCGCTGTCTAGTAACCAAGATACAGGGAATCCTTGTATTTATTATTTTGGGGCTAGATCAATATGTGTAAATAGTGTCCAAGGTATTATTATTATTGACCGAGCGAGCGAAGCGAGCGAAGGGCTCCATTTCTACAAGATAGTAGGCCGATTTTGCTTTAGTCTGTCTCTATGTCTGTCAGTTCCGTTCTAGGGGTCACAGTTTTCTAACGATCCTCACAAAACATGGCACACGTGTTCCTTGAATTAAAAGATTTTTTTGTCAAGAGCTTTTCTTGATTTTTGACGGTTCTGGTTATGACGTCATTAATTTTTGTATGGGATTTTTTATATTTTTTTCTTAAACCTATCGTGTGGGATATCAAATTAAAGGGCTTTATGAGCCGGTTCTAAAAATATACTACACCATTACTTTTCGGCCGCCTGTTTTATAAAAATCCAAGAAATATATTTCAAAACATACCAGGTTTGGACTCCTCGAAATAGGAGACGGATTAGTAAAGAGGATCTATACAGACCATGAGAGTGAGTGAAATAGACTATAACTGTTTTCGTAAAAAGTCAATAGATTGTATTTTAAATCGCGAAATGTATTTTACAAAGTTATTGGTGCTGCTACTTTACTACTTGACTTTGATTGAATCTAAAATACTGACCTTAAGGCGATGATGGAATAAAAATGCGCAGTCGAGTGGAAGTGAGATGCAATAATTACTCGCGAATAAGAAAAAGCGGGATGCCAATAATGCACTCGCGACTAATCTGAAACAACTTAAGCGCCAAAACGTAAAAAAAAAATCATAAAAAATAAACTATTTCAGGGAATTAACTTACAAATTGAAAATCGTTAGAAATAACAATTGTTCATACATTGCAATTATCACACAGTCATATTCACTTACTACTGCGGTGTAATAGGATAAAACCATAAAAAAAGGGTTGACTTTGTATTTATTTTCTATCGAGAAAATTTTATCCAAACATGTTTTCCAATTAAGAATCTCTAGATTATATAGTCAAATTACATATACCAGAAATTAATTACGATTTGCCCAGTATTTCCTGAAAAACACATGAAAACAGCACCCCATATTTATTTAATCAGCGTCTTAAAAATTGGTTCACAGTCGCACCTGATAGCGAGGTCTACTGCCCACAGGGCTACTAATTATTATTATCATCATATAGCGTTTAAAATAAGCGCCATACGAGGTCTACCATGTCACAGAGAAGTACCATGTCGTATAAGAATGTACGCTCGGGTGCAAAGAGCCAACCCACATCAACTGGTTGAGACACGGGCCTGAGTGCAGCAGGTGCGGCGCCACGGAGCTCCATTTACTATTTTGAAGGAGGACGCAGAATAAATTGTTAGCGTAACATGACGGTTTCCGGTTTACCCCTTTTTGAGGGTTTTTTGGGATCTGTTCTGCGGTAAAGGGAATCTAGTTCTATTTCCGTGATTAAGATTTTGGTTGCTGCTTTTAAATTAAATTAATTCAATATATATTTTTCGTAATTATAAAAACTTAAGAACACGACTGCCGTTCGCGTAAAAAGCACAAAACAAGCAGATAAAATATCAAGTAATTATTGAGTTTCAATACAATTATTACAGCGCATTGTTAAATTATTTTAAATTTGCAAGCGAGATTGGGTTTCGTTGTTTTATTGGTCCCGCCAAGACGAATTTAATGCCGTATCACTTATCAAAATCGGTTGAGCCGTTGAGTAGTTAAGAGGAAAAATATGATCAGACATATACATACATTATACATACACATGACCCTCGAATTTTTCGCTTCACCTCAGTCGGGTAAAAAACATTGCTCATTTTATAATAAATCAGTACCTATTACAAGGGCAAGGGTAAGAGAGCCGAAATGGATAACTATAGGCCCATCTCTATAGTTCCTGCCATCTCGAAGGTTCTCGAGAACGGCATCAGCCGTCGGCTGACCGAGTACCTAAGGGACACCGACGCGATGTCGGACCGCCAGTATGCCTACCGCGAGGGTCGGTCCACGACCGCATTGGCACGCGAGGTTGTGCGCCGCGTGCTCGACGCCCGTGAACGCAGGAAGCAGGTAGCGCTCTTATGCTGTGACTTGTCTAAAGCGTTTGATGTGGCAGATCACGATGTTCTGGCACTCAAACTAAGACAATACGGTATCGATGGTAGGGTCCATAGTTTCCTTACTGATTTTCTTCGTAACCGATCCCAAATAGTGGTTGGCGATGGAGGGAGGGTGAGGTCACGACCACTGACGACGGTAATGGGCGTAGCCCAAGGATCGTCAGTGTCGAACATCCTCTTCTCCCTCATGTTGAACGACTTGCCAGCAGCCATTGACTCCAGCGAGATTTTCATGTATGCTGATGACGTCGCCGGCGTAGTCATAGCCCCAGACGTACCTCAACTGCAGCAATGCCTGAATATAACGGCTTCGAATATAGCCAGGTGGTTCCGAATGAACGGTCTCGTCCTGAACGCAAAAAAAACCCATTTCCTCCACTTCAACCTCGCAGGTCAAGCTATGAAGCAGTTTGAGGTGCTGGCAGACGGCGTGAAAATAAACCAGGTCGAGGCAACAGCCATCCTAGGTTTCGAGCTCGACAGGACCCTCACCTGGGGCTCGCACATTGATAAGGTGTGCGGCCAACTGGCGGGAGCGTGCTTCGCGCTGCGCCGCCTGGAGCGTACGGTTCCTCGCGACGTAGTGCGCACCTGCTACTTCGCGATGACGCACTCGGTACTGCAATACGGCGCCGAGCTGTGGGGGCGCGCCGCGGACTGGCAGCGCGCCTTCCGAATGCAGAAGCGGGCCGTGCGGGCGATCATGAAGCTGCCACATGACGAGTCGGCCAGGCCACATTTCAAAGCCCTCAGAATCCTTACCTTACCCTCCATTGTAATTCTGCAGGTGGCAACTTTTGTAAGGGAAAACGCCCATAATTTTGTTAAACTGGGTGATCTTCACAAATACCGCACCAGAAATGCGGAAAAATTAGCCGCTATCCCACGAAGTCTCGCTCGTTCAGATAAACTCACGCACATTATGGGCCCCACTATCTATAACCGGCTACCACAAGAAATCACGGCCGCCATAACAACAAGTGGCTTCAAACATAAACTGAAGAACTGGCTTATCGGGCAGACGTTTTATAGTGTGGATGAATACTTGACTAATACGTAGCCTCGTATTTTTATATAATGTACCTTCCTGCGTACTTTTTGAACATAGGTATTTGTATTTAATGAATTATGTGTAATAAACAGTGCAATATAATTAGTATATAATAATTTCTATTAATAGGTTATAATAATCTTAATTATGACGTATAATTTAAATCAAATTTTAAATGTATTTCTAAATGTGTATTGACCTGTAATTGACAATTATAAATAAATAAACTGAAACTGAAACTGAAACTATTTAAATTGTTCAGATGTGGTTTCAAAGGCACATTATTACCTTAAATTAATTATTATCAGCATTTAAAATGTCTACAATTAATAAATAAACATTAACCCATGAGCACACTCAAGTTATCCACAAATTAATCGCGCATTGTTATTTACAATAAAACTGTGACGGTAACCACCAGAGCGACACACAGAAAAAAGCCATCATAAATATTATTTCCCGTTCAAACTTGGCGTAACAATAGCCGCGGTATCTTTCCGCGCGACTTCATACATTTTGTATGACAAACGACATGCGTTAGAAAACTTCATACAAGGACGATCACTCATCCGTGAATGCCGATACTATGAGGAATATCTTTGTTGTTACGTTTGGGATAGTGCTATTTCGTGATTACAATAAATAAATAAATACGCGTCTCGACTTTTCTATTACGCGGTGGCAGAGGCACAGTTGATGTGCGAACGTGTAGGCAATAAATATTCAAGGCAACATATATATTGTTTACCAACATAAGTTTTATCTCCCAAAATATTTTAATGTTCATAATTCATAATTTCTTTATTGCACACAAAATTTAAAGCAAAGTTACATTGAAGACAAAACAGTGCACAAAGTCGTACTTATCTCTAACTAAGTTCAGCGCAAACCGACTTAGAGAGTGACAGGTAATTATGAGCGGGGGTAGGAGGGGGGGGGGGGGGGGGGGGGGTACATAAAATATTGAACAGGAGGTTGAGAATGTGAGTATCCCGACGAAGAAGTATCGGGAGCCACTTCAACTCCTTGCGATACAGCGAATCATGATCATATTTGCGTAACCCGAAGATAAACGGAATCCCGAGGTTTTGAAGTCGCTCGAGTTTGTTCTATTGTTCTTCATTCGCGCTGAGCCAACAGACATCTGCATAATCAATGAGAGGAAGAAGGAGAGACTGGTCAAGGGAGATTTTGGTCTGTCGAGGTAGGAAGTTCTGAAGTCTCTTTAGAGAGTGAAAGGTAGTAAAGACTTGACGACTGACCTCATTGTCATGCAGTGACAAGGACAGTTGGTTATCAAAGATGATGCCCAGTTTTTTAGCTTTCTTGCTGTACATGATTATGGTACCATTGGTATATGGTACCAAGTAACAGGAGAAATGGGTTGATTCTGCATCAGATTAAGAAAATATCTGGTACCAATAATCATGGCCTGGGACTTGGACGGGTTAACCAAAAGACCGAAGGAAGAAGCCCAGACCATAATACCCTCTAGATCGGCATTCAGTGCCTCCACACTAGAATCAACATCGCAAGGAGGGAAATGGCGATAAATCTGGAGGTCATTGGCATAGAGATGGTAGGAAGAGGGCAATACGTCAGAGATGGAGTTAATTAAAATGGAAAACAGAAGGGAAGAGAGTATGCCGCCATGGAGAACGCCAGAAGAGAGGCTACACCATTCAGTGGATGCCTCCTCCGACCTGATACGCTGCTGGCGATCTCTCAGATAGGAGTCGAACCAGCTGGCAGGTAAGGACGAGACATTCAAAAACTTAAGCAGTTCAACGATGCATGCATAGGACAGCCCAGTTCGGATAGTCCACGAGTGCTGACGGCGAAGTCAGTATTTTTACGCTCCGTGAGCTAGTTATATGAATATTGTTACAATAGTTAAGCCAAACATATTGCCAAAAAAATCATGACAATTGGAATCGGGAAATCGGGCCGCACGCGCACTGTCCTGTCCCTGCTGCACTGCACTGTCCTCGCGTCCACACAGGACAGTAGAGCGAGAAAGTTGGTGCGGGAAGCCAACCGCCACAAAAATAGAACGGCCGACTATTAGGTATTCTGCCCTACGTGGTTACTGTGTTTGCAGAATTATGACTCGGCGTGTTCGCGGTACTTTGGTTGATAGAAGTTTATGGTCCTGGCAGAAATCGAAGAAGTACCTAAAAGTCGATTTCGATAGCATTTCACAATAATGTAAACAAAAATGTCAGTTGACAGTTGTCTATGATTGAGTGAGATTTGAGTGTTGTCCCTACACTGATATCAAAGGCATTGATCAAAGAGATATAGCTGTCGATTTTCGATCGTTTTTTTTTCTATAATTAGTACAAAACCAAGGAGAGGGGCGTTTAATTTCAGCTAAGACGAGCTCTAGCATCATACTAAAAAACTTAATTAAATTGTCGATCCCACACATACACACACACACTCACACACCCTTATACACAATTCAATCAGCAGTTCACCATATCGTCAGACCAGTTTGAACTAAGTTTATTACCTTACTCACTTTATTATTCCTATAGATAGGTTCTTATATGTCTATTTTATCTTTCTATTGTTTCGTTATTGGCATTTAAAATTTTCTTTTCCTTATTATTTAATATTGTGTTTTAATTGCTGTGAAACATGAATAAATAAATAAATAAAGATTTAGCCATTTCCTTTAAGTTATTCATTATTCTTTTCATAGTTGCAAATCAATCAATCAAACCGAATGATCGATCGAATCGGATCGATTCAAAAGAATGAACCACACTAACTTTCCAAAGACAATAAAATTTTGATGCGCTTTGATGAGTAAAAAAATAATATGACTTTTTACAAACTATTGAAATATTCGTCGTCCGATAATTTTGCAATAAAATAACTATCTTAGGGGAGTTACTTGGTGTCGAAATGATGTAAGAATAATAAATGATTCCTTGGTATGTGAATATGTTCAGGATTGATATTCAAATGTAAGTAGTTACGGCGTAATCGTGTGTAAATTGGCTTGTTTACATTATTGTGAAATGCTATCGAAATCGACCTTAGATAGTGTTAGCGCGCAGTGAACGCCACGTTCCAAAGGTAGGGTGCTTAACTTGTAACTGCCTAACCTCACGCGACGTTGTTACAAGTATTAGTTATTAAAACCCCATTCTAGCCTATACCCATTTTTGTAATATATTAGAGTTAATGACTAACAAAGAGCTGTTTTAACAAGTTATGAAAAGTTTCGTTAAAACTTGCTTTATGGGTGTTTGGGGGCGGGAGAATGTGAAGTCTTTTGCGGAGTTCGTAAATAATGTGATTATGATATCAGTCTTTTCTTATGCATTAGAGGGTCCTTGGTCTAGAAGAAGTTACACGCTCGCCTATCACGAAGGAGATGCGGAATCCCGGTACTGACCATGTTGTACCAATGAGATTAGTAAATACATATAATAAACAAGTTTTCTAACAGTGATAGAGCCTCATATCTCCATAGATGCGGCAATGGAATAGTACCTAACCTTTCCCCACATGACTCTAGTTTCGTAATTATTTGGGGTCTGCAGCCGTACATTCGTTTAAAAAGCCTTTTATCTACTCTCATGTCATAAAATTCGAATTATAAACGTCAAAACGAATTCATGTTGATATACTTTATAAACGCAATACTAATAACCAAATTAAAAAAAATAATTATAATATAGCTCCTCATACAAAGATAATTGTATAAAATAACTTTTTTACCATAACGATACAGTTCTTTTTCTTTTTGGGAAAGGCAAGGGTCTTGAAACCGTACAGCCAAAGAGTTTGATAGTCTGTGGCGACGGCGCGGCGCGGCGGCGGCGGCGGCGCAGCGCGCGCATGCGCTGTTACTCGGTTGGTTTGGCGCCAATTGATAAGTTTTGTTTCAGTCAACTTAGCACTGAAATTGTTAAAATACTTATTACATTACCATAAAAATGTCAGAAAGTAGTGATTTTGAAGAGAATGTGACTCCGCCCGATATATACTTTGAGGAATGACTGGGGACCACAATTTGAACAACTTTGACTGTGATAATGGATTGACCAGAGCGACTCTAATTGAGTTTAAACGCGGCTGTCACATCCAGTTCTCTTTGTGACAGTAAAAGGCAACTTGACATTAAAATCAAAACTTCCATGTAAAGGTATTACCCCAAAAATAGCGCTAATAACAGAGTTTCCACCGCCGCGTCCACCCGCCCGCCTATACCGGTTCAAGACGCCATCAGCACAATATTGACAAAGCTCTTCATGCTCAGAGCTTCAGAGCTTTCGCGAATTGGCGTTCGCACTCGACGTCGAGTGTTTCCCGACAATACACTAGGGCCATTTCAGGGAATTTTCGTAGGGAAATTGGTCGCCCAGCCTACGAGAGGATTCCACTTCCGGTGGAAATAGAATGAGGCTGTAATCGATTTTCGAAATTACGAATTAGTTTTGTCGGTCGAGTGGTTAAGAGACTTTTGATTTTCTGTGGCACTAAAATTATTTCTATTGGGAGTGAAAATCAAGGTTAACTTGTAGAAATGATTGAAATATTCATATTTAGCCACAGACTTGAATAGTAGGGACAGGGCACGGAGCGCTTGAAAGTGTCGCTACAAAAACAGTACAAAATCGGGAAAATTGGACTGTTTGCAATCAGTCGCGCTTGGACGGTGACAGCCGATTGACATATCGGCAGCAAAAACAAAAATGGTGACCTGCGACGTAAAAAGGTGTAAATCATACCCAAATCGCAAAACACAAAAACAGGGAGTGTCGTATCACAAGTAAATATTATATTATCAATTACTATTGGCTTTAAATTGATTATCTATAAAATATTGTTCTCGAAAAAATCCTCAAACGAAAATCAACCATTCGACTGACGTAACTTTGTAGCGACGCGCGACGCACAGTGAAACTGCCCGCTTCCTATATTTGAAAAACGATCCGATTTGGTTATTTTTCTATTCGTAATGTCAAGATTAATATTCGTAATGTCATTTGGTTACCCCCCCCCAACTAATTTATAACTTTTTCCACGATTAGCTAGTTTATTACTTATAAATTAAAATCAAGATCTTAAATTCCACGTCACGCTACTAATGTGTATCTGTGAGCTTACATCCTCTTTCATAATTTAACGGCAAAGACAAAAATTAATATGCCTATTTAATTATGTTTCAACTTTTTATTAATTAAACATGAGCTAATTGCGTGAGACCTCGCCCCTTAAGTAAAATTTTAGCTAGATATATTTTATTTCTACTCCTTATCACCGATTAAAAGTCACCGGGTATTTGAGAGTTATCCGTAGATCAACTTTCCTAATATTGTGTCTATACACCACAAATCGGAACGTCACCGACCGTGACGCCGTTACAATTTATCGTACTGTCTTGGTACCGACGAATTCCGACAGGGGCGCTATTTTTCTTAAACTCAAAATGGTAAGAAATTTAGTACGGGAAGGCCTATCCTTAGTATTTATATCGATGTATTTAGCTAAGTAAATCGATATTATATCTATGTAGTACAAATTACTTACACAAGCGTCCCGAATTAAGCCATCCAGCCATAGTGAATACAAAAGCCACACTGACCTCTTTCAAAAGTCGTGTCTTCTTTTTATGAACAACATAGTCACACGTTTTCCCATACGGAAAGGCGGAGGCACAATACGTTATTGGACTGCTAGTCAAAATAGATACTTTTTAGGGTTAGCCGAAGGGTGCCAAACGGGACCCTATTTCTACCCTAGGCCTTCGCTGTCCGTCGGTCTGTTCTTCCGTCCGTCGGTCCGTCCGTCACCGGGCTCTATCGAATCAACCGAAATAGGTAGAGAGCGGAAATTTTCACAGCATGTGCATTTCTGTTGCCGCAACAGCAACAAATAATGAAACATACCGATTTTCAAGAATTAAAGGAAGTACCTATAGTAGAAATTATTGGCCATTAATTAGCCATTTTGTTTTAATTGTTTAACGGTGAAAAATGGCCTCTCCCAATCTTATCGGAAAAGATTTTAATTGCAGGTATTGAGTTTTGTGCTTAGTTATTTGTCATTATATGAATAATAATTGCTCGTTCGAATTATCATAAATAATATTAAGTTTTTTATCATATTTGATTTTATTTATGTAAATAAGTTACCCAATTTCTATCCACTTCCGGTTTCAATGGGCAAAGAGTTTCGTTAACCTGAGTACAAAGTTTAATAGTTACATAATACATATACAAAACTGTTTTTCAATATTTCGATGTACGGCCTTGAATGTAATCCTACCTAGTATTTAATATTTTATTATTAAAAATTTAAAAGGTATAGGTACTCGTACAAAAGATTGCCGTATTACGTTTTTCCGTGTACAATGGTATGGAACCCTTCTTGTGCGGGTCCGATGTCCTACTCGCACTTGACCGGTTTTATTAGGAACTGTCAAAACGGTAATATTTATCACGATTTCTCTGAAATACTAGCCATATGACGTTATTGTCAAATGCTGTCTTTTTAATACAAAATTGAGTTTTTAAATAACAACTGCTGAAAATTTACAATTCCGATATTGTCAAACGTTTTTGTTGAAATTGAGCTTGAGACACGTTTCTAGATTTATTGGTCTTCTTTGTCAAATACTAGTATGGTAGTACAAATAAAGTTGCTATTTATGAATCTGTAAAAACAAAGCGAAGTTATCGTAGCTTGATCGATCTCTCTGTGATTTTCTTCAGAATCTTTCCTTAGAATCAGTCAGACACCACGAGTGGATAATGACGCTGTAAAGTGGGCCACAGCTGTACCTACATTTTTTTTAATATAACTCCAATAATATTCCCACCGAGAGGAACAGGTCTTTATCCGGATACGAGAAAGATTAAGCCATGCTCCACCACGCTGTCTCAGTGCGGGTTGATGTAGGGGTTTTCCCGACCACTATTTTTATTTATTTATTTAATCATTTATTGCACACAAAAGCATAAATTAGGAAAGGCATTTATAAAAAATATGCAAAAGGTGCTGCATTTTCTTAAAGAAATCATTTTTTCCAGAGAAATGCAGCATGAACAGTAAAAGATTGAGTAAGAGTAGGTGCGGCAGTACCACTACCACGAAGCGATTATAGCCGGGACCTACAGCTTAACGTATCATCCGGAACACTAAACGTCCGATAATCTACTTAAGATAAATTAATTATCTCAGTCGTACATGGTCAGGAATCGATCCTGCATCTTTTGTGTGAGAAGCAATCGTGAAACCCATTTTTATTTTTATTTTTTTATTTATTTATCCATGTTACAAATTGTTTTATTTTAGACAATGTTTACGGAGCGATCACGGAAACCTACATGGTTTATGCGTGATCTCTGTCGCTCGCTCTAAAGTAGTGAACCAACAGACACTTATTTTTACTGACCCATCTCAGCAAAGCACAGTAGTTACACATGTTAATTATGCAAGATATTATATTTAGTTGTATTTTGTGATTTATGTGTTCCTACGTGCTCGACCGAGACAGACCTTAACATAATAACTTTCTTTCTTATATTTAAAGTAATGTACAGCTATTTACATAATTGTGAGTGCAAACACTAGTTCCTAATTATTAATGTAACCGGGCCAGAGCCCTCCGCGCGCGTCCACGGACCCATTACACCACGGAGCTCCACGGAGCTCCCCCTACTTCCTTAGGACCAACTTACACCTTAAAAACCGGTCAAGCACGAGTACATATGTTCACGCTTATTTCCTGGAAGAGGGGTAGGCAGAGACTAAAGAAGTCCACCTGCTAAGATCCTGACACACATCTCTCGTTTCCTCAACATTCATAAGTCGCTGATTTGGTCTTTATAGGACCTCCTTGGGCGTCCCCATCTGACAGCTCCTTTCACACCCACTGTATAGTTCTGTTTGGTCAATATCCTTTCATTCATCCTTTTAATATGACCAAACCATCGAGGCTGGACTTTCCCTATCCTTATCTCTATATCTTCCTTCAATCCACAGCATTCCCTTACATTAATTCTTCAATCTATCTTTCAATGTTACTCCACACATACTCCTCAAAGACCTCATTTCTGCAGCGTTTATTCTGCTTTCATGCTTCTTTAGCCATACCCAACATTCGCTCCATTACATCAATGTTGGACTCAACACTCCACTATGAATCGCCAAACGTGTCTTTTGAGACACCGTTTGGCTACTCATCAAGGAGTGCAGTGCACAATTGATTTAATTGCACGCATTCACTCTCCTTTTAATATCACGCTCAGATTTCCCATCTCTTGTAAACATACTACCCAAGTATGTAAACTCATTCACTTGTTCCACTTATTGATCATGAATCGTAGTCACGCAATCAGTTACTCCTTCATCTTTTTCTGAAACTATGACCTTCTTTTTACTGACACTCACTTTCATTCCCTTCTTCTTAAATGTTTCGTTCATTAGAGTTACCATCTCCTGCAGCTCAACCACCGACGACGCAAGAATAACTTGATCATCGGCGTTTAAGAGACACTGGATAAGTAACTATCCCATTTGCATCCCACAATCACGCGCTATCAAATCATTCAAACAACTATCGATGAACAGATTGAACAGCCATGGCGATGCTACAATTTATACATATATGTTACAAAATATACATCAATACAATAGTTTTATTTAACGAAAAACTATCTTATCGGTAATTTTTCGCCAACGCGACATTTAAGGGTATAAACCATAATACTTTTTTACTATCAAATTTAAGGTAGGTGAAAATATTTAAAAAAAATGTATAAAATATCCGTATAAAATATCGCCTTCTCATCCATAGCTGCGGCATTGCGCTAATTCCTTGTCAACCAAAAATGGAGCATGTAATCTGCCACCACGTGTGGGAGAAGGAGGGTTGCTATGTCGTTCTTATTGAAAATGTCGCTAATGTCAGTGTCCATCTTCGAAATAAAGTGTTCCACCCCGCGCTTCGTGAGCCGCAAGTGTAATGTGAAAGCGATCTTAATAATCAATATTTTGAAAACTTAAAAACACGCCTATCAGTTACTCACCGAGACGATTCTAAAGAGCCCAAATTTGGTGGGATCGCGTTATTTTACCACAGAGTTCCTGTGACCACCATCCGGCTCCATCATCAGATCAGCTCGAAACCCTTACTACTTACTAATGTGTTTGTCACATTAAAACAAATCAAACGAGTCCAATTTCGAGGCTCTTACTAGTAGCCGTTGAAGAGTTCCACTATCCACCCTCAGGTCCTATAATCAGATCAGCTCGTTACCCTCAATAATCCATCAACTACTCACCGAGACGATTCTAAAGAGCCGAACCAGTTAGGATTGCGTTATTTTATTACAGAGATCCTGTGATCACCATCAGCTCCATTATCAGATCAGCTCGATGGTATCATAATATTGCATTGTCACAGAACTTATAAAATGTTGTGGCGTTAATGTAACGCTTTCAGTCATGGCAAACTATTTGGTATGAAATATGTATTGTGGGTTATGTTTCCAAAATAGAGCTGGGGCTCTATTTTGGAATCACTCGCCTCGGAAGCGAGCGGTCTTCAAGGGACACGATTGGTAGAGCTTAGCTTAGTCAAGTGATACTATGAACCAATCGTTGCGCTTGGCGAGCGCTCGCCACGACGCGAGTGATTCAAAATAGAGCTCCTGGATAAGTTTAACGCAGAATAGATCCCGTAGCCAGCTTCAGCAAAATAAATCAGTGACAGAAATTACTACTGGGTTTATGTCACTTCGGGAATCAAGTGGTTTGTTATAAGATAGTTGATGTGTATAAATAAATACTATCAACATTTATATGTGGTCCACAGTCCAAGTCGGCTTCGTCGTGTGAAGAGATTTGTCTTACTTGCATAGATTAATGATGATTGCTCGCGTAATTAATTGAGATCTCACCGTAGAATTGTTAATTTCTGTTATTCACCGCTGGGTTTTACTTGCGTGCTAAATCATGTATGGCGATAAATGGACTGGTTGACACTTTTTAGGGTTCCGTAGATAAACATGGAACCCTTATAGTTTCTTCAAGTCTGCCTGTCCATCTGTCCGCCCGTCCGTATCTCGCAGCAACTTTATCTCGAAACTATCAGGACTACACAGTTAAAACTTGTTATGTAGACGTATTCTATGAACCGCTTTACGATTTTCATACAAAAAAATACATGGTACTGAATCAAAAAAAAAATTTTTATCAAACCTATATGTATGGGCTGATTAGTAATGACGTTGAGCTTCCTGGAAACATTTTTAATCAAAGTAAATCGTTAAAGAAACAGACCCTTCAAAGTGGAAAAAATGTCCCCTCCCAATGACTTTTAAAGTAAGAGAGTGAAAATTTTGAACAAAATAAAATAAGCAGTTCTTAAGATATAAACCGCAAATATAACTTTGTCATTTTTAAATGTAATTATAAATGTATCACAATTTATAAATGTTCATAAAATCACCACATTTTAAGTAAACAGAAGCACGCACACTAAGACAGGCTGACTGCAAATCATAAATGAGCTGGAACCTTGTCGTTTAACTCCATTTTCGTAAAAGGTTCTCCTCCTAGCCACCTCGAGTATACCTCACGCCACGAATTAAGAGCGCTGGGCGACGTTGGCGGGAATTACTGCGCATATGTACAGGTATTGAAAAGTGACTACTGCGCATTCAAGGCCACCGCTCATAACTCGTGGCGGGACGTATACGAGTCGGAATTGATCGATAAACTACCTACTTAATAATCTGCTTATTCGCGATGCTACACAATTTGAGTTCTGGAGGCACTGCATTACTCAGCCATGCCAGTCACAACAACATGTCTTTTCTCAGATGTCAAAGTCAAAGTCGAAATTTCTTTATTACTGTAGATATTTACATATACTTAGGAAGTGCATTTTTTTGCCTCCTCTCTACATTGGATCACTGTGGGAGAAGCAGGGCGAAGAAATTCTCACAGAAGCAGAGGCACAACTTCACTTAATATAACAACCGATTTTCGACAGGTGACTTGTTCATAGATATTTTATTTCGAATGTCAATTTTGACCCGAGATTACTGCTAACTCGATTTCTATCTTGCGGCCCTAAGTTTATCACATACTTTGTCCAAAACAACGTGAAAATCGATTGTCCTCTTCTGCAGATCACTATCACCCTCGCCGAAAATCCCCAAAAAGCTGCTCGTGAAATAAAATCCGTTGTCGGTAGCCACTCTCGGTGTTCCCGGATAATCGGCCCCTCGCAGGCAAGTTGAAGTCATTAACTCCTAGAAGGCCACGGAAAGGTGGCATTTTACTGGTACTGAAAATGGGATGTGGTGTTTGCGAGAAAACGCTGGTACCAGTGCTAATAATAATAACTAAATAACTAATAGTTTTGCTTGAGATACAGTCGGTTTCTCCGGTATAAAGGCAAATATAAAGGAGTTCAAAAGGTCAAGAGTCAAAAAGCGATTTCCGTTTTTTTTTTTATCATGTTTGTAATAGCTTATTTAATGAAAGCCTTAAATAATGCTGATGCTACCTTAAACTGCGGAGCTCCGAATTGCTTTCTCATTTGCTTTGCTATGTAGTAGCATCGATGGAATAGAAATCTAACGGCTGGTTCGAAATGTGCACCATGTCCACGTGACGTGACGAGACATACATCTGCTGGGGTCATGTTTGCACGGTATGTCCTACACAATCGGAATTTAAAGATTCGGTATCCAAAAGGACTTGCTGTGTAAACATGGCCTTTGTTAGATACATGTCACGACACATCATGCAGGTGGGCACTTCTTTTCAATATTTTCGATCGATTTTAGTTACTGAATAAGGGTAATAATTGCCTTACGGCCGATTGTTCAATCCTTAGATAAACGGCATCGAAAAAATCGCCCGCTAATCCAACACACCTGTCTATTTCAAACCTCTTGATACATTCATCAGTCACTAATAGTATAGGCCTTGTGAAATATAGGCCTCACCGTACATTTCTCCCAATAGCTTATCTACGGTGTTATTGCTATTTGTTTTTATCATGGTGGTGCTCAATTCCAGGTTTTGAGTGGGAACGACAGTTTCCACAATTTTTAGGTATTTTTCTTTTCAGCCGAGAGTTAAACCTGGATATTCTGTCTTATGGAGGAGTGTCTAGAGCACTGTTGAAGCCAAAAAGCGAGTTTCTAATCTTCTACATAAAAATGAAAATCACTCTGTGTCTGTATAATCATACCCACGTTCACGTGCCTCAACTGCTAGTATAGAGAACATTGGACAAGGATATAAGCTACCATTTGTCGCAAAATAAAACTTGAAGACGTGGGCATCAAGCTCTCATATAAAGCTCTCATACAATGCAGAAATATCGCAGAACATCAGTACATGCATCTAAACAAATACTCCTCACACACTCGTCGCTTACTCGGGCTAGCGACTATTTATTCACTATTATCGGTGATCGATCTTCATCTTAAGATGGAGGGTTCATAAGGGGAACTGTACAAGCGAGCAGCACCGTACATTTTATTTAACCACGAACGTAGGGGCCCATTTCCATTACACTTACAAGAGTCGCGAATCGAGGCATTTGGTATTCTTCCTTAGTGCCTCTACACCACTGTAAGCTGAAATTTTGCGCTGAGCATAGCTCTTTTCTTTAAGTCAAAAGGGCGTCACGGCAATTTCGCATACGGGGTGGCACAGGTTCAGTTGCATATTATCAATATGTTTTCCAATGCTACACCTTCTTCTTCCGACACTCTGATTCTTGTACTGTCCTGTCAACCTTCCATGAGCTTTAAAAATCTTGAAGTCAAAGTCAAGGTCAAAATTTCTTTATTACTGTAGTTATGTTATTGTGGTCTCTGCTGGCTCTTCTTGAATAAATGAACTCATGTTGACTTAAGACTTTATTTAACACAAACGATTATTACAATTTAGTGGATGAGGGTTGATGATGATGATGATGATGAGGTGGGACGCCCGCTGAACCACAGGCGGGTGATCCGTCCTCTATCGTGACTATTTCAACCAATTCCCAGTGTTTGGGCACTGGTTACTGTTGGTTCAACAGATGTCCCTTCCCAAGTGTTCTTGTTCGTTTAATGAATTCTAGGATGCCGCTAAACTTTAATTCGACAAATCATCTGTTTTAAAGTTATCCATCCCTAGTGTTCGCCATCTTTTGTTTGAATACATAACGCATTCTCCCAAGAAGTGCTGGCTACTTTCCTCCAAGCCACAGTGAGGGCATGGTGGGTCCAGGTGGTTGAGGGTTAGATTAAATTCCAATTATTTGAATACACGAGATGACTGTACGAATGAATATCGAACTTAAGCTACTGCGCAACGCGGTCATTCTCTTACATGAATGAGTTGAACAGGAACTATCTTTGTGACTGCGCCCGCGTTGCAAGGGTAGGTCCTTTTAATACCTCACTCCGCAGCGTCTGATCCGTTAAAGTTTTAAAGTTTGGGAAAGTTCCAGTGTCGGTGAATACTTTTTACTGTTGTACAATTGGGTGCGATTCAACATTTCTTGTCAATACAATTGTTGTTGCTCTCCAACTTGGTTGTTATATTTCTCATCTGCTTTTGTCGAGACGCCTTTGTTTGCATTTGTTGTTAAATCCTTTGACAGAGCACTTCTTAAATTGCCGATGATATTGTGTAATTCCTCCGTAGTGATTCTATTTAACTTGATGGCTAATTGTTGGTACCATTGTAGCCACTTCATTGACTGCGTGAGGGCTAAACTACCTCGCTGACACAATCTCTTAACTCTGTAGATATGTACAGATACTTACCAAACGTCATTTTAGCTCTTCTCTACATTGGACTACTGTGGGAAAAGCAGGGCCAAGAAACTACCATAGCTATTTTTAAATCTCTCTTTAAAAAAAATGGTTTAACTAATACAAATATTATCATATTAATTATTATATATTACAAAAATGTTTGCATGGAGTTTTGTGTTGAGCTTGATTAACCCCATACAATCCCGTCATATAACAAAACTTGAATTTTGTAATATCTCTTTTTAAGCAGTCGCAAATGTCGCAGTCAGTCGCAATTTCAAAATCTCCAGAGAAGTCCTCCTGCGCACACTTGTTATCCTCTCTATAGGTTCAGGATATAACAGAAAAGTTAAGGAGTTGTTGGGCATATAATTTGACGATCTTTCCTACGAAACCGATTTAACCACACCAACTTTATTTTTTACTTCTCCATGTGTTTTCGGCCGATTCAGGCCGGTTAGCAGATTTGTACAGAGAAGGGAAAAATAAAGTTGCTCTTATTAAATCGGTTTCATACTAAATGTTTCCCTTGATATCCCTTAAAATATGAAAATAACATTCAGTTTCACCCTGTATACGACTTCAACATAATATCTAAATAAATACCGACAGACGCATTAGTACACGTAATTTGATCGTCTGTCGTCGTATTAATTCATCTCTGACCCGCCCCAAACGCGCGCTAGCGTGAAGATAGAGATGTTATGTCGGCTTGGTTTCAACTAATGGTTTGTTTTGTAATCTGCCTTATCGGTTTGTATTGGCGAAGTGGGCTTAACAGATAGGGGTGCTAATTCACTGATACTGATGACCATATAGAGTCCAATATTTAGGCCAATGAACTTAGGAGTGGGTGGTAATTCTACTTTTTTTAATTATTATCATAAAATGTTCCTCCTCAAAACTGTTTAGGCACGAAAGCTGTAAAAATCGTCTCTACCGAACAAGCAGAGATTTGAATCAGAATCGAGTAAGATCGAGCTGTACTCCACCACGCTGGCACACTACGATTTGGTGGTATCCGACTAGCTAACCTGACCGTCAGAAGTATTCGAGGAGTCAATAAATCAACCAAAATCATAGCGTCACTCCGTTTCTGACTGGGGGATAGCCCATCGCCTTATCTGTAGACTATCTTGTTTAACCCCTACTTAATAAGCTCTTATTCTAGTTACAAAAACAAAAAAAACGTCCCATTACTCTCTCAAGTCCTCTTGCCGTAGACATTCTTCTTGCGAACAGTTCCCCAGGTCTTCTCATTAGCAGCGGGACAATCTATCACTGTAGCGGGACAATAAATTCGGGACGGCACGCACGGGACGGGAGCGGTACTAATCAGTGTCTGGAAAGATGTGGTTTTGGGGTCCTTAAATAAAGCTAAAGATACAAAGAAACATATCACATACTATCTAGACGATATGCTGTGCCGTAACCAGAAACAGCGTTGAATGTATTTACGAGTACATGCCTCACGCTATTATACCGTTTGCCGTGGAAATAAGAAACAGCGACATCAGAAACATACGCCAGGCTTTATGTTTAAAACTCTTAGTTTTAATTTGTGAGCTGAATCTCGTCCACTCAGCCACAAATCCCTTAAAATCGATATACAGTGAGCGACAAATGGGATAATCCACACCAGTACAAAATCGTCAGCTTCTCTTGAGTATATTAGATATCAGAGCAGTACAACGAGCAGTACAACAGAAAACGAGTCAAACTTTCCACTCGGACAGATTACTCCGACTCAGCTCTTATCATCTCTGTGACAGGTCCTTTCAAACAACTTGCTTATTTATGTTTATGACGCGACGGCTAAGCGGCTCAGCAACATTTGTTTAAAAGGATATTGTAATTTCAGAAATTTTCAGTTCTTTGGTATATCCTTTGAAAGTTTTGAGTGAAAGACTCTTTGAATCACGAAGGTTACAGATTCACTAAGTTTACAATGATCACGTTTAATAATTTCTGACGTCCTTAACTATTATACCTAGTCGGTCCATAAGTTCTGTCACAAATATTTTGCCGCATAGTAAATAATACCAAGTTTATTTTTATTTAATACTATATATGGTTTGATAGCTCATTAAATACTGATAAATTAGAACGATTATTGGATTTAAATGCTTAAAGCCATATTACACAAATGCTAGTTTCTTCAGATATTTTGCACTTTTCTCACGATTATCAGTGATTCACTTTATCTTTTTTCCATGACTCTTAAAACCTTTCAAACTTACGTGAGATTTTAGTCAGAACCCTCTCTGAACCCGTTACCATCATTTTGAAGCATAAGATAACTAAGTCTGGGTAAAACTAATTTTCATATTCACATTTTACGTAGTGTACTTGTTGCCCACAAGATCATTTTTATACGTTTTTCTGAAAACGTAAAAAGTACGTAAAGTTCTCTTTGGGAGCAGTTGGAACTGAAAGCTAACAGAAAATCAAAAGCTAGTTGTTAAGCATGGTCTAAAATCGAGGTTTCAGAATAAATAAATAAAACCTTGTTGGTTATCTGGAACACTGTTTTTTTATTAAACTTGTGGTAAGTGGTATTTTTGTCAGTTGCGGCGTGTTTTGGGTTCGCGATTGTCTCAAGTTATAAAGTTTTTTGTCATATTACGATAATCGTACAAAATGTATTGTATTGCAATTTGATTCGTATAAAATAAGCTTTTTAATCATGCATAATACGAATAATAAATGGTTTATTGCTGAGTTTTATCTATCAAAAACCTTGTGACAGAACTTAAGGACCGACTAGGTATAATATATGTTAGTCCGTGGTGTAATGGGTTCCACGCTTGCTTCTCACACAGGAGATGCAGTTTCAAATCCTGACCAAATACCAATGATAGTTCAGTTGTTGAATGAACTTTACTACCAACTACAGGAAAACGCATTAATATCCTTCCATCCATTCGACCGCTATTCTTAGTTTAACAGATAACTTTTGAACTACTAAACCAATTTTAATAAAACATACCTAAGAACCATTGCAGGGAAGTCTACTACCATGCACAGAAAACCGCATTGAAAACCGTCTACCCGGTTGACCGCTAGGGTGCCACGGACAGACATACAGACAAACACACCGACATACCAACAGAAGCTTCAAACTTATAACACCCCTCTTTTGGTCCTCGGGGGTTAAAAAATATACTAAAAAGGTAAGGCTGGTAAAAATATGAGCCAAAGTGTGCCTCCGTCATGCCATGTGGCAAGTCATGTGCATGTCACATTACCTATACACTGCATGCTGGCCCTAGCGTTTCACAAACGAAGTAACGAATACTCCAAAAGTAAACGAAT
Source organism: Argyresthia goedartella (assembly GCA_949825045.1). Lineage (NCBI taxonomy): Eukaryota > Metazoa > Arthropoda > Insecta > Lepidoptera > Argyresthiidae > Argyresthia > Argyresthia goedartella. The sequence goes on along the minus strand of OX463826.1, from coordinate 29,620,822 downwards.
ACTCCATTATATTTATGCAATACCAACAGTAGCAACAACCCAGAGCCTTCAAGTTATTAATTTTAATTAGCAAGTTTGTAAAATTTTTGGAGGTCTGTCTGTCTGAGCAAGTTTACTTCCGAAGGCTCGGTAACTGCGGGGCCGTATTTTGATTTAGTCTTAGGCAAATTAATTACGACAGGCACCTTACTTTTGTTTTGGCAAACGAGCTCTATAGTAATGACAAGTAGGTATTTATAATAATATTAACAAAGATGACAGTTTCTGATTCCGCAGCCAACAAAAAATAAACAATTGTCACTTCATACATTTGGTTTACATTCTTTTAAATACGTAATGAAGATATGTTTAGTTTAGTCTGGATCTTTAAAGTAATATGCCGCAGAGAACTGATATTTTCTTTGAAGAGATTCTTACTAGAATGAAAAGTACAACTATTAACAATTTCTAATCTTTTCTAAACATAGAGGGATCCGTCTTAAAACAAGAACTAGCGAAATGTGGAGTTTAAATACATATAAAGTAGTAGTCTGTTCGGACTTTATTATTTTAAATGCCAACTGCCTAGAAAAAATTCGTCTGCACCTTTATTTATTTATTTAATTAGGCACATCCACAGCACACATAAACAATGTATTACTATATAAATTTGGCGGTATTGTTCTTACATGAGTGCCTTTTATATATAAGCACATCACTGACCATTGTTGTACTAGTATTACAAACATAACTAAAATTTAACTGAGAGTAGAGTAGAGTAGGTATATAATAAAAAGATAAGTTAGATAACATAAGGACTTTGGTTGTCAACTTTAGTTTGCTCTTTCAGGATTTTATTCCTGAAGACAGGTAAGCGATCATGAAATATATCTATGTCGGTTTCACTAGAGCTGCCGTTGTATTTATCGCACATTCTGGTTGAGGGCGAGTGCTTGAAAGTATTTGTTCTGCATAGAGGTGTATGGGGCGTGTTGGTTATGGTTTTGCGAGGATAGTTGTAAGGGACTGTCAGTCCGATCTGGCTCAGGATGTTACTGGCATCCAAGTGATTATTACAGACCCTATGCAGGAAAAGAAGGCCCTTTAGATTTCGTAGGAAGTTCAGTTTGTCCATACCGAAGTGGCCTGATCGACGCTCATAGGTTTCCCTGTGGGAACTTCCTGGCTGGGTGTACGCTAGATATTTGGCGAATGCGCGCTGGATGCGTTCAATAATTTCAGAGTGAACCGCCTAGACGGTGTTCCAGACAACGGAAGCATATACGACGCGCCACAAGTTATGATTAGTCACTTTTTAAAACCTGTACATATGCGTGGTAATTCCCGCCTAAACTTCGCCCAGCGCTCTTAATTCGTGGCGTGAGGTATACTCAAGGTGGGTAGGAGCAGAACCTTTTACGAAAATTGAGTTAAACACAAGGTTTCAGCTCATTTACGATTTTCAGTCAGCCTGTCTTCGAGTGCGTGCTTCTGCTTACTTTAAATATGGTGATTTTACGATCATTTATTAATTCTGATTAATCTGTTGGGGTTTGTGCGTCTTTGTGGAATTGGTTGGCCTTTGTTGTGTGACTGATATAATACGGTGTGAATCAAAATGATAGGTAGTACTATCGAAATTCAACGATGGAAATGTTGTATTGAATATGGCTAAACGTAGCCCATATTTGCCTCTCTCACCCCGTAACTGTCATCGTCGGTTCTCTATTAAATGCAAATTAAGTGCAGCATAATGAGTTTAATAGGAAAGTACCTAAAGAAATATCTATGATCGTGCCGAATATTTAAGTTACTGCCATTCAACGAAACATACATCCAACATGTAAACCATCATAAGTCAGATAAACAGGACCTAACGAACTAACTAAACCCAGGGCTAAATCAAATCTGGATTACCAGTGGAACTATGAATATTCATGAATCAAGCAGCAGTTTGTCATTAGGATCTTAACCAATCATGATATGTGTCTAATTTGTGTTAACTGAATCGGTTCTGATGTGGTTTAACCAACGGTTTAGATAAGCAGGCCTTGGTCCAATCAGCCGTGATGAAAGGAATTGATCGATAATCTACACATAAGCGATTCTACGTATTGGCGATTCTACATACCCATGTCAGTCAGAATAACATGTCTTTTCTCAGATGGTGTGGCAGAGGCATAACTTCACATACATTATTTCATATCCTTTTTTGCGCAAAAACAGATAAATATAAAGATAAATATAAAGATATTTATTGTTTGATGAAACATAGGTATGGTGGATGTTAATAAAATGTTGGCATGTGTATCTCTATGATCTGCCGTAAGGCGTTCAAACATTGGTGCTTAATTGTATAAAATTAACAATAACATTAAAATTATATAAACAGATTATACACGCATGCACACATATAAGAGGACACACAATAATTATTGTCATTAAATTTATAAAATGTCGGTAAGAAAATCATTTATTGAATAATATGCCTTGTTAATTAGAATTTTTTTAAGATTATATTTATACACATTTATATTGTTATTTGACCTCAATGTTAACGGTAGTTTGTTATACACATATATTCTGGTGGCCATACCGAATATACTTTTATCGTAGTGTGCTGTCTTTCGCGGGTCAGCACTCAGTTTGTCCTGGTTGCGTTTGCTCTTCATGTGATTGAAGAGATGCATATTGCACTTCACAAATACTGCTGTTTCAAATATATATAATGATGGGACTGTTAGTATTTGAAGATTAATGAAGTGGCCTCTGCATCTGTACAAATTAGTTTACATATTGCAAGTACACATTTCTTTTGGGCTCTAAATATTATATCTTTCTTTGTGGCATTTCCCCAGAACATTATTCCGTACCTTAATGATGACTCGACAGTGAATAAAAAAATATAAAGGAAAATATTTCCAAAGGCGAGCTTGTAAAGATATATAAAGAGCTTCCAGAAAACCTAGAATGGTGAGAAAAAAACCGGCCAAATGCGAGTCGGACACACGCACGAAGGGTTCCGTACATCTATTAAAACGGCAAAAAAAGAACAAGTTTGTTGTATGGGAGCCCCCCTTTAATATTTGTTTTATTTTTATTTTAAAGTGAATATATAACTAAATATTCTTTGAATATTTCAAGCGTCTACCTGTTTCCATTATCAATATTGACCAAATACGAAATACGAAATAGAAATGCATCATCTGTGAAAACTTCAACAGTCTAACTATCACGGTTCATGAGATACAACCTGGTGACAGACGGACGGACGGACGGGGAGCAGAGACTTATTAATAGTGTCCCGTTTGGAACCCTTCGTGTACGGAGCCCTAAAATGAAACTACAGGCAGACCCACACATGCCCACAAAATATATGTTAATAGAAATTAATTAACTACTTGCCAATATCTACGTATTACTTAAAATAATGCTACAAGTATATAAATAAGTAACAAATACATAAATAGATAGAAATACATACTTAGCACGGAAGAGATATATAGTGTTCTTTCAAACGACTTTTAAAAATATAAATTGACGGACTGTCTCTGATAATTTCATAATTTCTTTATTGCCCACAAACGACATATAAAAAGGGCAATAATCTATAGTATAGTGTACAAAGTGCAAGTGTTCAAAGGCGATAAATAGTGTACTCTAACAAGAGATAATTTCCCGCAAACCAAGTAAGGACGAGATGGGTTGATTGTGGGGCAGGGGTAGACCTGTGTACAACATAAAACATAATTTATCTCATATTTATACAATATAATATGTAACCCTAATTAATATAAACTACATACATGAGTGCCTACATAAATACATAATTATGTATGATATGTACATGCTAAAGATATACCTATTCATTTTTACATTATATTACAATACATTTAAATGATTTTTAGGGTTCCGTACCCGAAGGGTTCCAAACGGGACCCTTCGGGTCTATCTGTTTAGTTCGTAGTTATTCTTTGATGTCTGTACATATTTGTGTTCTTTCTCTCTTTACAGCAACATTCTGATTCCAATGCCTACGATAGTTCGATTTTATCGCGGCTTTCCGATGTGTCGTCGAGCCTGGACGTCGAAGATGGATACATTGCAGTCACTTCTTTATCTTTCGGTATTCAGACTACTGTTATTTACAGGGTTCATCCGGCTACCCGGCTACCGGCCCCGTCTTACTGCCGGCCAGGACTATCCACTCTACCCTACCACTACCTGTACCTGACCCGTTAAACCCAACCATCATCCTGAATCCTGCTTCTGAAGATGTGCCAGGGGAGTCGTACTACAGACACGTGAAGTCATTCTAAAAGTTCACAACCCACGCCTCGCCGCCCTCAACAAATTCTGTACATCATGTAAATTTCTCCCTTTTATTTGTTACGCTCTACTAATCCTATTATCTCAACAGTTTCACACTGATATTTAAAATTGGGTTTGACTAACAAACAGCTCTTGGTCTATCAACCGCTCCCGCCTAGTGCATGTTTTCGCGAATATTAAAGCAACCGCGCCGGTGGGCCGGGCCGCCAAATTTTCAATAACACACAAAGTTTCGTTCTCGTCATTAGCATAGGCACACAAACACAATATAGTTTCACTCAAAGGGTAGTCATTTTTGCACTTTATTCTCGATATCAGCGAACACAATGAAGTATCAATCAAAGGTTGGATATTTTACGCAATTTATTTGGCGAAAAACAAGGTAGATGAAAATATCACAGCTCGCCGTCCCTCCACACCAGGCGATGTCATTCAAGTCAGTGCTCGGTATTATTTTTGATTGCTGAAATGGCAGATGTATACCTCCTGGGAAACTAAAAATGTTGAGCAAAGTGGTAGGTGTCACCTTGAGACACCCGAATACTGAACTTTACATTCCATTCATGGGGTGGCGGTCCGCTCCGACGGCCACCAAATGATGAAAATTGAAATACGAAGGGTCCAAATTTTGAAAGCCAGTGAAATGAAATCCTGAGATTCGCGCCTCCTTGATTGAAGACTAAGTTAAGGACATCAAATTCAAACAGTCTATGACGTCATGCGCTTTATCGTCGCTCAGTGCGGCAATCACGCTAATTCTGGCGTCGTGCCAACTGCGAATCAAACCTCAGAACATTTTTCATACTTGAAAGATCAACTAGAAAATACAAAAATATGCTATTTGCTAATCTGACGGATATTTTGAAGTTCGAAAAAACCATAAAAAAATCTAAAGCAGCCTCCAACAATCAAGCCGACTCAAACCTCAACAAAAGCCCCTAGCGGGCCTTTAAACTACAGAGGGCCTCCCGCGAGCCGAATGCCTCCGACCGGGGCGCGAGGTATGCGCGAGTGGCGGCGCCTCCCCCGCCCGCGCAGGCAGCTCCGGCGAAGAGGCAGCTGCCGACACAGGAGCCGACGCAGGGGCACCCTGCCGCCTACAGGACGTTCGCACGTCAGCCACAACCATGCTATAGGCGTTAGACTTATCGTTCTTATCCCGAAACCTAACGGTTAACAGCGATTTATATTAAATCTATAAATGTAGCCCATTAATGTACCCACCGACGGGTACGGGCCTCTACCCGGATACGAGTAAGATTGAGCCATACTCCACCACGCTGGCTCAGTGCGGGTTGATGGAGGGGTGTTGGGCTTGTGGTCAACCCGATTGTAAGAAGTTATCAAGCTGCCCTATTAGGGGCTCTGACACAGCCTTACGACTAGTACCGACGATTAGCGATAGTAGCAGGGACCTACAGCTCAACGTGTCATCCAAAATACGGAAGCATCCGAAACAAATAATACATAGAACGGTCACCCATCCAGTGTCATGTCCTATGGTATCTTGTTGTGAGGGAAAGCAGCGGATATTCAAACAATTTTCATTTTAAAGAAAAGAGCTATTTAAGCAATTTAAAATTTAAAACGAACTCCTTAATAGCTTTTTAAAGAAATTGACATACTAACTGTAGCTAGTCAAATCATTTTCGAAAATATAATGTAGTACGTAAGAACCTTACAAAATTTTCCAAACTTAGCGATAGCTGTAATGTTAACCTAAGAAATAATCACAGACTAGTTGCGTCCCGGTTTAAACTCGCAAAGGTTAGCAATTCCTTCAAGGGTCAATGCATTCTCTACAACAATAAGATACCTCTGGAGAATTTGAAATTGCTATTTGAGCACGTTAAAAAAACATGTTAAAGCGACGTAGTCGAAAAAGGGATATTGCTATGTTCAAAATTACTTAAATGATGAAGATTACTTAGCGATAGCCGATAGCCGTAATGTTTACCTAAGAAATAATCACAGACTATTTGCGCTCCGAAGGTTAGCAATTCTTTCAAGGGTCAGTGCATTCTCTACTACAGTAAGATACCCCTTGGAGATTTTGAAATTTCCATTGGAGCAGTTTAAAAAGCAAGTAAAGCGACTTTGTCGAAAAAGGTATATTACAATGTTCAAGATTACTTATATGACGGGACTGTATGGGGTTAATCTAGCTCAACATAGTCCTTGCTGTCAATGATTTTGTAATTATATGTTTCTGATTATAATTATAATAATTCATATTGAAATATTTGTATTAGTTAAGCACAAGCAATTTTTAAAAGAGATCTAAAAATCAATCTGTGGGAGTTTCTACGCCTTGCTTCTCCCACAGTGGTCAAATGTAGAGAAGAGGAAAAAATGACTTTTGCCAAGTAAATATCATTTTTCAAATCTACAGTAATAAATAAATTTGACTTTTGACTTTGAGTGCCCGTCTCGGCCAGATTTTGTTACCCGAATGATCGTTTACGATGTGCCACGTATGCTTCGGTTAATATATCTAAAACATCTAAATCAACACATAGCGACGCAGCATTTTAAACTTGAAGACTTGAGAACTTCTTTGAAACTCATATCACAAGATTGTTACACTAGATTTAAAGGAAGCATATTTCTCTGTAAAAAATTATCGAAATTCTAGAAAGTATTACTGTTTTATTTAATTACAGCGCCATTCGTTTTCACTATAATACTCAACTCATTTGCACTTCTTCGTTCCATAGGATAATTTGGTAGGTCACTCTTACGAAGAGTGTTTAAATGACATTAATAATACAAAATGTCTGTTAGAACCTATAGGGTTTATCGTTCATACAGAAAAGAGCTCAAAAGAACCAAGCAGAACCTGCAAATTCTTAGGGGACATTAAAGATTCGACGAAGGTAGAAGTGAGGTTACCTGAAAATAAAAAAACAAAAAATTAAGCAAGAATAATAAAAATTTAAAAACTTATATCAGAGATTTCCCTCGTTTTTTAGGTTCACTTACTTCAGCATCTCAGGCAGTAGAGTACGGCTGGCTATATATAAAAGATTAAGAGCTAACTTAACTTAACTTAACAGTGAAAATTCCGGGAATCGGAAATGTCACACCGATACGTGCGTGTTCCGGGGATAGGAAGGAATGAGTAGGTACAATTTCGCACCCATTACTACATTAATTTGTTCCGATCTCTTTCTTGCATGTTTAAAATGGACATGAAGGAACAGGCCAGCTACTGAATTGATAATTTCAACGGTTTTGTAATTTTAACGGCAAGAAATACGAAAATCGGCACTCAAAATCCTTGTCAACGAAATTTCCAAAATTCGGATGCACAGATACGGGGAAAGTTACAAAATGGTTAAAAGATGACGAAAATTACGATAAGTTTGAGATGATATCAAAATCTTTAGGTCCTATATTTAACTGGTAGTTAGATAATATCGCTAACGCTATATGTAAAATAAAAGGTGATGAACATACCATGGAGATATACAGTGATGCCTCAACAACGATTGGGGTGGGGCCAATATAACCGATGCTCCTGGGATGTGAACGCACGATTTCTAAATATCAATTACCTTGAGATATTGGCGGCCTTCCTAGGTCTCCAAACTGCCAGATGTTATTGCGTGTTGATAATACAACCTCAATATCTTGTATTAATAAAATGGGTGGGGTGCAGTTCCCGCCCTTAACTTATACTATTATAAAACAGCTATGGCAGTGGAGCGAAACTCACCACATTACTGTTCATGCTGAGTACATCCAATCATCTGACAATATAGTCGCAGATTCGGAATCCTAAAAATTACTCCCAACATTGAGTGGGTAATTTCCAATGACGCCTTCATCACAATAACAAACCAGTTTGGTTACTAAAGGTTAGATTAGATAAAGAGGGCTTCGCTTCGCTCACCCCCTTTACCCTTCACATAAGCTACCGCAGCATTTTGCCCTGATATTTGCTGTGCAAATCAGTATTTTTGATGTGCAGTTTAATATTTCCCCCTTTTAATTATCATTCTTCGAAATTTGAACTACAATGGGAATATCAGGGTTTCTGTAAGGCAACAAATATAATGATCACCAAAATATTTTTTTCCTACCCAAAATGGGTAAATGATCACCAAAAGTTGCAGAAAATATCAGGGCAAAATACTGCTGTAGGTAGTTTATCCTTCGTGTTAGATTGAACATGTAAGAACAACAAAAAATACTTAAAACATAAACTTAAGTACACAAAACATAAAAAGAAGTTTGGTGATTATTTATCCAAAAACAATTTGGTGGTCGTTTATTAATTCTGGCGGTCGTTTCGAATTTGCTGGTAGTAAAATAGATGCGTTTTCTGTAACACAGGATCTGATGATCCTACATAGGGCCTTATTGTAAACTAGTTAAGGAATTTTAATTGTGAATAAATGTTTTTTTTTGTAAGTTGTGCCCGTTCACCCATATTCAAGGCTCCAATTACGTGTTCCGACTTGGAAAACCATTTTAAATTCAACACTTCACTGTCCCAGATGCGTCCCCCTAAAATAGAAAACTCAAATAAGGAAACAATCCTCGAAAACCTCATTACAAGATAATTTGACGACATTCGACAAGTTTTCTGCTGATGGTCGGCGGTTTATTAGAGGAGGCATTCCGGGTGCTCCCCCCCCCCTCCCCCCGCTGGGCGAAGGGCTGCCTCACCCCGCTGGGGCCTGTTGAGCCCGTAAGGAGATTCCGATCATTGATGAGCCGGGAACTCTGGTGGAGGTACACTTGACAATCCTTTTTGTCTTATCTTTTACCATACTAAGGACGGCCTCTGTGGCGCAGCGGTTGTGGCTCTGCCTACCATGCGAGAGGTCCCGGGTTCGATCCCCGGCTGGGGGTAATGAAAAAAAAAAAAAAAAACCCCAGGTCTTGGATGTTTATATGTGTGTGACGTCGCTGTTTCTGGTTACCACGACACAGGGTATCCTAGTGTGGGGCCAGAAGCAATGTATGTGCCTGTATGTAAATGTTTATGTTTTATGTTTATACTGTAGCGAAACGGAAAAGAGGAGAGTTATGTGTTTGGCCTTTTTGCTTATATTTGTGTATGTGTTTATGTATGTCTGTTCCTGAGTCCCCTCGTAAGTACTCAACAGCACAACCAATTTTGATAAATTATACATCATTAGATGGCGCGAGTGTCACTAGTTATATGATAATGTGCATGCAATTTAATGTGCAGGCTAAATAAACTTTTTAAGACCCTCGAGTGAGGTACAAAAATTAAGGGCTTAGGGTTTAAAAGGCGAGTACGGAAATGGACTTAACTTGCACAATTTATAAATAATACCCCTTGGCAGGGGGGTCTCCAGTCGCGTCGCGCGCTAGCCGCTCCTCATAAGCAACTTTTCTGTGATTTTTGCAACAACAATGACTTAAGTACTTTTAGGGTGTCTAAAGGAATTGTTCACAAATAAAATTCGATTCCTTACCTTTTTGTTTAACTAAAAGTAAACACTTTAGACCCAGTATAAAACAAATGACAATTACATAAGTAAGGTGGTAGGTACCTACTTAGCCTTAGAATTTACCAATAGCCTGAATAAGTATTATAAACACCTCTCTTAGATAGAGTGGACTAAAATTCACAAACACAAATAATCGCACGTAGGTAACCCTAGCGTGATCTAGCGCGATAGGAGTTTACAGGACGACCTCGTGATGTCAGAGTAAAAGAAGCTCTCAGGCGTAGTAATGCGGCGCAATCTAGCCTGCACGGGTGGGGCAACCGATTCTGTAGGTGCTTAGCGATTGTTGTAGGTAGCGCAGGTGTGAGCTAGATTGCGCTTTATTGTCGCGCAGCGAGAGTAGTTATTTATTTAAGTGTATTTGAGGAGTCATCTTTCTGTTCGTAGTACTATTAAGTATTCTGTGCCCTTGGTTTAGAACTAAGCATTTACAGATTTTACTTAATTTTGTCTTAAAAACCAGATATCTTAAATGATATAATTACAAAAAAACTAAAATATCTCGACTGCGGTAAACTAAAAGGCAAAAAACAAGCGATTTAAAGTAATTATTGAGATTCAATATAGTATATTATGCATCACGGGTAGCACCTTTTTATGTCACAGGTGCGATACTGTATCCTGGACGTAACGAAGGACTCCAGACTTAACCCCCGAGCAAAGGGAGGGATTTTAAGGCCATAGCAATAAGAACTTGGGGAAGTGAAAATCTTTTCTGAAGGTTGTGAAATAATCAAATTCTGTACAACTTTTTGTCACCGTTAGCCTAAAGCTATAATGACTTCATTTAGGTAAGGCTTGCATGATACGTAAAGTGTAATTTTCGAGTAAATGGTGCAAAATAGTAGATTATGCACCAAGGGGATGCACTGTGTTATGTCACGGGCGTGATATTTAATCCTGAACATAACGAAGGATTCCAGAGTCAACCGCTCAGAAACCGAGGGTAGTTGGGACGGATCGAAGGACTCCAGGGTCAACCGCTCAGAAACCGAGGGTAGTTGGGACGGGTCGAAGGACTCCAGAGTCAACCGCTCAGAAACCGAGGGTAGTTGGGACGGGTCGAAGGATTCCAGAGTCAACCGCTCAGAAACCGAGGGTAGTTGGGACGGGTCGAAGAACTCCAGAGTCAACCGCTCAGAAACCGAGGGCAGTTGGGACGGGTCGCGATTTTGAACCTTGGTAATAAAATTTAAAACCTATAACGGAAAAGTAGCGTTATCTAGCGCCAGTTGTATTCAAGAGGTTAACCCCCGGGTGAAGGGAGGGTGTTGCACGGGAATTAAGACTCAGTCCTGAGTGCAGTGAGGGATATAAGCGGGCCTAAGACAAAACCGCTTTATCCCCGACGAGTATACTCTACTTTTTGCACCTCCTGCGAGAAAATATAAAAAGCAAGGCTACTAAAACAGCATTTTATTAAAGTAAATTAATGTGAAGATGTATGTTTGATATATTAGTCCAGTTGTAGCGTCTTGCGAAAATCGCGGGTTTTGTTTGAGTTTGAGTTTGAGTTTGAGTTTGTTGTATTAAATGTATTCCACGATTTTCGAATAGGCTTGAGTCCCGCTGCGGATTAAGGCGGTGAGCGCCATGTGTATTTTACGAAATTAGATTTTAAGGCCATTGCAATAAGAACTACGAGAAGAGAAAATCTTTTAATCCCTAGAGTGATCTAGGTTGTGATTTAATGAAGTTCAGTACAGTGTTTTGACACTGCTACAGCCTAGAGCTATGATGCCTTGTTTAGGCACTTTTAGGTAAGGTTTTCGTATTAGAAGAAAATAAACATTAAATTGAATCAAACCCATCAATTTATTACATTACTCAATTTATCAGATATAAAAGCTTGTAGCGGGATTTACTTGTATAGATAGATAACTATGTAACTTAATCTTGACATGGTAAGTAAATCTAAGAGAAAAAGTATGTATTTTCAATAAATATATATACAGGTGTGATTCAATTTGAAGTTTATTTACTCCTTTTTAGAGTATTTTAATTTAATGATTTGTTTAAAGTTTTTTTACTATTTATTTATCTCTTAAACTCCCCGCCAAAGTTAACTCACCCGCGAAGAATGCGATTTCCCTCGTTCGCTCGTACTCGCCTTCGACGCGTCATTAGGGCAGTGACATACGCCATGACGTCATCAGAGCAAGGTGACAAGTTTGACGGTTAGAACTTGTTTGTCAGTTGGATATTCCTTAAACTGCGTCGATTTTGCTGTGACTTTTAGTAACTGAGTAAGTGGGCTGGCTCCGCTTACTAGTATGTCTGTTCACATAGCCTTTGCACACGGCGAATTCTGAACGCGCGTATCACGTCTGGACAACGCGCGTATCAACATTGCGCGTCGTCCGCGCGGGAAAAATACGCCAAGTGTGCAAAGGTCCTAAGATCAGACACATCAAATTGGTTTCAATCATCGTATTTTTATTGTTAATCGTTTATTCTTCAAATATAAAATGTCTCTCGGTGTACCACAAGTTTAATCAGGGATTGTTTCATCAAATAATTGAGCCATCGCTTCTTAGAGTCTTAACAAGATGTCCTTGAATGCCTCCAAATTTGAATAAAATTTATATTATTTGAGCAAAATTATCAGGTCCATTTGTAATGCCCCCCTTTAGGAATTTTCACGAGTTCATGCTGAGAAAATCTGTCAAAGTACATCGCTAAGGGTGACTTGTACCACACTTTTCGATAGTTTTGGCGTCTAGTCTAGACACACCTAGGATGGACATCGGCTATATAGAAAACTATTATTTTTTCGAATTTGTTTTTGGCTAACTGCGGAATGGATGCTCTAAGGTCTACTGATTAATCACACCAAATATGGACTTGAGTTGTTTACTTAAAAATACTGCCCCCCAGCCATTGAAAATTTCATAAATTACAAAAAATGGACTTTGTTCCATGATCAAATGCTGGTTCCACATAAGTAATTATAATATTTTATCTACACACGTATCATAAACCCTCTTTACTGCGTCCAAAAACCGCACTACTACTTATACTACTTGGTAAAAACTCATTTCTTATCTGATACATCTTATTATGACCATATGTATCAATTTTCGACAAATTATGGCGTTCAAATTTCGAACTCCGACGCCCGCCTACGTGCCGCCCCTAGTTTGTCTGTTAATTTGGTACTACTGAACAAGCTAAACAAGTGCAGAGCAATTATCAATGCCACCATGCCGGTCGAACATGCGGTTCCTGAACACATCAAAGAGTGCTTTTGATATGTATGTAGATAAACTAGAGAATGTAACTGTACATAATTAGCCATTATGTATCAGTCACATAAACTACCATTATGATTGTAATTAGTAGTTTAATACCAACGTAATAACATCATTTTATTATGACATTGTATAATTTACGCGTCAAAAATACTTGCTTTTATAGCAATAGACCCCATACTTTCATAGTTATGCCCAGACGCCTATGGCTGAACCAGTTTAATAATTCGACTTCTTAAAGAGGAGTCTAACTACAGCTTCATTTTCAATGCCTTTTAACTTAACTGTTCAAAACTACACGCCGACAAACTTTCTTTCACATGTCTTACAAAATCCGAAAAAATCGAAAATCAACCCGGCATAATACACACAGGCTAAATATAATTTGGGTAACATGGTCAATTACATGATTAGTGGTTATTGCCCGTCAGCCATTAACCTTATTCTGCATCTACCACATCTAGGAAATTCTATCGCAATACCATTCAAATCAAAGAAACGGCCAATAATAAAGGCGATAAAAGACAGCTCTCTTAAAAGTAGTTTATGTGACTGCTACATAATGGAGGATTAATACTCGAGAGTGGTTCGGCGAGTTTCATAATAATATCACTCGAGAGTTTAAATGCCTAATTATGTACAGTTACATACACTAGTTTATCTACACACATATCATAAGCTCTCTTTGATGTGTTCAGGAACCGCATGTTTGACCAGCATTGTGGCTCTGCAGTTGTTTAGCTTGTTCTGTAGCACCAACTTCGGGCGTCGGCGTTCGAAATTTGAAAGTTAGTACCAACTTCACAGACAAACTAGGGGCGGCATGCAGGCGGGCGTCGGCGTTCGAAATTTGAATGTCATTATATGTAGAAAAACTACACATAATGACCATAATGTGTAGTTTTCCAGATACGAAACGAGTTTTTACCAAGTAGTTTAAACATAATGCTGATCGTAACGTGCGGTTTTTGAATGCAGTAAAAAGGGTTTATGATACGTGTGTAGATAAAATATATAAAAAAAAACAGTTATAATCGGTCGAATTGTAAATTGAAATCCCTAGATGTCAGAGATACATAATAAGGCTACAAATTCTTACTTAACATGCCCATGTTATATTTAAGTTATAGTTAAACTGTAATAATTGGCTTTAAATTGTAGTTAGTTACATTATTTTTAAAAACATCGCGGCCTCAGAGCCATTGTACGAGAAAAGTCAAAACACGTTTGCCTTTGTGCACTACCAAATAAAATACCCCGTTTTTCTACGTACTATTTTCTACTTTCCCTTAGCCTTCGTCGGGAGCAAGAAAAAATTCAATTAGCGGTGTGAATTAACGCTCAAAGACCTCCACTTTCATGTTTTTCGCTCGAACTTCGCTCGGCTTTAGAATGACCTGCCGCTTACAATTTTCAGATGAAAGGGCATTTCTGCCAGGTTTTTTTTTCTTATGCTCCTACATGATCCCAGATACCCGGATCATGGGAATGGTTATATGCTGTGAGCCTCTGGATAAGGAAATGGATTGAATGGGTAAAAATCTTCTCGTTTCATTTTAAGAACCATTTATTCAGTTTTTTTATCATTCGCCACTTGTACAGGATGAAACAGAAAGGTGGCCATCTTTATTTTTTACTTCCCCATAGTAAAAATTGCTAGTTATTACGTGCTTACCAATTCCTTTAAATCTGTCTTCACTTTCTGTCACACTCACGCCCTGTATACTTACGCCCATATTATTATCAAGCTGCAGGATACCACAATGATAAACAAGGCCATGTTCTCATTGCTCAGAAAGTTAGCGGCCCACTTTTGACGTTTCCATACATTTGACACATCACATACATGTCACTAGTTAATGGCGTGTCAAAATGGAAACATGATAGTCTGCGGACCGACTGACGGCTTAATATTGATACGCCGCTAACTATAAACACGTCAAATTTATATAAAGACAAAACAGTCCGCCGCTGACTCTCAGCCGTAATGAGTACCAGGCCTGAAGACATGCGCCGGCGACTGTAACCCCAACCCCGAAGTACTAACTCCGACAAGGAGTCCAAATATGAAATAGACACATCAACCCACCGTCAATCCAAGTCATAAAGACCAGGAGAAACTGATCTTGGCGGTGAAGACACTGGTGAGGATCCTCTATTTTTATGAGAGAAAAACTCAAGTGCTCCTATTATCCTTTCTGCGTCATCGTCAGACTCCAAATCTGAATCCTCTGACTCTAAAGGAGGTACAAGAGTCAGAATTGTCTTTGACCTCCATCCTTTTCCCGCCATATCACTGAAAAAAAAATACATTTATGATATATAATACTGTTTAGAAAACAATTATTAAAGCGTTCCAATATCGGGCATTGTCCGTTTTTTGTGACAGATATGAAAAACACAACATAAAAGGGTTATCAGGCAATGTCCGTTTTTTGGGACAAACATTAATATTACTAATTTTAGGGTTTACGGGCAATGTCCGTTTATTGTGACACGTAGGTTTACACGCGAATCAAGTTGAAATCACAAGTACTTTTTACAAAATAACTACTGTTTAATGTTTTTTAACTGTTAATAAAACATATTTAATCGCGACAGTGTCGTAAAATGGAGTAATACTTACATTTTCGAATTTCAAATGTAGAGCGCAAAAGCTCTCCGCCATTACGCTTATTCAACTGGTCGTCGCTGCTTGTCACGCGTCGCGTGCGCAACTCTTCTCACCGCGTAAGTAGGAAAGAGATAGCCTAACAGACGCCCCGTCACACTCAAAGCGCGCCAGATTTCGTTATAATTTGAATTCTGGTCATTTTATTGACATGTCTTAAAAAACGGACAAAATCTGTTTAAGGGTTAACTTATATTATTATAAAACAGCTATGGCAGTGGAGCGAAACTCACCACGATACTGTTCATGCTGAGTACATCCAATCATCTGACAATATAGTCGCAGATTCGGAATCCTGAAAATTACTCCCAACATTGAGTGGGTAATTTCCAATGACGCCTTCACCACAATAACAAACCAGTTTGGTTACTAAAAGTTAGATAAGAAAAAGAGGGCTTCGCTTCGCTCACCCCCTTTACCCTTCATATAAGCTACCGCAGCATTTTGCTCTGATATTTGCTGTGCAAATCAGTATTTTTGATATGCAGTTTAATATTTCCCCCTTTTAATTATCATTATTCGAAATTTGAACTACAATGGGAATATCAGGGTTTCTGTAAGGCAACAAATATAATGATCACCAAAATATTTTTTTCCTACCCAAAATGGGTAAATGATCACCAAAAGTTGCAGAAAATATCAGGGCAAAATACTGCTGTAGGTAGTTTATCCTTCGTGTTAGATTGAACATGTAAGAACAACAAAAAATACTTAAAACATAAACTTAAGTACACAAAACATAAAAAGAAGTTTGGTGATTATTTATCCAAAAACAATTTGGTGGTCGTTTATTAATTCTGGCGGTCGTTTCGAATTTGTTGGTAGTAAAATAGATGCGTTTTCTGTAACACAGGATCTGATGATCCTACATAGGGCCTTATTGTAAACTAGTTAAGGAATTTTAATTGAGAATAAATGTTTTTTTTTGTAAGTTGTGCCCGTTCACCCATATTCAAGGCTCCAATTACGTGTTCCGACTTGGAAAACCATTTTAAATTCAACACTTCACTGTCCCAGATGCGTCCCCCTAAAATAGAAAACTCAAATAAGGAAACAATCCTCGAAAACCTCATTACAAGATAATTTGACGACATTCGACAAGTTTTCTGCTGATGGTCGGCGGTTTATTAGAGGAGGCATTCCGGGTGTTCCCCTCCCCCGTCCCCCCGCTGGGCGAAGGGCTGCCTGACCCCGCTGGGGCCTGTTGAGCCCGTAAGGAGATTCCGATCATTGATGAGCTGGGAATTCTGGTGGAGGTACACTTGACAATCCTTTTTGTCTTATCTTTTACCATACTGTAGCGAAACGGAAAAGAGGAGAGTTATGTGTTTGGCTTTTTTGCTTATATTTGTGTATGTGTTTATGTATGTCTGTTCCTGAGTCCCCTCGTAAGTACTCAACAGCACAACCAATTTTGATAAATTATACATCATTAGATGGCGCGAGTGTCACTAGTTATATGATAATGTGCATGCAATTTAATGTGCAGTCTAAATAAACTTTTTTAAGACCCTCGAGTGAGGTACAAAAATTAAGGGCTTAGGGTTTAAAAGGCGAGTACGGAAATGGACTTAACTTGCACAGGGGGGTCTCCAGTCGCGTCGCACGCTAGCCGCTCCTCATAAGCAACTTTTCTGCTATTTTTGCAACAACAATGACGTAAGTACTTTTAGGGTGTCTAAAGGAATTGTTCACAAATAAAATTCGATTCCTTCTTAATTTAATACCTTTTTGTTTAACTAAAATTAAACACCTTAGACCCAGTATAAAACAAATCGTAATTACATAAGTAAGGAGGTAGGTACCTACCTAGCCTTAGAATTTACCAATAGCCTGAATAAGTACTATAAACACCTCCCTTAGATAGAGTGGACTAAAATTCACAAACACAAATAATCGCACGTAGGTAACCCTAGCGTGATCTAGCGCGATAGGAGTTTACAGGACTACCTTGTGATGTCAGAGTAAAAGAAGCTCTCAGGCGTAGTAATGCGGCGCAATCTAGCCTGCACGGGTGGGGCAACCGATTCTGTAGGTGTTTAGCGATTGCGCTTTATTGTCGCGAAGCGAGAGTAGTTATTTATTTAAGTGTATTTGAGGAGTAATCTTTCTGTTCGTAGTACTATTAAGTATTCTGTGCCCTTGGTTTAGAACTAAGCATTTACAGATTTTACTTAATTTTGTCTTAAAAACCAGATGTCTTAAATTATACAATTACAAAAAAACTAAAATATCTCGACTGCGGTAAACTAAAAGGCAAAAAACAAGCGATTTAAAGTAATTATTGAGATTCAATATAGTATATGGATCACGGGTAGCACCTTTTTATGTCACAGGTGCGATACTGTATCCTGGACGTAACGAAGGACTCCACACTTAACCCCCGAGCAAAGGGAGGGATTTTAAGGCCATAGCAATAAGAACTTGGAGAAGTGAAAATCTTTTCTGAAGTTTGTGAAATAATCAAATTCTGTTCAACTTTTTGTCACCGTTAGCCTAAAGCTATGATGACTTCATTTAGGTAAGGCTTGCATGATACGTAAAGTGTAATTTTCGAGTAAATGGTGCAAAATAGTAGATTATGCACCAAGGGGATGCACTGTGTTATGTCACGGGCGCGATATTTAATCCTGAACGTAACGAAGGACTCCAGAGTCAACCGCTCAGAAACCGAGGGTAGTTGGGACGGGTCGAAGGACTCCAGAGTCAACCGCTCAGAAACCGAGGGTAGTTGGGACGGGTCGAAGGACTCCAGAGTCAACCGCTCAGAAACCGAGGGTAGTTGGGACGGGTCGCGATTTTTAACCTTGGTAATAAAATTTAAAACCTATAACGGAAAAGTAGCGTTATCTAGCGCCAGTTGTATTCAAGAGGTTAACCCCCGGGTGAAGGGAGGGTGTTGCACGGGAATAAAGACTCAGTCCTGACTGCAGTGAGGAATTTAAGCGGGCCTAAGACAAAACAGCTTTATCCCTGACGAGTATACTCTACTTTTTGCACCTCCTGCGAGAAAATATAAAAAGCAAGGCTACTAAAACAGCATTTTATTAAAGTAAATGAATGTGAAGATGTATGTTTGATATATTAGTCCAGTTGTAGCGTCTTGCGAAAATCGCGGGTTTTGTTTGAGTTTGAGTTTTAGTTTGAGTTTGTTGTATTAAATGTATTCCACGATTTTCGAATAGGCTTGAGTCCCGCTGCCCCTCCGCCAATGCCCCACCCCCGCGGATTAAGGCGGTGAGCGCCATGTGTATTTTACGAAATTAGATTTTAAGGCCATTGCAATAAGAACTACGGGAAGAGAAAATCTTTTAATCCCTAGAGTGATCTAGGTTGTGATTTAATGAAGTTCAGTACAGTGTTTTGACACTGCTACAGCCTAGAGCTATGATGCCTTGTTTAGGCACTTTTAGGTAAGGTTTTCGTATTAGAAGAAAATAAACATTAAATTGAATCAAACCCATCAATTTATTACATTACTCAATTTATCAGATATAAAAGCTTGTAGCGGGATTTACTTGTATAGATAGATAACTATGTAACTTAATCTTGACATGGTAAGTAAATCTAAGAGAAAAAGTATGTATTTTCAATAAATATATATACAGGTGTGATTCAATTTGAAGTTTATTTACTCCTTTTTAGAGTATTTTAATTTAATGATTTGTTTAAAGTTTTTTTACTATTTATTTATCTCTTAAACTCCCCGCCAAAGTTAACTCACCCGCGAAGAATGCGATTTCCCTCGTTCGCTCGTACTCGCCTTCGACGCGTCATTAGGGCAGTGACATACGCCATGACGTCATCAGAGCAAGGTGACAAGTTTGACGGTTAGAACTTGTTTGTCAGTTGGATATTCCTTAAACTGCGTCGATTTTGCTGTGACTTTTAGTAACTGAGTAAGTGGGCTGGCTCCGCTTACTAGTATGTCTGTTCACATAGCCTTTGCACACGGCGAATTCTGAACGCGCGTATCACGTCTGGACAACGCGCGTATCAACATTGCGCGTCGTCCGCGCGGGAAAAATACGCCAAGTGTGCAAAGGTCCTAAGATCAGACACATCAAATTGGTTTCAATCATCGTATTTTTATTGTTAATCGTTTATTCTTCAAATATAAAATGTCTCTCGGTGTTCCACAAGTTTAATCAGGGATTGTTTCATCAAATAATTGAGCCATCGCTTCTTAGAGTCTTAACAAGATGTCCTTGAATGCCTCCAAATTTGAATAAAATTTATATTATTTGAGCAAAATTATCAGGTCCATTTGTAATGCCCCCCTTTAGGAATTTTCACGAGTTCATGCTGAGAACATCTGTCAAAGTACATCGCTAAGGGTGACTTGTACCACACTTTTCGATAGTTTTGGCGTCTGGTCTAGACACACCTAGGATGGACATCAGCTATATAGAAAACTGTTATTTTTTCGAATTTGTTTTTGGCTTACTGCGGAATGGATGCTCTAAGGTCTACTGATTAATCACACCAAATATGGACTTGAGTTGTTTACTTAGAAATACTGCCCCCCAGCCATTGAAAATTTCAGAAATTACAAAAAATGTACTTTTTTCCATGATCATATGCTGGTTCCACATAAGTAATTATAATATTTTATCTACACACGTATCATAAACCCTCTTTACTGCGTCCAAAAACCGCACTACTACTTATACTACTTGGTAAAAACTCATTTCTTATCTGATACATCTTATTATGACCATAATGTATCAATTTTCGACAAATTATGGCGTTCAAATTTCGAACTCCGACGCCCGCCTACGTGCCGCCCCTAGTTTGTCTACTGAACAAGCTAAACAAGTGCAGAGCGATTATCAATGCCACCATGCCGGTCGAACATGCGGTTCCTGAACACATCAAAGAGTGCTTTTGATATGTGTGTAGATAAACTAGTGTATGTAACTGTACATAATTAGGCATTATGCAGCAGTCACATAAACTACTATTATAATTGTAATTAGTAATTTAATACCAACGTGATAACATAATTTCATAATGACATTGTATAATTTATAGCAATAGACCCCATACTTTCATAGTTATGCCCAGACGCCTATGGCTGAACCAGTTGAATAATTCGACTTCTTAAAGAGGAGTCTAACTACAGCTTCATTTTCAATGTCTTTTAACTTAACTTTTCAAAACTACACGCCGATAAACTTTCTTTCACATGTCTTACAAAATCCGAAAAAATCGAAAATCAACCCGGCATAATACACACAGGCTAAATATAATTTGAGTAACATGGTAAATTACATGATTAGTGGTTATTGCCCGTCAGCCATTAACATTATTCTGCATCTACCACATCTAGGAAATTCTATCGCAATACCATTCAAATCAAAGAAACGGCCAATAATAAAGGCGATAAAAGACAGCTCTCTTAATAGTAGTTTATGTGACTGCTACACAATGGAGGATTAATACTCGAGAGTGGTTCGGCGAGTTTCATAATAATATCACTCGAGAGTTTTAATGCCTAATTATGTACAGTTACATACACTAGTTTATCTACACACATATCATAAGCTCTCTTTGATGTGTTCAGGAACCGCATGTTTGACCGGCATTGTGGCTCTGCAGTTGTTTAGCTTGTTCTGTAGCACCAACTTCGGGCGTCGGCGTTCGAAATTTGAATGTTAGTACCAACTTCACAGACAAACTAGGGGCGGCATGCAGGCGGGCGTCGGCGTTCGAAATTTGAATGTCATTATATGTAGAAAAACTACACATAATTACCATAATGTGTAGTTTTCCAGATACGAAACGAGTTTTTACCAAGTAGTTTAAACATAATGCTGATCGTAACGTGCGGTTTTTGAACGCAGTAAAAAGGGTTTATGATACGTGTGTAGATAAAATATATAAAAAAACAGTTATAATCGGTCGAATTGTAAATTGAAATCCCTAGATGTCAGAGATACATAATAAGGCTACAAATTCTTACTTAACATGCCCATGTTATATTTAAGTTATAGTTAAACTGTAATAATTGGCTTTAAATTCATTAGTTACATTATTTTTAAAAACATCGCGGCCTCAGAGCCATTGTACGAGAAAAGTCAAAACACGTTTGCTCCTGTGCACTACCAAATAAAATACCCCGTTTTTCTACGTACTATTTTCTATTTTCCCTTAGCCTTCGTCGGGAGCAAGAAAAAATTCAATTAACGGTGTGAGTTAACGCTCAAAGACCTCCACTTTCATGTTTTTCGCTCGAACTTCGCTCGGCTTTAGCATGACCTGCCGCTTACAATTTTCAGATGAAAGGGCATTTCTGCCAGGTTTTTTTTTCTTATGCTCCTACATGATCCCAGATACCCGGATCATGGGAATGGTTATATGCTGCGAGCCTCTGGATAAGGAAATGGATTGAATGGGTTAAAACTCTTCTGTTTTCATTTTAAGAACCATTGATTCAGTTCTTTTATCAGTCGCCACTTGTACAGGATGAAACAGAAAGATGGGCATCTTTATGTTTTACTTCCCCATGGTAAAAATTGCTAGTTAATATGTCCTTACCAACTATTTATTTTTGTCTTCACCTTTCTGTCACACAAGCTGCAGGATACCTTAATGATAAACAAGGCCATGTTCTCATTGCTCAGCCAGTTAGCGGCCCATTTTTGACGTTTCCATACATTTGACACATCACATACATGTCACTAGTTAGTGGCGTGTCAAAATGGAAACATGATATTCTGCGGACCGACTGACGGCGTAATATTGATACTCCGCTAACTATAAACACGTCAAATTGATATAAAACGAAACATTCCGCCGCTGACTCTCAGCCGTAATGAGTACCAGGCCTGAAGACATGCGCCGGCGACTGTCACCCCAACCCCGAAGTACTAACTCCGACAAGTACTCCAAATATGAAATAGACACATCAACCCACCGTCAATCCGAGTCATACTGCTGGTTCTGAATAGTCAGTGTCAATTGAAAATTGGCGAATAACTTTCAGAACATCAACGTCAAAGCTATCGGTATTGATTTCACAGATACAGAAGGGTTTCATTAACCCACCGGTTCTAGAAATACCACGTCCGTCATGTAATCCAAGCAGTTCACAATATTGCACCATAATAATATCTTGTGCCTGTGCCACCGCATATGAGATAATTCACCAAGTTAAAAACTTAAATTAAAAAAACAACTTGAAGTTCAAGCCCTATTTCTTTCTCCTATAAATGAAAAGTCCTCATAGAAACTTTTCTGAACGGAACCACAAACCAAAACTTCATCTGTGTTTATATTTTTTGAGTTTGTTGATTTTTTCAAAAAGCGCATAATCAATTTTAATAAAAATTACAATGAACCACCTCTGAAGTATGACGTACCAATCAGAATAAGAATCATCAAAATCGGTTTATAATTGACGGAGTAATCGGGTAACAAACATACAAAAAAACTACGAATTTAGAGCCTCCTCCCTTATGAATTCGGTTGCAATTTAGCATGAAGTCACATGTAGGATTATAAAATGGTCGTGGTAACCCCCAAGCTTAACTTACTAATTAAGAAGCATACTTTTAAATATTTACAGTAATAGAGAACTTTGAATCTGAAACTGAAGTCGAAAACACCCTTCCACGGCCAGGCCAAAGTAGCTTAATCAGAGGGAATTACTCCAATGACAGGCAGACATAGAGAGACAGAATTAATTCAATTTGTGCTTGTGTTGATAACACTAATATTGACGACGGGTTAGTCAGTACCCATTGATCTAAGTTTCAGATTGCCTTGAAGCTAGCAACACTCGCACACAACAGTGATAATGTTGCTAACTCATACTCCAGTTAGTCCTCTGATTACCTTATGCTCAGTTCAGCCTCGCTCGGTCCTGACAAACATATACTTTGGCTAACTATAAGCTTTAGTTGAGAACCGAAGCATAAACCATGGCGCCCTTTAAAAAATCCCTTTGGGCGAATATATAGACTGCTGCTGAAATAAACTGCCGCTTCAATTTTATAGAAAGAAACAAGAAGAAAGAAAGAAACGTTTATTCACAGCTGATGGAGGCGCATACAGTCAACAAGTTCAACCGCATACCAAAACCGTTATCGCGATTCGCCTCAGCAGCTGCAAAATGGCAGCTGACTCAGCATAATGCTAAGGTGAAAAACGCCTTAGCGCTGGTTTTTAGTCAGTGCCAGGGGTGACCCACGAGCGTCGCCAAGCCTGGTAACATGGTGTGTAGATTCATAAATAAATAAAAATACATGCTGTCAATACAATATAGCAGTTTATCTACACACGTATCATAAACCCTCTTTACTGCGTACAACAACCGCACGTTACGATCAGCATAATGTTAAACTACTTGGAAAAAACTCATTTCTTATCTGAAAAATTTCTACATATTCTCGATACGTGTTCAGGAACCGCATGTTTGACCGGCATTGTGGCTCTGCAGTTGTTTAGCTTGTTCTGTAGTACCGAAACTAGGGTTCGAAATTTGAATTTCAGTACGAGCTTCACAGACAAACTAGGGGCGGAACGCAGGCGGGCGTTGACGTTCAAAATTTGAATGTCATAATTTGACAAATTTTGGTACATTATGGTCAAAATGATCAATATTCGGATAAGAAATTAGTTTTTACCAAGAAGTTTACCATTGTGCTGGTCATAATGTGTGGGTTTTGGACGCAGTAAAGAGGGTTTATGATACGTGTGTAGATAAATATATTAAAGTACGTTTCAATGATATTGGTCAGTGTAATAAAAAATAAACAAGCTAAAACTAAAACATAAAACCTAAGCGTATTATACTGGCGCTGTCATTACCCGAACAAGAGATATTGACAGGTTGAGTGTCTGTTAAAGTTTTAGTTGTCGGTTTTGCATTCGGGGCGGACTTAAATCAATTTCCGAACCACACTAAAGATGGACAAAATTAGATCATATCCCCAAAGCGACAGATGGCGCCAGATGGCCAAATGGAATTCAGTGTCGAGTTCTTTTGAGGGTTCCGTACCCGAAGGTATGATAAATATACCGCAATGATAAATTATGTAGTTATGCCCAGAAAAAACTTAAAAACTACTTGGGCGTAGTTATTGCAGGCTTATAGTGTCTCTGAATGCTTTCCTTTTTAGGGTTCTGTACCCGACATGTGCCAAACGGGACCCTACTACTAAGCCTCCGCTGTCCGTCCGTCCGTCTGTCCGTATGTCACCAGGCTGTATCTCATGAACCGTGATAGTTATGACAGATGAAATTTTCACAGATGATGTATTTATGTTACGCTATAATAATAAATACTAAAAAACAGAATATAATTAATATTTATACAACATCATTTATCTCCTGTACAACAGTTCTTTCAATACCACATACAAAATTATGAATGCACCTGGAGTGTGAAAGTAACTAAAGTAACACCAATAACTTTGTAAACTACATTTGGCTATGTAAAATCCATACTATTCACTCCACACCGTCCTTACCATTGTACGCTGGTAGGAAACCCTATGTGCGCGAGTTAGACTCGCACTTGACCGTTTTTTCTCTATGCTCGGAGGTGCTATGGTCTGATGCATTGGATAGAGCGCAAATAGAGTGGATGAGACATACCTATGTAGTTTTGGACAAAGTGGTTTAGTATCAGGGGTGAACTTTGACGTTTCATACTTTTCTGTCTCGGCTGTATCTCATGAACCGTGATAGTTACGACAGATGAAATTTTCACAGATGATGTATTTCTGTTGCGCTATAACAACAAAAACTAAAAAACAGAATATAATTAATATTTATACAACATCATTTATCTATACAACAGTTCCTTCAATACCACATACAAAATTATGAGTGCACCTGGTTATTTATGTATATGGAGTGTGAAAGTAGCCGCACCAATAACTTTGTAAACAACATTTTGCTATGTAAAATCCAAACTATTCCCTCCACACCATTTCTACCATTATACGGTGGCACGAAACAATTCGTGCGCAAGTTAGTTGACCGTTTTTTTTTCTCTATGCAAGGCGTTGCTATGGTCTGTTGCATTCGATCGAGCGCAAATAGAGTGGATGAGAAATACCTATGTAGTTGTGGACAAAGTGGTACATTATCAGGGATCAATTTTGACATTCCATACTTTTCTGTCGATCTTTCGAGCCTGTTAAGCGATAAAGAGTCGATGAAGTATGTAGATTTGGATGTAAATTTAGAGATTCTTCTTGCAAATTAATAGTGTAATTATGTTTAGCTGATTAATTTGACAGCCAGCTGACCAATCTGTGGGAGTTTCCTGCTTCTTCCACTGTGGTCTTTTGTAGAGAAGAAAAGAGCCACCAAATGAAGTGACTAATCATATTTGTAAACATCTTCAGTAATTTTTGAATTTAGGATTTTGATATGTACACCAAAATAGCTTGTCGTAGGTTTCGTTTTTAGTGCTTCGCATAATCAAATCAATGTTACTTTTAATAACCTGTATGAAAAGATAAAGAAAGCATCTTACAGTATTTTTCTTAGAATTAAAATTTGTTGATTCGCTTCGTTCAATTTACGTAGCTCCAAAAATTTAATTATAAGTTACAAAAAGCATACGCGATAGACAGCTCGACGAGATTCCCTTTTGTGCCGAACTTCAGACGAATCTCAAAGAAATAATAACGAGAGAGAGAACAGGAGCCGGATGCGTTCCACTCGATCTGTTACGAGACGGCGGCAGCACGGCGGCGGCGGTACCGCAGAGTTATGACGTCCTCACACCGGCCAACATGTCAGGCAACCACTATGCATCTACCAACTCCAAACACACTCCACATTCGCAGTATACAGGCATATACATTGCTTCTGGTTTCACACTACGATACCCTGTGTCGTGAGAATCAGAAACAACGACGTCACCCACACATAACAATAATAATAATAATAATAATAATAATAAAAGTTTATTGTCAGGTGTACAACCAAAGAAAAAAAAATTGGTTGTTTGTAAAGTAGGTTTACGATCGAGATGTTTACGTGATAAAGGGTTTGTATGCCGCTAGAGTGAGAGAGACGGAAGATCGGTACACTCACTCGAACGCTATGCCAGCCTCCGCTCGTGAGGATTCCGCGTGACAAGTTTCACGGAATGACTGGCAGCGCTCGAGATGAGACGGGAGATCGGTCCGTCTCTCTCTCGTTATACCTGCGATCGCGCTCGTGAGGTTTTGGTGTGACACAAGTTTCTGAACATGTCACCCGACTAAAACGATTTTTAAAGACGTTATCACGTCAAAACACGAGTTATATTATCATTATTATTATTATACGTCGTTGTTTCTGGTTCTCACGACCCAGGGTATCCTAGTATAGTCAAATACCTGGTTCTTTTTTTTTCCTTCTCAGCCGTGATCTGAACCCGAGATTATTAGATTATTGTTTTAGGGTGCTAGTACACGTAAATGACTAATTGTTAGAGTCAGTAAACTCGTAGGATTACTGCGACATAAGCGCATAACGCTGTGTAAGCATGGGCATCTATAGCATAAATTTACTTGTACTGTTAATAAAGAGGCTCTCATTACTGCGACTTCGTTCCTGTTATTTCTCTGTTTATTACATTGTATTTAGGATAATACAAGTACTGCAAGTAAGCAGATTTCAGCGATGCAGCAATAAAAAGTAATGTACGCAGTGGGTATATGCGGAGACAAGCGACATAGGTCCGTTATTGATATCGATCGGTGTGCACACCAATGCGCGCGCGCCGGTAGACTGGGAGCGGGTTCCACGGCGATGCGCCCTGCGCGCCTCCTCAGCCTCCGCGCAGCATGGAGCAGTTACCGCATGCTGTTTTTTGGTAGCATTGCGCCGTGCTTTCGTAAGAGGGGCTGGCAGACCGACATGATCCGCCACAAATACCTACAATACTATAGAACTTTGACTTCGACTTTGGTCGAGTTGCGAGTTGAAGATTGGCTCGCAACTGTATAGTCACTCTAGTTTCTCTTCCCAGTGTCTTTGTTAATCTGTCCAAGTTTAAAACGAGCACAATTATATGGAACTAAACAAGCAGGACTAACTTTATTCCCTCTTTGTGTAATATTGGAGCTTTGTTGCGGGCAGCGAAGAAACTTTTCATTTCAAACATTTCTTTTTGTATATAATACCACAGGGGACATTGTAGGTTTATGGGCAATAGTCGATAGATTTACCTGACTTACTCATATTAATAAAAACTTGTAATGCATGTCTCACAGATTAGATACCAGCCCGGTACAGTGAGGCAACCTAGCTACGGAACTAAATATAACCGTGTGGATGTGTGCTAAACTATGCCTGTGTCTTTCCATATAGGAAAAGTGACGGAAAGGAACATGAAGTCTATGTTTGACTGCAAAGCAAGGGAAGCGTCTGCGTTCAGTTTGGGATAACACCCTTTTGTACATCCAGATTTAGTCATCCGGAGGTAGCATTTCCTAACAAATTCTCGTGAATTTTTTTGAGCAGTTTCGATAAATATACAGTTATTTTTGTCGATTTTGTTTATTGTTGAATGGCGGAGATGTCGGGTTACAAAGGTATTGGTGCGGCTACTTTCATAGTCCATGTCGGTAATCACGTGCATTCATAACTTTCTAAGTGGTTGAAAGAAAATACTGTTTCTATGATTACTTCCACTTGTTTGTCCGATAAGCTTCAAGGGGTCGGGGGTGCGCGGGGGTGGGAACTAATGCAAAAAGCTTACATCTCCAGTGTTGCTCACGAGACCTACAGCTCACAGAGCCACTAGTTATAGGTACATTTGTACAATTTCCCCCAAAATCCAATTCCAATGATCTTTGCGGGACTAAATATAAACTATAAATTTTTCTCTTGTTTGTGTGCACAAAAAAAAAGCAATTGCAAATAAAAAGTAGTAAGTACCTAAGTATAGGTATTTAATCTACAGATTCTATCTAAGATTAACTTAGCTTTTCTCCCGGAAAAAACTACTTTCAGCGTCCGCGCTGAAACAATTAGCAGTTCTGTTGTAGTTGGGTTCTGCAGAACATGATCCTGTCTACATGACCCGACTTATAATGCCTTTAGCTCTGGTTGAATGTTGCAATCGTTCCAACGTCACAGGTGTCTTATTGTGGCGCCTGAGAACATCTCTACATCATCGTCATGGCCAGCCCACATCGATAGATCGCTGGGCATGGCCTCTTAGCTTCATCCAATGTACATGTGTCTGTATTAAATAATTTAATTGATGTTTTCTAAATAGGGTGTAATCGATATAGGATTACAACCTATTTAGAATATGGTCATAATTTAATTATATTTTGAAAATTGGTTGACCTCAGATTAAGCTGAGCAGGATGGTCCAAGACCACACTAAATATGAATAGTGTATTGAATAACTTTCTATGGAACCCTAAAATGAGGGCCCTATACCTCTATTGAAGGGTGACAGGACAATTTATTCCAAAGAACTTTAGCAACATCGGATAAACCTTTTGATTTACAAAAACAAATTTAGCGTCTTACCTGGAGAGTTACCACAGCCTTTTATCGATTCAGATGAGGTTTCAAATAAGAACATCACCATGGCAACCATTTACATTCCAATACGCAATATTGGGCTTTAATACCAAGACTGATTTCACGACGGTCTTGGTAATTTTGCGGATCAGTTGAGGTTCTTCGGCTGAATCGGCATACGACGTTGTGATAACCCGTCTAATTCCCAGTGGGGACGATAGAAGCACTGCAGCTACGGAGAAATCTATTTAATACACTTACAAAGACGACGACAAATGACGACCCGATTAGCCGAGTTGGCAGTGACCCTGCCTACGAAGCCAAGGGTCCCGGGTTCGAGTCCCGGTGGGGGCAAATATTTGTTTGATGAGAACGGATGTTTGTACCGTAGTCATGGTTGTTTATCTATCTAAGTATAATATTTATCTATATAAGTATGTGTATCATTGTCTAGTACCCAAGATACAGGGAATCCTAGTTTGGGGCTAGATCAATGTGTGTAAATAGTGTCCAAGGTATTATTATTATTATTATTATTATTATTATTACAAAGATCATTAGAAATATACAGTGTTGCTGACGCTGCTCTGACGTGTGCCTAATGAGTGTTTGTTCGTCCATTAATTATTTTATCTACACACGTATCATAAACCCTCTTTACTGCGTACAAAATCCGCACGTTACGATCAGCATAATGTTAAACTACTTGGTAATAACTCATTTCTTATCTTAAAAATTACACATTATGACCATAATGTGTAATTTTTCTACATATTATGACATTCAAATTTCGAACGCCGACGCCCGCCTGCGTGCCGCTCCTAGTTTGTCTGTGAAGTTGGTACTGACATTCAAATTTCGAACGCCGACGCCCGCCTGCGTGAAGTTGGTACTACAGAACAAGCTAAACAACTGCAGAGCCACAATACCGGTCAAACATGCGATTCCTGAACACATCAAAGAGAGCTTATGATATGTGTGTAGATAAACTAGTATATGTAACTGTACATAATTAGGCATTAAAACTCTCGAGTGATATTATTCTCGAGTATTAATGCCCTCCATAATGTAGCAGTCACATAAACTACTATTAAAACCTGTATGAATCCTTCTCTAAACAATCTTGTCTCTTTGCTCAATCCTGAATTGCTTTGAGGCTGTTTCCGCCTGCAAGGGGATCCCTTGTTAACGAATAAAGCCGTAGACACACAGTACGCTCAATGGAATCCCATTTCGGCGAAAAAATGCGACGTCTGTCAATTTTGTCTATTGGATGTGATGTTCAAGTATATCAAAATAAACAAAAAGCCTTTATATACATTCATGTACATTTGCCTCGGTCCCTCACTGGATTACGCTTTGTCTTTAGAACCAAGAATCAACTACGACACAAATATATGCACATCGAAAACGTGACCAATGCAAAAGTTTACCAGGGTATAATTTTATGGGACATATTAAACTGCACATCAATAATACAGTATCTTTGCTGTGCAAATCAGTATTATTGATGTGCGGTTTTCATAGCAAATATCAGGGTAAAACACTGAGGTAGCTTAGGTGAAGGGTAAAGGGGATGAGCGAAGGGAAGCCTCCTTTATCCTTCATATTAGCTTGAACATGTAAGAACAACAAAAATACTTAAAACATTAAAAGTGTTTTTGCTGATCCCTTTTTGCTGTGATCAATATTTTTGATGTGCGATTAAATACTAGCCTATTTTTATATGTGTCATGAAATCTTCATAGTAACTTACAAATCCTCTGACATGAGCATGCACTTAAGTTTTAGTTATAACATGGGCACCAACTTAAAAGAGTGATTAGTCTTATACCATATGCCATGTTCCATCGGATTTTAGAGAGTCGTCTTTACCCTCAAAAATTCAGTGATAAAATTCAACCTATTAATGTAATAAAGTATTTTTCTCAGGTGTCGAGTAAACAACTTGAATAATACACAGAACATCCATTCAAGCGTTTGGAGATACTTTTTAGGCAATTAACGGTTGAAATTGAGGTTATTGCTAATCATATAAATTTGACCAAACTAAAGCGAAAGGGTTTACAAAACGTCAGATAGACTGGACAGAGATCATAACTAAAGTTGTCTCTCGTCGCCGCATCATTGTAACTGAATGGTCATTGTCTAGTGGTTGACGCAGGGTGCTTTTAAAATAGATTAAAATGTACACTCGCAGGGATAGTGCGATGAAAGTTTATTATTCGCTAGCATTGCCTCCATTAATGTGAGTGTACGCTCCATTAAAGTGATACGAAAAAAATATGGGGTTTTTTCGAATCCACTTTTACTCCACTATTCAGTACAATCAAATATCTCAAGAAGAAATCATTATAAATAAAATAAAATAAATATAAACAAAAAACTGCTGATTCCCTGAAACTGATCCTTTCAGACCAATCCTCGACATTTTTTTGGTTACTCTTTCCTCAACCTGATAAAATGTGCTGCGGTGGCGGATGTGGTGGCTGCTGTGGTGGATGCGGCGGGTGCTGTTGCTCCTGCATAACCATCTACACATGCTGCACCAAGATCTGCTAGTCGCCACGCCACGCGTCCGGACGTCAATGAAGTCTTCGTGAAACCGGCCGGGGCTTCAGTGCGACGCCTTGTTGTGGTGTACTGTCTTATCATCAGTGCTGTTCGTGTAATAAACTATTAAGTCATCTACAGATTTGATTTTTGGGTTAACGTTTATTGGGTATTTGATTAAGATTCTCACAGAAGGAAAATGCAATTGCGTGAAATTTTCTCGTTAGAATTTAATTGCGAAAAGACCTCTAAATTGTTATTTTTTTGTAATTCTGAAATACTAACTTATTTTATTGCGAAATAGCATTCAAAATGTGGATATTATGTATTTAACTCTCCTTGAACATATTTTTGGCAAAATAGCGTAGTTTATTTTCAAACAATTTGTATGTGGTTTGCCGCTACGCTATGGCATTTTTCCCTGAATCCATCCCTCTCATACTGCGGGTCCTTCCGTCTGGAGTAACGGGGACCTTTGCACGGACGAGATATCCCGTGAACGGGTAAAAATAAAATCATGAGACACGCTTTGAAGGGATTAAAGGGCGTGGATTCCGTCGGTGACAGGCTTTATCGTGGAACTGGAAAAACTGTTCTGTGTTCTGAAATAATCATCAAATCATCAATCGTTACAGTAAATATAATTTTGCATAAAACCTTGTAGTCTCAGTGAATGATAGTACTGAAACAAAACTAACAACTTCGATATACCCGAATTGCTCTTTAGTCGATAGTAGACTTCAAAATGCAGGAGGATCTCAATTTAATTTTTGTATTGGTTGCTAACAAGTTCAAAACTACTACCAGCCATTTTAATCTCTGCTCCGTTGCCTAAGGAACCCTAATACCGTTATGACTCAGTGCGAGAGCCTCGGGATTACTATCACTTAATCCGGGATTCGTTTATTGCGATATCCCGAATCCTGACGAACGGGATCCAGTGGGGCCGGCCCTTAAGATTTAGGGACAAAATCCCTTTTGTCTTTAGCAGTGTATGTATCAGTTTGGGCCCACAAATTGATTATTAAGGAGCTATATCCCGAACTCAGCCTTCGGTATTGGTCAGCAATCATGCATTACGGTTGTTGGGACTATTCCTTTTCCTTGTTATTGTTGAAAGTCAAAGCTCTTTATTACTGTAGATATTTACAAATGGGTAGCATTAAAACGTTTGAGGGTAAATCCAGTTTTTGATTAATATATTCAGGTAAGTTGATTACTAAATCCTAACAATAATATGGAACACATAGGGCTGTTAAACACAACACATTGTCAGGTCACACATTAACAGTAATTTATGTGACTGCTACATAATGGAGGGCATTAAAACTCGAGAGTGGGTTTATGAAACGAGCCGAAGGCGAGTATTGTAGCGTTGTTTGGAACCCCCAATACAAAATTTACTCCGACGGTCTAGAAAGTGTTCAGGGACGGTTCCTTTACCATTTAGTGTACGGTGATAACGAGGCCAAGAAGTTACGCAGTTAGTTCGCGTCTAGAGCATTATAACATTGACACTCTGGTGGCACGCAGAGACAGACTTGAATTAATATTTTTACCCAAGCTAGTCAATGGCGCTCTCGACTGTCCTGACTTACTGTGGAAAATTACTTTTAAATCATCAAAAAGACTACCACGATCGAACTTCTAAGATCTAGGCTCAAATGCTCCGTTGCAAACTGTACAATGAACTCAGCACAAAAGATCTTGAATCTTGAACATATTTGCAAGCCTGCTTTAAAGCGTGTTTGTATAAAATAATTTTAGACTAAGCTCGTTCACAATTAATTAGTTTTAAAAATAAAAATAAATTGTATTAATTAAAAAAATACGCATCTATGCACAGTAGTCTTAACTTTTAAAAGTGTGTAATATAAATTAACTTTAACATTGTAGCATTGCATGCTGTGTTCCTTTTTCAATTTAAAAAGCGCATGTCCTCTATAATTAAGTCTCTATCTTAAGCTAGCGAAGCGTATTTTTTGGAAAGTATCCATTATAGAAAAATAAAAAAATGAAGAAACATCGTGTGCAAGTGTTTAGGCGTAAGCTATATGAACGCGAGGCTGCTAACCGAACATTCAGAGAAGCAGTGGCGTGAGACTTCACGCCGCGCCGCTGCGCTCGCGCATGCCAGACGCTTCAGAGGGATAAATGGAAACAAACATAGCGTAACGCCTTTTTCCATATCTAGTAGCAGGAGTTGTTTCGACCATGATCTTACAGCCAGTTATTGTGACCATTTTACGTGAAAATGAGCTAGTGTTCGCGGTAGGATAGATATATGAAATCTACTTTGAAATATGAAATCTTTGAAACTCTCAATATATTTAAAAGTCGCGTGAAGAAGCATTACCTCCCTCTTTAGAATTACAGGTAGTACGCATGTAAGTATTTATTAGAACATTTATATACACTGACGAGCAATGAAAAAGTTCCACCCACAAAATGCCGACAAACACCTTAATATCTCCTAAGACATAATCAACCGAATAATAACACAATATTGACGTTTGTAATTGGTAATATTCTAATACGCTGTTAAATGCACTTCAATATTGCAGACGGCGTCATTAAGCTAGCCTTTCCCGTTTAGGAGTAATTTGGTGCTATCTCACTGGAACTTTTTCATTGCTCGTCAGTGTATAATAATAGTTATTATAATTTGATAAGTATTTAGTACCAGTGTGTTACCAGCAGCTGGGTTTTTAATTAAGGACGTTAAAATAACGTGTAACGTAATCATAACATTAAATTAATTAATAAATTAAATTTCAGAGTTTGTTAACTTTCTAACAAAATTTTAATTGCCCGCAATGTAAAGCACGCAAGTTACTATCAACACTTGTCGTGCCTGTCACACTGTCACACTGTCGATATGCCTTGTACCAAGTAATTCAACACTTGTCGTGCCTGTCACACTGTCACACTATCGATATGCCTTGTACCAAGTAATTCAACACTTGTCGTGCCTGTCACACTGTCACACTATCGATATGCCTTATACCAAGTAATTCAACACTTGTCGTGCCTGTCACACTGTCACACTATCGATATGCCTTGTACCAAGTAATTCAACACTTGTCGTGCCTGTCACACTGTCACACTATCGATATGCCTTGTACCAAGTAATTCAACACTTGTCGTGCCTGTCACACTGTCACACTATCGATATGCCTTGTACCAAGTAATTCAACACTTGTCGTGCCTGTCACACTGTCACACTATCGATATGCCTTGTACCAAGTAATTCAACACTTGTCGTGCCTGTCACACTGTCACACTATCGATATGCCTTGTACCAAGTAATTCAACACTTGTCGTGCCTGTCACACTGTCACACTATCGATATGCCTTGTACCAAGTAATTCAACACTTGTCGTGCCTGTCACACTGTCACACTATCGATATGCCTTGTACCAAGTAATTCAACACTTGTCGTGCCTGTCACACTGTCACACTATCGATATGCCTTGTACCAAGTAATTCAACACTTGTCGTGCCTGTCACACTGTCACACTATCGATATGCCTTGTACCAAGTAATTCAACACTTGTCGCGCCTGTCACACTGTCACACTATCGATATGCCTTGTACCAAGTAATTCAACACTTGTCGTGCCTGTCACACTGTCACACTATCGATATGCCTTGTACCAAGTAATTCAACACTTGTCGTGCCTGTCACACTGTCACACTATCGATATGCCTTGTACCAAGTAATTCAACACTTGTCGTGCCTGTCACACTGTCACACTATCGATATGCCTTGTACCAAGTAATTCAACACTTGTCGTGCCTGTCACACTGTCACACTATCGATATGCCTTGTACCAAGTAATTCAACACTTGTCGTGCCTGTCACACTGTCACACTATCGACATGCCTCGTACCAAGTAATTCAACGACATGAGTTACGACTATTAGACAATACGTCTGCTACATTTAAGCTGCAAATTTAGAAAGTTTAATTGTGGAGTTAATTAACATAATTATGATTTTCTAATACGTGCAAACGATTGTTAACGGAGCATGTTATTATCAGTTTTAATAAATGCCCACATGCCGGTAACAGACTGCATAATTATAGTAATTATATATTTCATTTATTAATATTTATGAAAGTACTCGTTTATTTCATCATATTGTTGTACACATAGGTCTACCTTACTCAGCAATCAACCTTTCCCACTTTAACCTGGCTTGCTGGAAGAGATCTCTTATTAGAGATAAGCTCGCCTTTGTAAACTATTTTTATGTAACTCTTTTTTATATCATTTGTGTACAATAAAGAAATTATGAATTATGAAATCTACTTTATTGAAATTTCAAGATATCGTCTCAATAATTCAAATTACTTCCCTTTTCCCTCCGAATTCGCTAAATACTTAATTGAAGACGTCTGGAAATGGGATTGTTTCGTCAAAAATATCCGCAGAAACAGGAAGTGAAAGTCTTACCATTTGTTTGTCCTCCGGCGTCGACTGGTTGATATTGATTAGAGTCCTTTCCAACAAAGTTGCAAAATTTCTCTATCGTTTTATAAATTGCCACTTCGATTCGTCTTAGGTGCTGATTTAATTGTATTCGTCTTCGCTCTCTTACCGAGGGTGATAGGGGTCTATCTTGATTTTAAAAAGTTTTCATTGGTCAAATTTGGAATAGGTCTACCTTGATTATTACTTAGTTTATTTTAAATATCGTTAGCTGCTCTTGTAAGTCTGTCTATCGTGCGGAAAATGTGTACTTTTATACATTTGTATTTGTTAGAAGATACTAATTACGGCGAGGATTCAGCTAATAGGTGGTCATAATGACGGCGTAGATCTTCTCTGAATTAGTAGTTTTATCCTTGTGTAAAAGAAGATTAACCCAAGGTTCTAAAACTGTTTTTGCTGCCCAAGAAAATCTTCTTTGCTTGCACCGGCCATTAAAAAATACCTAAACCTGTAGCTTGAAAATTGATGGCGGGGCGCTTTATTTTCTTAGTTTGTTTGTGTGTGTGTGTGTGTGTGTGTGTGTGTGTGTGTGTGTGTGTGTGTGTTTTTGCATATTTAAGTTTTGTACAAAGCGCTTGAAAATTTATACGAGCGCTCATTACATGAACTTTAAAGGTAACTACATCATAATTAACATAAACGTATAGCTTTAAAATTTATTTAAGAGCTCATAACAAGAACTTTAAAGAAAGCTAACTGTGCTGTATCTATGTCACCACAAGATAGTCAAAATCGTTAATTGATAAACAAACGCGTTAGTTGATCAATTATCGACAGTAACCAGGCCGAAAGGGTTTAGAATTTACGTTTCTTTTGTTCTTACATGTCAACCTAACACGAAGACTATTCGGGGGCTTCGCTATGTGCTCGCCCCCTCTAGTCTTCACCTAAGCTACCGCAGTGTTTGCCCTGGTATTTCGTTTGCAATTCAAGTTTAAACCAGTTTACTATTTAACAGTTTTAACCGTTAGTCGATCAACTAACGCGTCATATAGTACGCAGTATGCTACAGTTTATTATCTGTCGATAGTTGACCAACAAACGACACAAAAAAAGGTTAGTTTACCAACTAACGGTTTTGACAATCATACGGTGACATCTACATTATAATATCTCAACATCTTGGAACTACAAGTATCCACTGTTCTAGTGTAAACAAACCACAAGCAATTAATATGACTAACATTGTACGGAACCCTCAAGAAAGACACCCTCCGGCCAATTGCAACAGAAAGTTGTGTTTAATTGGAAATTACAGAAATTCCCTCGTCCCTCTCGCACTCATTTTCCTATAAATTAATCCTGAGGCAATGTTATTTATTCTATTTGAAAACTTCACCATAGAACCTGTTACCGACTTCACAAGAACTTAACTGGATCGAACCAATGTTACTACATTTGTCAGCACTTTTTGAGTCACCTTTCGAGTAATAAGTTAGTCAATCTCACTAACTAAATAATAACCCGACGGCTTGAAATTCAACAGTTCATATCCAGTTGCCATAGGTTTTACTTGTTTTTTTACAATAGTTTAGATAAGACACCACTGGAATTTACTTGTGACGCGCAGAGAACAAAACTACTGGCTGAAAAATGTGTGATTGAACAATGACCGGGTTTGATCCATAGTTGAATTTTTATTAGAGTTTCATATTATTTCAACCGCAATATCGTATTGCCGCAAAGCTGCAATAGATCTGTCGGGTTGGTTGGACGGTGTGTGGTTGTCATCAACTGGAAGTTGGACTCTTGCGTGGTTTAATATTGTTTGCGTTCGTTGAATGAGCAAAACTTTGCCGCCATTTACTCGCAAAATGTCAAATTGTTATTTGCTACTTTTGAAAACCGGCCAATTGCGTGTCGGACTTCGCATATTTAGGGTTTCGTAAAAATTTAGAATATTATCAAAAAATATATATATTAGGAAAGTACTCAATTCACATACACCTGCTACACCTAGCCAAAATATCACCATCATTCTTCACCAGCAAATAATTACTTTGTTTTTCATAGTGTTTGTATGAATGACAAAGTTATATTTGCGGTTTTTAATAAATGTTTTATATTTGTTTATTGAGATACTCAATATACATTTTGTTTAGATTTTTCACTCTTTCACTTTAAAAGTTAGAGGAGGATCACATACATTTTCCACTTTGGAAGGATCTGTCTCTTTAACGATTTATTTGAGGAAAAATAATTTTAAAGACCTCTGTATAGACACCCCTAACATATAGGTTTAATGAAAAAAAAATTTTTGTTTCAGTTCCATGTATTGGGACTCCCCCTTACTTTTTTATTTTTGTAAAAAAATCGTGAAGCAGTTCACAGGAATACATCTGCATTCTAAGTTTCATCTGTTTAGTCTTGATAGTTTTGGAATAAGATTTCAGATTTCAGATTTCAGATTTCTTTATTGCAATAATCATGTGTCATTACAGTTCTTCTATGTAATTCAAGAGGTACATGACACCCTGTAAGGGCACTACAATATGATTAAACTAATTCCTTAATTGCTAGCTTATAATTGTCTATTTCTAGTATTATTTAATTATACATATTTTCTTTTCTATTGTGTACTTTAACATTAATTATCACTGAAAAATTCTTGAAGAGAATAGTAACATTTCTGGATCAAGTACTTATTGAGGGTTATTTTGAATAAAGTATTGTCTTTTATATTTTGTATGTGATATGGTAGAGCATTGAAAACTTTTGCTGCCATTGAGTGGGGACCAGAGTTTATGATTTCTAGTTTAGCAATCTTGGTGGCTAGGCGTTGTTGTGATCTAATAATAATAAAGTTGCTGTGACATACGGACGGACGGACAGACGGACTGACAGACATGACGAAACTATAAGGGTTTCTCTATGGAACCCTAAAAAGGTATCGCTTTCAAAAAATTAAAAATTTTAGTTTATATTTGACTACTTTGCATTATTTTGTCGCAGAATGACACGTTACTATATTTCCTTACAATTTTCATGACAATATTGTAGAAGTAAACATGGTACATAGGGAGATAGGGAGATTGACTCATAGCTCTTTTCCCTAATCCTCGAAGATCGTTTCTTCTACGATAAACTTTAAAGCCTCCTCAGTTGCAATAGTTGTTAAGTCCATTTTGGTGAAATTTTGCGAGCAGTTTTCATAATTATATGAAATATTTTCATCTATCCAGTTTCGTGGATTTTTTTATAATTTTTTTATTATCTATTAATGCCCCCACCGAGGGCCATAGGCCTTTACCCGGATTCGAGTATGATTAAGCCGTACTCTACCATGCTGGCTCAGATCGGGTTGATGGAGGGGTTTTACGACCTGTAGTGGTCGCAGCGATAGCAGCCGGGACCTACAGCAAACATGGCATCCGAAACACTGAACGTTCGATACAGTACTTAAGATAAATTAATTATCTCTGCATATCCAGTGTGAGAAGCAAGCGTAAATCCCATTAGACCAAGGAACACACACATAATAGTTATAATTCAATTCAAATGTAAACAACATAAAAGTACCAACCGACAAACCACAAAAAGTTTAATACGTGTGGTTTGAAAGAAAGTAAATAGGTAAATTAATATTATTAGATTAACATTTATCCTATCTGTATGGCAAATTTTCTTCAATTCCGGTAATAGTTGTATTTTATCATAATAAACACAAATTCGTGCGGGTGTAATGGCACTGTCTAAGCGAATAGACTTTTTTAAACCTGTCTCGGAGGTGTCAGGAAGCTTCAGGAAAGTATGGGTGTATGTTCGCACAATGTACTTAATGCAAAAAAGGGAATTGATGAACAAATTAATGAATTACAATTATTTAAAACAAAAAATACGCAATAATGAAAAAATAGGGCGACAAATTAAAAAAATGGCACTAAGTGTTTCATAGACATGTCATACTATATTTTGTTTTTTACGTAGTCTTGGATCAATATATCATGGTTTCGTTGATGGCAGAAAAAATAGGCTCCTCTTTTAGCTATTAGTATGTTCTCATTCTCGTCCACTTTTCGAATTCCAAACCACTTTCAAAAAAAGTTAAACACACACATTAACATTTATATACAGGCACATAATTGCTTCTGGCCCCACACTAGGATACCCTGTGTCGTGGAAACCAGAAACAGCAATGCTACACACATATAATAAACCAAAACCTGTTTTTTTTCATCTCCAGCCGGGGATCGAACCCGGGACCTCTCGCATGGTAGGCAGAGCCATAACCGCTGCGCCACAGAGGTCGACATAAAAAGTTATTCACTTCAAAAGTAGGTCGACGTCGATGCCTGTTTTTTTATTACTTATTGCAGTTTTCTGTCGAGTTTTCTGTCGCTACAAAATAGCGCATAGATTTCAAAATGTCGCTGTCGCCTACGGCTGTCTCGTTTTTCTTCTCGTTCACATCAACAAACAGACGTATGTTGAACATGAATATGTCACCGGAAGATAGTCGAAACCGTAAGTTGATAAACTAACGCGGTAGTTGATCAACCATCGACAGATAGTAAACCAGATCGACAGGGTTTAAAATTTACGTTTCTTTTGTTCTACATATCAACCTAACACGGAGACTATTCGGGGGCTTCTAGTCTTCACCTAAGCTACCGCAGTGTTTGCCCTGGTATTTCGTTTGCAATTCAAGTTTACTCTAGTTTATTATTCAACGGTTTTAACCGTTAGTTGATCAATTACTGCGTCATATAGTATGGAGTATGGCTCAATCTTACTCGAAGTTGAGCAAAAGTCTGTGCTCCTCAATGAGGATATTATTGGACTATTAACACAGCGCCACGCTGCTTTCATACAGGGTGACAGCAACACAGTTGTGCCTACTTAAAGCCATTTATCCAATAGTCTATTGTGACAGTGGGCTAGCCCATTACCGCAAGTATGAAGACAGGAAAGTTACATCCGTATACCTATATTTATTATGGTGTAACTATTCCCGGCTGTAACCTGCAGCAAATTGAATCGTACCGCACAGTGGGCAACTCCCCGCCGTCCGTGGACAAACGTGCCTGCAACAACTACCTAACTCTATTTGCCGTGAGGATAAAACTTTAATACGTTCGGTATAAAAGTTGAGACAGTGCTAAAATATTTTAACTACCCGGCCGGTGCAAGTTTTAATAGCGTATGGTTGGTGTTGCTCTTCTTTTTTTTTTGTGATTTTATTATGTTTCGCTGGGAGCTGAATGTGATTTTACGGTATTTTCTAAGATTCATGGATGCTGCAAATACCATCAATATACCTACATACATTGACGACCTCTATGGCGCAGCGGTTGTGGCTCTGCCTACCGTGCGAGAGGTCCCGGGTTCGATCCCCGGCTGGGGGTAAAAAAACCCCAGGAATTGGATGTTTATATGTGTGTGACGTCGCTGTTTCTGGTTCCCATGACACTGGGTATCCTAGTGTGGGGCCAAAGCAATGCATTTTCCTGTATTATTATTATTATTATTATTATTATTATTATTACGAACCCACCATGTCCCACTGCTGGGCAAAGGCCTCTCTCCCCCTCTTCCACTCTATCCGATCCTGAGCGGTCTCCCTCCACTCCTTGTCCCATAGACCCAACTCATCACTCCATCTCTTCCTGGGTCTTTATTTGCCTGTATGTAAATGTAAAATGTTTATAGACATAAATAAATATATTTTAATACGACAAACAAACATAGAGTCGTTTTCCCGTACGAGGCGGTAGAGGCACAGATATGCCCACACTTGGCAAGACCTGAATCCCGTTATGGAGCTTCGCGATTTTAAACCACACCATGGTAATAAAATTCAAAACCTGTAGCGGGAAAATGTTATACTATGTTACCTCCCGAGACCTGGCGTCAGGTCTCAGGAGGTTAAGCCGGTTATTAAATACACCATAACTGTATATCAAATTAGTAAACCAATCTTGTTTACCACCAGTTATCCTGAGACCAAACAAACTACAGTTCACTTCAGAGACAGTTGTACAGTTTACTTCAGAGACAAAATGTCTTGGGCGTCACAAACTTCACTTGCAGATAATTTACCGGCCATCTTGGATTATCTTGTTTATCTTGGCTGTTGGATTTCTTTTGTCATTATGCCGGTATACCTGTAGTATAGGTTTAAGAGAACGTTTATACGTTCTTTCTTTGATAAAAAACTCAAAGATAGTTCAACTTAAATACATACATTTATGTTAAACATGCCATAAACAGAAGTCTATTTTTACCCAGCTGCACAAGAAGGAAGGTGATGTTTTTCATGTGTACGTATTAATGCATGTATAGGTATATACCGTAACAATACGGTAGAATTGACTATATCGTGATATAGCCAACTATGGTTGAATTAGAACTTTCATTGAACGAAGAAATATTTTAGGGCAAAACACTGCGGTGGCTTAGGTGAAGACTAAAGGAGGAGAG
The DNA here is from genome assembly GCA_949825045.1 of Argyresthia goedartella. NCBI lineage: Eukaryota > Metazoa > Arthropoda > Insecta > Lepidoptera > Argyresthiidae > Argyresthia > Argyresthia goedartella. The sequence continues at coordinate 29,578,138 of OX463826.1, read as the reverse complement.
TGCAGCGAAGCCCCCGAATACTCTTCGTGTTAGATCGACATGTATAAGACAAAAAACACCACATAGTACTGAATAAAAATGCTTTTAAAAAGACAAGTTTTTGTGAAATTCAACCATTTCTGATAATTTCATGAAATAATTGATTAAATCATGAAATGGCCTACGATATTGCTATATATATATATGTATACATATATATATATGTATGTATGTATGCCCATTTTGCCATCCCGTGCTACAGCCCAAACGACGGATAGCGGATTTTAATAAACGAGATTTCGTTGAGTTAGTCATATTTGTGTAGTATCATCTTCTTAGTATCATCCAACTAATATTATAAATGTGAATGTGACGATGTTTGGATTTTTGTGTTTGTGCCTCAATCACGCTACAACGGCTGAACGGATTTTAATTAAATTTAGCACAGATATAGTTTATGAGCTGGATTAACATGTAGGATACTTTTTCTAGAGGAGAAAGAGGGTAACTTATACTTCCTAGGAATACGCATAATAAGTAGCGGACATCAGCTGGTAGGTTATATAATTTTAGTGAAATCTCAACAGATTGGATTTTTGGTCGCAAAAATGTTCTAGTTTACAAATTTATTGGTGCGGCTACTTTCATACTCCATGTACGCAACCAGGTGCATTCATAAGTTTGAATGTGGTTGTTTGTATTGAAAGAAAATGCAGTCAGGTTATAATGACTCCACTATTTGTCGTAAGGCCGATAGTCTTTTATGGGCATAATAATGACTTGATAGTTTTGGGTTCGAGCCTTGGACTTAGATGTTTCATGTTTCTGGTTCCCACGACACAGGGTATCCTAGTGTGGGGCCAGAATCAATGTATTTGCCTGTATGTAAACAGTAACTTTATTCTTTAGTGAACTTTATTTCTGTAAATAAGTTGCTCAATTTCTATCCACATCCGGTTTCAATTACCTGCAAAGCGTTTCGAGCGTTACGAGCAAAGAGTTTCGTTAACCTGTGTACATAGTTTAATACTTACATACAACATACACAAAACTATTTTTCAATGTTTGATGATATTTTTCAATGATGTACGGCCTTGAATGTATTCCTACCTGGTATTTAGTATTGTATTATTAAAAATTAAATAGGTATATGTACTCGTACAAAAGACTTCGTTTTTGTGCAATGGTATGGAACCATTCATATGAGGGTCCGGTATCCTACTCGCACTTAACCGGTTTTATTTTCATTTGCGACCATATGTTCCTTGGGGAAAGTTGTTCACAATTATGGTTACTATCATTCCCCACAATCTCGTCTGCTAATTAAATTTGACACTGAAAACGAACATAAAACCTAAGTAATAAACTACAATGAAATAAAAAGCGTCAAGCCTTTATCACATACAATTGTTATTGTATTTTAACCTGTTATTCGAAACTCCATTTTGCGAGACAAGGGGCTAGCCCAAGAAATTAGGTGTCGTGTAAAGCCACTTTTTTACTTCACTTCAGGTTATATTTCACTCCGTGTTAGAACCAAAATTTAAGTCTCAGCTCAGGATTCTTAGAATTAATGCAGGTAGTTCGCAGTCCTTTACTGTGGAGAGCACTGCTAATCACTCAAGGGTTAATTTTGCTCAGCAGGCTTCTACTGCAGGCTCGCCTCTAAAGCAGCTTATACATTTGGGCTAGAATAAAAATAAATTACAGCGCGACCGAATTGAAAATATATGTTTTGGTTAGACCAGACCAATGCAATGAATTCCGTGTGTTTCCAATTTGGTCGTGCTTTACCTAACATAACTTTCCTGGAGTATAAATTTTAAATAATCGGAATGGATTGCTCAGATCAAAGGGTTTGTCTTTATATATGTCTTCTTTTATTGGTATTTAGCGACAAAACGAACCTTATATCCCGCCTTTTACCATGTCGGGTGGCAGATGTACATTTGCGCCAATTTAGCGTTATATATCTGTACATTATAGCCTCGTGTGTGGTCTGTGTGAGTTTGGCGCAGGGTCTGCGGTACTGCGGGCAGCACTGCGCAGTGCATTTCTATTGTGTTGCAGACTTATAGTTAGCACGAGCAGCACGAGAGGGCGTGCAAACAAATAGTTGTTGAGTACGCAAAGTTGGTATCGGACTTGAATGGTGAAGTAAGGGTTGTGTTTATTAAATGCCGTGGTTTTGTATGCTCTTAAATAAATACTACGCATCCTATACGAGGGGTTTCTCCTATATATAAGGGAGTAGTGAACATCTTTGGTTCTTTATTGAGTATAATAGCTATACATAAATAAAAACGGTCAAATACGAGCAGGACTTTGGACCCGCACAAGAAGGGTCTTTTGTACGAGTACACCTTTATAATTTTTGATAATGTAATCACCAAGTTCAAAAATTTAAAAAAAAAGACTCCAAGTTCAAGCCCTATTTCTTCCTCCCCGGTCGGTATGCGAATGAAGTCATGTATATGAAAAGTCCTCGTCAAAACTTTTGCTGCACGGAACCACAAACCAAAATGTCATCTGTGTTTATATTTCTGCATTTGTTGATTTTTTCAAAAAGCGCATATAAAATTTTGATAAATTTTATATGGGACCACCTCTAAGGTATGACCTACCGATCAAAAAAATAATTATCAAAATCAGTTCAAAATTGACGGAGTAATCGCGTAACAAACATAAAAACAGACGAATTGAGAACCTCCTCCTTTTTTGAAGTTGGTTAAAATATTAAATACTAGAGGACTACACTTAACGCCGTTTATAATATAACACAGAAAAAAGAGTTTTATGTATGTAGTATGTAAGTATGTAAGTAAACTATGTACTCAGGATAACGAAACTCTTTGCTAATTGAAACCGGAAGTGTATTGAAATTAAGTAACTTATTTACGGAAATAAAATCAAATATGATAAAAAACTTAAAATCATTTATTATAATTCGAATGAGCAATTATTAATCGTTTAATGACAAATAACTAAGTGCAAAACTCAATACCTGCAATTAAAGAACTTTTCCGATAAGATCGGGAGAGTCCAGTTTGCACTGATAAACAAATAAAACAAAATGGCTAAAAAATGGCCATACCAATAATGTCTTGTAATTTTCATTGTTTGTTGTTACAGCGACAATAGAAATACACCCTCTGTGAAAATTTTAGGTCTCTACCTAATTTGGCTGATCCGGTAGAGCCCGGTGACGGACGGACAGACATACGGACGGACAGCAAAGGCTTATTAATCCCGTTTGGCATCCTTTGTCTACGGAACTCTGAAAAAATTAGGAAATTCTTTATCTAATAACAGAAAATCGCATTAAAATCGTCCATTCGTGAGATAAACACAGACAGACTTATAAACCCATTTCTTCGGGGGTAAAAACAAATGATTATTGTAAAACTCTTTCCTGAATAAATTACAGTATATGCTATGATTTGACATGGTACACTGTGTCTTAGAAAGAGGATAACGCATTAAACCAAATATTGCGTGAGACTTTGATAGGGGTAACAGGGGGGTTACCACAATCTTTTTCCGTTTCAAATTAGGTTCAAAACAAGAACATCACCATGGCAACCATTTCCTTTCCAATTCGCCATAATGGGGTTTATTACAGAAATAAACTAAACTGAAACTGAAACTTATTTATTGTATTAGGTAAATAATACAAGTCTTTGTATTATTTTCCTAATACAAAGACATGTTTTAAGACGGTCACGGTAATTTTGCGGATCAAATTAGGATCCTAATCTGAATCGACATAAGATGTTGTGGAAGCCCCCCAGAGGCATAGTTGTGCCCACGTTTTGTTGTCTCATCGCCGCAACAAATAAAATATCTTGGTATACTGTTAAGGCTGGGCTGGGAACCCCGGCAGCGGGACGTAGAATTTCACTTTCAGCATACTTATCGAATCGATTTTCCAATCGAGCAAAAACGAAACACTGCTTATGCTCGTGCTCAACAAGCTAGCCTAAATAAACTACTTGAGATGTACAAAAGGCTGTTTAGGTGTACTGCGTCGCCTTGGTGCTGATTGCTGCTATCATGATTGATTTATTTACCTAACTTGAGACTTTTTTTTTCAGATACGACACGGTTACTCTCTGCCGTCTCTTATTACTGCCGTCAGCTCTCGCCAGACACGGAGGTAACATGAAAAACAAAAGTAAAGCGTCACTGTTCACATTTGAGTTTATTTTACTCGCAAAAACTATACTACCAAGGGTATTCCCTCAAATGAATAAAAACAATTTTAATTGGTAAATTATTACGAATGTGGCTGGAACGGTGAAATATGGCGCCGAGCGAACAAAAACGAATTATAACCATTACTTTTTGTTCGTAGTGCTTATGTATAGCAGAGGGTTTTGATTCACTGTGGAGGTTCAGGAAATCAATTTTGACCTTTATCGTGTTGTTTGTAGGAGTCATTCAACAGTTTGGAGGTCGCAACGAACTTTTGTGAACGAGATATGATTTAATGCGTGCGTTGTCCCCAAATGTTAGGCCTTTCGCACCACTGTGTGGTTATTTATTTGGCACGCGGTTTTGATAATTCAATTTTGGTTTCACGTGTCCATTTAAATTCCCGTAAATGCCGCGATAGTCAGTAGTCTCCTGCCGTCAGTCAAAATGACGTACTAAAGAGTCAATAGAAAGACAGGTGATAGAGGTGGTTCGTTAATCTTAGTAAAAAAATATGAAGGTGAAACAACGGAAAGATATTCTTGCACCTACTTTTGAAAGACAAATAGAGGTATCCTGTTTTGAGTTAGAAAGCCATATTATTGATTATGTCTACAGATTACCGAGGGATGATAAAGACCATGGATATTTCAAAAATTTGATTAAATAATAGAGGAAGCCTTCACCAAACTTTGTAATGACAGAAAAAAGTTCATTATTTCTGGCGATCTTAATGTAGATTTGCTTGCAGATACAACAATGAAAGAACGATTAATTACTTGATTCAAATCATTTAATTTATGTCATGTATTTCTAGAGCCGACTAGAATTACACTTTCCAACCAAACAAGTAAAAATGTCATTAACTACTTACCTTCCGATCACAGCGGTCAAATAGTTCCCTTCCCAATTGCTAGTAAGGTTAAGAATGATTCATCATTTTATAGGCCTATTACATCCCGTAGATTAGAGAAGTACACGAAAAACTAAGATATAAATTTGCCAGTACCGGATTTTAATGAACAGAACCCAAATTAAATCAATTCAGCCTTCTCGAACATTATTCAAAAAGGATTGAATAAGTTTATAAATTAAAGAAAATCAGCAACGTTTGGAATTCTTAAAAGTAGAGTTATCTTGTATGACCTTTATAAACAAAAAAAAACCTGTAACTTTTTTCAGTTCACTCTAGCGTCATGTGTGATGTGAGTTTTGTAGGTATCTCGACCTACCTATCGTAATATTTTTCAAATTCAACCTTAAGACCCTAATAATAGTCTGTAAATGTTACTGTTTATCTGGTTCTGGTAAGTATCCTAGCTCTAGATTTTCAGGTATGTACCTATCCGTCCTCTCAATAAATTCTAAATGAAGTACTTGTTGGTTTATTTATATTAAGTGTTTTATTTTCCATCAAAATAATAATTGGGGCCCAATCATCTTATGCAAAGGGCGCTAATTGCCTCATTTAACAGTCAGTCTCTAATCTAAATCAAGCCAAATACGGCATTTTGCGCCGTTGCCCTTAGCAACACTGCCTTACACTATCGCTAGGCGTTTTCAATAAGAAAATGGGGTCCCTGAACTTCCTTTTTATAGCTTATTTTAAATTTCTTTAGGTAGGTTTTAGGTACCTTCCAACCTGACAAAGACGGGTCAGAGACAACTCGAGTCAACTTAACCCGAATAAAATTACCAGATACTTCATTCCCGATAACGGTGATTTCTACAGTCAGGTAGAGAAGCGATAATTTAAAATAAATAATTCCTTTTTTATAAAATATTCACATAGGAAATGAGTTTTTATCACGTGGTATACCATTATGCTGGTCGTAACGTGCGGTTTTTGGACGCAGTAAAGAGGGTTTATGATACGTGTGTAGATAAACCAAATTGATGTTTGTTGAAGTCTTACCGTTTCGTTTAATCGATGTTTTTCTTGTTTCTGACGAAAAATCCCAGAATTTCATAGTTAATCGGTAATAATTGCGATGTTGAACAATATTTGCTTTATTCTTCAATAATTCTCATTAAGTACTGTTCTGGCCTGAGACATGATTTTCACAGACCTTTGAAGTGCTAGAAAATATCCTCAGCTTTTAAGCAACCTTTTTGACTGCAATTTAAAAAAACCGGTCAAGTGCGAGTCTAAATCGCGCACGAAGGGTTCCGTACCACCGTTCAATGGAAGCGATGGTGTGGAGTGAATAGTTTGGATTTTACACAGCAAAATATTGTTTACAAAGTTATTGGTGCGGTTACTTTCACACTCCATGTATGTAACCAGGTGCATCCATAAGTTTGTATGTGGTATTGAAAGAATTGTTGTATGGGAGCCCACTTAAATATTTCTTTTATCCTGTTTTTTATTGTTTTTGTTGTTATAGCGGCAACATAAATACATCATCTGTGAAAATTTCAACTGTCTAACTATCACGGTTCGTGAGATACAGCCTGGTGACAGACGGACGGACGGACAGCGGAGTCTTAGTAATAGTCAATAGTCAATAGTCAAAGTACTTTATTACAGTAGATATTTACATATACTTAGCAAAAGTCATTTTTTGCCTCTTCTCTACATTGGACCACTGTGGGAGAAGGAGGGCGTAGAAACTCCCACAGATTGATTTTTAGATCTCTTTTAAAAATAGGTTGTGCTTAACTAATACAAATATGAAAAATTTAATTGTTATGATTAATAAGCAGGAATAAATAATTACAAAATTATTAACAGCAAGGTCTGTGTTGAGCCAGATTAACCCCATACAGTCCTGTCATTTAAGTAATCTTGAACATTGTAATATCCCTTTTTCGACAAAGTCGCTTTAACATGCTTTTTAAATTGCTCAAATGGCAATTTCAAAATCTCCAGAGGTATCTTATTGTAGTAGAGAATGCACTGACCCTTGAAAGAATTGCTAACCTTGGCGAGTCTAAAACGGGGCGTACATAGTCTGTGATTATTTCTTAGGTTAACAATACAGCTGTCGCTAAGTTTGGAAAATGTTGTAAGGTTCTTGCGTACATACATTATATTTTCGAAAATAAATTGACTAGCTACTGTTAGTATGTCAATTTCTTTAAAAAGCTCTCTTAAGGAGTCTGTTTGTTTTAAATTATAAATTGCTCGAATAGCTCTTTTCTGTAAAATAAAAATAGTTTGAATATCCGCTGCTTTCCCCCACAACAAGATACCATAGGACATCACACTATGAAAGTAACTAAAATATACTAGCCTAGATGTAGCCACATCCGTGCTTTGTCTGATGTTCCTAACAGCGTAAGCCGCAGAACTTAATTTACCAGCCAATTTATCTATGTGGGGTCCCCACTGCAATTTGCTATCAATGGTTATTCCAAGAAACTTCGTATCATTTACCAATTCTAACGTGCTGTTGTCTAACACCAAACTAGTCTCAACTTGCCTGACATTTGGAAGTGAGAATTTGATACACTTGGTTTTACCAGCGTTTAACAATAAATTATTAACTGTGAACCAATTCAAGGTTAAAGACAATACACCATTAACATCATCAAAATCTCCTTTTTGTCTTTCAATTTTGAAGACCATTGAAGTATCATCAGCAAACAACACTATGTCAGTTAATTTCTCCACCATGAAAGGCAGATCATTAATATATACCAGGAATAAGAAAGGGCCTAATATGGAACCTTGTGGAACGCCAATTTTAACACCCGATCCATCAGATTTTACGCCGTTAACTTCTGCCTTTTGAATTCTATTGCAATTTTAACACCCGATCCATCAGATTTTACGCCGTTAACTTCTGCCTTTTGAATTCTATTGCTTAATAGGGTCCCGTATGGAACCCTTCGGGTACGGAACCCTAAAAAGAAGACAAAGGAGATTTTTTTGAGCGAAAGTTTTTAAAAACATGATTGGCTATTGTACGTTGTCTAACAAATTATTGAAATCAGGACCTCCTAACAAAATTTAGGGAGAAAAATCTACCTGAAATATTTTTGGTGCACATTTAAAGTTACATACATCAACAGAAGGTCATCAAATATACAAAAAATTACATACTATATGTAATTAGTCATTTAATTTTCGAAAATATATTGTACTAGCTGGTGCTCGCAACTTCATCAGCGTGTTCCCAGGAATTATCATTTACCGAGATAACGTCTTCTGGTGCAGTCGGATAAAAAGTATCCTATAAGTTAATCTAGCTCGTTTATGTGTTTAATTTCATTAATATCCGTTCAGCTGTTGTATCGTGAATGAGGCACAAACACACCAACATCCAAACATCCAAAGATCTAAACTTCGCTACTTTCACGTTTTTAATATTTGTTGGATTTACGCAAGAACCTCACAACATTTTTTAAATTTAGCGATAGCTTTACAGCTGTTACAATGTTACATTGCGGCGTACTAGTACCACGTTATCTCAAACGTCAATCAACAGGAAAAAAAAGCAATCACCATTTATTATAACACAAACTTAATTTCCCGTCCACATACAATCGAGATTGTAAGAATGACCTCAAAAACCTTTAACGATTTGCTTTAACCTATAAGTAACGTTGCGTTGTGAAAAGGATGCTCACATAGTCGAGCTTGTATCGAACAATTTGCAACTTCGTTCATGGCAGTTGAAGGTCGAAGATGATATTGGACAAAGCGATATTTAAATTAAGTTCATAACAGTTCACACTTCAAAATGGCAGACCAGTGGGAAAATTTACTTATTTCTTTTCAAAAACCACTGAGTTTTTTTCAATTGTTTGAAATTAAGAAATAAAATTCAAACAATTGAAAAAAACTGTATTTATGAGATATTTTATAAACCTATATGTTGACGCTATAATCATATCAATTATCTTTTTAGATCCCACACTATATCAAGTTTTAGGTGAAAAACAACAAATTTTTTTTTTCGTATAATTCCCATCGACATGTTTTTAAACGTACATTGAAGGCAAAGTTTGTCTTCATAACATATTTTTTTCGGAATTTGGAAGTATCTCCATCAAGAGGAATAGCGTTTTACCGAATTCGATTTTGAACAATATGCCAGGGTAACAAAATTCAAAACATATAACGGGAAATGGCATTTCTAGAAATGCCATGGGACGTGAGTGCTTAAAGATGGGCATTTGACAATACGTATTACCTTACGAAGGTTATTCCCAACACAGCATTAAGTCAGCACAAATAAACAGGCACAAAATAAACAGGCACAAAATAAACAGGCACAAAATAAACAGGCACAAAATTTTCTTTCTGCCTCCTTTCCACCATCAAAGTGCCAAAAGTAGCTGAGGTACAAACATTCCTACAAACAAACACAAGATGACAACAATTTTTTCTCACTTCGGCCTTCGGCGGAATCCGAACCCGCAACCAAGCTCCGCAAAACCTCCCCATCCCCTGAGGCCTACTTCCAACTAAATCTTGCAATTACCTGCCGGTGATTGACGAAACTCTAAAGCACAGCTGTTAGCCTAATTCCTCTGCTTGCGTGAGCGTGCAAGGACTTTTAGCTACTAAAGCGCGCCCCGTTCGCACCAAATGACAATTTGTATTTTAAACCTGAATAAACCATACAAAAGCTGGGTCTTTGTGAAACGAGTAAGGTGTACCGTTTTTACTGGGTAAACGGAACGATGTAAAGTTAAGAACAGTTTTTAGGTTTAAACTAGACGATTAAGAAATAAAATGCCTGGCTTCGTTGAGCCTGCTTTGCGGGAGTCATGAATTATGTTAAGTTGGCACGACCTCTACAACGCCTGGAAATGTCATAAATATATGAATAAAACCGGTCAAGTGCGAGTAGGACATCGGACCCGCACACGAAGGGCTCCACACCATTGTACACGGGAAAACTTAAAAGGACTGTCTTTTGTACGAGTATACCTTTATAATTTTTTTAATAATAAAATATAAAATACTAGGTAGGACTACATTCAAGGCCATAACATTGAAAAAGAGTTTTGTGTCTGTAGTATGTAAGTATTGAACTATATACTCAGGTTGACGAAGCTCTTTGCTCATTGAAATCGGAATTGGAAAAAAAAATTGTAAGTTATTCACAGAAAATACAGAAAAACAAAGATGATAAAAAACTTAAAATGATTTATTATAAATAACTAAGCACAAAACTAAATGCCTGCGATTAAAGATATTTTCCGATAAGATCGGGAAAGTCCAGTTTTCTCCGATAAACAAATAAAACAAAATGTCTATGAATATGGCCATGCCAATAATTTATTGTATGTGTACTTATTTTAATTCTTAAAATTACGGCATGTTTCATTACTTGTTGTTATTGCGGATATAGAAATACATCCTCTGTGAAAATTTCAGCTCTCTACCTATTTCAGTTGATCCCGTAGAGCCCGGTGACAGACAGACAGACGGACCGACGGACAGCGGAGGCTTAGTAATAGGGTCCCGTTTGGCACCCTTCGGGTACGGAACCCAAACAATAACTTATGGAAATACCTAGATCATATTTTTCAAGAAAAATGACCTTCGAAAAGAATATGCCTAGTCAACAGGCCCGGATGCACAACCATGTACTCAAAGTTTGAGAGCCACTCAAAGTCATGATGTGACCACCCTCCCTCTCTCTCCCTCGTGAAATGACAGCGTCAGTTTGTCGTTTCAGCAGGATTTTATTTAAGTCGCAATCTGCATATGCGGCGATTGATATCTTATTTTTAATGTTGTCGGAATTTAATATTTTCATTAATACTTAGCTCTACAAGCCGCAGACTATGCATTTCCCATCGAAGATCAAACTGTGCCCTAGCATTATAAGAAGCAAACGGTCCGTGAAGCCGAAGTAATGAGGAAAATAAATCTTCCTAGTTTGCTTCTTCATACATTACGCGCAGCAGCGACGACTAGCGAATTAGTAGAGATGACAAAATAGCAGTTTATGTGACTGCTATAGAATGGAGGGCATTAAACCTCGAGAGTAGGTTTATGAAACGAGCCGAAGGCAAGTTTCATAATAAAATCAACCGAGAGTTTTAATGCCTAATTCTGTTCAGTTACATACACTAGTTTATCTACACACATATCATGAGCTCTCTTTGATGTGTTCAGGAACCGCATGTTCGCCCGGCATTGTGGCATTGATCATTGCCCTGTACTGCAGTTGTTTAGCTAGTTTTGTAGTATCAACTTCACAGACAAACTAGGGGCGGCACGCAGGCAGGCGTCGGCGTTCAAAATTTGAATGTCATAATATGACAAATTTCGGTACATTATGGTCATAATTTATCAATATTCAGGAAATGAGTTTTTACCAAGAAGTTTATCATTATGCTGATCGTAACGTGCGGTTTTTGGGCACAGTAAAGAGGGTTTATGATACGTGTGTAGATAAACAACTTAACACACCCAGTAATGTGAAAGATAAATTTATATATTCGTCGTAGTGTACGAATTGAGATATAGCTATAGCGTAAGGCAGTAGAGATAAGTACGATGACACAAGCGATATGTGCATTCGCTTAGGTTGGGCTAATAATGGAGAGGTTAGGTGTGCATTCTATAAAAAGGGCGTGCGCGCCAGTCAGCGAGTTAGTCGCCCCTCAGGCACGTCAACTTGACGAAGGCTGTGTTCCCGAAGCACTACAGCGTCTCAGATACCAAATTTGGATTGAAAGAGATCGCCGTCTTGATTCGACGAACACACAATCTCCCTCTGACCCTTTAAACCTCCCGGACTGAAGTCACAGCCCCCCTAAATGACCCAAATATAAAATAGTTTAGGATTAGGATAGGTCTCAAAAATTATATATAACCACTTCATAGTAGCGGGGGCAATCTGCCCCCCTAAAATGCCGCTATCATGCCCGTTGACTATGAGCTGATGCCCGCTCATAAAATCGGGTAAGCAGGCAAACTCCTCCCATATATATCATATACACATATATATCGCCCAAAAGGGCAAATTGCAGGTAGAAAGCCTTCAGCATATACCGAGGCCATGGCTCACAGTAAAGTCTTAGTAGGACAACTGTAAACACAAAGGGGTTGTTTTTAGTCCGTATACCACACGAGCTGATGCCCGCTCAATATGTGGGGACCCGGACATAGCAGGGAGGTCTGACTCCTGGGCATGGGTAATTCCATTTTTTTCCCCTCCAACAAAAAAAAAACAGCGAGTTAGTCTGTATCGAGCAGTCGTACGGAGCGCATCTCCTCCCACATTATTGGACTAGCCAGTCCCCGTATCCAGTGTGGTTATTATGTATCTAGTACTCCCCGTGTTTAGTGTAACTGTAACTAGTGCTCCTAGTGTCAAGTGTCATTATTCTGTGTCTAGAACATGATTCGTGTTAATAAACTGTGTTATAACAAAACTGTTGCCTCCAATGCTCGAGTACCCATCACACCCATCCTCGGGACGCCCTCAGCCATCGGTCCTGACCCTTCTGCGACATATTCATTAAATATTTATACAACAAGAGTAAATTTACTTACTTACAATGTGATGGGTCAGTGATTTGAAACGAAAATGAGTGGGTAAACCTGGGTGCTAATCTAATTTTATCACGGGTAACCCCACTAAGGGAAAACAAGATGTAACATTCCTTTAGAACTAGTCAATAACGCGCAGTAGATATATTCCTTTAGAACATTTAATAACAATGGTATAATTAATCACATATTTTCATATTAGGCCCAGTCTATCGGCTGGCAAGCTCTGCACCGTGTTACGTAGGCTGGTAAGTTTTTCATCAAAGTTCGAGCAAGTTCTGGAGCCTTATAGGGAAAGTTTTGCCGTGATTGGTATTGGTAGTTCACTTACACACTTAAAGTTAAATATTGTATTACAATTACTGAGAAATTTATGTAGATATTTTAGTCTAGGATATAACTTGCTTGTACTTGAATTTTCTAATGCAGAGCGGAAGACTCATACCTAATTCAGGTGCTTAGCGACCTCTGTGGCGCTGCCATGCGGGAGGTCCCGGGTTCGATCCGGCTGGGGGATAAAGAAAAAGAAAAGCCCGGTCTTGTATTTTTATATAAATGTGACGTCTGGTTCCCACGACACAAGTTATTCTAGTGTGGGGCCAGAAGTAATGTCTGCCTGTATGTTAATGTTAAAAAATGAAATGTTTATAAAACTCCTTCATTTATGTTAATGTTTTTTTTTCTGGATAAAAGGAAGTTAGCCCATCGCTGCCACTCCGGAGATATTAACAATAATTAGCAGCAGATCAAACCCAATATTTTCTTCTGCATACTCTGTCTTCATTGATCTGAGTAACGCAGCCCAAAACTTCTTAAGTCCAACACACGCAAGCTCTACTTAATAAACAAAAGTTAGAGCCACTCGAAAAACAAAAAAAAGCCTTTTTTAAACCAGTTAATCCAGCAAATCCTGAAATCCCACTTTAGCTGTGGCGCCTCCAAAGTGTTAGGTTGCGGTAATCAGACGGGCTCGTCGGCACCTACCAACAATGTGCTGTCAACACAGGATTAAAACTTTTACGGCGACATAGCGACGACCACGGCTCCAACTAGGTAGCTAGCTGATTTACAGAATGACTGAGTATTTTAATGCTAATTTTCTGAGTTTATTCTATGAGTTTGTTGTTGTTATTCCACAACAATAACTTTAGACTAGTTTTCGCTTGAGTTATGTTAATGAAAGTGAAATAGCAAAAGTAGTTGACTATTACCAATTTGTCGAGATAAATAATGTAAACAATCTGACCTTTACTGAGTTACAATGCGATAGCGAACAATTATTATCTCTGTCCTTTTCTCCCGTACGCAATAATGTTGTCAGTTGGGCAACGACGGCTGTCGTTGCGAAATTCGTGGTACAGGAAATCCGTCAGTTCAGGAGATATCAACATTTGGGCCGAAAGAAAGGCTGTCGCTCATGTCCATTGGTACATTCGCGCATACGTCTACACGTAGTAAAAACATGGATCCTATCAGCGTACACGTTCTCCTTGGTAATGCTAAGAGCAACAAAATATTCTCAAGAAGTTTGAAATATCAACTAAGTATACGAGTGCCTATATGCTGAACATAAATACTACATACAAATATGCCATTAAATAAAGACATACTAAAGAGAAAGGTAATGCTTCTACACGCGACTTTGAAATATATCGATAGTAGAACTGTCCCTGATGGTGCAGGGGAGTGCATTCCACAACCGAATGGCCCGGGGTCTAAACCCGTGCTCATAGGACGCGAAATTATGCTGTGGGGTTATGAGCATGGAAGCAGTGTGATTCCTTCAAGGCCTGCTGGAATAAAGAAAAGAAAGAAATAAAAAACGGTTGCATAAGTAGGTTAGATAGCGTTGTTTGCGTAAAATGTTGTAGAAGAAGTTGGGAAGGTCAATCCCGGTGAAGACGGATCGGCAGACACTTCAACTCTTTGTGTTGCTGTGATACATAGTCGCATTTAAGCAGCCCAAAGATGAACGGAATGCCGAGATTTTAAAGCCATTCGAGTTTGGTCGATAATTATCCGTTAGCACTGACCCAGCAGACATCAGCATAATCGATGAGGGGTGGAAGGAGAGACTGAGTAAAAGTGATTTTCGTCTGTCGAGGCAAAAACTCCTGAGAGAGTGAAAAGTAGCAAATACTCGTCGACTGACCAGGGAAGCTGGTTGTCGAAGATAAGACCCAGGCTTTTACACGATTGTGGTACCATTAAAAGTGACAAGTGGAATGGGGTATTACTGTAACAAGTTAACAGAATATCTGGTATATAATCATGGCTTCGGACGTGCTTGGGTTAACAAGGAGTCTGAAGGATGAAGCCCAGCCCCTCACACCCTCAAGATCAGCATACAGTGCCTCCACAGTAGAGTTTACATCGTTATCTGGAGATGATCGGCATAAAGAAACCATGTTATTTGCCACGAAATCTATTACTGTCATAATTGGTGTTAATACACGTCTTTAGTTCGGATATCCCCATTAATTTATAAAATCTTGTGCAGTTCATTATTTGTTGCTGTGGCGGCAACTTTATTACACATTCTGTGAATTTTAACCCTCTATCTATTAAAGGCCATGAGATACAGCCAGCAGACGGAATTAATGACGGACAGACGGACAGACATTCAGATGGACAGCGGAAGCTTAGTAACAGTGTCCCGTTTGGCATCATTCGGGTGCGGAACCCTAAAATCATCATAGTATATTCAGACAACGACATTATCACCTGAGTACCTTTCTGTTGCATAAATCTTTTAGTTTCAAATATTTCACCTGGTTCAGACAATAGCAGCTTTGTTGTCTTCTCATCCCATCATAAAAAACTTTTGTATCACAGAGTTCCAAATAGCAGAAATAAAAAACATAACAAAAACAAGAAAACACTAGTTTTCACAATACCGTTGGGCTAACAATACCACTAATTAATAAAAGCCTTTAAAAACCACTCGTAATAATCAGGCAACTTCTTTTCATTCACGGCAGCCAAACCCTGTCATTGGCCGGTTTTAATCAAAAACAGAAACAATAATATTTCCTTTTCCTCTCCCCCCCCATTATGTCTAGTAGTGAGATATTTTTAATTAAGGAAATCGGACGGGCCCTATTGCGCGGGGTGGCGCGGTGTAGCCTGCACAGTAAGGCGTTTGCCACATTCAGCGGAACGTCGCCGAAGAAGAATCGGCGCGGGAAAATATCCATGGAAACAAAAATACGGGGAAATATCCATGGAAACGAAAATACGGGAAAATATCCATGGAAATAAAAATACGGGAAAATATCCAGGAACAAAAATACCAATCATCCGCGACCGACGCTTCCGATGAATGTGGTCTCAGATTTTATGACGATGGTCAGACGACCCGAATGGCCGAGTCGAATTGACCCTCCCTACGAAGCCAAGGGTTCGATATTTGTTTGATGAGAACGGATGTGTGTACCCTAGTCATGATTGTTTATCTATCTAAGTAAATATTTATTTATATAAGTATGTGTATTGTTGTATAGTACCCAAGATACAGGGAATCCTTGTTTGGGCTAGATCAATGTGTGTAAGTGCCCAAGGTATTATTGTTATTACAAATTGTTAGGTTCGGAAGACGCTGTTTTTGATGCTTCTAATGACTTGTATTTAGAAGATTGTGTCATTATGGTTAAAACTTAAAAAATTACTATGATAAGTTACTATAATTATTTTCCTAGCAACACTTGGCGATTTGCTCGAGCTTAGCCCAAAAAACCCACGCTGTAATTTAAAGTAATTTCCACGGTTTATTTGAAGATATTTCATCAATCGTTTGACCGCAGGATCAAACGCAAATAGGTACATGAATCTCAGCACGCCACACCCGATGTTGTGTTTTTAGCCTCTCAAAAACCGAGGGTAGTTGGGACGGGTCGCGATTTTAAATCTTATGCCATGGTAGTAAAATTTAAACCCATAAAGGAAAAGTGGCGTTGTCTAACGCCGGTGACATCCAAGGGGTTAAATGTCTTAAGTGTTGCGCACCGTCACCAACTCTCAATCGCCATCAATACCCTACGGAGTTATCTGACTGCGATTTACCTGCACTCCCCGACTCCCCCACTGCAAAGTCGCTATGGGGGATTATTCGTCAGCCAGGAGATTTCTTTGACGTCCATTGTTTTCCTTGATGACGGCTCGAAACTTTGTGCCACTGTTCCGCCAGTCGGGACTATTGATGTATTGGCTCCTTTTCACGCTTTGACGAAGAATACGAGGAAAAGTCTGCGGAAAATTGCGAAAGTATTGGCGCTTTTAATATTTATGAGATGAAGAGATGAAGAGCGACATTGAGTAATGAATGAATGAATGGTTAAGGTGATATGTAAAAGCGGGAATACGAATCTAAACGAAAGTGACAGCGTTAATTACTACCACATATGAAGAAAAGAGAGCGCAATGAATGCTCTCGGCTCAAACCGCACCAGTCAAACCACATAAAAAAATGTACATAAACATCGCTTTTTTGTTAAAGCTATTTACAAGGAGAGTTTAAGAATACCTAATATCAACATTTTTAATGCGATTCCGCAATAGAATTAGGAAGGATTTCAGAATTACAGGAAAAAAAAATCACAATTGAGAGGTATTTTTGTAATTAAATTTAAAAAAAATAAATAAACCAATTGCGTTTTTCTTCAGTGAGAATCTGAACAAAATACTCATTAATACAACTAAAAAAAAACATATGGATATGTCTTTGAAGTGGAGTAAATGGATTCGAAAAAAACACATTTTTTTTAAACGTGCGCACAACGGCGCCTCCGCCTGCCCTTGTGAGAAAAGGCATGGTGTATACAGGTGTAACAGAAAGGTGGAGTCATATTTAAAGGATTCGTTAGGTACATTATTCTGAACAACTGTCACTATGGAACCGACTTGATCACAGCAACTTTATTTTTCACTTCTTCATTCAAATCAGCTGACCGGCACGGCACAAAGTTGCTCTGATCAAATTGGTTTTATTATTAAAAACAATAATTAAAATAAGACTACATCCTGCATAGAGATGAAAATTTTGTATATTCGCACTTGATTATTATCACCCTAATTAAAAACAAACCTATTGTTGGGCACAATTCTCGCACATGATAAAATATTAACAATTAAAAACGTTTTTTGATCTTCCTCAGTATTTGCTATTTAAACTGTTTGTAATACGGTAAGTAGATCATTTAAGATAAGCTTACCTTATCGACATAACAACTAGTAGCAAAAAATTGATAATCCTATTTGTCTCGTAAAATTCCCATACTTTTGCATTGCAATGCGCTTAATATTACCGTGACAACGAAACGAGATCATCTTTATCGTGAAAAAATCTCCCCTATGTCGCAGGCGTTGCGCAAAATTGGAAATTTCTGGCAAACTCTGCCTGACGACTCTCTCGCTTCGGTCAATGGCAGCACAGTTCAGCTGGCGCTAATCTTTTCATTAAAAAGCGATTATTCCCAGCACAGCCCGCTGCACTAATAGGAATAAAGATTAACCCTTATGACAGTAGAATAAAACCTAGATTCGCGTAATTGAAGGACCCTCGAGTAATACGCTGTGTCGTCATCTTTGATGCAACGCGGTGACATTTCAATTTCGAATTCCTGTTCGAAATTCGAAAAATGTTTTAATTTTAAATGCGGCTATTGATTTTCTTTTGTGCCAGCTGGTAGGTTTTTTGAACGGGCACATTGTAAAGGAACTTGATTTGAACTAGCCGCTTTTATAGGCACTCTGTAATACACAAATGATACAATGAAAGAACGAAAAATCAGTAAAATAATGGTTCTTTAGACGTTTCATTTATTACTAGTTTTCGTCCGTCGCGCAAAATACAATTTAGCAACACATTACGGCGCCTCTTTTTTCTTTTCTGATAACAAAAAAATACCAGCCAGTCTGTCATTCTGATTTTCACATTTTCTTTTCAGCTTTACCGCGTAACACACGAGGCGATAGTAATCTCATGACATTGTGGTAACAAAGCGACAAATGATTGCCAGTAGCTCAGGACAGTCCGGGAGGGTAACTTACTTCTTGTTATGTGATTCTAACTCTGTATCAAATAAAATATCAAAATATTTATTTCAAAATATATTCTAACGAACACTTTTTGAACGTCACCTATAACACATTTTTGATCTCCTATGCTCGCTTAATATATTTAGTGGCTTATGTATGCTAGAGATTTCCTATATTGTCTTATGAAGTAATTTAAATTACTTGGAATGTCTTCCAATATCCCTTGTTTGTGCTCAATAGAAGCAGTCAGGTTAGCCAAATTCTTGGCTGTAATACTAAAAAAATAAGATGGCGACACAGCTACCTGTCGTTTGTAAAAATCTGACCTAAAATGGAAGCTTATAACGTGAGATCCTAATGATTTGGGTCTGTTAATCTGAACCTTCTGAATTCTATTATCCAAATAATAACTCAAAAGTTCCTGAGATTTATTTTTAATACCGTAGTATTCCTATTTTAATAGTACAGTTTTAACTGTGTAATAACTATTACTAAACATTCTAAACAGACTTTTTGTATCTGTGTAATAACTAATACTAAACTTGCTAAACTGACTTTTTGTAGGTTAATTCGTACATGTTTTAAGCCAACTCACACATTTTTCACATACATACCTACATAACACTGAATTTAATATTGATGATTGATATACTATTTGATGAAAGTTTCAAACTTTATCTTAGACATGTCAGACTTGACATGACAAACCAGTCAAATGTCAGAAAATGAATGTTTCTAAATGAAAAGTGACGTACTGGAAATAAGCTTTACAATCCCTATTAACCCCTAACCAGGCAATGAGCATGCAGATTTCATTGGTTTTCGCATTTATTACCAAGCCATAAGGTCGAAAGTTTGGTGGTCCTCTTTAGCACATTGCCTGGTTAAAGGTTAACTTGTCAAACCCGCATTTCATTCTTAATCATAGATTTCCACGCAAACGTCACAAGAAGGCCGCCGTCAGATAACGTCAAACTTCGTGACGTAACGACCGCGGCGGGCTGCGACAAACAACCAGAGATTACGTCACACCGGACCGAGGAAACTCGGGTGCTTCAAGAGATACATTGATACAAGACAGAGATAGAAGAAGATATTATCTGTGCCACCCCGTGAGGGAAATTCCGTCAGGCGCGAGGCTATGTTATAGTTTTAAGATATTACTTGCCAGTATGGCACATCTTTTGTATGAACGTCATTGTCAGCTTGAGTGACATTTTTGAAAAAAAAAGTTGTGAAAAGGGAAAATTATTAGTTTATTTCTCAGATAACATTTGGTCCTTCTAACCGGATAATTTTAAGTTCGCCAAATGGGCGAAATAACAACATTTCAGTTTTAACACAGATATTCTGGTTATACAGTATGTTTGTAGATCGATGCAAAGCCTTTTAACGAAAATAGTATACACCATTTAGAATCATTTAGGCCAAAGAGTTGATCGGTAATAATTGCAATTTTTATCAATAATTGTTTGTTTTCCATAATTTATAATTAGGTACTGTTTATATAATCTAACAAACCTTGTTCTAGGTATCTGTGACTTGACAAATGGTTTTTACAGACCTTTGAAGTGCTAAGAAATTTCCTCAGGAAAGCAAACATTGTAAGTTGTGGATCACTGCTATCCCACATCGACGGTGTCCACAGATTCGAGTGACATATGAGGACACTCAAAGTAATAACTTTTTGAGGTGTACTGAGCAGACCAGTAAACTGTGACCTCTAGAATTAGAATGAACACTCTGTATTTGTTGAGTTGTGCAATATGTAGTTACCTACATATGTACTTAACTTCGCGATAGTGCTACTAGAAATGATAACCTATTCTTTGTCTTCATAATTAAGTGATTATTACTCTTTTTTCATTAAACAATAGAGTAAGGTTCACCTTAGTTATTAGGTTATCTTGTATGACAGGAGATCAACGAAAGACATCACAACCTTTATAGCAATTCAGATTACGTTCAAAACATCAAATTCACCATGGCAACCATTTCCATTCCAAAATGCCATAATGGGCTTTATTTACCTAATGCCAGAACTTGTTTTGAGACGGTCGTGTTAATTTTGTGGATCAGTTTGGGTTCCTAAACTGAATCAGCATAAGATACTACTATAACGTATCCTAATCGTTTATGGCATATGTTTAAGGGTCTTTCATTTAGCTAGTTTATAAGCCACACAAAATAGTAATGCACTTGACAGTTATGTAATTTGGCATCAACACCCCGTGGCGAAAAACAGTACAGTTAGCGTTGTTAACTCTAACTGTCTAAATATTTGCAATAAATAATCATGAATTATGAGCTTACCTACACGTAAATAACACCACCAAAAAGTCATTGTATTCCACTGCAACAGAAGTCATCGGCTGGAGGGGTGGACCAACCTTCCTTGGCAGCCGCAGGGGCGTGTTTTTGATTTATCCCTATTATGATTCCTGTACATATGTTTCGATTCTCGAGAACATTCCAGCGAGGGCTACAAGTGGGAAACTTCGTTTGAGGGTTTAGTTGGAGTGCCTTTATGTTATGTTTTGTGGTGGCAATCTTTAGCAGGTGGCAATCTTTAAGAGCTCTGATTGGGAGAGGAATGTGATGGGAAATGTATTGAAATGATTGGTATCTATTGACTGCGTTTATATTTGGTGTTATATTTTACTCTATTGCATTCCCATTATAATAAAAATAATAATACCTTGGACACTGTTTACACACATTGATCTAGCCCCAAACTAGGATTCCCTGTGTCTTGGGTACTAGACAACGATACTTAGATAGATAAACAACCATGACTAGGGTACAACCATGACTAGGGTACAAACATCCGTTCTCATCAAACAAATATTTACCCCCACCGGGACTCGAACCCGGGACCTTTGGCTTCATAGGCAGGGTTACTGCCGACTCGGCCATTCGGGTCGTCATTAAAAATTAGGTAGAGCTGCAAGATCCCACAAATATCTCCAAAGATTTCACAAAAACCTTGCATGTCGACGTGTTCAAATAAATTACCGTGACAGGTTGCTTCTCGTCGCCAGCCTGTAGGCTCTCACAGAGAGACTCTCCATAGGAGCAAATAAAATGTATAGTCACCCTCCCACTCACAAAGAGAGACTTAGTATGTCGCGTAGGTAAGTCGCTTGCTTCCGGAAACAGTGTTCATCTGCAAACCCTGATTATTTGTTGGACCTAATATGTGGTGTTTGAAACTTGACATCCAGCAAAACAAATAACCCCGTTTTTTATATTTACTGCGGCGACTGTTTTATTTAACTTTTACGACCTACGTTTTTGTGCTTTTTGTAAGTAATATTGTATGGGAGGCCTAAGAAAAGACTGTTATAGGTTAATCGTGAATATATTTTATGTATACACTATATGTAAAATCTTCCAGGATATTTTCCAGGTAAGTGGATTTTCCCCCTTCTATTTTCACGGCTTATATCTAATTATAACCTGAATAAAAGGGCAAAAGGATCACATAATAAAAGAAATACATCAATCGGATTCTTATTGGATTCCTACTCTCATTAGTTTGCACGTATTTCCTCATTTCGCAAGCATCGGCAAGAAAAATCGTAAATCGCCATGAAATCCGATTCCTTATCGGCATATCAAATAACATCTATAGCATGAACCAAAGGATTAAGCCTCTATTTCCCTTATACTCCTCGACGAAAGGAAATGAGAATCAGCTAATGAATCATTGTCCCGAGTCAGCACAGAAAACCGTTATCAAATATCTGCTGCTACAAAATATTTTAAGTAATATCTTGGTATAGATCGCGGCAAACTTCTTGAGCATGATTTGACGTAGTGGGGGAACACTCTCGCTCTCTCAAACACTGCCAAAGAGACGCCTTTATCTCGCTTGCGCCATCAAGGTCGATGTTCAAGAAGTTTGACAACAAGTATACCTAACTGAAGTAAAGTTTGACCAGCAGTACAGCATTTGTAGTTAAAACCTCACTCTACGAATGTATAACAGTTAAAGTTTCAACCGCCCTCTCTTATAACAAGTTAAGTTCTTGAAGACTCAGATATTAACCGAACCAGCCATTAAAGTCCAACATGGAGTAGTCTGCAAGTTAATGAAGGTAAAGTTGTGCTGGTAAAACCACACGCGAGTAGCCTTGTGTTACTTCCGTTGGTCGTAGTTTATGCGACTGGGCACGCCTTCCACTGCAAAGGGGTATAATAGTCACAGTGTCTGTTCTCACAAACGGTTGACAGTAAATGGCGCCAGAGGAAGGCATTTTTCGCTGGGTAATCAAATTTTCTTAAGTCATCTTAACTTCATAAAATAATGGTAAACAATTAGAGGTATCAGTTTAATTGTTCACTAGGACTGCCCTGCTGCACAAGTTTTCCTGTCCTGCCTAGATTTGCTGATAGAAATATCTCTTTAGAGATAAGCTCGCCTCTACTGACAAAATGTTTTGATACCTTACCATTAAGATTTCTGTGCAGTTAAGAATATTAATGGTTTTAGACTAGATTACTAAGCGTTTATCTATTTCGTATCATAAGAAATACATGGAAAGTATTTACGAGATAATTTGTAAAAAAACGAACTTTTAACACTTCCTAACTTTTTGACCAAAAATCTCGCAAACGTGTCAGTGACAATTTACTAAAGGACATTTTTTGCTTGTTTTAGTGTCTTCTATCATTGACAAATTTTATTGATTATATTTTTTTCACTTCTCATGCTCGAAAAGTCCTTCTTTATTCTGAATGTAGGCTGCATAAAATCGCATTTTATGTACTAGTGCATAAAGTGTTGTCGTCATCTAGACCACAGATTAATAATCTAGACTAAGACAATTGAGCCATTCAGCCTGACAGACGAGGTGACTGCATTGAATAACCTTGTTATTTTAATATATGTATATACTTTAATTTATTTGCATTCTATGTTGCATAGCAGAAAATAAGAAACTAAAAACTAATAGAAACAAGTAATATTATATATATATATATATTAATATTATATTATAATATTATATAGTAATATTCATAACAAAAACATCAAACACTCATAGTATGACGCGGCAGAATCGCGTACGACCAAAGCCAGAAATTATTAATTCATAATTATTTATTGCACAAAGATAAATAAAAAGTTACATTTGTGGAAAACGTATGTACAAAGGCGAGCTTATCTCTAAAAAGAGATTTCTTCCAGCAAACCAAGGCATGATAGGAAAATTTACCACGAAATGGTAGGCAGTGCACAATATCTCATAACTTATTTATAATAAATAATAAATTAATAAATTAAATATCTTAAAATATGTAAAATAAAATACCTATATACCAAACTATTAAATAAGTACTAATATATACATAAACCTGTACATATAGTAATAATAATCATACTATACCTATTATCATGAGAGAAAGAGGCAGTGCTCTTTTACCCGGTTTTAGAAAGAGAAAAGAGTGGGACTGCCTCTTATCTTGCAAGGAAGTGCGTTCCACAGTCGAACCGCCTGCAACCTGAAGGCGTGCTCATATGCCGCGGTGTTGTACCTTGGTGTGCCGATCTCTTGAAAAGAGATACTCAAAGCTGTCGAAGGTAGCTGGGGTAGAAATGACATGCAAAAAAAAATACAGTGGCGAGAAAGAGACTTGTTTTTTACTTTTATTTAGTTGTTTTCTTTGCAGAACTTGTTGTTTTACGAAATGTAATTAATATGTCGTCAGATGAAGAGAAAATAATGCTTACACCTAACACAATAATAGAAACAAAAGGAGTTATTAAACAGACGTTGCCGCCTAAACCATTAATGTCCCCACCTAGAGGCGCAGGCCTTTACTAAGAAACGAGTAAGATTAAGCCATACTCCACCACGCTGGCTCAGTGCGGGTTGATGGAGGGGTTTTTACTACCACTACCACTTAGCGATAGTAGCCGGGACAATACCGGTTGCAATATGATACACCGCCAAATTTTTTACGAAGTGGGCTATATTGAAATTCCAATATGCAAAGCGAGTAGAAAAATTTGCTCATTGATAAAAATTAAATAGTGATCTGGCGTGTCATATATTTGGAACAAATAAGAAAGTTGAGAGATGAAGGCAAAACAATTTATTACACGAATGAAAGTTGGATTAATGAAGGCTTATTATATTTAAATATCTTGAATATTGATTGTTTTTTTAAGATAACAATATATTTCTTTATCGAATGTTTGTGTATTATTTTGTAGGACACACCAGAAAATCGGTTTGGCAGGACACGACTATAAAGTCTGTGAAAGAAGCACACCGTGTCTGCTGCGAAAACGACTAGTTATTGTTTACATAGATATGAATAATCACTTTTTAAGACTCATTCCATACAATAATAAATAAAATGTGTTGTTTTCGACCACGCATCATATCACTTAAGAAAAGTGGAGCGAGCTCCCAACACAGCCACTAAAAAAGCTAACATCTAAGAGTGATCAGGGCAAAAGAACCTTCAGTTCAGTGAAACAGAGATAAGAGCGCAACACTTAGAAAAGGTAAAAGTGCACAAACACCAATACCAAGCCCATGTTATTGATGAAATGGCCCGAAAAAAGGAATCACAGTTCTACGGATCCGACTATATCATTGCGAGCTTAAGCTGTTGAGCTCATATCGGCTCAATCGGGATACAAGTTTTAAATAAGCAGATATAAAAGTTCTGCTTCCAGAAGCAATAGCAAGCATCACACCGGAGAGATGGCAAAATTTCTTGAGAGATTTATAATAAATGTTGGTGAATAATCGTCAGAAGACAGTGAAGATGACGAAGCCAGTATTGTTGATAAATGACAACGATTGGATAAATAAACAAAGTGTAATGAGAGAATAAGAATAATAATAATAATAGTTTATTCATGAACATAGGTTATAATAAGGATCTTAAATATTTCAATAAACCGCTATGTACTACCAACAATTTGAGAGAGAAAAATAATTTGTAAAAATCATACTTTGAATAAATATTTTTGATTTTGATTTTATTTTTCTTAATTGACTAGGGATAAGATTATCATGACCTTGCATGTGTTAACTCAATCTTCCCACCTTTAAAAATTCTTTGTATTTTTGTCTTTTTCCTTTTAAGGTTAGAAATTAAATGTTGTTAACATCTGCTTCTACTTGACCTCTATTTGACTTTCTGTCTAATTTTATCTGAAATAGAGTGTAGTCGCAATTATAGAAACTATTTAAATCATTGAAAGTATCAGGAAAATAAACCGAATACGCCAAATCTCAATATTTACGAAAATTTATGGTTAGACGCAATATAAGCAGATTATGGCTCGAGAAATTCAATTACATTAATTTATTACATCATTTTCATCAATGGCATTATTTAAATGATTGAAAGTATCAGGAAAATAAACCGAATACGCCAAATGTCAATATATATGAAAATTTCTGGTTAGACGCAATATAAGCAGATTATGGCTCGAGAAATTCAATTACATTTATTTATTACATCATTTTCATCAATGGCACAAACTAAAATTTATTCTTCCACCCGATAAGACTTTAGTCTTATCTTATAGCTTTAGCTAAGCTTTAGATGAGATAAACGTCAAAATGACATAATAGTTGTTCAGGCTTCTCGGCACCCAATGACCTCGCAGAGGCCCATCAGCTACGAGGTAGCGTAGCGATCAGATGCCAAGAAGTGTGAACGTCGGCGATTCACCGAGCTATTAATTATGAACGATCTAACCTGGTCTGTGCTTCGTTCCCGTCAATCTCCTGTCTCTCTGCAAGGCCCGGGTGCACCCTAGGCTCTTCTTGGTAGACAGGTTCTTCAGCCAACCAGGTATGACTGGCAGGCCAGCACAGTGTTCCAACACAGGTTATGTTACGTGGGAAAAACCAATCGGCCACGTAAATGCGAACTTTATCTGGTTCGGGGAACCACAACACACTCAGCTATATAGACAATCCTGAGGGGAACCCGAATACAATTCCAGATGGCTTAAGATTTAATTTCAATACCCAAATCAATACGCGTTACATTGCGAGGGCTTTTCGTCTGTCAGTTGTCAAAAACTGCAAGGTTGGCAGCAACGTCAAATTCAAAATGGCCGTTCCGAAACCATCGATCGAATATCGATTTGGAATCGAACAATCACCCGCCCGGACAGGCACCCACCTGTCCCCTAATCTACGGGCAGCCGAGACAACGTTGCTACCGCTCGTTTTAGAACCGAGCCTCCTACTAGAACCTCCGCAGACCGGGGGGTCCCGTCCTTGCCAGGGAACAAGTTAACAATGCGCCCCCTGCGCCAACGTAGTGGCGGTAGGTTAGCATCCTTAACCATAACGAGGTCACCAACACTAGGGGGGCTGGTTTTGTCAGTCCACTTAAGGCGCTGTTGTAAGATATGCAGATACTCGAGCGACCAACGCTTCCAGAAATTCTGAGTAAACTGCTGCAACATCTGATACCTTGACAACCGATACAATTTCACTCCCTCGAAGGGGTGCTCGGGCAACGCGTTAAGTGGCTGTCCTATCAAGAAATGGCCTGGGGTCAGAGCCTCCAGGTCATTTGGATCCGAGCTGAGCGGACACAACGGTCGCGAATTGAGAACGGCCTCGATCTTACAAAACAATGTCGCGAGCTCCTCAAAAGTCAGCGCGGTCTGACCTACTATACGCCCCAAGTGCGTCTTAGCTGACTTAACTACGGCCTCAAAAATCCCACCCCAGTGGGGGCAAATCGGTGGGCTGAAGGTCCACTGTATACCCCGACGGGAGAGGGCCGTTCCAATATCCACTTTATTTACATTCAAAAAGTTGACTATCTCTCGTAAGTATCGTTCCGCACCGACGTAGTTAGTGCCGTTATCAGAGCGGATCAAAGTTGGAAGTCCCCTTCGAGAAACAAACCTATCCAAACAAGCAATGAAAGCCTCTGTCGAGAGATCAGCAACGAGCTCGAGATGTACCGCCTTGGTGGATAAACAAACAAACACACATAGGTACGCCTTGTATTGCTTAGCGGTACGCAATCGTGAACTCTTCACCATAAACGGTCCGGCAAAATCCGTACCAACACCTGAAAATGGTCTGACCTCATTCACACGATCAGGGGGCAAGTCCCCCATGAGAGGTTGCATCGTGGCAGCCTTAAGTCGATAACAAGGCATGCACCGAAACACGATGTTCCGTATGACACGGCGGGCAGATAAGATCCAAAACTCCCGCTGGAGCGTGGCCAACAACGCGTTACAGCCGGCATGCGCGTTTTTAATATGACGATCAGTCACCAGCAATTCAACTAACTGTCCCCCTTTGGGGAGCAGAAGTGGGTGACGAGCCGAATACGACAGATTCGCATTGCGCAATCTTCCTCCTACCCGAAGTAACCCGGTCGAATCAACAAAGGGGTTGAGACGCGCGATGACTCCCTTCAATTTCGAACGTCCACTTCGTATAATCTCCAATTCTGCCCCAAACTTCGAGGACTGTACCAACCGGACCAAATTCAGTAGCGACTCGTTTCGCTCTGCCGGATTCAGAATAGGGTTCAACGTTCGCTGATCGCGAGGAGTACGACAATTTAGAGCGAATCTCCTAATCCAAGCGGACACGTTTATCAACTTGTCAAGTGAGCTATACCGGTCCAGCAGAAACCCGGCGTCAGGGTCCTCAGCCTTCTGGGTAACATGCACGGCCGCTCTGGGGCCATGATCCGAAGATACTACTACATGGCTGTGGGGCCAGTCCGATTCTCTCCTGGCAAGCCAGGGTGGTCCCCACCACAAATGGTGTCTAACGAGTTCAGGAGCCCGACATCCCCTGGATGCACAATCAGACGGGTTCAATTCTCCTGGTACATGTCTCCAGGTCAGTGGGACCTCAGACGACACAATCTGGGAGACACGGTTCGCAACAAAAACCTCTAAGTTATGGACCGAAGCCTTCAGCCAGCACAAAACAATCTGGCTGTCCGTCCACGCGTACACCGTATCCTCCAAAACCACTGACCCACGCAACACTGTTAGAGTGTGATTCAAAAGTTTGGTCAAAAGAGCAGCCCCGGACAGTTCCAGTTTTGGAATCGTCATCCTTGTCCGAATAGGCGCTACCTTGCTTTTTGCCAAAACCAAACGCACGTCGACCTCCCCGGTGGAGGTGACGGTTCGCAAATAAACCGCTGCCGCAAACCCTCGTTCAGAGGCATCACAAAACCCGTGAAGGGTTGCCCTGTAATCCCCAGCAGGGACCAATTTCCTCGGCAGCGATACATTATTTATGTTCGATAGCGAGGTGAACATTTGCGTCCAATCAGTCAACAAACCACCTGAGAGGTGGGTGTCCCAGGTCAACTGAGCCGCCCATAGCCTTTGCATAAAACATTTGAGAGCAAAGGTGACTGGAGAAATCCATCCATTCGGGTCGAACGTTCTCGCAATCGTTGACAGTACTGACCGCTTCGTCCAGGCCTTCGGTGTTTCTAAAACCACCCGATAGGTAAACTCATCATGGACGGGCCGGTACTGAATTCCAAGCACATGTTAGGGTTGTCAGGATTCTCAAAAACGTGCGGGTCTTGTTGAAACTCATCTGGGAGACCAACCATCAACTCAGGGGAGTTGGACATCCACTTGCGTAGTTCATAGCCGCCTCGTTCCAGCAATTGAATGAGCTCGTCACGTCGGTCCAGAGCTTCCTCTACACTGGCTGCCCCTGTGCAGACGTCATCGACGTACAAATCTTGCTCCAGGATAGCGGCGGCTCTAGGATAGCTCACACGGTCACGCGACGCCAACTCCCGCAGGGTACGCATCGCCAAATACGGGCTAGACCGTAACCCATACGTGTTCGTGTTCAACTCATAGACCTTGACTGGCTCGGCCGTGGACTCACGCCAAAGTATCAACTGATACCTTCTGTCAGCCGGATGAATTACCGTTTGCCTAAACATCATCCGAATGTCTGCGACAAATACAACCTGGTGCCTCCGAAAGCTCGTGAGAATATCCGAAATATCACGACTCAACTTGGGTCCCGAATGTAGACACTGATTCAGGGACATCCCGTTCGAGGTAGGTGCTGACCCATCAAAAACAACTCGAATCTTGCCGGTAGGGGTTCGCAGGACGGCATGGTGTGGAAGGAAACAATGATCCTCAGATCTCCAGTCCACACCCGATACCGACATGTGTCCTAACGACTCATACTCCCTCATGAAATCGACGTATTTTTGTTTAAATACGGCGTCCCTTTTCATCCTACGCTCCATCGACATCAATCTCGTCTCAGCCATCTTCCTAGATTCTCCTAGTGGCGGTCGATCGGCCCTGAAAGGCAGTCGAGTTACAAAACGACCAGAACGAAGGCGACCAGTACTATTCTGGTAAAACAACTCGCACTCTTCTTCGTCTGCGTCGACTCGACGAGCGGTGGGAGGTTCCTCTATCTCCCAGAAACGTTGGATAGCGTCTGACAACGCTGAGCCAATAAGTATGCCATCTGACTCGGCAGGCCTAACCATTGGCAATGCCGGACCCATGATCACGTGACCAAACTTAGTATCCACAGCAATCAACCCGTCCGGCTGAAGAACTCGCCGATCCGACAACAGAAACCTACCCAGAACGTCTGCTCCCAGTAGCAGGTCGACCGGGGCTGGAGTGTCAAAATCGGGATCCGCCAACTTGAGTCCTGACGTCAGGAATCGAACGGCTGGATTCAACTTCACCAAGAGGTGTTTGCCCATGACATGCGTCATTACTAAAGCTTGCACGGATGTTTTTGTCAAAATGTCATAACGTGGAGAGAACGTGATCACCGATGGACCAACTACATTCGTAACCGTGACATTCCCCACGCCCCGTATTGATTTATTATACCTATCTACCTTGAGGCCCAACCATTTTGCTAAATCGTTCGATACAATGCAGCCCTGAGCTCCAGAATCTAATAGGGCGCGAACGTATATTGGGTTGCCCGCCAAATCCCAAACAAGCACAGAGGCGATCGGTAACACCACCGTCTCCGGTTGGGGGGCAACCAATGGTTGGGCCGCAAATTCCTATTGAGGACCCCCGGGGCCCCACTGTGCCTGTAACCGATCAGGTAGGTAGCTATACGCCAGAGGGTCCCATTGTACAAATGGCCCACGCGCCGGTTCCATTGCCACCCTACGACGCCCCCCGAAGGGGGGTGGGCGTGAATTCAACCGTGGCCGCTCCATGAGCGGGGGGGACATCACATGCGACCGACGAGGACGAGGCGACGAGCGGGGCGACAACTGAGGCGGCGTCCGAACCGCATCCGCATAGCTCGAAGGTGTCCCATGCCACCCGCCCGTTACGGCCTGCTCAACATACCCAATGTCCCGCTGAGTCGGATGCTGAGTCGCAACCGAAAACTCAGGGCCCCCCATGTGATGACCCTGAGTGCGGCCCTGCACCCCTGGGTGGCTGCGTGCTTGTGGCCCCATTGCCCGCTGAGTCGGATGCTGAGTCGCAACCGAAAACTCAGGGCCCCCCATGTGATGACCCTGAGTGCGGCCCTGCACCCTAGTACCGCCCTGTGCACGTGGGGACATTGGCCCCTGAGTTGCGCTCCGAGTCGCAAACGAATTCTCAGGGCCCCATGCCGTGTCACCCTGGGTACGGCCCTGTGGACGTGGGGACGTTGGCCCCTGAGTTGCGCTCCGAGTCGCAAACGAATTCTCAGGGCCCCATGCCGTGTCACCCTGGGTACGGCCCTGTGGTGGCTGTTGGCCGGACCGGTTCATGCACAACAGATTGTTGTGGGCCCCACCACAATATCCGCACATTTTTGTGCGCGTGCAGTACCTAGCCATGTGTGGCCCGAGGCACAGGAAACACCAGCTCCGCTGCTTGGCCATCCGGCGCCGTCCCTGAACCCTAAGTTCCCCGAACTTATTGCAATTGGCCACAGCATGGCCAATCTGCCTACAACATGGGCAGGTCTCACCATGTGGGGTCAATTCACTCACAGTCCCATACGACTGCCGGTTGGTGCGGTCCTTCCTCGTCGGAGGGCCCCTACTCACAGCGCTCCCGGCAGCTCTCTGTGGCTCCGAAGGATGGGTGACCGTCAACCCCAAATTCTCTGCCCGTCGAGCCTCCTCTTCCAAGAATCCGACCAAGTCGGAGAAGGCGGGCAGGTCCTCGGCCGACCTCCCGTGAGACTGTTCGAAACGAGTCTGCACGTCAGCGGGTAGGCGGGAAAGTACAATGTACAGCAGTAGGTACGACCATTCACCAACCGGAAGTCCAGATTCTCTAGAGCCTTGGTGACGGACAACAATGGGTTCAAAACCTCCGTCTGTATGGCCCCGACCTTGTTCACAACCGGGATACTAAACAAACGGTTCAGTTGGGCATCGGCCAACCTCCGTTTGTTATGGTAACGTCTGACCAACAATTGTCTGGCCGTTTCATAGTTACCCTCCGTAACTGTCAAATGAGCGACCAGCTCCCTAGGCTCACCCCTCAATGCTGCCACCAGCTGAGCCATCTTGACAGACTTGGTAATGTCCGATCGCATGTGCACCAAACTGTCGAACAGATTGATGAAGCTCATCCATTCACCGGACACTCCGCCAAAGGTAGGCATAGTTATGGCAGGCAACCTGGACCCCGAACCCTGAAGCGGCAGAGGTGCCTCAATGTCACCACCATGGCTGGACTCGCGCTGTCTACGTATGTCCGCAGCCTTCTGCGTGATAGCAGCTGCCATCTCCATACATTGGTCGACATCCCCTAGCAACCGTGACAGCCTGTCAGGTGCGCAACCATCAACTGATTCCGCCTGCGCGGACAATTCGAGCACCCTGTTGTAACGTTCCTTAACGTCCATAGACCGCTCCAATACCACATCATGCCTATCTAAACGGTCTATCAGACCGTGTGCGGAGGAAAACCATCTGAGTTCCTTAGAAACACCCTTCTGGATTTCAGATAACGACATGATCGGAACGATACTTACTCACAATTTGCAGTAACTCAATTATATTGGACCCTCCAGTCTACAACCCAAACGAGGGAACCCTAAACCACAACTTAAACAATGTTGTTT
This sequence comes from Argyresthia goedartella, assembly GCA_949825045.1. Taxonomy (NCBI): domain Eukaryota; kingdom Metazoa; phylum Arthropoda; class Insecta; order Lepidoptera; family Argyresthiidae; genus Argyresthia; species Argyresthia goedartella. Next base: position 29,545,393 of record OX463826.1, on the reverse strand, counting down.
TCCTTAAACAATAGGAACCGAGTTTTATATCTATATAAATTCTGTAAATACAATTTAGTTTCCCTTTATCATTATAACACACAGAGATAGTCAATATTAGTTCAAGTTATAAATTGCTATAAACTGAAAACAATGTAATAGCCTGCTATCAATAGATGTAACTACCTATGTTAACCAAACATTCATTAGCATTACTAGACCACTAATAGATTGACTAACTGGTACTTCAATGCAAATTTCAATTCACCTACAATATACCTAAGTTGAGTATCTACTATTCTGAGTCACATCTCAGTACAACTGGTCATTTAGGGAAAACTGTAATATCTGTCTGTCTACTACCAGCAATAGACTTATAGCTTACAATACTACCAATCTATGTGGATACAGGAACAACACCAAGTTAGCTAATAACCGCCTATACCTACAGATTGATAGTCCCAAATCGTGGGTTCCTGGAGCCCTTGACGGCTGCAAATCTCAGTAAACCACGCTCTTGCTACCAAAATTGTTCAGGCTTCTCGGCACCCAATGACCTCGCAGGGGCCCATCAGCTACGAGGTAGCGTAGCGATCAGATGCCAAGAAGTGTGAACGTCGGCGATTCACCGAGCTATTAATTATGAACGATCTAACCTGGTCTGTGCTTCGTTCCCGTCAACCTCCTGTCTCTCTGCAAGGCCCGGGTGCACCCTAGGCTCTTCTTGGTAGACAGGTTCTTCAGCCAACCAGGTATGACTGGCAGGCCAGCACAGTGTTCCAACACAGGTTATGTTACGTGGGAAAAACCAATCGGCCACGTAAATGCGAACTTTATCTGGTTCGGGGAACCACAACACACTCAGCTATATAGACAATCCTGAGGGGAACCCGAATACAATTCCAGATGGCTTACGATTTAATTTCAATACCCAAATCAATACGCGTTACATTGCGAGGGCTTTTCGTCTGTCAGTTGTCAAAAACTGCAAGGTTGGCAGCAACGTCAAATTCAAAATGGCCGTTCCGAAACCATCGATCGAATATCGATTTGGAATCGAACATAGTAGTATATGTGACTGATACTTAATGCCTAATTATGTATAGATACATACTCTAGTTTATCTCCACACATATGATAAGCTCTCTTTGATGTGTTCAGGAACCGCATGTTCGACCGGCATTGTGGCATTGATCATTGCTCTGCACTTTTTTAGCTTATTCAGTAGTACCAACTTCACAGACAAACTAGGGACGGCACGCAGGCGGGCGTCGGCGTTCGAAATTTGAATGTATATGTATTGAAATATGTCAAAATATTGATACAGGCTGTTTAATATTTATGCTTCGGAACGCACCGGTTTTTTGTTGCGCGGATCGACCGCGAGTAATCGGGACATCACTAGCGGAAACGGAACCACAGCTGTCACTCGTACCAACGAGATGAAAAATTAGAGGTTATCTTTTCTTGTCGTGAGAAAAAACATGTCTGCTCATGGGTCGGGCCTAGATTGTATTTCGGTATAACAATTGTCTAACACTGGTGTCGGGCCTGGTCGGAGTTTTGATCATAATAATCGTCGGGAAATAAGTAGACTCGCGTCAGTGATTCGTGTTGTGAAGGACATCGGCGTATCGGATAGCGACTCCTCGTGTCGGCAAGCAGCACGCCGGCGACAGCGTCGGCGGCGAAACCAGTGAGATTCGGTTCCTCTCCTATCACAATTGTGCTCCTATCCCGTATTCCTGCCTCAAATCGAGCTTTCGATTTCCGGTCTACGACGGCAAGGTAAAGTAGCAATCACGATTTTCTCCCGTGCTGGCAAAACCCCAGCCCCTCATGATTCCACGCCGTTCGGTTGAGGCGTGGAATTAATCACAGGCCATAATGTATCAAAATCCAGATAAGAAATGAGTTTTTACCAAGTAGTAAAACATTATGCTGGTCGTAACGTGCGGTTTTTGGACGCAGTAAAGAGGGTTTATGATACATGTGTAGATAAAATAGCCTAAAGATCAGCAAGCTGCTGAGCTATTAAATTACGAGTTCGTTAGCTCAGGCTCTTAATTTTATACGGCTTGTGTTTAAGCGATTACCAAAAACGCACCTATTTTACTACCAATAAATTCGAAATGACTGCCAGAATGGATAAATGTCCACCAAATTGTGTTTGGATGAATGATCACCAAACTTCTTTTTATGTTTTGTGTACTTAAGTTTACGTTTTAAGTATTTTTTGTTGTTCTTACATGTTCAACCTAACACGAAGGATAAAGGGGGCTTGGCTTCGCTCACCCCCTTTACCCTTCACCTAAGCTACCGCAGTATTTTGCACTGATATATTTTGCAACTTATGGTGTTCATTTATCCATTTTGGGTAGGAAAACAATATTTTGGTAATCATTATATTTGTTGCCATTTTATACACTGGCCTGCAAAACTAAGTACTACACTTTGAAATATATATATTTTCTAAACTATAGAAGTTAGATATTTAAAATAAAAAAACGTTTTAAAGAAAACTTTATCAACTTTTCTTAAAACGATAGAACAAAATTAAACTCTCTTTCGAGTACTTTTTAATTTGAAAGTTCATGTTGTGTACTAAAAAAGTTATCGCAATTTTAAAAGTGTGATACTTAGTTTTGCAGGCCATTGTAGTTCAACGTACTTAATTGGCTAAGTGTGAGCTATGTAGTCACAACCGTTTGGACTAGAGACTACTATCACCTTGGACGCAATGTAGAAGTCAATCAAAGTTGATACGGCATAGGTAAACGGATCGGCCGTCGATGAAACACCAAGAAAGTCTAGCTTGCTGCCCACGGTGCGTCATATTTATGGATATGTCCCACGTAACGGGATCTTTGCTCACCTCCAGAGTAATGAATATATGGCTAAATGTCAACCATTTCGAAATGTGTCAACTCGCCCCGTAGTTCGGAGCTTCACACCGAGTTGATCCTTTGAATCTGTTGGCCGAGTTTCATTAGAGCTGAATAAGCCTCTTCTCTCTGGCGCCATCCTCACGGTCCTGTACAAACCGCATCCAGGAAATTCTGGTGACATCCCGTGATAATGATATCATCGGATCATCGGATGGGTACAGCTACTGGCTGTTTCGCTTCTACTGGCCAACACTCTGTCACTGTTATGGTCCACCAGATTGAGGCTCATGCATCGGTTTAATTTGCAACGGACGTGGAAACAGCTAGACTAGTTTGCTTCAGCTACTTCCATAGCATTATGTCTTACGGCATACTGCTGTGGGGGAACGCTGCAGACATTAACATAATATTTGTGCTGCAAAAGAGGGCTGTTCGTGCAATCTACTTGTGGGTCCCAGAGAGTCACTGCGTTGTAAATTTAAGGAAATTAACATTATGACAGTGCCGTGTCAGTATATTTATGAAAACCTAATGTACGTCCACAAAATATTGATAAATTTCCTAAGAATAGCGACAGGCACAATGTCAACACTAGAAAAAGGAATAAACTAGCTATACCTACTACTAGGCTCCATAAGGTTAATGTATCTTTTAAAGGGCAATGTATTCGCTTTTACAACAAAATACCGACTGAGTTACAAGAATTGTCTGTAAATAAATTTAAAAATGTTGTTAAAAATCACTTATGTAAAAAAGGTTACTACAAAATATCAGATTATGTAGAAGACAAGAAAGCTTGGGAAGGTGTTTGCTCCAATTCTGTAAAAAATAACGTATAAAGCTGGAGGTTTCTAGTCGCCTCTTTGCCTCCAGCATCTAAAACATTGAGGTGACGGAATTCAAATTGAGTTCTATATTTCTCTGTACCTTAAACATGTGTTAGTTAAAGATTTGACATTCTCCAAATGTTACCTATGTGTTTCTTATGGAAATAAACTCTTTTTGATTTTGATTTTGATTTTGAACTCGATTCGTGGAGGTTGAAATTTTGGGCGAAATCATATTAAAATAAAGTTCATGACAGCTCGCAGTGCAATATGGCTGTCATGTCAGTCGCTGTGAAGTCGCTCATTGTATGTTATTTACTGCAGTCAAATTTTTTGGGTATTATTGTGATTTGTGAATTTGCGATGGGAGCTAAAATTTATACAACCTTTCATCAGTAGGTAATTTATAGCATTGCTTTTGAATTGTTAATGGCGGACGGACAGTTGCAGGTTTTTTTAAAAGCGCATTGTTTTCAAAACTCTTTTTAATATTAATTAGACGGAGAAAAAATAGTTAAGCAATAAGATAAGACGTGTGTGCTGCACGATTTTTTACATTGATTGATTCCACTGTTAATGTATATTACTTTAAATACTACGTTTTAACATGTTTTCAATAACTATTTTTTACTTAGAAACCATTTCAATATTCCTTTCATATCCCAAGAAATACTACATTGTAGGTATTTTTTTATCGATAATGATTATGAGGAAAATTAAACCAATGCGAGTCCATAAAAACTTTGTTAATAATAAGATAATTACACAAAAATATACTATCTATATTATTTATTAAAACAAATTTAAGCTAACTTCTCACTGTGTGAAATAATATGTTCATAATTCATAATTTCTTTATTGCACACAAACGACATAGAGAAAAGGTAATAACATATATAAATAGCGTACAAAGGCGAGCTTATCTCTAACATGAAATCTCTTCCACTAAACCAAGTAAGTATGAGATAGGTTGATTGTGGAGCAGGAGTAGAATATAATATGAGATCCTGAGCTATATAATACGTCACGTGATTTTTGTATTTATTTTATCTCCACACGTATGATAAACCCTCTCTACTGCGCCCAAAAACCGCACGTTACGATCAGCATCTGTTAAACTACTTTGTAAAAACTCATTTCTTATCTGAATATTGAAGATTATGACCATATTGTGTAAATTTTCTGCATATTATGTATGACATCCAAATTTCGAACGCCGACGCCCGCCTGCGTGCCGCCCCTACTTTGTCTGTGAAGTTGGTACTACAGAATAAGCTAAACAACTCAATGCCACAATGCCGGTCAAACATACGGTTCCTGAACACATCAAAGAGAGCTTATGATATGTGTGTAGGTAAACTAGTGTATGTAACTGTACATAATTAAAGTCAAAGTCAAAGTCAAAGTACTTTATTACTGTAGATATTTACATATACTTAGCAAACGTCATTTTTTGCCTCTTCTCTACATTGGACCACTGTGGGAGAAGAAGGGCGTAGAAACTCCCACAGATTGATTTTTAGATCTCTTTTAAAAATAGGTTGTGCTTAACTAATACAATTATGATTTTTTAATTTAATAAGCAGGCAATAATAAATAATTACAAAATTATTAACAGCGAGGTCTGTGTTGAGCTAGATTAACCCCATACAGTCCTGTCATTTAAGTAATCTCGAACATTGTAATATCCCTTTTTCGACAAAGTCGCTTTAACATGCTTTTTAAATTGCTCAAATGGCAATTTCAAAATCTCCAGAGGTATCTCATTATAGTAGAGAATGCACTGACCCTTGAATGAATTGCTAACCTTCGCGAGTCTAAATCGGGGCGCACACAGTCTATGATTATTTCTTAGGTTAACATTGCAGCTATCGCTAAGTTTGGTAAATGTTGTTAGTTTCTTGCGTACATACATTATATTTTCGAAAATAAATTGACTAGCTACAGTTAGTATGTCAATTTCTTTAAAAAGCTCTCTTAAGGAGTCTGTTCGTTTTAAATTATAAATTGCTCGAACAGCTCTTTTCTGTAAAATAAAAATAGTTTGAATATCCGCTGCTTTTCCCCACAACAAGATACCATAGGACATGACGCTATGAAAGTAACTAAAATATACTAGCCTAGATGTAGCCACATCCGTGCTTTGTCTGATGTTCCTAACAGCGTAAGCCGCAGAACTTAATTTACCAGCTAATTTATCTATGTGGGGTCTCCACTGCAATTCGCTATCAATGGTTATTCCAAGAAACTTCGCATCATTTACTAATTCTAACGTGCTATTGTCTAACACTAAACTGGTCTCAACTTGCCTGAAATTTGGAAGTGAGAATTTGATACACTTGGTTTTACCAGCGTTTAACAATAAATTATTAACTGTGAACCAATTCAAGGTTAAAGACAATACACCATTAACATCATCAAAATCTCCTTTTTTTCTTTCAATTTTGAAGACCATTGAAGTATCATCAGCAAACAACACTATGTCAGTTAATTTCTCCACCATGAAAGGCAGATCGTTAATATATACCAGGAATAAGAAAGGGCCTAATATGGAACCTTGTGGAACGCCAATTTTTGCACCCGATCCATCAGATTTAACGCCGTTTACTTCTGCCTTTTGAATTCTATTGCTTACGTATGATCTTAGTAGATCCAACGCTTTATTTCTAACTCCGTAATGATTTAATTTCATTATAAGCGTATTATGATCAACACAATCAAACGCCTTCGACAGGTCGCAAAAAACTCCGATAGCATCCTGTGCGGCCTCCCATGCAGAATAAATATGAGATATAAGGGTAATACCAGCATCCGTAGTCGATTTACCCCTAGTGAAACCGTATTGTTTGTCGTGGAGTTGTTTTGTACGGTTGAAGTGTGAGAGCATTTGATTGAGTATAATCTTTTCAAATATTTTACTTCGTGTTGGAAGAACAGATATTTGTCTGAAATTTGAAGGATCACCCTTATCTCCCGACTTGAACAGAGGTATCAGTTTACTGTGTTTCATGAGGTCTGGGAAAGCCCCATCGTCAACACATTTATTGAATATATAAGCTAAGTGTGGGGCTATAACTAGAATTACTGAACCAATGACTTTGACTGATATACCCCACAGGTCTTCCGTATTTTTTAAGTTAAGTAATTTAAACGTTTTGACAATGTCCTGGGGATATACATGATGAAAATTTAAATATACATTACTGACGCTCGTGTTATTTTTTAATAAAGTCTCTGCTTCATATGGAGATGAATTTAGACGGTCTGTTGTGAGTAAGGGTACATTGGTGAAGAGTAAGGGTACATTGGTGAAGGCATTAGGCATTAGGCATTAAAACTCTCGATTGATAATATTATGAAAAAATAATAAACCCACTCTCGAGTATTAATACCTTCCATTATGTATCAGTCACATAAACTACTATTATAACCTTTTTTCAATGCAACATATTTACACACACGGGATTAGTATCTAAACGATTTATCAAATTTTTTCTATTTAGAACCGACTTAAAAAAAAGGGTTGGTCATTAACTTATTTGTATGTAAAAAAAATGTGAATGTATGTGCACGCATAAGTTTGAAAACCGCCGAAGCAACCGTTTTCAAAAATCCACTCAAAGGGGTTTAATAATGACCGAACCTAGAAATTGTCTATTTAAAATATATCGAAGTTTGTGGAAAGAATACTGTGCCATTGCTATGGTGGCCCAACCTATTTGACCCAGGCTTATATATTTAGAGACATCACTAAAATCAAATTAGAAGTCACTGTAGAAACTTATTATTTTTATGTTTTATTAGATTTGAACGAACGTTTGATAGACAAGTTACTGAGACAAGCCACAAAAATCTTTATCTAAGTAGTGACGGGGCAGTGGTCCAGCTACTATGTCTAACTGAATAAAATAAGTATCTTATTAAGAGAGATAGGGTTATGTTAGTTCTTCAGGAGGCCCGAATCTAACAAGAAATAGGACCCTGTTAATTTGATATTAAAATAGAAAGCATCAGGTCAGTTGGATTATAGCAGTTGGACCACTGCCCCGAAAGGATCTAAGTACCTTTTCTTATCTATCCTGTACGAAATTATTAACTGTTATGTATCTTCTTGATTAAAACCAATTTCAACTTTTACCACTGCGGGTGACATTAAATGGGCGCCTGAGTTAGGCATTTTTTTCTGAGTGGTAAAATTTTCTTAATTCTTAAAATTATTTTCTTTTTTCTTTCTTAACTTCTTAAACTTATCGTTTATCTGCTTCATATCATTAAAAATTCATAGAAAGTATTTAAGACATAATTTGTAAAATAACGAAATTTTACCACTTTCGAACTAATTTGACCAAAAATCTCGTAAAGGTGTCACTGACAATTTATTTTATGACATTTATGCTCTCTTGTAGTATCTTCGTATCCAGGGTGCTGTATCTTTAAATGAATACAGTAAAATGATGCCTATTCGATCTATTTATTTAAAAACAAAAAATTCATAAAAGTCATAATTATATCAAAAAGTACCAGTGAAATCATCCGAATACGCCAAATCTCAATACTTACCGAGAAAAGCCGATTATGTCTCTATTATTTTATGTGCAACTTATAAATGCAATAACAACTATTTACTTCTTCATCATCATGTTTATGAATGGCTCAAACTAAGGTTTAATCTTCCGACTCGATAAGTCTTAAGCCACAGATGAGTTAAAAGTCAAAGATGACATAAAATAGCCTAAAGCTACCAGCAAGCCGGTAAGTTTACTCCGTTAGCTCGGGCCCGTAATTTAATAGTTGAACTTACTTAATTGGCTAAGAGTGAGCTCTATAGTTACGATAGTTCGGACCAGAGACTATTATTAACTTGGACGTAATGTCTAAGTCAATCGAAGTTTCTATGGCATCGGTAAATGTGTATGGATTCCGTCGGTGAATCACCCAGAGCGAGACAACAATGATAGTCTAGTTTAGCTTGCTTCTCATGGTGCATGATATTTACGGACATATCACACACCATGGGATGCTTGCTTTACTTATATACCTCTAGAGCTCAATATCAGGGATCAGGGATCAGGGTTTGGGCCTCGTCTTATGGTCTCCTTGTCAACCCTAGTAAGTCACGGGCTGTGATAATGAGTTTCAGGTATTCCCATAACTTCATACAGCATCTTTCTATTGATCCTGTAACCTATGATGGAATCGTAATCTCAAACAGTATCAAGGCCAAAAATATAGGAGTTATGTTTGATAACCAGCTGTCCTGGTCAGTGCATGCCAGCGAGGTTAGTAGACGAGTTTTTGCTTCTTTCCGCTCCCTCAGACGTCTTCAAAACTTCATGCCTCCAAAAATCACGGTTGCCTGGTCTCTTCTCCTTCCCCTGATCGATTAAGCAGATGTCTGTTGAATTGGCTCCCGATTCACCTTTGACGGGATTCCTATATGCTCATTTGCCTCTTCAATATATTTTATATACGCTATCCTGGCTTCTTACGGGATCGATTCGTTTTTCCGTCTTCGGATAGGCCAAGGAGATCTCACACTCGGTCACAACTTAACTCCGCAATATATCACTGCCGCTTAGGAAAATTAGTTCATACTACGAGCTCACTGGAATAAACTCTCTAGCGTCATGCATGAGAGACAGTCCTTCAATTTACATTTTTTTAATCGATTTAAAAAATTCTATCTTTCTCTTCCTTGCTAATTAATATGTGTTTGTATCAATTTATGTATATGTTGAATATCTATATATTATTATTTTTAGCATTATGTAGATATTGGTAAGTAGTTTATTATTTTTATTAACAAATTGAGGTTGTGAACTTAGGTCTACCTGCAGTTTATTTTTATTCTCTCCATCATACGTTTTCTGTAACAAATCTCTTATTAGAGATAGGCTCGCCTTTATACATGTTATTTTTTGCTTTATCTTTTTTTGTATTAACAACTGTTTTTGTACAATAAAGTATATATAAATCTCTATCCCCACTGTTGACAGATGTCGAATACTACTTCTAATAATATCTTCACTTTTCGTGCAAACATATTGTCCTCTATTTGACTTGTGCTTGATTTATTGTGACGGAAATCGATTTTACCGCCAATCCGAAGCCTATCAATATCGCGCGGTCAAATTCAATCAACAACAGAGAAAAAAAAACATCAGCCCCCCCTACCCACATAAATCATTGAAATCAAACAAAACGAGCTCCGCTTAATTCTGACGACCGACGACCGCAATTCTCACGTCGAATCACAAACACCCAACAACGTGTGTAAACAGTAGCCTACAAATGTAACCCTATTTCAGTAGGATTTAAGCCCCTAAGGCGCGAGTTATAAGAACGGTGTAAAGTTTGAAATGTGTAGCATAACGTGAATGCAGATGGACACTATAGCAAATGTGATGAGAATGAGGGGAGTAGAGTAGCGGTTGGAACGCGGCGGTTTTTTTAACGCATACTGCGCAGGTCTCGAAATTTTTTTTTATATAAGTTTTCAGGAATATATTAAAAAATTAGTAATTAATTAGTAGTTAAAGCAAATATGAGGAGTCGTTGGATTTGCCTCAACAATTATGAGTTTACTTACCACTTTTTGCACAACATCGTAGCTATACGGCCTAGGTAATGATTTGGTTTGATAACACATACCTGAAACAAAACAAAAAGTATGTATCATTGAACATCCACCAACAAGTTAAAATAAAGAAGGAAAGAAGCCAGTATGTCGTAGCTAGCCAGCTCCATTACCGACCACTCAAAGTTAACCGAACACTCATGCTCATTATGTCACTGTCTCTACTCGGGAAGTGACAGCATTAGAATGACATTTAAATGGCAATGGGACAAAGGAAGTTAGTTGAGCAGCATACAGTTTGTGTATTCGTCCCTCAGCGGGTCTTCTCGTTTTACTAATTGATTCATCATTCGCAAAGAACATCGGCGTACATACTTTTATCTCAAGAAAATTCGTCACGTCTACTTATGAGAATTGTCCTGTTTGATTTATTTGTTCATCACAAGGTCGATTATGTAAGTATCTTTGTTGTTTAAGGCCATTTTGTAAATATATTGATGAAAATATATTTTGAGGTTACGTTTATTTTCAGACTACAAGACATAGGGTGTGACCAAATAGTTCAGTTTTATATTTTAACTTGTGGCACATTACCAACAGAAAAAAATATTTAAAAACATACGCCCGTCATTCAAATAATGATACAAACTTACAAGCTTTGCTTGTGTTTAGGTCCAGGCCTGTCAAATCCACACCACGTCATAATCCAGTTGCCACTTATATATGAATATACGCAGGGTGGATTTGACTAGATGGACCGTTAATACCTGTTTTCACTTATATCATGATTCAAATAATAACTAAATTAATAGGAAGGAATGGAAAAGTCTTTTTACATCCCAATTTATCAAATATATTTTATCTGGCCTGTAAAGTCTAGCTTACTTATGAACATTTGCAATTAAAAATTGATTTTCTTTGATATAGGTGATTTTTACAGACTCTTTGGAAATTTGAGATAAAGATTTGCCGAGGTTCTTAGCACAATATAACGGTATATGTGTAACATCGGCAGAGATATGTGTGTTTAGCATTCTAAGACAGGCCGCCCACTTGAGCGTGTGAGCCGCTCGTCTGCGACATAGCTCGCGCGTGATTCAGCTTCAACAACGCTCGTTTATTAAACTCGTCGCAATTAAACTGACTGAGTGATGCAGAGGATCGTCCGTGCTACACTGAAGGGGATTTTCAATATGGGTAGAAAAATCTGGTGGCTGTACAGGGTGTAGCAGGGTGTTACATCTCGCACCAAAGAAACTCGCACTACGTACTATTAAGTATTATGTGACTACGTGGCGTGTTGAGCCCTATTTTAATTATGGTCAATTCGCGCTAAAGTAAAAATTTAGGGTAGTTATGTAAAGTCATTTTTAACACCCTTGCTCGTAAAGCTGATGTAATTCCACCGGTTTTAAATATGTAAAGCGGGTCATAAAAAACGCGTGTGTTACCAAAGCAAATAGTTAAGATATAGTCCATACAAATTCCAGAACAGTATTATTTGCCATTTCAAATATGGAACTGATCGCCGCCGCACGACTGCTAGTGAGCAGCGCGCTGTTGCTATTCAAATTTCGAACTAATCGCCGCGCGGCGCCAGTCAGTAGATAGTGTGCATTCACAGATTGAGTTTATATAAAATAAAATAAACTGTTTATTCGGTAACTTAAAAACTTGGCTGCATGCTCTAGCGTCTTTGCCAACATTTTCACGCAGCCACGGCAGAAAACAATCCTCGCGCCATTTTTCTCAAATTTTCTTTTCTTTGTACTTGTATTGTGAATCTAAAAATGACAACTTTCAATAATGAAGATGAGCAATATATTACTTCAACTCCACCGGATATACTAACAGAAGCGCGAACCGCATGCGACAGCTTGCTGCCGTCAATATCCAAGGACAAATACATAACCACATATGAAAATTTTATAAAATGTTTTTTTTTTTCTGTTTCCTCGCAAATGTGTTAAAAAACGTCGTACGATATAAGTGCGTATTGGTTATAACATGCGAGGCGGAATTTCAGCCCGAGCCGAAGACGAGGGCGTAATTGAGCCGAGCATCTTAACGCACTAATATCGTAATGTACTATTACATAACTACATCAATTTTTTATTTTTATTTTAGTATGTATTAACCTCACAAAGCTAGGATCCGCGGCATATTTTGAGCCCATCCGCGCGCGGCACTTGACTGACGTATCAAGTGATTCTGTTGGAATGGTAACTCTTAGAACTATACGAATTGTAGATCTGAGTAGCTAATGAAACCCTCTCTTAGTTTATGCGAAAAAAATGTCACTGTGACCTTAGTTTATTTTTGGACCGACATGAGAATCACCGACTTCTATGAAAATGTTCCCTCTCGACACAAATCTAGCCGACATGAGAAAAACATCAACAAATATACATGTTGTTTGATACCTACGTAATCTACACAAGATAACCTTTTTAAAACAATAAAAACATTAGTGTATTCTTATAGAAACAATTCAATATTCACCATAAAAGCTCAGAAAAGATCAGTTAAAAATCGCGCGCGAGAAAAAATGTTTTGTTTTTTCCTGGCTGAATATTTTTTTCAACGAAAGACCACAGACAAATGTTTTCATGGTAGAGTTTGACTAATGCCGCATTTACACTTGCCAAGCATGCCAACATTATGCACTAAAATTGTACCAAAATACCGGTTTGTAAACACAGCGTCACCCGCGCATCAATAGCTGCGCGTGGTAAACAAAGGTATTTTGACTTTGCAGCTATTGATGCGTTCGGATACTGAGAGGTAGAAAATTTTGCAGACTCTAACATATAAAAAATATTTTCCTCTGTATTATATAAATTATAAACTCTCTCAAACATCTGGCTTATTACTAAAAGTATTCAAATGAATATAATAGTTTTTTTACGAATAATTGTTGTCTTACAGACGACAGAAAGAAAGAGGCAACGAATGTTTTTTATGTTTTTTTAACCGACTGTACTTTGCATGTGCAGGCGAGTCACACTACACTATTTAAAACACCCGCGATACGTCAATGAAACCTTGAAAATGTTATCCATAACATTTGGTTCACTTATTTCCTATTTAGGTTTGATAACTTTTGAACCGCTCAACCGATTATAATAAAATATATCTAAGAACTACTGCAGTAAAGTATACTACCAACTACAAAAAAAGCATCAAAATTTGTTTCAAACCGTTAAGTTAACTACTCCTTGTTAAGCTAGTATTTTTCAAACTACTGAACCGATTTTAACTAAATATATCGAAGAACCATTGTAGGGAAGTTTATTATCATTTACAGAAAACTGTGTGAAAATCGGTCCATGCGTTTGATCGTTAGGTTGCCACGGACATAAATACAGACATACAGACACAGCGACAGACGCTTCAAACGTATGACTATTATTTTGGTCTTCAAGGGTGAAAAAAAGGTTTAACCCTATATAAACTACTCTTATGCGACAGATACATAAAGGAGGGCATTAAAACTCGAGATCATAATAATATCACTCGACTTCGACTTCGACTGTCGACTTCACAAACAAAGAAGTGGCAGCACGCAGTCGGGCGTTGGCGTTCGAAATTTGAATGTCATAATATGCAGAAAAATTACACATTATGGTCATAATGTGTAATTTTTCAGATAAGAAATGAGTTTTTACCAAAATTTTGCTGATCGTAACGTGCGGTTTTTGTACTCAGTATAGAGGGTTTATGACACGTGTGTAGATAAACTACTATTATTATCAAAAAAATTAAAGGTATACTCGTTCAAAAGACTGTCGTTTTACGTTATTCCGTGTGCAATGGTGTGGAACCCTTCGGGTGCGGGTCCGGCGTCCTACTCGCACTTGACCGGTTTTTAGTTAATTTTTGCAGCTAATTATAAAACAGACTTTATTAAGGTCCTGACCTGCGGCGGGAAATCGGCACTACGTCATTTTCATCGATCACAAAAACAGATGATTAAAAAGTACGTAAAGTGTATTTGCCGCCTAAACTCTTCGCGATCGACGACATTAGTCAAACATGATGGCTGATCAAAACCATAAATAAATTATCACTTTAACCTTGTAGCGCCGTACAAACGAAGCGTCAAGCGGTTTCTCAAATCACACTCGACGTAGCTTTGGGACGACGTTCGTTATTCTTCCTAATGAAGTCTTTGAGGGGATGAATGGGGCGGGAGTGGGTTGATCCTATTGATCAAAGGCCGGTGCTAGATCGTGCTTCACGCAATGAGGTTACTTTTGTATCGGACATAGAAAAGAGGTTGAAAAATTCGTTCGGAATTTCACGTTTTCAAACGCGTTTTCCACAAATAATGCATGATTATTCGTTTAGTTTAAAAAGGTTTACCATTTTAGACTGTTATTTAAACTTCCCTCTCTGAAAACACTCATAACATACATATAAGCCCTTTCCTCATATGGGGTAGCAGTGGCACAGTTGTGCCCACGTGTAGATTATGAAGGTTAGCTCACGATGTTTTCTTTCATCAAATATTTACTTTTATGTGGCCGTGGTACTCATAGTTTTAGCATCAGTCAATAATCTTTTTCGTTTCTACCTACGTGGTTGTACCGATAACTACTCTTGAATAGCTAAGATACTTAGAGTACACAAACTACCATACTTATTAGACAAACGAGACCAATAATTGAATACCATAGTTCTATACGCCTACTCTACGTGCCAATAGGAGAAGTACACTCAATAACAACTGTTTTGCCAAGTGTAAGACGTAAAGTGCTTTGGATTCTATTTTGGTGATAGTAGTGCCAAATTCCTAAACATTTTCTTTCTATCGTAGAAAAGGTTACAATCCTGTATACCTAATATACCGCTATTCCTATCGAACAAAAACACATACCCACGCTAAATAGGGATGTCCTAGAGAATAAAAGAAAAGGGGAAAGTCAGTAAATTATTCTCTACCGGCAACCCCAACAGCTCGGTTAGTGGAAATAATTCGATCGCTGATTGAAATTGGTAGTTTTTAACATCTTTCCCCTATAGTTTTGGGTGTTTAGACTTGATTGTGACATTGAAATCATCCGCCATTTCTTGTTATTAGTATTACGGGTATATTGAGCGAGTTCAATTGGCTGTGAGTTACATATTAAGGGCTATTTTTAGGGTTCCGTATCCGATGGGCCCAAATGGAGCCCCATTGACTTCACCCATGTATCCGTCTGACCGTCTTTGTCTGTCACACTGGTTATACACAGTCAGGTCATAAGTTCTGTCACACAATAAAAACTTTTGAATTTAGAACGCTGGCCACAAAAAAGTTTATTGAATTCGAATTTCGAATTTTTCATGAAAATAAAAATGTGTACTTTTTAGAATTTTCCTCATTTTTAAATATGGAGTGGACACTTAAAGAAGACCGTGTCGCAGTTATTGCGTTGCATCGTTGCGGTTACGCGCCAATTCAGATTTTTGACTAACTGAAAAATTTGTATATAACCAAAAGATTCGATAACGTACCATACAACGATACAATGAAGACTCTAGTGTAGATGACAGGTCAAGAAGTGGTCGCCCTCGCTCTGTTAGGACTCCAGCAGTGATAAAAGCTGTGAAGGCGCGAATTCAAAGAAATCCCATACGTAAGCAGAAACTGTTGGCCCTTCAGATGGGGTTAAGCAGGACCACGGTGAAAAGGGTGTTAAATGAAGACTTGGGGCTTAGGGCATATCGAAGAAAAACAGGACATCGTTTGGACGCTCGTTAAATGGACCTGAGACTGAAGAGATGCCGCGCTTTGTTGAAGCGGTACGCGGGAAAAAAGCATCGGGAAATTCTTTTTTCGGATGAAAAAATTTTCACCGTGGAAGAGAGCTACAACAAACAAAATGATAAGGTGTACGCACACAGCAGTGAAGAAGCGAGCAACCATATTCCGCGTGTCCAACGAGGTCATTTTCCATCCTCGCTCATGGTTTGGTTGGGAGTCTCTTATTGGGGCTTAACTGAGGTACATTTTTGTGTGAAAGGCGTAAAAACGAATGCAGTTGTGTGTCAAAATACAGTCCTCAAGAACCTTGTGGAACCTGTTTCTCATACCAAGTTTAATAACAGGCACTGGGTATTCCAACAAGATTCTGCGCCAGCTCATAGAGCGAAAAGCACACAAGACTGGCTGGCGGCGCGTGAAATCGACTTCATCCGGCACGAAGACTGGCCCTCCTCCAGTCCAGATTTGAGTCCGTTAGATTACAAGATATGGCAACACTTGGAGGAAAAGGCCTGCTCAAAGCCTCATCCTGATTTGGAGTCACTCAAGGCATCCTTGATTAAAGCAGCCGCCGATATTGACATGGACCTTGTTCGTGCTGCGATAGACGACTGGCCACGCAGGATAAAGGCCTGTATTCAAAATCGCGGGGGTCATTTTGAATAAACTTTATTACCATAAGAATCTATGTTTTATTAAGTTCATTTTGCTATATAAATGTTTACATAAATAATAAACATGTCTAAATTATTTCATATTGCACATGTGACAGAACTTATGACCTGACTATGTATAATAGCCCAACGGTTGAAGCTGTAGTCATAAGTTTTTCATAGTTTATACATCTTGTTTACCCTAAGCCAAAGCGTTGAATTGTTTTATTTTATTTAGGAAAACAGAGGAATAAAAAGTCACCAACGTCCACTTTTTTACAAAATGTTCTTCCGAAGATTTCTTTTTACTTCACATTGACCCATGAACTTAAAATTTGGTCAGAATTTTGTTCAAAAATACCAATATTCATATACTTTATTGCACAAAAACAGTTAATACAAAAAAGATAAAGGGAAAAAACATGTAAAAAGTTGAGCTTATCTCTAACAAGAGATTTTTTGCAGCAAACCTAGAATGGAGAGTATATATTGATATATAACCGATATATTGTTAATTCACTTTTTTTTATTCCCTCATTTTTAGGCTTATATTCAACATTTGATACGGAACGCTGTTTGTGCGAAGTCCGACATGCACTAGGCCGGTTTCTACCATTCAGTGTCTTACTTCTGAATAGAAATATATTGTAATTACTCGGCTTGCTGACTGAAAATTGGGCAGGAGCCAGCCTCGGCCCCTCCGTTTGGGAAACGAGTGATGCGTTTTTTTGTTTATAACTTTACAAGGTTTATAATTTGAGACTATATATAAAGTTTACCTATTGAAATCATCGCAAAAAACCGAATAAAAGAAAGAAACAAACTCCATCGAACCTAAATTGAATTTAGATAAAAATCTCCCAAGAAAACTTCAGTTCCTTCACACATCCATAATTGAAAAAAAAAAAGATTTAAAATCCATTAGGTCCATTCATTGTACGCGCCCCCCGGGCAGAATGTTCTAGAACTCATTGCGTTACTGCCACCATTAAGTTTTCCATTAAATCCCTTTGCAGGCTAAAGTAGCATTTTTCATTGTTAACTTTATTCGGGTAGGTATGTAGTTGTCGAGAGGTTAACAGGAGGGTTAGGTTAGTTTGCGCTATTATCGCCTTTAACACACCTAGAGCTGTTAAAAAGCAACTCTGATTGCCCAAAATTAGCAACACAAATCCATCCATCTTCATTTCTCCCCTTAAGGCTACTAAAAATGATTAGCCTTAAGTTATTAAGGAGGAAATGAAGATTAAGAGTATTGCGTTATTATCGTCGTCTATGTTAGATCTAACAAATTAAAAACGTCTCTTTCTTAACATAAACTGGCTGCCACATGTCTGTAAATATTTCTACTTCGGTAAGTTGTTTTGTGTGAATTGACAGAACACGAGTTGATAACAAACCTAATGCTTGATTGCTTTATATTTTCGCAGTAACCAAATCAATATTCCAGCACGTAAGTACAAAAATTACTACATCAAAGTAAACACATCAACAAAGTAACCATCTAACATGCTTCTTCCAAGATGGAAAAAGTTTAAAAAGGTGATATAAAATTCCGCTCATGCCTCAGGAAACACCCGCAGAGCGTGAATCAAACATCATTGTAGTTCGACAAGGGGCAATCCTCACCCCATACGTATCATTTACATTTATATGAAGAAGTCGCGAATTTCCGGTAGAACAGGTTTTAGTGTGCTTTGATTTCAGATTTATGGGTATTATTATTAATTACAGACTTTGATTTAGACGATTTAGGTCACCCTTTTGCCTTAAATTAAAGCTATGGGTAATAATAATAATAATAATAATAATAATAATAATAATAATAATACCTTTGGATGCTATTTATACACATTGATCTAGCCCCAAACTAGGATTCCGTGTATATTGGGACTAGACAACGATACACGTATAAGTACCTAGATAGATAGATATAGATACATATTATACTTAGATAGATAAACAACCATAACTAGGATACAAACATCCGTTCCCATCAAACAAATATTTGCCCCCACCGGGACTGGAACACGGGGCCCTTAGCTTCGTAGGCATGGTCACTGCCGACTTGGCCATTCGGGTCGTCGAAATGTCCGTATTTGGTATTGTAAAATGGGTGTTGTGAAATGTCCATATTTGAAGCGATATTCCTCTAAAAGGAGACTCTCCAAATCCAGAAAAAGAAAATTTTATGAAGACATTTCTTTCCTTCAATGTGTGTTAGAAAATATCATAATGTCGATGGGAACTATATAAAAACTAAACACATAGTTGTCACCTATAGTGACCGCTAAGGTTCGCAGGAGTGCAGGGCTGATGGGAATGGGAAAGTTTGAGATTAGCAGATGACAAAATATGGGTTTGAGGTTAGATGGGAAGGTGGAGCAAGTGGTCAAGGTACCTGGACGGCGTCTTGGGTGGGTTGGGTCTTATATAAGACACATTGAAATTTGAAGATTGGAGTACTTAGGTGGTTAGGGGGGGTCCTTAGCTATCCTCTGATACCATTTTCTGATTTAGGAAACATCATTTTAGAACTTTAATTATAAAATAAGTTTACGCGATTTTTACAACTTGGCCAATCTCGGAACGACAAATGTCAAACACAAAAGCTCTAACGTTGGATATTGGTACATGATTTTAGTACAAATTACAAGATTTTGTTGTAATGGTAGAAATTTGCGTCGGCCATTTTATATTTTATGACATAATGACTTGCTTATTTCATTCCGTTTCCTTCCGTGTTTCGTGAATGTTCTGTTGCGCTTTCGTTGCTGTTGCGTTTTATCCGTGATTCTCTCGATGACTTTGGCTTTTTTTACTTACTAACTACTTTATGGAGTTTTGATACCATGTTGTACCGGAGTCACGGAAGCAAATTGCAGTGTTTGAAAACTAAAGATAGGTTTGTTAGGTTCACACGTTATAGCAGACTCGGTAGCCGGAGCGAGGCGACTCTCTACTCCTGGCTCCCCTCTAGAAGGAGCAGAAGCATCCCCGAGCATGTCACATCAGAACAAAATTGGTTGATTTAGGTCACTTGCTGTTTTAAAACTAAAGATAGGTTTGTTAGGTTCACACGTTACAGCAGACCCGGGAGCCGGAGCGAAGCGGAGCGGAGCGAGGCGACCCCCTACTCTTGGCAACCCCCCCTCCCACCCCTCTCCTCCTCCAACTCCCTCGAAATCCAAAAAATGTATGCATTTTCTTCAATCTTTGGACCTCCATAACATAAAAACTAATGGTTTCCTAAAAGGGGGAGTAGGTAGGGGGAACTCCCCTCCCCCTCCCCCTCCACCCCTTCTCCCCCCTCCTCCAAATTCAATGTGTCTTATACAAGTACTTACCCTCTTGGGGTGTGTCAGCCTTCCTCGGTCTGCGACTGCAGGTTCAGCACCAGGGCCTGGATCCTCCAGGTCAGCAGAATGTAACGCGCGGTATAGGGTTTCAACGTTGTACGTGCACGCACACTATTCACCAGCGATGGATACACAGTTTATGCAGACAAGCATGAGAATCCGATGCGAAATGTGCCGACTGATATTTAATTATGAGCAGATAAATGCGCAGCGTTGCGAGCCGAGATTTCGTGTTAAAACTTTAACCTTCAAAGATGGCCTCGATCCACTCGCGAGATCTAAACTCTCTGGTTTTCTCTGACTTCACGCACTGCGTTTCGTTTGTGCGTGAACACCTATAACGTTATCTCTTGGGATCTAAAATATTACTATGGTTCTTGCATGAAAAAATAGCTATAGTAAATATCTTAAAGAACTTAGTGTCTGAAAAACGAATATTGAAATGGTTCTTGCATAAAAGTAGGTATTGAAAATATCTTAAAAACGTAGTGTTTTTAATTACAGAAATAATCAGAGGTTTTTGAAATATAGATTTTAAAAAAAGTCGCCCTGTTTCGCCGCAGCGACTGACATGTTACAGTGTGAGCAGTTATGATCTTTATTTTAATATGGTTGAGGTGAGTTAAGTATGGCGACCTCTGTGGCGCAGCGGTTGTGGCTCTGCCTACCATGCGAGAGGTCCCGGGTTCGATGCCCGGCTGGGGATAAAGAAAAAAAACAGGTCTTGGTTGTTTGAATGTGTGTGACGTCGCTGTTTCTGGTACCCACGAAACAGGGTATCCTTGAGGCCAGAAGCAATGTATGTGCCTGTATGTAAATGTAAATTTTTATGTTTATCTCCTGCTAATTGTTTGGCCCTATTCGAATTAAGTAGTTGAGACTGGTATATAGGATAAATCTGTAATAGGCTGAATAATTCTGCTCCTTGGCTTAAATAGTAGTTTATGTGACTGCTACATAATGGAGGGCATTAATACTCGAGAGTGGGTTTATGAAACGAGCCGAAGGCGAGTTTCATAATAATTTTAAACTAAACATTTACATACAGGCACATACATTGCTTCTGGCCCCACACTAGGATACCCTGTGTCGTGGGAACCAGAAACAGCAGTGTCACACACATATAAACATCCAAGACCTGTTTTTTTTTTTTACACCCAGCCGGGGATCGAACCCGGGACCTCTCGCATTGCGCCGCAGAGGTCGTCATCAATTATGTACAGTTACATACACTAGTTTATCTACACACATATCATAAGCTCTCTTTGATGTGTTCAGGAACCGCATGTTTGACCGGCATTGTGGTTCTGCAATTGTTTAGCTTGTTCTGTAGTACCAACTTCACGCAGGCGGGCGTCGGCTTTCGAAATTTGAATGTCAGTACCAACTTCACAAACTTTCAGACAAACTAGGGGCGGCACGCAGGCGGGCGTCGGTGTTGGAAATTTGAATATCATAATATGCAGAAAAACTACACATTATGGTCATAATGTGTGATTTTTCAGATAAGAAATGAGTTTTTACCAAGTAGTTTAACATTATGCTGATCGTAACGTGCGGTTTATGTACGCAGTAAAGAGGGTTTATGATACGTGTGTAGATAAAAATATTAAACTTCAATCAACCAAGTTCGATGACGACAGCAGGCTGTGATTGCCTGAGTTATATATCTATATCAATATAGTTAATTGCATTGCATACATACATATGCTCACGCCTATTTCCCGGAAGAGGGTTAGGCAGAGAACAAAGACCTCCACCTGCTACTATCCTGGCATCTCTCGCTTCCTCAACATTCATAAGTCTCTTCATGCAAGCTCGTCGGTTACGGGTACTTCGAATTTGCCCTTTCACTAACAAATCGCCGATTTGGTATTTATAAAACCTTCTTGGGCGTCAGTAAATACAAAAAAAAGAGAAAACATGTACAAAGGCAAGCTTATCTCTAACAAGAGATTTCTTCATTTAGACTCTTTAATTTTAAAATATTTAATCATGTACCAATCTCATGTGTTGTCTCTCGCTTGCATATTATATGAAGCGTTATTTTTTCATCAACACAAAGCCTCAAGGGACAAAGGGCTTCAGCGGAGGTCATTTTCATTCATTCGCTCAAAGACCATCCACTGTTACAGTTGTCATTCGAACCGCACATCCCTGTCATTCGGCCTCTCGTTGTTACAAAAAAACAAAGTTATTATTTTATATCCACAACCCGTGACATGAAGATATAGAGACGGTTTCTCATTGTCGTTTATATTGTTGTTGGTCGGGATATAATGAGTTACGGAAAATGAGTTGTACTCGCAATCAGAATCGGGGACTATTGTTGGGTAATCGTTGGGTAATTAGTGTTTATGTGTGTTTTACGCTTATGGGCTTGGCATTAAACATCTATACTCCTATAATACTATATGTACAGTAATTAAGTATTCAACTCCAGATTTTTCTATACGCGATGGAACAATATTTCCAAACGTAGACTTTTCATTGAACTGTTAAATTAGGACCTTTCTATTTTCTGAACTTACGTAATTTTAAAACCTGCTATATTATTAAGCCCTATTTCGTTAAATTAACACCATAAATGTGATTTAATACTCAGTTACGTACTTATTATTGAGGTTAACTGCTTTGTAACAAACAACCCCTAAAAATAGGCCATCTCATACGATCTCAAAATTTGATGTAGTCCCAGAAATCATCGACTCGCAATCTTTACAATCCTCCCCCGCAACAAACTATGTAATTCTACAATAAATATTATACACATAAAGGCAAGGAAATTATATGCTCCAAGCAACAATGGCCGCCTATTTGCATACATTAACCTCTTATTTCGGAAACTAACCGAAAATTACCCGCCACATATTCATAGGAAAAATTAGTAGTATAGTACAGCTTAGAGGGGTGAGTGAGTGAGTACACACGCGAGCAAGGAAATGTGTGCACTTTGTTGTTAAAATTTAACGAGGTTTCAGTTGATCGCGTAGTGATTGATCGATGGTGCGGTTTAGATTCTCGTGGAACAGAACTAGTAAGCTTGTAAAGGTGTGAGAATCGCGAACTTCATACTGTGATAGTGCATCATGAGGGCGATTAGGCCTTGTTTGTGGTTAGTCATATACAGTCTGTCAAGTGCGAGATGAACTCCCAAACGTCTCCTGTATGGGCACCGCCTTCATTATTTTTTCCTGTAGCGGAAACAAAAATACTTTTTATTTTAAAATACCATCAGTGGGCATCCATTCAGTGGTTAGTTTGACCCATTGTTGGGGGTGCATGCGGCACACGTGCCCGGCGCAGTCCAGTGATGGAGCACAGTGTCGTGTTTCTAACATGGTCGGTCAGCCTGACACCGGTTATACTTCGCTCCATCGCTCTTTGGCAAACCTTGAGTTTGGACTTCTGGATCTCCGTCAGCGACCAAGTTTGAGCACGGTGCCGGTCGACTATGTTAGTCATATTTTCACGTAATGTTAAGATAAGTTGACGACCGTCACAGATAAGGTATATTTATATTCATCACGCACTATGTCTTATGTACGTCATTAATAACATGTACCAACCTAGTATATAAGCTAGGATTTCCTATAATAAAATTGGTCTAGTACAGTTTGGTATTTGCGCGCATCTCAAGCCTTTTACTTTACTCCCGAAGATGTCGCTCTCCTTATAATTGCCTCTGGCAAAAGCACCGTAGGTTAGGATGGGCAGGAAGCACATGCCGACGAGTTTTCGCTTCAGTGACAATGGAAGGTTTCCCTTCATCAGGTCTTTCATGGACCAGTAGCTCTTCCAGGCGTTCGATATGCGTCTATCGATTTCCTTATCCTGCCTGTGTTCAAAGGATACTAACTGGCCCAAGTAGATGTATTCGTCGACATACTGTACTTCCTGCCCATCAACCTCGACCCTCAATTTCGTGCTATTGGTCATGACCTGCGTTTTTGTCCGATTCATCATTAGTCCAACCTCAAGGCTTGTGGTGCTAAGGTCAATTTTTGCATTAAAAAAAAACATATTTTGTTAATATTTTCACTATCTACCTATTACGGTTCATGAGATATAGCCCGCTGACGGACTGACGGACAGCGGAGGCTTAGTAATAGTGACCCGTTTGTCACCCTTCTGTTACGGAACCCTGAAGAAGGTAGGCTGGACAGTGTATGACTGACGGAAAAAAAGCACTCCCAGGGCGAAGCGGCATAACTAAACCAATTAAAACTAGTTTTGAAATAGAACAAATGGGCAAGAGCTGTCAGATTTCTAGCAGTCATTTTAGTTCATTGGCTTTAACGCCTTCAGAATCAACCATTCCTTGCGTGTCCAAGAGTTTCATTCATCTGAGCGAGTAGTATCCGACCAAATTGTGATGTTTCAATTACACTTCACACTGGCAAAACTAATCTCAATTGAGTAATTAGCACGTCATTTAACAAAAAGAAGAAGGTTAATTACATTTTGAAATTGCCATTTGAGCAATTTAAAAACGGAAAATATTAAAATGTACATCAATAATACTGATTTGCACAGCAAATATACTGATTTTCACAGCAAATATAAGGGCAAAATACTGCGGAAGGTTAGGTGAAAGATAATGGCGGTGAGCGAAGCGAAGCTCCCTTTATCCTTCGTATTAGGTTGAACATGTAAGAACAACAAAGATACTTAAAACATAAAGAAGTATTTTTGCTGTGAAAATCAGTGTTTTTGATGTGCGATTAAATTTTAGACGTTAAAACGGAATATTACAAAGTTTAAGCTTTTTTAAATGACGGGAGTGTATGGGGTTAGTCTTAATCAACACAGAACTCGCTGTTAATAATTTTGTAGTTATGTATAACAATTAATATTGTAACATTGGTACTTTTTTGTACAAACACAACCAATTTTTAAATGAGATCCAAAATTCAATCTGAGGGAGTTTCTTCGCCCCTCTACTCCCACAGTGGTCTTATGTAGAGAAGATGCAAAAAATGACATTTGCTTAGTATATGTAAATATCTACAGTAATAAAAAAATATGATTTTGGTTAAGATTTTCAGGCGCTCATGTTTTGCGATAAGTAAGTCAAATAATTCTGCTTCCTATACATAAGAATCATACCAGCCAGCCATAGATCTGAAGCATCATGCTTCACCTTTTATCCCAACTCCGACTATCTCACAAACCCGTATCCACCTTCATCCTCACACAGCCTTATTGTTCGAACCAACAATGCTAGTTTTAATATTCCACCGCCAGCACAAAGCAGACGTCACCATCATAAAGCTAATTACCGCCCTCCTCCCCCCTCCCCCCTCTGCGCGGATCTGTAAATAATGACGTCACACACGGCGCGGGGATATTATGTTATTATCCCGGAGGGTGTGCACACACCCTTATGATGAAGCTTATGGGATACGTCTGTACGCGGCCTAATCGCTTGGCATTAAATGTTGCCGCTCGATCGTAACGTATTTAATAGGTTCAATTATTTTGTTTTTTAGTTTTCACATTGGACTAAATTAATAATAATAATAATAATAATACCTTGGACTCTATTTACACACATTGATCTAGCCCCAAACTAGTATTCCCTATATCTTGGGTACTAGACAACGATACACATACTTATATAGATAAATATTATACTTAGATAGATAAACAACCATAACTAGGGTACAAACATCCGTTATCATCAAACAAATATTTGCCCCCACCGGAACTCGAACCCGGTACCCTTGGCTATAAAAATGGCTGTAAAGCATGTACTATTTCAAAATGCAAAACAAGGATGTGGTCGCCCCTGGAAGCGATGGAGTGACGAGCTGATGGACCCCGACAAGAGCTGGTGGGAAAGAGCCCAGGAGCGTGAAGAGTGGAAGAGCGGAAGAGAGGCTTTGACTCAAAAGTATCACGTTTTCTCTAAGAAAACCGTTCAGGTTAGTAAGACCACCATCCTTATGTTATGATCCAAGTAGATACATGACAAAGTACCTCAAGCCACCTCAGATAGGAATATATAATTTGAAAATAATAGTGGATTCAGGTAAAAAAAAACCCTCCTAATCGTCTTTTATACTACCTGGAACAGGTCTTAAACATAGGAGATACAGATTTCTGGCCATATTCAAATATGATCCTCTATCGATACAGTAATCATAAATCTAAAAGATTGAGGTGACCGCGAACTTGACGAGGGCTACCAGGCTCCATACATTTTTGCGCATTGTCCTTTTTTAATTGATAGCGGTCTAACAACTCAATTACGCCAGTATCAAGTCTTTTGTATACTTCACTGCTCTTTCGAGCATCTAAATTTTTTATTGTTGATGTTAGAACTACCCAGGAGGGCCGTACAGGGCTATGGTATTGCCCCCGTTCCTCTCGTCAAATCGACATTTTCTTACCTTTTTAGAAATACCTACCTACCTAATGCATCGGGTTTTCTTGTAATCTTTTTGGTAGTTTACTATTAAATAACGAATGATAAACTACGTGTTTAATGCTGCCGATAACACACTTCACATACATCAGACAAAGATGTTTAATGCGTGCATTTCAGACAAAGCTGTGTATTGTAATTCGGAGCCCATTAGGCGACATAGAATTTCAATTTGAGAAAACCGCGCGAATACCGCGAGTTCAGTGCGTGGAGCTACTATGATTACATTTGATAGCAAATTACAGTGTTGTCCAGACTTAGAGAAATAAGCTGGTAGCTTATAACAACATAGCAGCACAACCTTTCCCAGGGTAGAGATATAGTTTTGCTTACGTTTAGCCCGATATTCGATACTCCATTTGCGTGACAGGGGCTACCCTATCGCCGCAGCCATGGAGATGTGAAGGTTAGAAGATCTGTTTGAATGTTCTGGTACAATCACTGGAGAAAGGTTAATGCTACTCATGGAACAACAACTTCTATTCAAAACAAAATAAAATACGTTGACCAGAAAAAAATAGTACAGTGATAAAATAACTAACTTGGTGGTACATATAAAAAAAAATATCAACATTTTCGAAAATAGTTTAGCAGGGTAGAATGGTACGAGAGCAGATTGGAGGGTAGGATCATCCTCGGTGTAGAGACGGAGGGTAGGTTGGATGGTTGTGCCGTAGGGTAGGTTGGGTGGTGTGGCCGGCAGGTTGGATGATGTGGCCGGCCCGTTGGATGCTGTGGCTGGCAGGTTTGATGGTGTGGTCGATAGATTGGGTGGTGTGGACGGCAGGTTGGATGGTGTGGCCGGCAGGTTGGACGCTGTGGCTGGCAGGTTTGATGGTGTGGCAGACAGTTTGGGTGGTATGGACGGCAGGTTGGATGGTGTGGCCGGAAGTTTGGATGCTGTGGCTGGCAAGTTTGAAGACTTGGCCGATAGATTGGGTGGTGTGGCCGGCAGGTTGGATGGTGTGGCCGGCAGGTTGGATGATGTTGGTGGCAGTTTGGATAGTGTGGCCGATAGGTTGGATGGTGTAGCCGGTAAGTTGGATCCCGAATAAGAAAAATATACACGTGTTAAGTTTTGAGATCAAAAGCAAAATATAGTATAAATTAATGGCATATGCCAGGAAATTATTTCAAAATAAGTTTTAAAGAAATATCATAGATTACGGTCAGTTACATAAAATACACAAACTTCATAGAGATAAGTAAAGAGGAACTGTTACTTACGATCTTTTCATAAAGATTTTACAAAATAGGTAGTAGGTCCACTACTACTAACTACTAATACTACTTTCAGAATAATGTTAAATCGCCTTTGAAGTATTAGAAAAGGCAGTGCGAAGTGCATCCTAAGACTCCAATCTTCATGATGTCAACAGATTCTCTTGATTCGTTAATTTATTATTCCGTATAAATGATTAACTTGTATATAAGGCATATCTCTCATACTGTGTTGGCAGCCTTTGTTCATTAACAATTCACAAGAGCCGTAACACAAAGTGATAGGATTGATATTCGGGTGACTGAAAGGAGGCGGGACTACGCAGAGATTTATACGGTTTTATGTATAATTCTTCATATCCTCAAATAAGACAGTGTGGAGTGTGGATGAGGCAAGATTCCAAGTATATGGTGGTTTTGTGTGTTGATTTATTTAGGATAGCAAACTAGCAACTTTACTTTTTTTATTATGGATATCTCAAAGAGATATAATAAGCTCCAGCGGTTCGCCCATAACTGAGTTACTACTTAACTCTAAACTTCATACCTTCAAGACGTGTGACATTATACTAAGAAATAAGAGCCATGTTATTATCAAAGAAACAACATTTCATGGAATTGTCATTAGCGTTTTGCGGGGCTTTAAAATTTAAAGATCATTTCTGCAACTGGCTGATATGTCTAAAAAAACAAACAAATGTAGCGTCTTTCATTTTTCCATACGTAATAGTAGATCCTGTGTTAATCAAATACTCCTTGGACGGGATGCCTACCTAGTTCTATTTCGAAATGAATAAATCATCTAAACCTTTTTCCCTAACAATTGCAGTAACTTTAAAAGGAAATACGGCCTAGTTGTAAACATTTTACGGTTCACATAACAGCCCGTGAACCTCTCTAAATCGCGTCTGCACATCCCTGGCCAAGTGAGTGGCTGGAAAAGGTGAAATACGCGGGAGTTCTGCTGGCAGCTGTTAAAATATGGGCTGCGTTCCTATATTGATGATCAATATTTTATCTTCTAGAAGGGATTCATTGAATTAAACTCGTATTATAACGCGGGTACATCTGTGCATATGCCACCTCATACGGGAAAAGGCGTGATGCTATGTTGTTGTGAAAGCTCTGCATGATTCTGGTGATGGTTGGTGTATCGAACGATTGAATGTAGCTGTGGTTGGTGTATGACTTGACTTTAAGACGAGAGTACACATTGTGAAGCATTATGTTATGAAGACATCCCTTTCCTTCAATCGTAGTGTTAGAAAATATCATAATGTCAATTGGAACTAAATGGAGAAGAAAAAACTAAATAGACCTTAAACAATGTTCACCTAATCTTTGGGATCTAAAAGGAATATTGATATGGTTCTTGCTTCAAAAACTACGTATTAAAAATATCATGAATGATAATATTTGAAATTAAAGAAATAATCAGTGGTTTTAGAAAAATTGATATGATGGGCTGCTATGAACTTTTTTCTAATATGTTTCTGTCCAAAATTTCACAATCCAACACATATATATAGAGTTGCAAATTTTACCGATGCAAGAGCCTTAATAATGAAAAATAACCTTTGTAATAAAAAGTTAAGATCTCGTAATTTTAGTACAATATGAGTCATGATCATGAATGAAGTGAAATTGTTAGAATCCTCGCCCCCAAGAGTACTAGCATCAACTAAGCCGCTAAAGACCGCTGTGAAGCCGTATGAACAACCAGTGTATAGAAAATACTTATGAAATACTTTTTGCTGAAAAAAAGATTCATTTTTATTCCACACCTTAAACCGGAACACACCCTAGCGTTCCAAAATATCCTCCTCCCGCAAGAATGCCGTTGACATATCGACGTGCGTTCAGAAATTGACAGTGACATACCGCGGGCGCACGCTACTCCCATTCCGTCCGGAAATCGGATGAGCGTGAGCAGGAATTTAAAAAATTCAAATATTTTACTTTGTAGGTTCCTTACCTGAAGGGTGCCGAACGGGACCCTATTTACCAAGCTTCCGCCTGACCGTCCGTCTGTCTTTCAGCAGTGTGTCTGTTCCTAAAGGGCTGGTCTCACGATCGACAACTTTGCTTCTTACCATTGCGTTGCGTCAAAATAGTTTTTCGATTTAGGTGGGTTTTGAATAAAGTGCGCGTAAGACTTGAAAAAAAAACAATTTGATTGGTTAGGCTTTGATATGACTCTTAACACCAACTTCGTATGCCCTTTCCGTGTACCAAATAAATAAATTATTCTTAACCTTTCGTGTGTGTGATCGACCAGAATCCGGTTTTTATTATTCAAAGATTTTTGAACTTATTAATAATAACAATAACATCGTGGGCCATTTTTATGGGCCCGCATATGACTGGTAATGTTGTAAGTGAACAGAAAGCAGATGAGCCAGGAAATGACGTCACGTGCGTGGTCGATCACGAGACCAAGGCTCAAAGTAGAGAGTTGAATGTTTTCTCAGAATGTGTATTTTTATTTCCGCTCTAACATAAAACAATTCAGAGGTCCCCCATACCTAGCTGACGTGATTTTTTACGATTTTTCTCGCACGATGGTACGGGACTCTTCGTGTGCGAGTCCAAATCGGACTTGACCAGTTTTTTTAACCATACTTTGCTCTGTCACTGCCGCCGCGCCGGTGTGGAAATATTTTAGATGTGGTTTGGACCCGAAATTGATGCCAAATGGTAATATCCGCCATTTTGTATCAATTTCGGGTCCAAATATTAGGCGACAAATCAGGCCATACAGGTTAGAGTTAGGGGGAACAGCATGTACGATGTAACAGAAAGGTGTATCCACTGGTAAGAGGATATGTGACGTCACACTAAATTAAATACGGCGCCCTCTCAGGACTCATCTCCCATGGCATTTCTAGAAAAGCCATTTCGCGTTATAGGTTTTGAATTTTATTACCATGGCATAAGGTTCAAAATTGCGATGACTCGCGCGTAGGCGCGGTCAAAGTCAAAGTCAAAGTCAAAGTCAAAGACAAAGTACTTTATTACTGTAGATATTTACATATACTTAGCAAACGTCAATTTTGCCTCTTCTCTTCATTGGACCACTGTGGGAGAAGAAGGGCGTAGAAACTACCACAGATTGATTTTTAGATCTCTTAAAAATAGGTTGTGCCTAACTATTACAAATATGAAAAATTTAATTATTATGATTAATAAGCAGGAATAAATAATTACAAAATTATTAACAGCAAGGCCTGTGTTGAGCTAGATTAACCCCATACAGTCCTGTCATTTAAGTAATCTTGAACATTGTAATATCGCTTTTTTGACAAAGTCGCTTTAACACACTTTTTAAATTGCTCAAATGGCAATTTCAACATCTCCAGAGGTATCTTATTATTGTAGAGAATACACTGACCCTTGAAAGAATTGCTAACCTTCGCGAGTCTAAATCGGGGCGCACACAGTCTGTGATTATTTCTTAGGTTAACATTACAGCTATCGCTAATTTTGGAAAATGTTGTAAGGTTCTTGCGTACATACATTATATTTTCGAAAATAAATTGACTAGCTACTGTTAGTATGTCAATTTCTTTAACAGGTGTAGGTCTAAAACGGACAGAGCAATAGAAATTTTGTACTCGGGTAGTCCGTTTAGAAGTTATCAGGGATTTTCGATTGTGAAAATTGACAAACGTAAAATTGTGTAGGTATTTTTCTGATCTGTAAACATTATGTATTGTAATAGTAGTGTAATGTTTTCATTCTTCTCGTTTCATTCATAGTCATAGTCATAGTACTTTATTACTGTAGATATTTACATATACTTAGCAAACGTCATTTTTTGCCTCTTCTCTACATTGGACCACTGTGGGAGAAGTAGGGCGTAGAAACTCCCATAGATTGATTTTAGATCTCTTTTAAAAATAGGTTGTGCTTTACTAATACAAATATGAAAAAAATAATTGTTATGATTAATAAGCAGGAATAAATAATTACAAAACTATTAACAGCAAGGTCTGTGTTGAGCCAGATTAACCCCATGCAGTCCTGTCATTTAAGTAATCTTGAACATTGTAATATCCCTTTTTCGACAAAGTCGCTTTAACATGCTTTTTAAATTGCTCAAATGGCAATTTCAAAATCTCCAGAGGTATCCTATTGTAGTAGAGAATGCACTGACCCTTGAAAGAATTGCTAACCTTCGCGAGTCTAAAACGGGGCGCACATAGTCTGTGATTATTTCTTAGGTTAACATTACAGCTATCGCTAAGTTTGGAAAATGTTGTAAGGTTCTTGCGTACATACATTATATTTTCGAAAATAAATTGATTAGCTACTGTTAGTATGTCAATTTCTTTAAAAAACTCTCTTAAGGAGTCTGTTCGTTTTAAATTATAAATTGCTCGAATAGCTCTTTTCTGTAAAATAAAAATAGTTTGAATATCCGCTGCTTTCCCCCACAACAAGATACCATAGAAAGTAACTAAAATATACTAGCCTAGATGTAGCCACATCCGTGCTTTGTCTGATGTTCCTAACAGCGTAAGCCGCAGAACTTAATTTACCAGCCAATTTATCTATGTGGGGTCCCCACTGCAATTTGCTATCAATGGTTATGCCAAGAAACTTCGTATCATTTACTAATTCTAACGTGCTGTTGTCTAACACTAAACTGGTCTTAACTTGCTTGACATTTGGAATTGAGAATTTGATACACTTGGTTTTACCAGCGTTTAACAATAAATTATTAACTGTGAACCAATTCAAGGTTAAAGACAATACACCATTAACATCATCAAAATCTGCTTTTTGTCTTTCAATTTTGAAGACTATTGAAGTATCATCAGCAAATAACACTATGTCAGTTAATTTCTCCACCATGAAAGGCAGATCGTTAATATATACCAGGAACAAGAAAGGACCTAATATGGAACCTTGTGGAACGCCAATTTTTACACCCGATCCATCAGATTTAACGCCGTTAACTTCTGCCTTTTGAATTCTATTGCTTAGGTATGATCTTAGTAGATTCAACGCTTTATTTTGAACTCCGTAATGATTTAATTTAATTAATAGCGTATTATGATCAACACAATCAAACGCCTTCGACAGGTCGCAAAAAACTCCGATAGCATCCTGTGCAGCCTCCCATGCAGAATAAATATGAGATATAAGGGTAATACCTGCATCCGTAGTCGATTTACCCCTAGTGAAACCGTATTGTTTGGCATGGAGTTGTTTGGTACGGTTGAAGTGTAAGAACATTTGATTGAGTATAATCTTTTCAAATATTTTACTTAGTGTTGGAAGAACAGATATTGGTCTGAAATTTGAAGGATCACCCTTATCTCCCGATTTGAACTGAGGTATCAGTTTACTGTGTTTCACGAGGTCTGGGAAAGCCCCATCGTCAACACATTTATTGAATATATAAGCTAAATGTGGGGCTATATATACTAGAATTACTGAACCAATGACTTTGACTGATATACCCCACAGGTCTTCCGTATTTTTTAAGTTAAGTAATTTAAACGTTTTGACAATGTCCTGGGGAAATACATGACGAAATTTTAAATATACCTTACTGACGCTCGTGTTATTTTTTAATAAAGTCTCTGCTTCATATGGAGATGAATTTATACGATCTGTTGTCATTAGGGGTACATTGGTGAATAATGTTTCAAAAGCTCCAACAACATCATCACCTATCTTAAGGCAGAAATCATTGTCCCTTGGTATAACTTTCCCAGTTTCTCGGTTTATTATTTGCCAAACTGTTTTCATTCTATTATTTGAATTTTGAATTTTTCTATTAATGTGTAAAGTTTTTGCAGTTATACAAACCAATTTGAAAGTTTTGGAATATTTTTTAACATAGTCATGAAATTTTTGATCAAAGTTATAGGTTTTTTGATCATAAAGGTCATACAAGATAACTCTACTTTTACGAATTCCAAACGTTGCCCAGTCATTAAATTTCGATTTACCGTTGTAGTCACTGACTTTCTTTAATTAAAAAACTTTATTGAATTCTGTCTGAATAATGTTGAAGAAGTCTGAGTAGATTTTGTTTGGGTTCTGTTCATTAAAATCCGGTACTGGCAAATTTATATCTAAGTTTTTCGTATATGTTTCTAGTCTATGGGATGTAATAGGCCTATAAAATGATGGACCAGTCTTATCCTTAATAGCAATTGGGAATGAAACTGTTTGACCACTGTGATCAGAAGGAAAGCAGTTAATTACACTTTTACTTGTGAATGCATAGTCACAAAAAACGTTATCTAAGCAAGTTTGGCTGGTAAGTGTAAATCTAGTTGGCTCTAAAAATACATGACGTAAGTTAAACGATTTGAATAAAGTTATTAATCGTTGTTTCATTGTTGTTCCTACAAGCAAATGTACATTAAGATCGCCACAAATAATTACCTTTTTTCTGTTATTACATAGTTTAGAGAGGGCTTCCTCCATAATTTTCTCAAATATTTCGAAATTGCCATGGCCTTTTTCATCCCTCGGTGGCCTGAAGACACAAACAATAATATGGCTATCCAACTCAACACAGGATACCTCTATTTGTCTTTCAACAGTAAGTGCAAGAATATCTTTGCGTTGTTTCACCTTAATATTATTTTTCACTAAGATTAAAGAACCACCTCTATCAGCAGTCTTTCTATTGTAAAAACTGACAATTTTGTAATTATTTATATTAAAAGACATCATATTTTCCTTCAACCAGTGTTCTGTAACACAAATAATATCAATGTCAGAATGTTTTAGAAATAATTCTAATACAAGTTCTTTTCCAGGTAGCCCCTGGATGTTTTGATGGGCAATATTTAACTGGGGCTTACATTTTGACATATTTAGTGGCTCTTGTATGCTAGAGATTTCCTCTATTGTCTTATGAACTAATTCAAATTACTTGGAACAGATTCCAACGTGGCATGCAAAGTATGATTAACAGGTGAATTACCAATAGGGGTGCATGTCACGTTACTCTTAACATACAAAGGTTTAGTATAATTATTTCTACACTCGTCATTTCCTACTGGCACCCTAGTTATTTTCTCTACAATAACAGGGTCATAAATATTGTATGCCAATAATTTGGCAATCTGTCGCTTAGATGACGCAGGTACATACATTGTATCCCTAGTCAGTATAAAATTTCGAATAAACTTATTCGTATCAAAATATAATACTCGGTCCCGATGCCCACAGGTCAAGTTATACATAAGCACGTTGAGTCTAGAAATCCGGTCATTTTGTGCCTCTGTTAGAGCTTTGGAATAGGGAAAACCACACAGAATAATTTTCCTTGCCCGGAGAGATACTATAGATTCAAAGTAATTAATCAAATCGTCTTGTTGAACTCCTGTGGTGTTCCCTATTTGTAATACAATAGTTGTATAACTGTCATACTCCCTATTAAGCATGCTGTTTACTATCTGCATGTAAGATGCATCAGGATTACAAATGTTTTCTACATGCTGTCGTAAGTTATTCTGCAGCTTGATACCTAAACCTACACCTAATTTATCTGAGTACACTATTGACTTGAAGGCACCATTTTTAACTGAATTGCTGGTGGGTGTTGATCGCCAATGTCCATCTAAGGCATCACAGGTTGATGTGTTGCTATGGCCCGTGGTTCCATTTGATGCTACTGATGAACCACATGACTTGACTACATATGGCTGTGCTGGATCCCGCAGTTTAGAGGCCGGTGTCATGGGCATGCTGCATGGTGATGACACGCAAGCCTGCCCGCTGGCAGTTTCAGTTCTATTCCGCTGCTGGGGGCTCAGCTGTAAAGAGGCTGCTTTCCCCGGCAGGTCTTGTGGTGGTGGCAGGGCTGGCAGAGACAATCCTTGTTCAGAGTCTTCCATGTTTGTCTGACACAAGGACTGAAAGCTCTCAAGATTGCTTTTGCTTAGTGCAATCAACTCATTCATTGATGAGATGCATTCATCATACTGAGTTTGTACTGTTGAGTACTTGCATGTGATGTCCACTAACTCATACTGCAGATTTTCGAACCGAGTTTGTAGTTCAGCCATGGCTAGCTCATGTTCTATTTTGCTGGTAAGTAGTTCCTTCTGACACTCAGACACCTCAGCAACTAATTGAATTTTTTGTCTGTGTAATGGATCGGTAAAAGGGCATAACGTAATGTTTTTTTTAACGGAGCAGTGTGGCGTATCAAATTAAAGGGCTTAATTAGCACATTCCAAAAATATAAATGACTTGCTCTTGCTCGCTGATTTGTTCGCATTTAGTCGTTGGAAGCATATGTTTTAGTAGTGGGTTTTAATGTTTGTCTTTCTACTCGTATAAGCGATGACTACGTTGTCTACGTTTATTTCGTTACTAGAAAAGTCAACTTTTCATTAGTATAAGCCTACAGAAGTAAACGTACTACTTAGTTATACCCAGCAGACGTCAGTTTGCACGCCTATTTGCCACTACATCATTGTCTCGCAAGCCGAACCGGAACTCCTCATAAATGTTTCATAGCTGCCCAAAACAATACATGAAGCCACAACCAACACCAACTAGGGCTTAGCGAAGAAAATCCGACCTTATCTCCCACGTATAGAGACAGAAGCGGAGAAATTAAAGGGGCTCCTAGATAAGACGTGGTCTCAAGAGTACGTTTACGAAGGCAGCTACACAGTTTATGGTTAGGTCGTAGGTGCTTTTATAACTTTTTTACAGTCGTAGGAGCATTGCGTAATTGAAAAAAAATGTGCGGTCAAGTGCGGGTCATGGAGTTTTTATTATTTTCAGTATTGTAGTTAAATCTCTTAGAGAAGGGAGCTAGCTTTAAGCAGGACTTTGTACGATAAAAACCTTTATCTGATTAAGATTAATTTATATCGATTCGATCGAGCGTTTGATATCTAAAAGAGAGCTGTACCGGCCAATTTTTAGCTTTTATTAGTATGTCGTTAATAAGTTAAATAAATACAATCATGTTGTCATTATGAGGAGACTTGTTCACAAATTACTAGCTAAATACCTATAATACCTATAATAATACCTTGGACACTATTCACACACATTGATCTAGCCCAAACAAGGATTCCCTGTATCTTGGGTACTATACAACAATACACATACTTATATAGATAAATATTATACTTAGATAGATAAACAACCATGACTAGGGTACAAACATACGTTCTCAGCAAACAAATATCTGCCCCCACCGGGACTCGAACCCGGGACCCATGGCTTTGTAGCCAGGGTCACTGCCGACTCGGCTATACGGGTCGTCATAATATGGTCGTAAATGTGCATCTGCCACCTCATGGGGAGAAAGAGGTGAAGCTAAGTTTGTGTTGTTGTTCAGAATCTGAACAACAACACAAACTTAGCAGTTGGCAGTGCCTTTAACTGTGTTGACTTTGACATTCTCGTTGAACTTCTCAAATCTCTTAATCTCTCTTCCCATTCTGTCAGCTGGTTCGACTCATACCTTCGTGACCGTAAACAGCGTATCAAATCGGAGACGACTTGCACGGATTGGTGTGACCTCACCTCCGGTGCCCCCAAGGTGGCATTCTCTCTCCTCTTCTATTTTCTATATTTATTAACTCCATCTCAGATGTCCTCTCATCTTCTTATCATCTTTACGCGGATGACTTACAAATCTATCGCCACTTCTCTCCCGATAATGTAAACTCCGCTGTGGAGGCGTTAAACGCTGACTTAGAGGGTATTAGAGGATGGGCCTCGTCATTTGGGCTACTGGTTAACCCAAACAAGTCCCAGGCCATGATTATAGGTATCAGACACTCACTATGTTTGTTGAAGCAACAGTCTGTCCCTCCTGTATCTTATAACGGTACCGTAATCATGTATAGCGACACAGCGAAAAACCTGGGTGTTGTTTTCGATAACCAGTTAACCTGGTCAACGCATATCAGCGAGGTCAGCAGGCGAGTTTACGCTACCTTTCACTCTCTCAGGAGACTTCAGAACTTTCTTCCTCGTCAGACCAAAATTATTCTCGCCCAGTCTCTTTTACATCCCCTCATTGACTATGCTGATGTTTGCTGGGTAAGCGCAAATGAAGAGCAACTGAACAAACTCGAACGACTTCAAAACCTCGGGATTCGGTTCATCTTCGGACTGCGAAAATATGATCACGTTTCTCAACATCGCAGGGAGTTGAATTGGCTTCCGATTCGTCTTCGACGGGACTCTCATATCCTATGCCTGCTCTACAATATTTTGTGGAACCCTCGGTACCCTAACTTCCTGCGTGATCGCTTCGAATTTCTTTCTTCATGCAGGCCTCGGAGAACTCACATGGCTACTATGCTTAAAGCCCCACAACGCTCCACTGCAACCTACGAGCAAGGGTTTAGAATCCGCGCTATACGGCTGTGGAATGAACTTCCCTGCACCATCAGGGACAGTCCATCAATGAATATCTTTAAGAACCGACTAAATAAGCACTATATTTCACTTTCTATTTAGCTATATAATGTATTAGTATTAGTATATTTGTAAGATATTTATTGATATGCTGTATTTATGTAACTGTGTATGTAGTCTATATTTCTTAGCAATAGGGTTTTATGTATGTGTAATATGTATTATTTTAGAATATAGTCTTAATTGTACGCGCAATTCTTTCCCTTAGCTATCATCTCCATCTCCTATCCAACATGGTTTGCTGGAAGAAATCTCTTATTTAGAGATAAGCTCGCCTTTTTACGCTTCTTTTATATCATAAGCTATTTTTACAGTCATGTGAGTGCAATAAAGAATTACGAATTACGAATCACAGACCATTATTCTGTCTAGTGTGAGTTCTCAATCATGTCGCTAGCACCTTGAATATTGCTTTGTTACCTCTCTCGTAAACTCTGCATAGGTATTCAATTTGCTATTCGCTATCTCGTCTCCATCCGTCTGTGTAAGCGCCTAATAAATATTAATTCAGCGCGATGTGAAAGTCGCTTTTTGTGACCTCTGTGTCACGTGGAGTGATGGGTCACAACACAACAGGGGGGCTACCACAGCCTTTATAGCATTTCAGATCAGGCTCAAAACAAGAGCATCCACCATTGCAAGTATTTACATTAAAATACGCCATAATGACCTTTATCCGCTATGGGTGCGAGGCCGTAGGCCACCTATACTATTAAGCGAAGAATATTATTGTTACTAGGCTTAATGTTTTAAGTTCTCGAAAACGCTAATGAATTCGATGTTTGCTATATATGGTTTTTTGGGGGCAAAAAATAGATTTAACTAGATCTCTTAACTGGGCAAATGCGTAATTTTTGAGTTTCCATGCTCTTACCTTTCCCGCACAATGTGATCGGTAATTTTACTTGTGGCAGTGAAAATAGGGCACAAATTCAAATGACAAAAGGCAGGACTGCAAAATAAAGAAATAAAGTACATAATGCGAGGTGCACAACCTGCTTTTCTTTCAATAAAGTACTGCAAGGAAAGTATAGCTGAAAAATTAAAAGTAGTGAAAGAAAGTACTTGAAGTATTTCAAATTTCTCAGTAAAAATTTTCTCTTTTAACTTTTTTTTTTAAATTTAATTCTTTATGGCCAGTATTGTTTTAAGCCTAGCATACGTATCACTTCACACGCAATCTGTGTTATTCCATGCGGCCGTTAGGTTGGCCAACCAAACGCATCGTAAACCTAGGCATTTACTTTTAATACTTAACATGTGCCACCTCTTTGATTGCGCAATAAAAAAAAAGTGCAGTAAAGGATTTCCAAATATTTTTACTGCTCAAGCTCTCTCTCAACGACCCAAGTCATCATATGATGCCATTTTCCGTCATAGGTCTTGAATTTTATTACCATGGCATATATAAGGTTCAAAGTCGTGATGTCTCAAAACTTCCGTGGTCTTTGTGAGGTAAAGCAACAAAGTGCTGTTTAGTAACGGATATGTGGTGCAGTTATGATATAACTGCAGAATAGTTGGAAGAAAAAATATATATAACATAATTCCCGTGAGATTCCCGCCCTAACATCACTTGACTTGACAGTATTTTGTACGTCGGAAGGAGAACCTAGCCAAAAAGTTTCATTCAAATAAGGTCGAATACATCCACCTTTATCCTCCTTTCTTGAACGCACAGGTATTTAATTATTCAGCCTACACATGAGACATACGATAATTTTTTTCTTTTCCCTCCTACACTTCTAGATTTAAACTATGGTTTATGAGATGATATTTTTTGGTTATTTACAAAGAGTAAGAAGACTAATGTGTAGAAAAACGGAGAAAAAAGTACGTACTAGAAGCCATTGGAGACGGAGGTGATCGACAGGAAGTGGTGAGGGCTTGGCCACGTGATAAGGAGATCTGAAGAACACCTGTCGAAAATAGCCCTCAAATGGTGCCCAAAAGGGAAACGGAAGAAAGTTCGTCCCATAACAAGGTGGCGACGTTCAACGGAGAAAGAGGCCGCCATTGTGAGCTCAGATTGGGCGGAGCTAGAGCAGATGGCCCAAGATGACAGGACGAGATGATGATGATGAAGAATGCAACGAATTGTGAGATAGCATTTTTAACTGAAGAAGAAAAACTGGATGTATTTAGTGACATCTTTATAATCATTTGTCTGATTCAGACAGTGAAAGTGATTGTTTGAGGGACACATCGTAATTTATAGGTCTAGGTCTACTTTACAAAATATGAAATCGTTTCATTACCTTTTTCTACTATAAGGTAAGTAGTGTTGTGATGAATACGCAGCAATGCATATTTCCTTCCGATCCTGTGCCGATAAAAGCCGAGAAGTGTAAAGAAATAATAATAGTATTATGTAACGGTATATCAACCTATGAGAGTGATGTGCAGCTGATGATTTCTTATCGGCACGACCATCAGCACCAACCCACCTCTGAGCTGGGCTTAAAGTAAGACTTATTTTAAGACGGCTATGGTAACTTTACGGTTCAATTTAGGTTCCTAAACTGTATTGGCTTAAGACGTTGTGGTAAACCTCAGCAATTGGTAAAATTTTAAGCTGTCTTTATAAACAACAACATAGGATCACACTTTTTACCATACGGCGTGGTTTGCCACGCCTTTCGGCTCAGAATTGTTTTCTTATTGTCGATGTAAAATCCTGATAAATCTGCTTATTTTACGATCACTGTGGCTATATTGTAACGTCACTGGTTTTGGTCCGTTTTAGGCAAGATGAGGCACTATCAGTACGCAAAATGTATCAACCAATAACTTTTACAAATCTTCCTGTATATGTGTTCATTCATTCTCGTAAGGCAGAGACATCAAGGTTGAGTTGACATATATAGTTGATTTACCATCATTGGCCTTGTCATCTTTACAGATGTGTATTACAGCTGCTGTGTATTCGAAAGCCAC
Organism: Argyresthia goedartella; assembly: GCA_949825045.1. NCBI lineage: Eukaryota > Metazoa > Arthropoda > Insecta > Lepidoptera > Argyresthiidae > Argyresthia > Argyresthia goedartella. The sequence goes on along the minus strand of OX463826.1, from coordinate 29,504,348 downwards.
ATGGACAGAGCTAGCACAGCTTGAGTTGAAGGGTAAGTTTACGGCGAGTCGTCGAAATGGACTTAAGAACGAACGTCAAGTTTACTCGGACCTCAGATGCAGACAGGTACTAGTACAAATAATTTCTGTTTTACTTTATTTTAGGTCGCTGCTGATTTGATTTCGATTTTTAGGCGCCCAAATGAATTGCAATCATTAAATTGTTATCAGATTGGTGGTACGTGAAATTTACTCAAGTTACATAGATGAACTCGCTAAAGATTCGGTTTTGGATGCTATACGTGTCAAAGACAAAAACACAGTAGCAGCTGCAGACATTCCAAAGGTCATAACTTGAATGGCACCTCGACAGTCGCCCAAAACACAACAAATTCTCGAGAACATTACCAAAATTACTCTCTTACGACGTCGATTAATAACGCACAGTCTGCGAGCGCCCTTAAGCCAAATGTTCTAAGAAAAATTCCGACAATCCTCGGGAGGAAAATTCTGAAGACTCTGAGATATGCCCCAGCTATCATTATGGAAGATCGGAGTTAAAATTATGTTGGAATAATTCGCGATGTTTTAGTGTTTTAGTGAGTTATAATCGGTTTGTTGTAAGCCGGGTTAGTTGTTTATTATTTATTATAAAGATACTCCAACAGCACACACACACACATAACTTATACAGTAACATTCCACTTTCTAGAAAAAAGTGTTGCGCCAATTACAGGAATGTACACCGTTGCTCATACAATATGTTTAGATACGTTTAACAGTTGAAGTTATTCAACTTAAAATTTAGGTATAACAAGTAGCCTTAAGTTTAAAATAAATATATAATTTGTTATTTTACAACTTTGTTTTATTGTATTTTGTTTTAATTACTATAATTAGGTATGTAGTTGTAATATGTATTGTATTCTAGGAGACAATTTCTAATTCCAGACACTCAAATGTCACTGTCTCTAGCTCGGGAATGTCCAGATACGCAGCCGGCAACTCAAAGATTGACTAACAATCAAATGTCACTGTCTCTAGCTCGGAAAAGTCAAGATGCGCAGCCGGCAACTCAAAGATTGACGGACTCTCAAATGTCACTGTATCTAGCTCGGAAAAGGCCAGATGCGCAGCCGGTTACTCAAATATTGACGGACACTCAAATGTCACTGTCTCTATCTAGCGAAAGTCCAGATGTGCAGCCGGCAACTCAAATATTGACGGACACTCAAATATCACTGTCTCTAGCTTGGGAAAGTCCAGATGCGCAGCCGGCAACTCAAAGATTGACAGACACTCATTGTCACCATCTCTAGCTCGAGAAAGTCCAGATGTGTAACCGGTAACTCAAAGATTGACGGACTTTCAAATGTCACTGTCTCTAGCTTGAGAAAGTCCAGATTCGCAGCCGGCAGCTCAAAGATTGATGGACAGTCAATTTTAACTGTCTCTAGCACGGGAAGTCCAGATGTGCGGCCGGCTACTCAAATATTGACGGACACTCAAATGTCACTGTCTCTAGTTCGGGAAAGCCCAGACGTGCAACCGTCAACTTAAAGTTTGAGGCACAGTTTAAGTGTCATCTCTAGCTCGGGAACGTCCGGTTGAGCAGCCAAACCTCAATATTTGACTCACACTTGAAGTATCACTCTGTAAGAATTCCATACTTTTCACTACAGACAGTCTACTGTCACTCTAGCACGGGAAAGACCAGATGTGCGGCCGGCTACTCAAATATTGACGGACACTCAAATGTCACTGTCTCTAGTTCGGGAAAGCCCAGATGTGCAACCGTCAACTTAAAGTTTGAGGCACAGTTTAAGTGTCATCTCTAGCTCGGGAACGTCCGGTTGAGCAGCCAAAAACTCAATATTTGACTCACACTTGAAGTATCACTCTGTAAGAATTCCATACTTTTCACTACAGACAGTCTACTGTCACTCTAGCACGGGAAAGACCAGATGTGCGGCCGGCTACTCAAATATTGACGGACACTCAAATGTCACTGTCTCTAGTTCGGGAAAGCCCAGATGTGCAACCGTCAACTTAAAGTTTGAGGCACAGTTTAAGTGTCATCTCTAGCTCGGGAACGTCCGGTTGAGCAGCCAAAAACTCAATATTTGACTCACACTTGAAGTATCACTCTGTAAGAATTCCACACTTTTCACTATCAGTCAGTAGGTTCTGGAAAATCTCGAAACTAACATCTTGTGGTCGGGTGAATTGACCTTCATGCGTGCTGGTCATGTAAATGTTCACAAATAGCACTTTTGGGCTGCCGTAAACCCACGTCTCCTCGGAAAAAATGCTTTTTAAGTACGATTCACCGTAAATGTGCGGGCAGGGTTCATTAATAGCGCTGTAATCGGACCACATTTCATTGAAGGCAGATTAAATGACGGAAAATACCAGTCTGCTAGGACATGTGGTCAAACAGCTATCGAAACAAGTGCCACTGCAGTTTACATAATTTACATTTCCAACACGATGGTTTCCTGCACAACGAACTTAGGGTTTCCAGGGCAATGTATCGGCCCAATCCTATGGCCTCCACGCAGTCCATATCTCACTCAAAGACTATGTGCGCCCCGGTGTAGACTCGCGAAGGTTAGCAATTCTTTCAAGGGTCAGTGCATTCTCTACTACAATAAGATACCTCTGGAGATTTTTAAATTGCCATTTGAGCAATTTAAAAAGCATGTTAAAGCGACTTTGTCGAAAAACGGATATAACAATGTTGAAGATTATTTAGCTATAAATGACGGGACTGTATGGGGTTAATCTAGCTCAACACAGACCTTGCTTTTAATAATTTTGTGATTATTTATTCCTGCCTATTAATCATTATAATGAAATTTTTCATATTTGTATAAGTTAAGCACAACAAATTTTTAAAAGAGATCTAAATATCTATCTGTGGGTGTTTCTACGCCCTCCTTCTCCCACAGTGGTCCAATGTAGAGAAGAGGCAAAAAATTACGATTGCTAAGTATATGTAAATATCTACAGTGATAAAGTACTTTGACTTTGACTCTGACTCCACTAGATTTCAATCTTGGAGTGATATCAAGCGAATTGTTTATGAACAAGAGTCCAATACGTTAGAAGAAATCCGCCAAAGAATATTAAGTGATTTTAATTACATATATACGGGCAAATCCTTATGTTCTTAACAAAAAAAGAAAAGTTTTCCGTGTGAAATGGTACGGAACCCGTTTTATTGTAAGTTAGTTCAGTTATTATTGCGTTTAGAAGTTTGTTTTATTATAGTAGCTTATGTGACTGCTACATAATGGAGGGAGGGCATTAACACTCGAGAGTGGGTTTATGAAACGAGCCTAAGGCGAGTTTCATAATAATATCACTCGAGAGTTTTAATGCCTAATTATGTACAGTTACATACACTAGTTTATCTACACACATATCATAAGCTCTCTTTGATGTGTTCAGGAACCGCATGTTTGACCGGCATTGTGGCTCTGCAGTTGTTTAGCTTGTTCTCTAGTACCAACTTCACGCAGGCGGGCGTCGGCATTCGAAATTCGAATGTCAGTACCAACTTCACAGACAAACTAGGGCCAAACCGGCAAGCAGGCGGGCGTCGGCGTTCGAAATTTGATTGTCATAATATGTAGAAAAATTACACATTATGGTCATAATGTGTAATTTTTCAGGTAAGAAATGAGTTTTTACCAAGTAATTTAACATTATGCTGATCGTAACGTGCGGTTTTTGTACGCAGTAAAGAGGGTTTATGATACGTGTGTAGATAACATTATTTTCGTTTCACTTACCTATGAATTACATTATGTTATCCAGCCGATGAATGTTAAATGCTCTTTATATCAATCACTTACCAATTGATCATTGTCTGCTTCGAGTCGTTATCTACCACGCGATAGTAACTCGTAACTGATAAGATAACAAGTAGAGGGACAAGTTTATTGACGTAAGTAAGATCTATCAAAATTTCCCGCCGAAGCGACGACACTTTGATACTTTATGTTGGGTGCCCATGTATCCAGTGGTTATTAGTTTTAACAATATCATTGACTGTAAAAAAATAAATAGTGTATTACGAGTTCGTGACACCTCACCTATTGAATTAAATTTTGGCTGGTTTTTAATATATTTCAACGCCTCATCACAGATACAAAATCATCGGTATAGGTACTTAGTCATCGTATAGATGGGAAATACGTGTTTACACTCAAAAGAAAAGTTTCATATGCGAAATGTTTATTATTTGAAATGATGGAAAGTTCCAAAAAGAGAAAAGCAACTTTTATACGAAGAAATTAAAAATAAGGTTCGTTTGAGCATACTGAGTTTCGAGAAAGGTTGTTGCTAATCATATTAAAATTAAATGCCATAAAAATGTAGTATTTAAAAGTTTTTCGATTTGAATAATATTAAATTTTCTCACTGCCCAGAAAATTTATATCGTCATAAACAATTTTCCGAAACTAGCTCAGAAGTAACGAGACATAATTTATTTCCCTACTTTTCCTGCCTTTGGTGGGGACTCATTAAGTGAAATTTACTGAGACCCATGTACCAGGAACTTCATTAAAGAGGTTCGTGTAGAGTCCGAGGGTTTCGGTTCCGGCTTTCGGCCTTTCTGCGGCCTTTCCGGCTTTCGGACAAATGATGCTTCAAGCAGCCCTGCAGAATATGCTTTCTTTTGATATAATCTGAGGTACTTGATACTTGTGGGAAATGAGAATGTCCGACAAATGGAATGGCTCGTCTTGGGAAATGGAATTCAAGCCACATACAACAAGATAAAAACCATTAAAAAGGAATACTGTGACTGTGTGACTGTGACTGTAAAAACTAACTCACACTATGTCAGTTCAGGCAAGGTGTCAGATGCTTAAAAATTAGTTGGATCCGACCATCGGATGGCCTAATGTGAACAGCATTATTGAAATTGCCAATATGCAAATTGGATCCTACAAAACTTTCGGAATTTATTAAATGGTTTTTAAATGACTTAAAGGCAATTTCATAATCTCCAGAGGTAAGTACAGAGTCTTGTAACTCCTCCTAGAGCCAGTTCACACAGAACCTGCTATTACTGATGATAAATTTTATTTAGATAGATTTGATAAAAGAGATATAAAATCTATCTGCGGGAGTTTATTTGCCCTTCTTCTCCTTTAGTGGTCCAATGTAGAGATAGCGCGGTCATTCTTTGTTTTTCAGACTTGCTAAAGTACTTGAATTACTAACGTTTTGAAACATGTATCACACGATAGCTTTGGGTGTCTTAAAAACTCTTACCTTGTGCTTTATAACCTTGCTTTTTCCCGAATTTCATGATACATTTCATTCCTTAGGGAGTGTCAAAATATGTGACAATATTGCGTCTTATCTTTTGATTGCGATGATGTAAAGATTTGATATTTGGTACTGCATACATACTACTACTACTACATGAGTAATTGATATCAATTTCAACTTGATACCTTTACGTGTAGCAGAGAAAAAGGAGTCTGAGAAAGAAAAAAGAACAAAGGAAGGACGGACCGACAGATAGACCGACGAAAAACGAAGTGGTCCTACAAAGGCTTTTTTTTGTGGTACGGAACCCTTAAAATGCATTAAAAACACATCCCTTTTACGGTGATACCCCTTCAATTAACGGCCAAAACACATGTTGAACTAGACTTTAAGGTGCCTGTATGCTAAAAACGTCGAGTGTATTAAAATACCGGCCAAATGCAAGTCATACTTCTCATGTTTAGGATTCCGTAATAAATGTAGAATATAAGCCTAAAGATGAGGGAATGTTACAGAAAAATACAGAAAATAAAGAAGTTAAACATTTCATCGGTACTATATTATGTAAAAAAACTAACTTTGGTGGCTTCTCATTCCTTTGTTTTCATTTATTTTTAAACAAAAATACAATGTTTATCTGATCAATGAGTGCCAAACTACGATATCTCACTCGATGGGATAGATCAATTTTTTTTCACGGCTTCCCTGAGCTTTATTTATTTGGCTTTGGGTCGTCAAAATTTTTATACTGTAAATATTTTAAGACTGTAGGTTTAACCGTTTGGATGTAAAATCTGTGTTACAGGCGACAGAGAGACGGACGGACACGTGAGTGACAGCAATATGGCTCCGTTTGGACCCTTTGAGTACGGAACTCTTAAACTCATATATAACTTTTTCTGTTTAAAATAAAACAAGGATTACTTTTGCTTTTGACTCTTTTATCGTATCAATAATAGATTGCACAAAAAGTTAAAAATCGTTAACAGGGACAAGTTTCACGGTTAGGGAGGGTAAAGCGTCTGGTGGAGGGGTTGGGAAGAGTCGCACCACACCCAAAGATATCATGTAACACAAATACGTGTATTAAGCATATTTGTACATATTTACAATAGTTAAGAATTTCGACATTGACTTTATAGCAAGAAACGGAACTAGCTGGGCCTAGGTGCATACTAATTTAGTACGTAGCCCAACGTAGCTGCTAGCTTACGTTTTTTATGTTCGTCAATTTTGCGGCACTGTGCGGTTCCTTTAACTTATCCAATGTCGTATGGCTTTGAGAGCAGAATTGTAAAATTCTCTCGATTATGGCCGAAAGTAAAACTTTTAATCCTGCCCTAGTTCCGTGTTTTCCAAACGCCAAAACTAGGGACTGCAGTAAAAAACTTGGAATAATCATTTCGCCGGGCCGGCAACTTACGGATTTATTTTTTTTTCTTTTTTTTTCATGACTTTATAACATGAAATAACCTATTTTTGTCAGGCGATTAGCAGCTTTTCTGATTTATTCAATTCTGACCCCACTTATATTTTGCTGAATGACCTTCTAAATCAAATCTACGTAAAATGGTGGAAATTGACAATAGGTCCCATGCACCATTCGTCAATTTAAAAGCAACTGCAACTGGTTTTCTTAATAGAACTTGCGAATAAGAGGTAAGTAGTTCTAAAACACAAAGCATCGGTCATCGAAACATTGATGTGTGAAACACAGTTACCCAATAACGGGTAACAATTTCAATCAGCCACTTAGACCGAGTAACAATGGAGCCCTAACAGTCTCCGGCAGAGTTCAGTAAATTGACTGTCTACTTGATCGAGGACCCAACACGAACTAATAGCTCAGTGCTATAGCTTACCAGCTCAGATACACATCGATCGGGGGAGATCTATAGAGACCATTCTTTCGTTACTCGAAGTAAATTGGTGTCGAAGCTATATATACAGTACAGCTAGGTTTATTTCAGATTCTCATTTCCCGGATTTAGAAGGGAAGGATCCGTTTGTCTTGGACTTGAATGAATGAATGAAAATCTTGAGCGTTTTGTCTAGAAGTGATAGCGAATTGCTATTCTAAGCCTACATGGTTTGTTTTGTTTTCAGCCCATCAACTCCTTTCTTTAGTCATTAGTCTTCTTAGTGGATCATAACGTAATAGAAAGGTAACACTTACTAAGTCTGTAGTAGGTGACAATTGACATGAATTTTAAAAACGCTTGACTGCTGATATTTTGAACAATGTGCATGTCCATTATAAGAGTTGGAGAGAAGACACTCCGATCTTCTATAATGAATGAATGAAAAAGAAGTGCATGCACCTCTGGCTATCCGTAACTGAAAATAAATAAGCAAATACTCGTATTATGCATGTGTTATTTAAAAATAAGATTACAGATTATACATAGGATACAAGTGTATTTGTAGATTCCTACCGTATCTTGCTATGCTGGGTATGTCTTAATGGTAGAATACCTGCCTACGAGCACGAACGAAGATATCAATTTAACACTCCAACCGTGGAACAATCCCTGGGGACTGATTCGACTCAAGTGAACAATAGAGATTGAGAACCGTTTTGGATTAAGTGTTTGGATACGTCATTAAATGTCTAAAGGGCGATTGTTCCATCTCCAGATAAACAGCCAGATAACTTTACTTGACATTTCACACGTACAAAGTCTGTCAAATTCCTCAGATAAACAGGCAGATAAACGTTACCTGAAGATGGAAAAATCGGCCGTCAGAGTAGTCGGTTTTCTCCTCCTCATTTACCTACTTAAGATGCCACAACTAACACCTATAAAAAGCGACAAAATCATTCTGACTAATCTAATTTAGGTGAATCGAATGATTATTATTTTGGATTAATTTGAAGGTAAATTACGGAAAATTACTATTTAGATTGTGCGTAATACATGGGGTAATTATTATATGGGATAATTATAAAACGAGTAGCCCATATAATAATCATATTACGCACAATCTAAATAGTTACAAGTGGAAAATAGACCCAATTGCTTTCAAACCATCAGATAATTGTGAAATTGGTACAATTTTTCCGACAACACTGAGAAAATTAGGGACGTTTTGCGTTTAGCTGAACCTAAAAATTGCAGTTATAACCAGATAATCTTCTTTGATCGCTTGAATATTTAAATTGAACGTATAAATCGAACAACTCGCTGAATGCGACATTTTATACAATAAGAGACCCATTTGCATTCAAGTGACACTATTTGCTCATGGATATGCGGAAAGTTAATCCCATTCGAAGCATCGAAACTCGAGTTCGAATCACCAAGAAAGTGCTTTTACTGCAGTGTAAGTAGCTAGCAAACCTGATTAACATTACCTTAACAGAATTAACCTTAGATTACAACGCTGTCAGTAATTATAGGTACTAGACATAAGTACACGCACACACAAGTCTAAGTACCGATTAGATTTAAGTCAGATGAGCGACAGATATTTTATCCATATCGATAGTTTACTACGACTCCGTTAGCTGCTTTGACCAGCAAAAATCTTTTTGGTATATGGAAAATCTATGAAACTAATTAATTACACCATTTCACATATCATTTCTAAAAGTAAAAGGCAAAACTATTGGTATATACAAAATTCAAGTCCATTCTCATACTATATAAAACATTCATTCATCTTTTATTCGGTCCTCGACAATTCGATTCAATCACTCGTTTAATCGGTCATACAAAGTGTCAACCGTTAAAAGCTAGATTTGACTTACTTAATAAACTATCGTTCCACTGTGCACACGTTTTTCTCTGCATCAACAGGTTACGGACCCAGGGCACAAATTAAATAAGTTTATTTGAACCCGCTTACCACAAAGTTTTTAGTGTTTGTCGATTTAAAATACGGTGACGAACAATGGAGTCGCGTGGAAAACGAAACATCCAGCAATTTAACGGTGAACGCTACAGCACATGGAAATTCCGGATCAAGTCATTATTGGAAGAACTGCAAGTGGCTGTCGTCATTGAACAGCCAACACCGGATGATCCTGACGCAGAATGGCTCAAGAAAAACCAAACCGCTAAAGGTAGGATAGTGGAATATTTGGGTGACGCGTTTTTGAATTTTGCTAAAGACGCTCCAACGGCCAAATCCATATTGGATAACCTTGACAAAATTTATGAAAGACGAAGCCTTGCCACACAATTGGCGTTACGCAAGCAATTACTGAATCTAAAGCTGCAACCAGATGATTCCCTACTCCAACACTTTACCAAGTTCGACAACATCATTATCGAACTTATTTCCGCCGGAGCAAGAATCGACGAGATGGATAAGGTGTCTCACATCCTGTTGACACTACCTAGTTCAAACTCAAACTCAAACTCAAAAGTACTTTCAAACTCAAAAGTACTTTATTACTGTAGATATTTACATATGCTTAGCAAACGTCATTTTTTGCCTCTTCTCTACATTGGACCACTGTGGGAGAAGAAGGGCGTAAAAACTCCCACAGATTTATTTTTAGATCTCTTTTAAAAATAGGTTGTGCTTAACTAATACAATTATGATTTATTTTTATCTAATAAGCTGGAATAAATAATTACAAAATTATTAACAGCAAGGTCTGTGTTGAGCCAAATTAACCCCATACAGTCCTGTCATTTAAGTAATCTTGAACATTGTAATATCCCTTTTTCGACAAAGTCGCTTTAACATGCTTTTTAAATTGCTCAAATGGCAATTTAAAAATCTCCAGAGGTATCTTATTGTAGTAGAGAATGCACTGACCCTTGAAAGAATTGCTAACCATCGCGAGTCTAAAACGGGGCGCACATAGTCTGTGATTATTTCTTAGGTAAACATTAAAGCTATCGCTAAGTTTGGAAAATGTTGTAAGGTTCTTGCGTACATACATTATATTTTCGAAAATAAATTGACTAGCTACTGTTAGTATGTCAATTTCTTTAAAAAGCTCTCTTAAGGAGTCTGTTCGTTTTAAATTATAAATTGCTCGAATAGCTCTTTTCTGTAAAATAAAATAGTTTGAATATCCGCTGCTTTCCCCCACAACAAGACACCATAGGACATCACACTATGAAAGTAACTAAAATATACTAGCCTAGATGTAGCCACATCCGTGCTTTGTCTGATGTTCCTAACAGCGTAAGCCGCAGAACTTAATTTACCAGCCAATTTATCTATGTGGGGTCCCCACTGCAATTTGCTATCAATGGTTATTCCAAGAAACTTCGTATCATTTACTAATTCTAACGTGCTGTTGTCTAACACTAAACTGGTCTCAACTTGCCTGACATTTGGAAGTGAGAATTTGATACACTTGGTTTTACCAGCGTTTAACAATAAATTATTAACTGTGAACCAATTCAAGGTTAAAGACAATACACCATTAACATCATCAAATTCTCCTTTTTGTCTTTCAATTTTGAAGACCAGTGAAGTATCATCAGCAAACAACACTATGTCAGTTAATTTCTCCACCATGAAAGGCAGATCATTAATATATACCAGGAATAAGAAAGGGCCCAATATGGAACCTTGTGGAACGCCCATTTTAACACCCGATCCATCAGATTTTACGCCGTTAACTTCTGCCTTTTGAATTCTATTGCTTAGGTATGATCTTAGTAGATCCAACGCTTTATTTCTAACTCCGTAATGATTTAATTTAATTAATAGCGTATTATGATCAACACAATCAAACGCCTTCGACAGGTCGCAAAAAACTCCGATAGCATCCTGTGCGGCCTCCCATGCAGAATAAATATGAGATATAAGGGTAATACCTGCATCCGTAGTCGATTTACCCCTAGTGAAACCGTATTGTTTGGCATGGAGTTGTTTTGTACGGTTGAAGTGTGAGAGCATTTGATTGAGTATAATCTTTTCAAATATTTTACTTAGTGTTGGAAGAACAGATATTGGTCTGAAATTTGAAGGATCACCCTTATCTCCCGACTTGAACAGAGGTATCAGTTTACTGTGTTTCATGAGGTCTGGGAAAGCCCCATCGTCAACACATTTATTGAATATATAAGCTAAGTGTGGGGCTATAACTAGAATTACTGAACCAATGACTTTGACTGATATACCCCACAGGTCTTCCGTATTTTTTAAGTTAAGTAATTTAAACGTTTTGACAATGTCCTGGGGATATACATGATGAAATTTTAAATATACATTACTGGCGCTAGTGTTATTTTTTAATAAAGTCTCTGCTTCATATGGAGATGAATTTAGACGGTCTGTTGTGAGTAAGGGTACATTGGTGAAGAATGTTTCAAAAGCTCGAGCAAGTTCATACGACGGTGTTATAACGGCACTGGAAACTCTTGGTGAAGAACATTTGAACCTGTCATTTGTGAAAACGCGGCTGCTTGACCACGAGGTGAAACTCAAGCTGAACCTACGACTGTGCTCAAGGCCTTGCATACAAGCACGAAGAATTTTTCATATCCGAAAAAGCAAGGAAATATTCCGAATAAAAATTCTACCCTCAAGTGAAGAAAAATCATCAAGCCAGCAATTCAACATACAAAATTTCGAAAATGTTCTGCGATCACTGCGGGCGTCGAAATCATTTCAAGAAAGACTGTCGGTTCTTCAAGAAGATCCAACAAGACGGAGCCGGTGGCAGCGGCAGTGGCTACCAGCGGCGGTCGGCGCACAACGTGCGGTTCATCATAAACACAAATGTATAATGACTGGTGAGAATAATAACAACTTGTTTAGACTAAATTTCAAAGTAAGCAAACATGACATTCACTTGACCCACAATTCCACTGACGCCTACAACTTGTGGCACAGCCGACTAGGACATGTGAACAAACAAAAGTTTGAAATACTAAAGAATACAATAGATGAAAGTGACCACTCATTGATAAATGACTTAAACCCAAACGGTATTATTTGTGAACCTTGTATTCTTGGTAAACAGTCCCGTCTCCCGTTTGCAAAAACTAAAGATAAAAATAATGAACACAAGAATCAACCCCTATTTATTATACATTCGGACGTTTGCGGTCCGATAACGCCAAGCACCGTTGATGACAAAAACTACTTCGTTAGTTTTATTGACGACTATACGCATTATACCGTCACCTATTTGATGAATGCAAAATCGGATGTTCTCAAATGTTTCAAAGATTTTGTTGCTAAGAGCGAAAATCAGTTCAATACGAAAGTCACAAATCTGTATTGCGATAACGGTATTGAATATCTTTCGACTGAATTTAAAGAGTTCTGTGTTTCCAAGGGTATCACGTACCATCTAACGGTACCATATACACCACAACAAAATGGTGTGTCAGAGCGAATGAATCGCACATTAACCGAAATGGCTAGAACCATGGTTGCAAGTGCGAAATTAGAAAAGTATTTTTGGGGGGAAGCAATATTAACATCTACCTACCTAATAAATCGACTCCCTACTAAAGCTCTGACCAATAATAGAACACCATATGAAATGTGGCATGATAAAAAACCCAAAATAAGACATCTAAGAATATTTGGTGCAACGGCTTATGTCCATGACAAAACGAGAAAAACAAAATTTGACAACAAATCGTTTAAAGCAATATTAGTCGGGTACGATTACAATGGTTATAAACTATTCAATGTTCAGAATAGCCAATACTTTAAAGCCCGTGACATAATATTCGACGAGTCAAATTTTGTTCAATCAAGGCCGACAAACCAAAACACACAAATGCCCGCCGAAGTTGACATGCCTAACGGTAATAATAAGTCAGCAGGCATGAAACACAGTATTCTACCCGATGACACATCGGATGCCGAAAATTCGTCAAACAAAATAAGGCGAAGCGAAAGAATTAAGAAACTACCGTCAATAGACTATAATAAAATGTGTGATACAGATTTGTGCTACTTGTCGCTTACTACTGCTCAATCGTTACCAAGTACTTATAGTGATATTTCTAATAGGGATGACAGCGATAAATGGTTTAAGGCGTTAGAAAGCGAGATACAATCATTGCATAAAAATCAAACATGGGATCTTGTAGAAAGACCCAAAGCTATAAATATAGTTGACTGTAAATGGGTTTTTACTATTAAAAACAATGAGTTAGGAGAACCAATCCGTTATAAGGCGCGTCTAGTAGCTCGCGGGTTTACACAAAAATACCTTCAAGACTTTGATGAAACTTTCGCACCTGTGGCGCGTATTTCTTCATTTAGATTCCTGGTAGCATTTGCAATTCAGCATGACTTACAAGTAGATCACTTGGATGTAAAAACTGCATTTTTAAATGGGGTACTCGAAAATGACATTTACATGGAGGTTCCTCAGGGTATTTCTGCAGAACCAAACCAGGTTTGTAAGCTTAACAAAACGTTATACGGGTTAAAGCAATCCTCTCGGTGCTGGTTTCAACGTTTTGACCATGTCCTTAAAGAACTTGGGTTTAGAAATTCAGGAGTAGATCCATGCTTGTATATTCTAGGTAAAAACTCCATTGACAATAATGTGTATATAGTACTGTATGTTGATGATTTGATTTTATGTACAAAGCAAACTCACAATTTGAAAATGTATAAAGATTGTCTATTGAAGATGTTTGACATGACAGACTTAAATGAAATAAAATTATTCTTAGGCATTAGAGTAATAAGAACTGAAGACACAATTACATTAGATCAAACAGTTTACTTAAATAATGTTTTAAACAAATTTGCCATGAGTGACTGTAATCCGTCAAAGTCACCTTTCCCGTCAAAATTAGACCATGTGGCCCTTAACTCTGATACAAACTGCGATGCACCATGCAAGAACGTCATAGGATGTCTTATGTACGCAATGCTTTGCACACGGCCCGATATTTGCTCAGCAATTAGTATTCTGAGCAGGTATCAGAGCAAGAGTAATACTGAATTGTGGAAATGCTTGAAACATCTTTTAAGATACATTAAAGGAACTGTTAATTTAAAATGACCTATAAGAAGTGCGATTATCAGCAATTAGTTCATGGGTATGCAGATTCCGATTGGGCGGGCGACGAAAATGATCGTAAAAGCACAACAGGGTACATATTCCAAGTGTTTGATAACTGTGCAATATCGTGGAATACACGTAAACAGAGCACAGTCGCTGCCTCCTCAACGGAAGCTGAGTATATGGCTCTATTTGAAGCTGTTAGGGAAGCAATATGGTTGAGATCATTGCTAAATAGCATTGCAATTCAAATACCACAGCCTATCACAATATACGAAGATAACAATAGCTGTATAAGCATTGCCAAAAACCCCACGAACCACAAAAGGTCAAAACATATAGACATCAAGTACCATTTCACACGTGAACAAATTACTAACAAAGTAATAAAGCTAGAGTATGTTTGAACAGGAGATCAACTAGCTGACATCTTCACGAAAATGGTACCATCAGTAAAGTTCCAGCAATTAAGATCAAAATTAAACTTAATTTAATTTGTTTATGATATAATTTTATTAAAATTATACTTATTGTGTAAGCACATTTTTGTTGCATAACAAGAACATAATTTATTATTTATTTTAAAATTATAAAAGCACATAATTGATGACAATGATTGTAAATAGCTAAAACTATGCACCTATTTGCATTGTATAAGACTAGATTTTTGAGGGGGACTATTGGTATATACAAAATTCAAGTCCATTCTCATACTATATAAAACATTCATTCATCTTTTATTCGGTCCTCGACCATTCGATTCAATCACTCGTTTAATCGGTCATACAAAGTGTCAACCGTTACAAGCTAGATTTGACTTACTTAATAAACTATCGTTCCACTGTGCACACGTTTTTCTCTGCACCCATCTCCAACAAAAACACGCAATCAAATGATTGATATCACCATCGAGATAATGACCAAGATTTGCAAAAAAGGACTTGACAAATCAAGCTTTTAACGTGCTATAAGCATGATGTTCGGAAACCTTCATATGTCCATAGCTGTGGCGATGGGGTGGTACCGTATCACGCAAATTAGACTATAGCTGGCTTAATTGGAAGCAACTGTACCTCCGCCCGCCCTCCCGTTGATGGAATGGCGTGACGCTATGTTACTCCAATTTCGATCGTAAAAATAACGTTAAATTGCAAACTTTTTAAGGAATATAACCTCACTTAGCGGAGAATGAGATCGACTTAAGATTTGTTTCTAAATAGTATTATTGAAAAACAAACCTGATTATGTGCAAAAATAATTTGCCCTAGTTATGGATCCAGTCACATTTCTAAACTGCAATCGTTGTCCAAAATAAGTAAAACTCTGTTTAAAACTAAAAGCGTGCGAAGCACTTAAAATTGAAATTTTTAAATCGAAACGAAACATAAAAACATTTGATGACAAGAAACACAACGTGTGGAAATTTAGGATCCATGCGTTAGACATTATCAATGTGATTGACCAAGAAGTACCTACAGTGCCGTGCAGTGAGTTGGAGAAAAAGAACTGTATTGCTAAAAGTATAATAATTGTTTAGTATTTACGGATTCGTTTTTCGGGTTCACTAAGAAAGACTGTAATGCCAAGGTGATTCTGAAGAGTTTAGATGCATTGTACGACCGGACAAGTCTTGTGATCCAGTTAGCACTGAGAAAGAAGTTATTGTGGTGGTGTACTTAATAACTTACAAATAAGAAGTATTCGCAGCTTGAAGGTCAACTTGTCTTGTGATAATCCGATCAACTGATTTGCGAGATTATTGTATAACGTATAAATTAACGGTTCCAACAACACCCCAAAAAAGCGTCGTCTCCGAACGTGTCACTGAAAAAGCTCAAACAAATTTTAATAGTACTAAATTAGACGGGTCCGGCCCGTGACGGCTTAGTGTCAAATTACCGTCAAAGACGCCATACGAAATGTGGCACCATAAAAAACCCCAAATTAGATATTAAAAGGTTTTGGTTCTACAATTTACAAGCACAATAAAACCACGAAAAATAAATCTTATTAAAAGTTATTAAAAGGCATATATATGCCTTTTAAATGCCTTTTAATGATTTGTCCGATATATTTAGGTTATTTACCGAATGGTTACAACGTTGCGATTCCTGAAAGCAAAAAGTATGTTGTCGTGAGAGATGATGTTGTAAGATGAGAGACAGACAACTTTCAGTCAAGGCCGGCTTCAAAGTTGGAAGAGATTGGGGTTGGCCGGTAAAAGCTAATCATAGGTGGCGCCACGTGCATTTGGTTCCTTAATCCAGTCGCCACTTTCAATGATCGACTAATTTCTGGGCCTTTTTCTGTGATCATTGGTTATCCGAATTGAATAACTACACAACAAATGTAATTTTCGTGTGTATGATACAATGTCATGTAATGAAACTACTATACAACTTTATTTTGTTTTTTGGCAGTGGTTTTATATAATACACAGCACTTGACTGGTGATTGAACATACCGTGAGTGACATTGACGTTAGGGGACCCAACCGATACTAGTGCCACTTTGACAGTTGCCAACACCCCAAGTGTCAAAATCTGTGTCTCAAGACTCTGCAACGATAGCTCTGAATTGGATCCAATAAATCATATATGCCTAAATCGGATAGTACAAAACTTGTATTGATAAATCAGATGTGTCGAAATTAATTACAAATAAATCTGATGTCTTTATGAAGTTGTAAAAGAAGCCCTGTGGCTTAAGTCTTTAGCAGCTTATATTGATATTAATATTACTATATAAAGGGCACAGTCTATTGTAATTTTAAATTAAAGCCTATTGTGGTTTATGAAGAAAATAATGGATGCATTAGCATAGCTCAAATTCCTACCAATCATAAAAGCGTAAAACCCATAGACATAAACTGTTTTACCACAAAACATATTAAACAGCGTTTAACTCCAACCCAAACGTCAAATCCCATTGAACACTTTTGTTTTTAAACAAGTGTTGAACAGTAGTTTATTTTTTTGTGGCAAGGCCAAAAATATCCTTTTTCCAGGGAACAAGTCGAGAAAAATATTATTAAAGTATGTAAGATTTATACTGATAATCAAGTAGCTAATGCACTGATAAAGTTGCTACCTAAAATTTGTTTCGCAAGAATCACAACTTAAATGGGAAGAAAAGTAAATACAATGAAGTAAATACTATGTGAATAAAAAAATAATTAAATGTAATTATGAATGTAGCACATTAATGTCCCCACCGAGGGGCACGAGCTTTACCCGGATACGAGTAAGATTGAGCCATACTCCACCACGCTGGCTTAGTGTGGGTTCTTGGAGGGGTGTCGGGCTTATGGCCAACCTGGCTGTCAGAAGTTATCAAGCTGCCCTATTAGGGCCTTAGAGTGAGGTCCAAGTAGCGGTAGTAGGCGCTGAGTAGACCTGCAGCTTAACGTGCCGAAACACGGAAGCGTCCGAAACAAATGCAACATAGAACGGACACCCATCCAGTGCCCGTTTCGGCCAGGTGTTGCTACCCACACGATCGTTCCCGATGTGCGAACACCGCTAGGCCACGGACGCTTCTCACATACTCACACACATACACGCACACCTATCTGTGTGTATGTGTGTAACTCTTATAACATAACATGATAGCATAATTAAAAAAATATGTATATATAGTGATAAAAGAGTAGAATCTTAAGTTACCTAAGTTGAGCTGATTATGTTTCGCTGGGTTTCCTAATCCTAGCAACCTTGTTGGGCCTGTTGCTTTATAAGATTATGACAACAAATATAATGATCACCAAAATATTTGTTTCCTACCCAAAATGGATAAATGAACACCAAAAGTTGCAAAAAATATCAGGGAAAAATACTGCTGTAGCTCTTAGGTGAAGGGTAAAAGGGGGTGAGCAAAGCGAAGTCCCCTTTATCCTTCGTGTTAGGTTAAACATGTAAGAACAACAAAACATACTTAAAACATAAACTTAAGTACACAAAATATAAAAATAAGTTTGGCGATCATTTATCCAAACACAATTTGGTGGACATTTCGAGTTTATTGGTAGTAAAATAGGTTCGTTTTTGGTAATCGTTTAAACATAAGCCTTAGATTATTGTGATTATATAACTTGACATGTCTTGAGGATATTTTTTAAGGGGGCGTGGGCGTGGAATATTTGAATGTGAAACATTCATCTGCTCCAACAGACAACAATATCTCTGTCGATAACTGTGTTAGCGGGCGGACTTAAACCTCCACACTTAATAATAAAAGAAGTTATTCACAGTATAACTTATACAGTGTTTTGTCTTGCTTTGACAATTGACATTTACTCGACGTATGAAAACGACAAAACACTGAATAAGTTAAACAGTAAATAGCTTTTTATTAGTAAGGCCGCCAGTGTTAAATAAATAAAATCAGATAAAAGTTGTTCTCAATGCTTAAGCGTCTAACTTTCCATCGTGGTTCAGTGTACAAGGAACTGTGGGCTCAGTAACCACATCGACACAGAGCTGTCGAGTGAAGGGTGAGACGAGAGCCTGCACTGCCACTGGGCTAAGGGCTATCCACCTGCGTAGGGATGGGCTGTGGCTTGAGGGAGAGGATGTCGATAAAACTGAGGTATAGTTATTTTTTAGCATGCTATTTTTTATATTTTAATTGTATAAAGGAGACCGGATGTAAATAATAAAATATAACTTCACGCTTTTTCCCCACACGGTAGAGGTAGAGGAAAAGATTTGCATCCACCTTTAGTCCTAAGTCGTCAGTAGTTAACCATTCCTTTTTGGGTAGCAGGAGGCTGGTCCATTGACGGTTATGCTTTCCCTACGCCAATCTAGCTATATATCCAATAAAGATATGTAATCGAGTATTACAGATTCAGATAATCTAGTTTTACCTAGTATTCCTGAATGATGTAGATCACAATTAATTAACGCGAGATAATTCATTAATTTAAATGATTGATTGTTATTGCGTTATTTTTAGCAGAATTTTGAATCCTTTTTGTAGGCGTGTGTAAAATACCTGAAAAGGAAAAAACAATAAATACCTGGTTAAGAATAATGTATATATCGACAATCTTAACCCAATTACCAACACTAGTCAACATCAAAGTAATAGGCGAAGCGTTTTGTGCCGGCCGGCCGAGTCGACTCGAGGTTCACACACGTATGCTATAACCTGTATAGAAATGTTGTTATGTGCAGTAGTGTGTGTGTAGTTTCCCACTCGCCTTTCAGGATATCCTGACGATATTCATTAGACGCACCGTGCACCGTATTTTGTATCATTGGCAAGGAATTTGGAGTGGTTTTGGGGTATTTGGGGTTCGGTGGAGAGCTTCCGGCAAACGTTATTTTGTGGAAGTAAGATCGTGACTGAATTCTCCTTCAGGACTTTTAAATTACCTCTAGATATCTATGAAATACCTTAAAACGATGAGCTCTGACAATTCATCATCGTGAATACATAGATTAGACCATCTCATAACAACATAATGATATAAAAACTGTTCCAAACAAAGCAGTTCAATGCAACCACCCTTTCTTCACTCCCACAATCTGGTACAAAGTAAGATGTTCATAGCCGCTCTTGTAGCAAAATGGTTCAGTGGGCATCTTGTCAAACAAGTGACACACATCCAATTTCGTGGAGCCTTTCAACATTGTCCCCACTTAGTGCCCAATCCATCCTCCGGGCACGTGCAAAACCGAGAATTTATCGCGAGGCCATTTGCCGAAGGTCCCCGACAATCGACGACGATTCCCGATCATATTGCCGTGCGGAACCTGATAAATCATAGGAACCCCCAATAAACAAAGGCTAAGACAAATAGGCAGAGATGGACAAGGAATTGAACACTCGCCAACTACGAATGTCGGAGAAGAAGGGTCATATTTTATTGATATGGTTGTCTATTTGTTAAAGTGAAAGCAAAGAAAAGTTGTCAGCTTTTCTTCTTCCTAAGATGCCTACTCGTATATTGCATATATTTATTTCAAACAACAGAACAAATCATAAACAATAAAGAGAAAATATGTACAAAGTTTAAGCTTATCTCAAAAAAGTTAATTCTACGACTTCAGAGTCAGAGAGTCAGAGTCATTTTTTTATTGAATATAAATAAATAAATTATCTTATTCAATGTCAAAATTATACTCACTCATAACTACAAGTAAATTTTTTTTATATAAAAAAAAGACTACACCGTTTCGGAAGGTGGGCCTCGGCGTTAAGAAGAAACGGCAAGAAACTCCCCCATACCTTTTTTTTTTAAAAGTGACTTTACAACAGGTACTGGTTTCGGTCTAAGGAAATTCGCCGGCGAGTGATAGACTTGATCCATCGCCCCTCGTCGAATTTCTGTGCGCTGAGATGGTATGGACCATGCAGTTTTGTCATCTAAGTATTCTCTACGCTTACTCCTTACTAACATCAAACATTAAAGTTTGTGAAAACAGAAATAAGAAAGCTAGACGTATAGTTTTAAATAGGATTTCTGCCATTTAACATTTAGAAACAGGCACATATATTGCTTCCGGTCCCACGCTAGGATACCCTGTATCGTGGGAACCAGAAACAGCGACGTCACACACATATAAACATCCAAGACCTGGGGGGGTTTTTTTTCTGTATCCCCATACGGGGATCGAACCCAGGATCTCTCGCATGGTAGGCGCAGAGCAACAACTGCAGCGCCACAGAGGTCATCAAGCCATTAATTCCTCCAAGCAACTTTTGGCACAAGTTTTAATGTTAAATCGTAAAATGTTCGTTGTTACAATTTAATTAGTCTGTAATTCTGTCCAAAATTATATCAATTTCAGAAATGAACATCCCTAAAATTGGTTAAACATTTAAGTTTAACCACAAGCTGTTTTTGCACGTTAATACGATAGTGGAGCGGTGGTGCAATTTCGTTATGTATATATGGTCCAAGACTTCGTTTCTTCTCAAATGTATCATGGATATAATAGTAGTTTATGTAACTGCTACATAATGCCTAATTATGTACAGTTACATACACTAGTTTATCTACACAAATATTATAAGCTCTCTTTGATGTGTTCAGGAACCGCATGTTCGACCGGCATAGTGGCATTGATCATTGCTCTGCAGTTGTTTAGCTTGTTCAGAAGTTACTTCACAGACAAACTAGGGGCGGCACGCAGGTGGGCGTCGGCGTTCGAAATTTGAATGTCATAATTTGACAAATTTTGGTACATTATGGTCATAATGTATCGATATTCAGATAAGAAATGAGTTTTTACCAAGAAGTTTATCATTATGCTGGTCGTAACGTGCAGTTTTTGGACGCAGTAAAGACGGTTTATGATACGTGTGTAGATAAATAAATTAAAGTTAAAATTTTGAAAATCTAACCGAAACGATAATGACTTACCCGCTTATTGTCCCGGAACTTCAGCCATCCGCTTATCACACTGTCCACATCCCTGTCTTCAACCTCCTCGACCTCCAACCTCCTCGCCAGCAGCGGAGACCCCCCGGGGCTGTCCAGCATCTCCCGTCTCCTCATCACAGGAGTACACCTCTGGGACAGCCTCCCTTCGTTCACTGCATCCGACCTGCGACCCAAAACCGGAGTGGCATGGGCAGAAACGCCACCGAGCAAGCTCCGTCTGGGCATAAACGGGCTGCCATCGCCCCATTTCTTGCTAGGCGATGGCTTGCAGTCGGAATGGTGTAAGCAGACCGAGTCGAAGTTTGCGAGTTCAACAGAAACGCGCGTTTGGAGTCCTGAAGGATGGGTGGTAAGGATGGTCTGCTTTGCAATGCTGCAGCCATGACGGTGCATATCTGCGTCCCGTCTCTCCATTGCAGTTTTTTTTCAGTCAATTCAATTTTCGAATTCACCGCATAGCACGTTCACTACTTCGTCCATCTGAAAACAAAATGGCCTCCATTAATTCGTTTAACAGAAAGCAATGACTATTTAAACGTCCAATTAAAAAGGGAGTCGAGATGTTTATTAGTTTAAATCGAATGGAATATTCTCTATTATTTCCCTTCCAGCTGAAGGGCTGCGATGCAAATGAAATAGGCTTTGAGGGCTTTTATTCTGATAATTACGTCAAGAGTCACGCCATAGATTCTCTTCATTTTAAAAGGGGCGTGCTTTAATGTTTTAATCCTTGCAGAACATCTGAGGAATGTCAATTTGGCTCTAAATTACTGTTTTAACCACCCTTAATGAGGTATTTAATACTCGGGGTTGGGTGATCGGGCATTTATGGCATAATTGCATATTTATGCAATTTACGGTTTTGTGAACAACCTAAGAATATGAATTATTGAAAAGAACACACTCATTTCATATTGAAACGATAGAACTTTTATGGAATTGTATCTTAATCGTGCAAGGACCACGGCTACACACATTGTAGTCCCAAGACAATACAGAAACGGTAGTACGGATACGGATATGTAAACCAATACCTTTGAACAATTATGTCAGCAAGATCATCAAGTAGCAGTCCACCATGGTCCACCGACAATTTAAAATTCCTTTACAAAACCCCTACAAACAGGAACTGTACCAACTTAATTTGGCCCCGCATGTCACGTGACCGGGGACTGGGCAGGAATCCTAAAAGCTAATCTCATCAATTAACCGTGGCACGTCGCGTAGTTGACACACGGAGCGATCGGACAAATTACACAATGTCCGTTTACTGCTGCGCTGCTATTACACTGGGGCGAATATTGTGTTTGAGTGGACCAGAACTGACAATCTAGAAATGCAGTAGCTTATAAAGTTAGACCGTCGCTGACCCGCATATTCATTATACATATCACATAACAAACATCATGTCACGCTTTTTCACGAACAGCATAGTCAAACAAACAATCAATCAGCCCACGTTCACCCGCTGGGTAAAGGCCTCATCTTTACTACGCCATCTACTCCGAGAAAGTAGAGGCACATATTTGTAAGGTTTCCGCTGTAAGTTTTGATCGCTTGGAGGAATCATGGATGAGTTAATATGAGATACCATTCCACTGACTCCATGGTGAAATGGAAGGTATCCATTTGAAATTGCTTACTTACATAGGTGGGTCATCGAATCTCATTTCTGTACAAGTGACACAGGCTGGGTAGAAGAGAAAACCATTTTTAGGGTTCCTTACCCGAAGGGTGCCAAACGGGACCCTATTACTAAGCCTCCGCTGTCCGTTAGTCTGTCCGTCCATCCGTATGTCCGTCACCGGGCTCTATCGGATCAACCGTAGTAGGTAGAGAGCTGAAAATTTCACAGAATGTGCATTTCTGTAGCCGCAACAGCAACAAATAATGAAACATACCGATTTTTAAGAATTAAAAGAAGTACCCATAGAATAAATTATTGGTATGGCCATTTTCGTAGCCATTTTGTTTTATTTGTTTATCGGTGAAAAATGGACTCTCCTGATGTTATCGGAAAAGTTTTTTTATTGCAGTTAGTGAGTTTTTTGCTTAGCTATTTGTGATTATATGATTAATAATTGCTCATTCGAATTATCATAAATAATATTACGTTTTTCATCGTATCGTATTTTATTTCTGTAAATAAGTTACTCAATTTTCTCTCTCAAAGAGTTTCTTTAACCTGAGTACATAGATTACATACTACACTATTTTTCAATGTTTCGATGTACGGCCTTGAATGTAGTCCTACCTTGTATTTAATATTTTATTATTAAAAATTAAAAAGGTTTTTCACGTTTTTCCGTGTACAGTGGTATGGAACCCTTCATGTGCGGGTCCGATGTCCTACTCGCACTTGACCGGTTTTATTTCATCAAACAACGATTTGAAAGAGTTCTCTTTCAATCACATAATGATTCGTCCTCTTTGGCGTAACGATCATCGTGGCTTTGTACCCCGACTTGGGGGGTTACCACAACTTCTTATACCGATTCAGTTTAGGGACCTAAGCCCCCAAGGGAGGAGAAACTACATCCCCGCGTCTGAGATGTTGGTATTTTTCTGTATCTGGTTCCTACGCCACAACGTGTCCTATGGGGCTAGAAACAAATCTACATATTACTAGTGGCCCTGTGGGCAGTAGACCTCGCTAACAGGGGGAACTGTGAACCAATTTATAGGTAAGGATTTTAGATTCAATCAAAATCAAGTAGTAAAGTAGCCGCACCAATAACTTTGTAAACTACATTTCGCGATTTAAAATACAATTCTATTGACTTTTCACGAAAATAGCTATATAGTTATAGTCTATTTTACTCATTCTCATGGTCTGTATAGATCGTCTTTACTAATCCGTCTCCTACTTCGAGGAGTCTAATTTTGGTATGTTTTGAAAATATTTCTTGGATTTTTAGAAAACAGGCGGCCGAAAGGTAATGTAAAAAAAACTGTTAATTCAAGGAACACGTGTGCCAAGTATTGTGAGGATCGCTTGAAAACTGTGGCTCCTAGACCAGAACTGACAGACACACAGACATAGAGACAGACGAAAGCAAAACCGGCCTCCTATCTTGTCGAAATGGAGCCCTTCGCTCGCTTCGTTCGCTCAGTCAATTATGTACGTGCCTGTACCTTCTATTATGATTTACTATTTTATGTTTTTATCAGGGCACATTGCCAGTATTTATTCTATGATGACGAAGCCTTATTGACGCACGTTGGATTGATACCCAAAGGGTTTAAACACAGAGCATTACGTTCCCTATAATTACACCGTCGTTACCGATAGCGTTTAAATATGTAATTGGCTACTTACTTATACTTTTTATGGGTTGCAAAAGCTCGTTTTTGTTAGTCAGTGATACATTAGACCAGTTAGTCTAGCGGGTAATAACCCTGCCTACGAAATCGAGACGGTCCTGGCTTCGAATCCCGGTAAGGGCAAATATTTGTGTGATGAGCATGAATATTTGGTTCTTAGTCTTGGATTTACATAAGTGTTTATCTCTTTTGAGTATATATCGTCGTCTAGTACCCACAACACAAGCCTTGTTGAGCTCAGTATGGGTCTAGTTCGATTTCTTTAGTTTCGATTATTAGCCTACATCATCCCGCTGCTCGGCGAAGGCTTCTCTTCCCCTCTATTATTTATTATAAAAAAGGAGGCAGGTATTTTTTATACAACTTTAAAAAAGGGGGAGAATCCTAATTCGCCGTGATTTTTTTAATGTTTTTTTACATATGTTCAGCGTTTTCTCCAAGCCAAATGGACCGATTTGGATTTTTTTTATTGGTCCCATTGACATCATGACATAATCTGATGAAGGCATCCTGGAGAAATCGAGCGAATTCTTCAAATATTATTGGCACCTATATAACGGTTTTTGTTATTTTCAGAGTAACTAATACATTTACTCTCAGGAAGCATAATTTTGTTAAGTGGAACAAAGTCAAAGTCAAAGTACTTTATTACTGTAGATATTTACATATACTTAGCAAACGTCATTTTTTGCCTCTTCTCTACATTAGACCACTGTGGGAGAAGTAGGGCGTAGAAACACCCACAGATTGATTTTTAGATCTCTTTTAAAAATAGGTTGTGCTTAACTAATACAATTACGATTTTTTTATTTAATAAGCAGGCAATAATAAATAATTACAAAATTATTAACAGCGAGGTCTGTGTTGAACTAGATTAACCCCATACAGTCCCGTCATTTAAGTAATCTCGAACATTGTAATATCGAGCCAAAACACTAGTTATCCCACATGTTTCGATATGGACTCTTTATTACGGTTGCTAAGATTAAGAAGACCTCTGTGGCGTTGCGGTTGAGGGTCTGCCTATCATGCGTGATGTCCCGGGTTCGATCCCCGACTGGGGATAAAGAAAACAAAAACCCCAGGTCTTGGATGTTTATATGTACGTGACGTCGCTGTTTCTGGTTTTCACGACACAGGGTATCCTAGTGTGGGGCCAGAAGGAATGCATGTGCCTCTATGTAAATGTTTATGTTTATTTAATATAATATCGTCATAATGCTTCACAACAACTTAAAGCAATATACGAGTATAAGAATTAATAAATGACTTGTCCAAGATGATTTCTGATTATTACTAATATATCTCATAAAATATTGTACAACTGGAGTAATATGAGAAAGAGGATTCCTAGACACATTACTGAAACAACCAACAAGGCAAGACAATACCTATCCCATTACGGTCATAATAGTAGCGTTTACCCTGTACACTTACGTAAACTTCCATTAAATAAATAAACGATCTCCCTTAAAGTGGTAGGGTGAATGTATCAGTAATTGTCTTGTGGTTATACTTAGATTTCGTAACAAGCTTATTCCTTGCATCATAAGAACTATAGTGGTACTAAATCGTTGGAACTTGGTAGTAGTAACAAGTAGTGGGTATAATACCGGTCATTACATATGTGACTGACGGGGTCGATGATGAGACATTTTCTAAGGGTTGTTTAGGCATGAAAGGGTGAAAGATTCGATTTTTATTATTCTCTGTTGCGGGCAACAGAAAACACAAGATTATTACAAGTCCATTGCTTGGATAATTTCACAGTTATTCTTTAAAAAATGCATGTGATAACTTGATCAATTTATAGTTCAATTAGCGACGTATAAGGTATTACTACAATAGTAGTTTATGTGACTGCTACATAATCGAGGGCATTAAAACTCGAGAGTGGGGTCATGAAACGAGCCGAAGGCGAGTTTCACAATATTATCACTCGAGAGTTTTAATGCCTAATTATGTACAGTTACATACACTAGTTTATCTATACACATATCATAAGCTCTCTTTGATGTGTTCAGGAACCGTATGTTTGACCGGCATTGTGGCTCTGCAGTTGTTTAGCTTGTTCTGTAGTACCAACTTCATGCAGGCGGGCGTCGGCGTTCGAAATTTAAATGTCAGTACCAACTTCACAGACAAACTAGTGGCGGCACGCAGTCGGGCGTCGGCGTTCGAAATTTGAATGTCATAATATGTAGAAAAACTACACATTATGGTCATAATGTGTAATTTTTCAGATAAGAAATGAGTTTTTACCAAATAGTTTAACATTATGCTGATCGTAACGTGCGGTTTTTGTTCGCATTATAGAGGGTTTATGATACGTGTGTAGATAAAAAATGTTACGCTTAGATTAACTTCAAAACAAACGTCAAATCCTATATAATTTCGTCTTTAAACAAGAGTTGAACAGGAGTTTATTTTTTTGTGGTAAGTAAGACCCATGATGTTGTTTTAGTTATGCGGCGCGTCGATAATGGCGTGGAATGTGTAGATTGTAATTATTTAAGAGACATAAATTTAATTATTTAAGTAGCTACTACCTATACATACCTCCTTGAATTCCTTTACTTGCCTGAACTGGTTTGTTGCTAACATATTCTGGTAAACTTTGTTATACCTAACATTTTTTGTTAGCTTTATCCCACTGCTGGCTAAAAGCTTCACCGGTTGGAGCCCACACATCTCCAGCTAAAGCTTCATCGATCTACCCTGGCAGTGGTTTATCCAGGTGGTCCCTCCATGTCCTTCTGGGCCTTCCCCTACGCCGGTGTCCGTCTGGTCGCATTCATTGAGTGGCTGATTGTAAACATTTGTCCGGATGCAGTCGTCAGACATGTCCAGCCCAGTCCCGTTTGAGTCTGGCGGGCTGTACGCCTACCTCGACTATGCCAGTTTTAGAGCGTAGTAAATGTAACCTTGTGACCACCATACATCAAATTCAAAAAGTGTCATTCACACGCCATGTCAGAGACACTTAAGTTGTCTGCCAGCGCCGTCTGGGGCGGTCAATAGGTTTTCTAGTCTAGTTGCCGTATATCATCATCAGCTTGTTATGAAGCAGCAGTCTATCTTGCCCTCTGCAGCCCGTTGTCCTGTCCCCTAATGTCTTGATCACCACCTCCATTATCAACATGGTCTTTATTGGCCATCAATTTCTAACCCGTCGACCGCCCTGAACTTCTGATCTACGCGCGAAGTCTGATGGTGAACTTTTATTTTTTTTTCTTTTAATAGAGTTGCCACTTTTTCAATAAATAAAAGTGCAATTACACTTTGATTGTTATACAGTGATAATGCGTTCAAATAGCAAATAATCTTGATCGATTTATGATATGGGAAAAGTTCGCATCATGGTTTTGGCGTGCAAAATGGTTTTAGCACTCGAGTGCAACGGGTCTAATAAAGTAATATGTTTCCTTGTGCGGCCATTCCAGGAGATTGCTGACCGTCCATGTGCCATTTCTGCGACAACGGTGAGACCTGCACTACCATCCCGGCATACACCTGTCACTTCCTCAACACAACAGTCTCTTCACAGTCGCCCGCCGGTTACATCGATAAGCACGACGTGAAAACCTCTTTGCTGTTAAATAGTAGAATTGATCCCCATCGTGTACCCTGACCACTGTCAGGGAATCAAAACCAATCAATGGCGGTCAACAAAGCTGGTGTATATCCGCGAACGATAATTATTTTTATTCATTGGTAAAGTTAATGAGATTTAAAGTTTTCCACCAAACAGAGAGGGGCGTGAAATGCGTTTTCGCGCGATTTGACTTATTTTTTGGGGATATGTTTCCTCCACTTTGCAAATGTATTTTCTCGTTTTATGGACTATTTTAATATGTCTGGATCAATACTATGTGACATATAATTTGTGATTTACGTACAAGATTTATGATTGTCCCATCATATTGAAACAGGCCCTTAATGTAGACATATGTATAATATAAATGTAGCCCGTAAATGTCCCCACCGAGGGGCAAGGGCCTTTCCTCGGCCACGAGTAAGATTGAGCCATACTCCACCACGCTGGCTCAGTGCGGCTCGATGCAGGGTGCCGGGCTAGTGGCCAGCCCGACTATAAGCCTACCGACAGCCTACTGAAAATATATAAAAGCTACAGATTTCGTGACAGAAAGGAAGGAGTTAATCGGATTGCACCCGTACTGAAATCTGTTTCCCACACCACCACACGCGTAATTGGATATAAATAAATAGCTTTTGCAATTAAATGACACCAAGCTGAAAGCACTTAATAAACCAGGCGACAAACTGACTCGAGATAGCAGTCGATAATTGAAAAGATACGCAGACAGTTTATCTGTCTGTCGCCGATCCTGCGAGAATAGTTAGAGACAGTAGCTTAACTACTATCCGCTAATGTTAATGACGTCATAGCGTCCGTCGCTGTTCTGCCGACACGTCGAGGGCGAGAGCACGTGAAGCAGGGAGGGGAAAAGCATTCCTCTCGGGTTCCACGTTAGCTTTGGCTGGCAGTACATTTGAGTGTTCAATAAATGGTGTTAGATTTAATACGTAACATTTATATATAGGCACATATATAGCTTTTGGCCTCAAACTAGGATAACCTATATCATGGGAACCAGAAACAGAACTCAAATATAAACATCCCAGACCTGAGGTTTTTTTTCCTTCCCAGCCGGGATTCGAACCCAGGACCTTTTATGTAAATGTTATGTTATGTTTGTTTGTTAGGGGTTTTCCGCAGTACTTACAAGACAGGGGGCACATGAAAGATTTATAATTACAATTATTTCTATAAAACTTAAAATTAGGAAAAAATATATTTAAAAAAATAAGTCGACTTAAAATTAACTCAAAAGTAACAATACTTTTTTACATTTACACGATATTAACTGCCCAAACACTTTTCAAACGTAGGTACAAAACATTTTTTCTTGAGGAAGGTGCCTGCGTAATGTTACAAAATATATATAATGATATAATACCGTGGACATTATTTACACACATTAATCTAGCCCCAAACTAGGATTCCCTGAATCTCGGGTACTAGACAACGATACATATACTTACATAGATAAATATTATACTTAGATAGATAAACAACCATGACTAGGGTACAAACATCCGTTCTCATTAAACAAAAAAATTGCCCCCACCGGGACTCGAACCCAGGACCCTTGGCTTCGCAGGCAGGGTCCGCCGATTCGGCCATTCGGGTTGTCAAAAATTACAAAAAAACAATATAGGTACAGTTTCTCAAGGCCTGTCACCGAACTCAAGCAAAAATTGATTTATGCCTACGTTTGAATTGGTTTGGGTGGTTTATTTCGAGTATATGTTACCGGCAACCTGTATTATCCGGCATTCTAGGCATTATATAGAATGCCGAAAACGTGCAGCGTGCAGGTAATGTATGAAATATTATTTATTTTATACTTTGCCTAGGTATTATATATAAAACCCAATGCGCAGCCGGTAATGATTATAAAAGCGTAAAACACTGCGGTAGCTTAGGTGAAGGGTAAAAGGGGGTGAGCGAAGCCCTTTACCTAAGCAACCGCAGTGTTTTGCTCTGATATTGTGCGGAAAATCTATTTATGTTACCCATTCCCCGTGTCCAAGTAGATATTCTATGTAATCTCTAGGCATTACCTAGTTAAAGTAGTAATGGACATTACTATTAACAATATTTTATACATTTCCTGAACGCCCAGGTATTATATACATTGCCTAGGTATTATATAGAATATCTGCATTATACAGATTGCCGGTAACATATATTCATATTCATATTCATTTATTTATTGCTTATCATTAACAATGATACCCCGTGGGGGCACTACAATGTGAGTGTTCAAACTTATTATCTATTTATATTAATGTCATTTTCTATACCAAGTAGGTAACAGTTTTGGTAAGTATCTTTATTAATAATTTTATGTAACAATACTCACTCTTCCTATTAATAAGCCTTATGTTAATTTGTCGTATAAGTATTCACTTATTGAGTAATAGCATTTTTCTTGTAGTAGTTGTTTTAGCTTATTAATGAATGTTTGGTATTTTTCTTATTGTTTTATATTTTCGGGAAGGTGGTTGTATATTTTAATTGATATAGCTAGTGGACCTGTAGAGGACATTTTGAGCCGGGAAGTTGTTTCAACTAATCGTTTCATTCGGGTTGGTCTTAGTGAATAGTTCATCGGAATCTCTGCACGTTTTTTGTAAAACTCTGGATATTTCCTAACGAATTTGCAGGTTTCTAGGATGTATATACATGGAAAGCTTTAGGACCTTTAGATCTATAAAGTGTGGTTTACATATGTAACAATGCTAATTCTTACTTTTACCTGCCAAACAACACAGACATATGCACGTACAACAATAACATTTCTTTTTAGTTCGACACTTTACGTTTGGTATTGATTTGCTACCAAAAATAAATTACTGAGTTAATTTAGAGTCAAATTAATTTTTGAATGAATACTTTTGTTGTATTCGGTTTCACTCTATCCTAAACTAGTCCGTGGAATTAAATACCAGGCCATACGACTTTCAATTTGAAACGAATTTGATTACGGTATTTAATATCTCCGTAGCTCTGCCATGGTTATCACGCAAAATGAAGTCTTGAATAACTTGCCATAAGCGGAGGAAAATATGCCTCCCTCCCCCAACCTATATAGGAAAATGTTATAGTTTAATTAAGTTTTGAAATCTTCATTTTTCTGTAGCCACTGGGTCCGAAATTAAATCTGAACTGGTCATAACCGCGGTCATGCAAATCCTTTTTTATCTTCACATTAGTACGAGAACCGCACATAACTTTAACATCCTTTAGCTGTCTCATAGTTAAATCTACACGAAAACAGCGAGTAGAATAATATTTTACTGTTAGCGCACTACGCTGCAGCTCAAAGCAATCAGGATTACCCGACCGAGTGCAGATGCGTATACAGATAGAGTGAGTTACTGGGGCAATAGGACAGATTGCTTTATGTGGATCCGACCCCGCTAACTAGCAGGGTTTCATTAAATCAGCAGTTAGTTGGAAATACTGACGATAAACATTAACATAAACATTTATATATAGACACATACATAGCTCCTGGCCCCACACCGGATACCGTGTGTACTGGGAACCAGAGACAGCAACGTTACACATATAAAAATGTCCTTTTTACGGTTCCGTACCCGAAGGGTGCCAAACAGCACCCTACTAAGCCTCCACAGTCCGTCCGTCCGTCCGTCTGTCACCAGGCTGTATCTCATGAACCGTGATAGTTAGACAGTTAAAATTTTCACAGATGATGTATTTATATTGCCGCTATAACAAAAAATACTAAAAAACAGAATAAAATAAATATTTAAGAGGGCTCCCATACAAAAAATGAGTTTTTTTTGCCGTATTAAGACGCTGATTAAATAAATATGAGGTGCTGTTTTCATGTGTTTTTCAGGAAATACTGGGCAAATCGTAATTAATTTCTGGTATATGTAATTTGACTATATAATCTAGAGATTCTTAATTGGGAAACATGTTTGGATAAATTTTCTCGATAGAAAATAAATACAAAGTCAACCCTTTTTTTATGGTTTTATCCTATTACATCGCAGTAGTAAGTGAATATGACTGTGTGATAATTGCAATGTATGAACAATTGTTATTTCTAACGATTTTCAATTTGAAAGTTAATTCCCTGAAATAGTTTATTTTTTATGATTTTTTTTTACGTTTTGGCGCTTACGTTGTTTCAGATTAGTCGCCAGTGCATTATTGGCATCCCGCTTTTTCTTATTCGCGAGTAATTATTGCATCTCACTTCCACTCGACAGCGCATTTTTATTCCATCATCGCCTTAATAGATAATAGTACAGAACCTTTCGTGCGCGAGTGCGACTCGCACTTGGTCGGGTTTTTTCTCCCTAGCCGCGACCTCTTGATTCTCAAAAGACGAGAAAGATATCAGATCTTCATTCATAGATATGGCGATGGCCTAGCCCTAAAATGGAGTACCTATCGAATTACTGGTAGATCCAATCTTTGAAATCCTTACGGCAGATCATACTGATACACTTGCCTGTTTTATTACAACCAACCAACGAATACCTATGTTTCATCTAACAATAAATATCTTAATCTTTATCTTGTTCTGGCTAAACGTGGCCGCAACAGCGTCTCTACAATCCCGTATAAGTAAAACCGTGACTCTATACTAGTTGAACCGTGAGCACTCTTTTTAATTGACCATATTTCCTTATGCTCTAGACATACGGAAATATGGTCAATCAATAAGAGTGCTTTCCCCTTTCCCATATTTAGGCACCCCATAAATTACCCTGCCCAGCCTTGAACACACAAACCAGATGTTCGTCGCAAAGCAAACAGGTCAATAAAGAGCGTGTAACGAAACGTCCCGGCAAAGATTCAGTGAGCGAGAAACGCATTGCCGCCGCCCGATTACGTTCCGTTACACAAAGGTCTCAAGTATATTTGTTTGATCTTAGAATAATCAGCATTGAAGGCGCCATCCCATTTAAACACTTGCTTGGTAATTGCTCTATCTCAGACCCTATATACCTACCTAAAAAAATTTGCTACAGATAGAGTCTGTCGATTTGCGAGGGACAAAGTTAGGACAAAGTCAAAAATCGCGCACATTATTTAAGTGGCTAACATAATTGTACTGTGTACCTATGTAGGAGCATTTTGGCAACACAAAATAATGGTGGCTAAATAAACTTCTATGTAGGTATTTAATTTCTATAATAATGTTTTTCCATGGCGCAATGGTGTCTCTAGTGTGAAACCTCCGTGGTTGGGCCAATAACTGTGGCGATCGTCGGGTTAAATGGTCGGTTTGTTTTGCCGATTTTATGGGTCTTCGGACGCCGATGTCAAGATTTGTATGTTTTGTGCTCGGGTGTACTGCTCTGTATCCTACTCGTATTTGTCCAACTGGAAGGCTAGTACAATAATGAAAATATGTGAGGCCATAGAGTACCATTGATCTAAACTGGGGGCACTCGGCGGAGAATGGTAATTCTCGAAGCCATTTAGGCTTTTCGACCGAGTTATATATCTTTGTTGTGGATATAACTAGAAGTCTGAATTGACCACAAGGCCGTAATTACAGATTGATCTTTTGTAAAGTCGAGCAGTTTTGTAAAGTACGTCAGCAGACCACCTGCCAGCTGGTCCGACGAGATAGCGAGGACAGCAGGAAAGCAGTGGACCCTGGTTGCACGGGACCGGGTCGAGTGGCGTGTATATGAGGCCGATTACTGAGCAGTGGGTTCCCATACAAGCTGATGATGTTGATTATGAAAGTTACGCCCAACTAAGGAAGATAGTTAACACATCGCTTGTGACTAAAAAAAAATATTATTTTACATCGCATTGCTTCACAAAATGCCGTGTTCAATTTGTCATGAAATGGTTACGAAGGCCGGCCGGTTCACGAAGCGCACGAGTGTCGCGCGCCGAGCCTTATATCCACTTTGTTCAACTTTTGTTCAACGAATTGAACAAATTCTACTCATCAAGTCTCTTTTGTTCAACTGTATATTCAATTGAACAAATTCCACTATTAAAGTGTCCACTGTTCAACTAGTGTCCTACATTTTTTGGATTTCGTGGGAGTTGGAGGAGGAGAGGGGTTGGAGGAGGGGTTGCTAAGAATAGGGGGACGCCTCGCTCCGCTCCGCTTCGCTCCGGCTCCTGGGTCTGCTGTAACGTGTGAACCTAACAAACCTATCTTTAGTTTTTAAACAGGAAGTGAGATTTAGTTTTTAATTTGAACTCATTAAAACTCATTGCATTAAATTATGAATTTTCTTTTTCTTCACTTTTCTAGGTTTTTTTTTTAACAATCAGTTGAACAAATAATACTTTTTATGTAGGTACCTCAAGTTCAACTTTGAAATTGAAAAATTTAATGATTGGACAAAGGAAACTTGATGAGTAGAATTTGTTCAATTCGTTGGACAAACAGTTGAACAAAGTGGATATAATGCGCGCCGAGTCCCTGATTTATTTATTTTATTTATTTATTTATTTATTTATTTACATAATATATTTGTGCCATTACAGCAAAGCCAAGTCGACACAAATATACAAAATTAGAAAATACAATACAATTCAATTATTACAAATTAATTTACCATAATTATGTCAAATATAATAAGTTAAATTCAATCGTATAAATGCAGTTACCATATTATCATTATATCCATAAACATTCGAGAAAATAATTACAAGACTACACTATCATGCAATCTTCTCACAGAACCTTCCACATTCTCGCACAATATCCCTCCATGCATCACCAAACAGATCATTCAATGGTGCTGCGGCCAACAGTGCATTGAGGCTATTCCGTGCCCGGACCAGCGGAGACTGCAGGCGCGCCACCGTGCGG
This sequence comes from Argyresthia goedartella, assembly GCA_949825045.1. Lineage (NCBI taxonomy): Eukaryota > Metazoa > Arthropoda > Insecta > Lepidoptera > Argyresthiidae > Argyresthia > Argyresthia goedartella. The sequence goes on along the minus strand of OX463826.1, from coordinate 29,468,992 downwards.
TGCGAGCCGCCCGCTAGCAGCTGGTGCCTTCGAGCGCGTAGGTAGTTGTCAGGCACGTAAAGCGCGCATACGGCACTGACAAGCGCTGCGCAGTCACTGTCGCTTCGCAATAATCGACACACAGTCAGAAGCTGTTCGGTGTTACGTCTCACCTCTAGTGAGTTAAATCCAAGCATACCTAAAATAAAATCGGATGGATAAAGGTAAGGGTAGTATCCAAATTTCCTCTTATATAGGTATCTAAGAAAAGCTTTGTGTACCTTCTCGAGCATAAGGACGTATGAGCTTTCGTGCGGATTCCAAACAACCGAGCTAGATTCAAGTTTGGTTCTCACTAGGGCCGTGTATAGAAGCTGGACCACACCCAAGTTATGGAATCCCTTACTATTCCGTATCACAAACCCTAATCTTCTGAAGCATTCCTTGGCTAAAGTGCTCACATGCTCATGGAATGTAAGTTTAGGGTCGAACGTAACACCGAGGTCCTTCATCGAATACACTCGAGTCAGAGACTCAGTGCCGAGTGTATACGTCGCGCTAATAGGCCGTGGAGAGCGCGTGAAGGACATTATACAGCACTTTTCAGTATTGAATAGAAGCTTGTTGTTCACACTCCAACTATGAACCGCGTCTAAATCTTCCTGTAGTAGCCTACAATCATTCACTGACTTCACGGGAAGTACCAGTTTCAGATCGTCCGCGTACAAAAGGCAATTGGCGTGTTTCAGTTCAGATTCCAGGTCATTTATCATGATGATAAATAACAACGGACCAAGGATCGAGCCTTGGCTAACACCTGACCGTGTGTGGTACGGCTGGGACTCATAACAGCCATGTCGCACGTATTGTTGGCGGTTCTTCAGGTAGTCAGCGAAGAGAACCAACAGCCGTGGGGCAAATCCAATGGCACACAATTTCTTCATTAGGACGTCGTTATCGACTCTATCGAACGCCTTGCGGAAGTCCAGATAGGCGACGTCCACCTGACATCCCCGATCCATGCTCTCTGAGACCAACTCGACTAACGTCAGTAAGTTGGTGGTTACTGAGCGACGACTCCTGAATCCGTGTTGCGAGTCACATAAAAACGGCGCAATCTGGGGCCAGATTTTACCGTATATGATTGACTCGAACAATTTTGCCAATGAATTCAGGATGGATCTGATATTGGCCTGAGTCTTTGCCACTTCGCGCAGCTGGGTGCCACCGCATACATTTCTTTTGAATGTTGGTGCTATCGCAAGTTTCATCTTGCTGTCAGAGAGAGACTTGTCGCTTCAATGTGTACAGCGCCTTAGATCGCCGCTACACAATAGCCTATCGAAATTTAATAAGGGCGATTTGCGTATCAAATTCGATTCGCCTTCGAGTAGTGCCGTATGCGGAAAATCTTAATGCGAAAGGCCTTACTGCATTATAGATTCCGAAGTTAGTTTCATCAACAAAGTTCATCTATCCGAAGTTATCCAATATTAGAGTTAGTCACTGATATATAACAGTATCTGAGTTTATATCAATAACCTAATTTGCAGTCAGGCATTTATCAATTAGACGGGAAGTGTGTGATATATTGAGGATATAGGTTATTGTTGAGTGCCTACGATGGATGGTGGGTGCCGTTGCGTTAGACTGTAAGTCGATAGATATTAGGAGGGATTTAGATTAAGCAACAGTTAAGAGCATGCTATTAACACGAATGGACAGTGGAGATGGGCTTGACACCGACACTTAGCTAGTAGGGATGTCTATTCAACAATTACAATATAGCGTCACGCCTTTTCCCATACGGGGTAGCAATGGGCCACTGCAAAATGGCACAATTGTGCCCATATTTAGCCAGTTATTCAATAATCCATTTTGAGTGACAGGGGACTAGCCAATCACCGCAAATGCCTTCCATATATGCTTGTACCACAGGATACACAGAGTAGTGGTCAACTGGAGCGAGCGACATAGTCTTCTATCAATTCAATTCAATTCTAGATTTATTTTTGAAACATAGGTACATAACAAAGATCTTAAGAATTCATTCAAAGTATCTCTAAGTTTGACGCAATGGCATACAAATATTATATTTATTGACATGCACTAAAATCAGCCGTACAATTTGTCGATTAGTACACATATCAAGAGTAGCACCAAACAGTCAATATACAACAATGTCGTTACGAAGTCATAGGTCAGTCAGAGCTTTACATTCAATCTAGATGATTATAATTTATTGAGTAATATGCCTTAGATTCGAGCCATTTTTTAAGGTTATATTTAAACATATTTATATTATTCATCGCTCTTAATATCTCCGGTTTGTTGTATATTCGGGTGTTCATCCCGAATATGCTTTTATCATATTAAGCAGATTTACGTACGCAAGCGCAAAGCTTGCCCTGATTGCGTTGACTCTTCGTGAAAGTAAAAAGATGGAGATTACAGTTGATAAACAGTGCAGTTTCAAAAATGTATAATGAAGGAATTGTTAATATTTTAAGTTTAATAAAATGGTCCTTTGCAAGATTCTGCGCTAATAAGGTTACATATAGCTCGTATACACTTCTTATGAGCCTTAAATATTAAATCTATTTTTGTAGCATTTCCTCAAAACATTACACCATAATTACACCATGTGCAATCGAGACAGCAATTGATCATAGTTCAGTCCTGTTAATTAATGTCTACATGCCGACTGAGTCCTATAGTAAAAAAGGTGAAAGCAACTTAGTGGAATTTACAGATTGTATGGGTGAAATTAGTGCAATTATTGAAAACTGTGCCACCGAATTCGTTTACGTCCTGGGCGACTTTAATGCGCATCCAAGCGGACGCTTCGGTAAGGAGATGGTGAGTTACTGTGCGGAACAGGACTGGATGTGTGCGGACCTTCAATATCTGGGTATGGACTCTAATACTTATACTTTTTTAAGTGATGTGTATGGAAGTACGAGTTGGCTAGATCACTGCTTAGTGACAAAGGCAGCATGGCCCTCGGTTGTAAAAGTGTATGTATTGAGCAATGTATACTGGTCTGACCACTACCCATTAGTAGTGGAGTGCATTCTAGATTTGACAAAGCCAAAGAGATTTGTAAGTAAGCAAGTTAGAAATAAGGTGTTATGGAAGGACAGAAAGCCCGAACAAATCTTTAAATATAACGCGTTATGCTGTGAAAGACTAGGAGCTATAACTTGTCCCCCAGCTTTGAATGCTTGTAGCGACACTTATTGTGCAAACTCAGATCACAGGCTTTTAATAGATCAACTATACTGCGATATTACTCATACACTGATCGACGCGTCCGTGGCTACGAGTGAGTCACCAGCGGAAGCTAGGAAGAAGCGAGTAGTAGGGTGGAACAAACATGTCAGTCAGGCTCACAGGGAAGCTAGACTCAAGTTCCAAATGTGGACATTGAATGGTAAGCCCAGGGCGGGTTTTTTGTATGATGAAATGTATAGTAGCCGAAAATTATTCAAATCACGGTTAAAATGGTGCCAGCAACACCAAGAACAGATTAAAATGGATATAATTGCTTCTTATCATACAAAAAAGGATTTCCGTCAATTTTGGAAAAAGACCAAGGTGTTAAACGGTCAACCTAGATTGCCTGTGAGTGTGGAGGGTATGTCTTCACCTAAAGATATTGCAAATCTTTTTAAGGACTCGTTTGCTGTAAAATCGCCTCTAGGGCCTTCGACCACGGTGATTGATGCTCAGGTGTCAGGAACTGTGCTGGTGACAAAATTTTCTGCAGATGACGTCATCCACGTGTTAAGCCATATGCAAAGGGGAAAATCTCCAGGCCACGACGGACTGAGCATCGAGCACTTGCAACACGCTGGTCCCCATATTTACAGAGTTTTGGCCATGTTGTTCACACTATGTATGGGCCATTCATATCTTCCTCAAGATATGACAAAAACCGTAGTAGTTCCAATTGTAAAAAACAAGACAGGAGATATGTCGAGTAAGTCTAATTATAGGCCCATCTCATTGGCCACTGCTATTGTCAAAGTGCTCGACGGTCTGTTGAATTCAGTGCTCGATAAATACATAAAACTGCAGGATGCACAGTTTGGGTTTAGGCCTGGACTGTCAACTGAAAGCGCGATACTGAGCCAAAAACATACCGTCGGGTACTACGTTGACAGAAAAACGCCAGTCTACGCCGCCTTTTTAGACTTATCAAAGGCGTTTGATCTGGTAAGTTATGATGTACTATGGAACAAACTTGGGGAAGCTAATTTGCCCTTAGACGTTATAAATATCTTTAAATTTTGGTACCAAAACCAAACTAACACTGTCAAATGGGCAGACGCGATATCTGAACCATATAAGTTGGAATGCGGAGTGAGACAGGGTGGGCTTACTTCTCCTAAGCTGTTCAATATTTATGTAGATCAGCTGATCGGGGCGCTCAGCGGCGCGCATGTTGGTTGTTTTGTTGACAATATCTGCCTAAATAATATTAGTTACGCCGACGACATGGCTCTGCTGAGCCCGTCGATCAGGGGACTTAGAGTGTTGCTACATGTCTGTGAACAGTACGCGCAAACACACGGTCTCAAATATAATGAGAAAAAGAGCGAGATGTTGATTTTCAAGGCTGGTAAAAAGTGTCCATCTTATGTTCCACCAGTTTACTTAAATGGAACAGCCTTGAAAATAGTGTCGTCCTTTAAGTACCTCGGTCATATCATTACCGAGGACTTAAAGGATGACTTGGACATAGAGAGGGAGCGGAGGGCGCTGGCGACCAGGGCAAATATGATAGCACGTAGGTTCAGTAGATGTACAGCCGAGGTAAAAATAACTTTGTTTAGGGCTTATTGTACATCTCTCTATACGTGCAGCCTATGGACTAATTACACGCGAAAGTCGCTTAGCGCCCTTCGTGTCCAGTACAACAACGCTCTGAGGGTGCTGTTGCGGCTGCCGCGCTGGTGCAGTGCGTCGGATATGTTCGCGCGTGCGCGCGCCGACGGGTTTCATGCCACGCTGCGCGCGCGCTGCGCCGGTACGCTCGACAGGCTGCGCGCCAGCACCAACGGCATCCTGCGCGGAATAGCGGATCGATCTGACGGTCGATTCTTGGCGCATTGGACTCTGATCCATGTAAATAGTAATGCTAAGTACTAACATAGTTAAGTTTATAATTGTTACTAACACCCTTTTGTTTTGTTTTTGTTTTTGTTTGTTTTTTATATGGACCTAAATTGTCTGAAATAAATGATATTATTATTATTATTATTATTATTATTATTATTATTATAACGTAATGATGACTTGACAAACCCATGATATGCCATTAGCACAGCGTCCTTTTTGACCTGTTAAGACAGCATATATTGAGCATATAAAAATTGGTTTAATATATTGCTCAGTATGTCTAAGTGTGTATTTCATGACATGTTGTTGTCAATGTGAAACCCTAAGAATTTCATAGTATTACAAAGTTTCTTTACTGTTTACCCTCATAGTTAATGGTTAATGTCAGTTGTTTTTTATTCCCTTTCCTAAATTTCATAATTTTTGGTTTGCCATTATTAATTTAAAGATTATGGTTATCAAGCCAGTTAATAAAACTTATTAGAGAATTATTAATGTCAGATTTATATGTATTTAGATGATGTCTCATAAGTGTTACAGTGCTATCACCATGGGATGATTCACACATTTTGGAATGTCACTAATGTACACAAGGAACAGCAATGGGCCCAACACACTTCCTTGTGGTACTCCACATTTTATGTCACTAGTGTCACATGGATATGTCAATTCTATTCTTGATTTAGTGCAGATTTGCGTAATTCGAGTCAATAGCTTCCTATTGCTTAGAAATTATTTGATAAGGTCATATGCGTTACTCCTAACACCATATGCATATAGTTTACGTGATAGAATATCGTGGTCCACATAATCGATGTACGTAACTTTAAATGGGCACCACCTACTTGAAGAAAAAATAAAGGTGTCTTTTTTTCAATTTGATTCAGAGTTTTCAAAATAATTCATGAGATGCCATTATAAATGATATCATTAAAGATAGATCAATAGGCAAGCATTTTTGCGCATAATAACCTCCACTGTCTTTTTAAAAACATGCAATAATAAAAACCTTGCTTGCTTAGTATGTAAAAACCATTTCTCAAGTCACAGATACCTAGAACAAGTTTTGTTAGATTATTTAAACAGTACTCAATCACAGAAATATTTGAAAAAAAAATGCAATTTTTGTTCAGAATCGTCATTATTTCCGATTAACCAAAAAATTCTCGGTAAAAAAACGGTAAGACCTACACTAATTGGGCCTAAATGGTTCTAAATGCTCTGTACTATCTTTATTTTAAGGCTTTGCATCGATTTACCAAACACACTACAGAACAATCCAAAGCCCTCAGGATATCAACTACAACAGCGAGAGTATTTCCGTACCGAATAAGTTATACATCTACTTTGAACTTAAACCGCCCGGTTAATGTTAAACTAGAAAGTTAATTTGGTCTACTTCGCTATGGCTATTTAAGTTTCGCCTCGATTCCGAAGGAATCTTGCAAATTGTAAACAAAGTCTTAATGCAGCTGTGTATCTGTTTCTGTCTGTACTTTTGGCAATTTGGGATTATTAGTTATCAGGCCCCCTGATACTTAAAAATGCTTTCTAATTACATATTATGTTGCGAATACGTGATGATCCATTGCGTAGGGGAAGGCAAAGTAAGTGAACCAATTTTTTTCACAATATATGCAACTTCGATTACCTATAACATAACATAACCAAGCGTCACGCCTTTTCCCCGTACGGGGTGGCAGAGGCACAATTGTGCCCACTTTGAACCAGTTATTCAGTACTCTATTTTGCGGGACAGGGGGCTACCCCATCGCAGCAGCTATGGAGTAATGAAGTTTTCCTCACGATGTTTTCCATCACCGTTAGAACGTCCGTAAAATTTATTTAAGATAAATTAATTATCTCATTGGTACATGGTCAGGAATCGAACCTGCATCTCCTGTGTGAGAAGCAAGCGTGAACCCCATGGAACGGAACGGAGCTCGTTACCTATGTCTTCAGAGACTCTTTACGGTAAGTTTATATCATCCATCAGTTTTGTAGGTAAATGTAATTCTTTATATACGTTAATAAGGCTTTAGTGGAACATGGAATAATTCAGAAGTAAGTCTTCTGAAACCGACGCAAATTGAATGTATGTATGAAATAACTTTGAAAGATGTATTGCGGAAATGCGGTATTATTCTTATTCCCAAAGTTGTAAGGAAACTCTACTGTGAAAGTAGTTTATATGTGCTGAGAATAATTCAAGATCGTGAGATTGGTTGCGAAACTTTCCTCCAGATGGCAGTGGCTACACCTTCAAAAACTTATATTGCACTTTATAAATGCACCATCTGGTCTCAAGGAGGCGAAGGTACAGATCGAGGTTTTGGAGTCAGAAAGACCCAAGGAGTTCCTCTCCTTCATACTTCGTGTGCCGGCGGACCTCAAGACGAAGTTCCCGGCCAAAGATTACTGGCCGGAGGGCTTCGTTTACCGACGCTACAGGGAAGCGAGAAAAAAGAATAAAATCACTAGCTAGATTAGGTAATATTTTGTGTTTTTTTATGATAAATTTTATAATATATATCCAGTTGTAAGTATTTATAGAAATGGGTTTTTGTTAACCTGAAAAAAAGATTATTATTATTATTATAAAGTAAAAACAAATAACTCATAGCCTACCTCCACAAACAAGATTATTTTTCGCAAATACTTACATGCTCTTTAAAATAACTCTGAGCAAGATAAGAAAGACACTGTAAGGTTCGGATTTATAATGCCTGGATAACCGCTATGTGGCATAAATCATAATATACCATGCGTCAGTTTGGGCATATCACCGTAAGATTGTCGAAACAGTTAGTTGATAAACTAACGTTTTTTTTCTCGTAAGTTGGTCAACTATCGACAGATAGAAAACTGTAGCGTACTGCTAACTATATGACGCATTAGTTGATAAACTAACGGTTAAAACCGTTAAATAGTAAACTGGTTTAAACTTAAAATGCAAACGAAATACCAGGGCAAACACTGCGGTAGCTTAGGTGAAGACTAGAGGGGGCGAGCGCAGCGAAGCCCTTGGATAGTCTTCGTGTTAGGTTGACATATAAGAACAAAAGAAATGTAAGTTCTAAACCCTGTCGGTCTGGTTTACTATCTGTCGATAGTTGATCAACTTACGCGTTAGTTGATCAACCAGAGTCCAACAGTAATGAAACTCATGTGATATGAAAGCTCTTGGGGCAAAAGTCGTTGCATATTATGGTATCTATATTCAAATCCAATTAAAAAAAATGGTGTATAGGTATTTTTTACGTATTTTTTTTTACACGTACCTAAACTTAGTTCACGATGGATTTCAACTTCGCTGCCATAATATGAAACGAATTACACCCCGAGAACTTTCATATGATGCTTTATTAAGGTTAGACAATGATGGAAAAAGTGGACAAAAGCCCATGGTCCTTTTGTACGTAAAATCACGATTTAGTATACTTATAAAACAGCTCCCTGGCCACCACGCCGCCTCGCAGTTCCAAAGTAAACCGAGAAATATCGACTAATTTGCATATACAAGGAACTACTACACAACCGAGGCATCGAACAGAACACAAACAGAGCAGTTGCAAAGTTAAAATATATATTCCATTCAATAGTAGACGGTAATCAAAATGGACGATATTATGCAAATTTCGGAAGAACTCGGAGATTTTCGTGTCGCCCGAAAGTTTGGCCGCGACTGGTGTTCGCAGGAATACACAGCAGTTTACTATTACACTTTTTTAATAATAATAATAATACCTTAGACACTATTTACACACATAGATCTAGCCCCAAACTAGGACTCCCTGTATCTTGGGTACTAGACAACGATACACATACTTATATAGATAAATATTATACTTAGATAGATAAACAACCATGACTAGGGTACAAACATCCGTTCTCATCAAACAAATATTTGCCCCCATCGTGACTCGAACCGGGACCCTTGGCTCGTAGGCAGGGTCACTGCCGACTCGGCCATTCGGATCGTTAGTAATAGGAATATTTGAAGTAAATACGAGTTAAGGTGCCATTAAAATATTCCCTGAATGTTAGTTATCGTTCTATATGGTTGGGCCAGATTACCTTTATCTGAGTTTTAAAACCTAGGTGTTTTATATTCTATCAATATGGATGATACCTAGACGAATTTCAAAACAAAACTAGAAAGTTGTAGCTATCTTTTTTCCGCTAAAACTACCGATATTATACTGACACCCCGTCATGCAGAGCACGTTGTGGGTTCAAATCAATGCTTCTGCTCTTCCATGTGGAAAAAGTGAGATGCTGACTGGAATCTTCATGACAGTATAAATATGTTGAATACAATATATTCGTTGTTCACTGGAAGCTTCCCTGCTTCTCATATATACTGTGTATGGGAATGGCAGATAGAGACGGACCAATAAAAAAGGCGGACTAAACATCGTTCGCCTCTTCACCTGGTCATTTTCACTTCCAAAGATAGGCCTTGATTTCTTCACCCTTTATTGCACTATAAACGGACCAGTTAACTAAGACCTGTTACGCCATATGACCAATTATAACGGGAGGGGTCGCGGTGGTTAAAACACAATAGGGCTGTGTTGATGAAATGCCCGTTCACGAAAGGCCGAGACCACTGAAACTATATGATAAGTTAGAAAGGAGTTGTGTAAGCCAACGCTCATGTGGAGGACCAGCCAGATCTACTCTTGGTCACTTACGGATAGGGTATTATGCGATAAAGGTAACTTTCTAAAGTTATATTCGAAATCTCAAACAATAAGAAAAATTATCTTGGTTATAAAGGTGGTAATAAAGGGCAATTCAATGCAAGACTAGGCTCAATAAATGTAATTCTATGTTTAAGTAGAGATTTACGACTACAGGTTGATCAAGATATGCAGAGGTTTTGTTTGAATTTGTGTGACATTCCAAGTGATTAATGACTCACAATAATAGGAGAGTATTGAAATAAACACATGAATATGGCTTCATTTCAACACAATTCTGAATCTTGTCACATTCTGTATATGGTGTGTCCTAAAAATACATACTATTCAACACCCATCAGTTTCCCTCACCGGTGAACTAATATTAACACTATTAATTATACAACCGCTCGTAATCTTCATATTGATGACACTTTGGGAATTCGGAAGTTTCCATGTGTTCCAAATAGGTATGTAATTACAGCGAGTTATCTGATGTTTACAACCCATGATGTGTTTTGGCAAAAGTAAATATCCCGCATATACATACAAAGTGATGATTTGGAAAGCTATGCCCGACTCAGGAGTGGTTATTTACACGACACAGAAGCAAACAAAAATATATTATTTTTCCAATGAAAATTATTAAACTGTAGCTTTACTTCGGTTGGTTACAACCGCGTTCGCAATATCGGGCACTCGCGCACGGCGCACGCGCGCCTCGTGGACCCGAGGGCGTGTTGCCATTATTTCAGGACAAATTGAACACGACTATTTGTCAATCAAAATTGTTCGACGGAAATATGATTTTTAGTTACAATTGATACCTAAACTATCGTACCTGTGCCGGGCGTAACTGTACAAAACGACACCCAATTATAAATTTTCGAAAAACTGGGCTATAAGTGGTCACGTGTATGTGTCTTTGCCACCGCTTTTGGGAACATGACTGTTTTTGTACATCTAGCATTTCATTTATAATGATTTTTAGTTACAATTGATACCTAAACTATCGTACCTGTGCCGGGCGTAACTGTACAAAACGACACCCTATTATAAATTTTCGAAAAACTGGGCTATACGTGGTCACGTGTATGTGTCTTTGCCACCGCTTTTGGGAACATGACTGTTTTTATACATCTAGCATTTCATTTATATACAGGCGCATCTCGGCTAAGGCTTGCAATTTACCGCCGTTTTCATGAAAGTCAAAGTCAAAGTCAAAGTCAAAGTCAAAGTCAAAGTCAAAGTCAAAGTCAAAGTCAAAGTCAAAGTCAAAGTCAAAGTCAAAGTCAAAGTCAAAGTCAAAGTCAAAGTCAAAGTCAAAGTCAAGTCAAGTCAAGAATTAACAAGTTTCACCGGTGATTTGGTCGAGCCTCATTTGTGGGAGAGGAAACCATCGAAATTCCATGGATGCTTACTAGAAAACTAATCAGATTTGGGCTCATTAGGTTTGCCGCGATAATACCTAATCATTTCACCTGGTGTTGGTCTCATCATTGTACCTGCTGATGGTCTGATGGCTGAGGTCTTAGGTGGGAGTAAGATCTCTGTGATGCTTACTTGTAAAACCATTGAGTTTCGGCTTATGCGATTCGTTTTGAGACAATTAGTGGGGACAATACCTTGTCATTTCAACTGGCGATGGTCTTATCATCATTACCTGATGATTGGGCTCGAAGGTGGGAGAGTAAAAAAATTTTACCTACGTATCTCCATCAAAACAACCGTTTTGGGTTTCTACCTGTTAGGTTGCCCATCTATATCGGAATGCAAATGGAGGACCAATGACGCGGCGAGTGTCAATTTTGTACCGACCGACCACGACTATACAATACAATAAATACAACATAACTTTGTAGGAGTAGGGCGAAATATTTGTAACATAAATATTGTATTCGGTTTAATCAACATGAATTTTTATTACCTTTGGAAATGTTATTTCATTAATTAAATACAAATCAAACTAACAGTAACGTATTTAGCACATTATTTATTTGAAAATATTTACTCAATATTTAAGGATAAATCTAATTGTTAAAATCCGGTGCTATCGGTGATTTACCTTCAACCAATTCAACGGTGATACCGGAGAGTCTTTTAACATGTTAACTGGTATTGCATGCCCTATATCGGCTGCCTCCGCAAAAGGATACCTTGTGTCGAGAAAAAACAAAATCAGACACTTTGTTGCTAAGGTTTTCTGTACAAGACCAAAACTAATCAGAGGTGGAGAAAGTTGTTAAGCTAGATATTGATTGCTAAAAAGAGTTGCAATAAAGATTAGTAAAGAAGTTTTTAAATCTATGTAAGGGGAATAACAGTATATTAAAATCTTAGCGATTACTCAAAGATCCATAAACATGATCCCTACAATCTTCTACTTCCTTCAATGGCAATTATGTCCTGCCCAAAGTGTACATAATCTGTAGTCAGATCAGCTAACTATATACGTGCCTACCTACCTCAGGCAAGCACTCGAGTGTGAATAAGCTTTAAGCTACATAATATGTTACACTGATAGTATACAGTTCAAAGAATATGTAAATCGGTTCATAATAACTACTCAACATGGATTTGCAGCGCTTAGATCTACCCGGGTGGAAAATAATCCGAAATTGATGACTGCTGACCAGTATGACCGATGTGTTGAATAACAAAACAAAGTCACTTAGCGTCACGGCTTTTCCTGTACTGGTTAGTAAAGACACTATTGCCCCCGCGTCTAGCCACTTATTTGATAGTCAGTTTTTGGAGTAATGTGTAATAAAGGTGAATACCATAGTGGATTGCAAATGTCGGTTGATAGGTCAATTTATTTAAATGTCAATTTCTGCAGAGAGGCGATGGGTTACTCTCGTAGTAAGCAATATTTGATACCTTGCTAATCGTCATCGTCATACAAAGTATGGATAGAGGTCTCTATCAACGTGTCCCGAATGCAATTCAGCTCTCGATAGAGTGTCAATTTTGTGTGCTAACGAACCGTGCGCGCTCGTTCGGTTTTCCATTTTTCACTGCCATTGTTAGTTTTAGCTAAAAGGTGGGATATGCGGATGGTTTGCCTGTTTTATCAGTACAGACAGACAGACTGGCGCATTGATATGAAAATGAAAATAGCGTTATGATCGTAAGTCGGTCCTTTTATAACTTCAGTGCTTATTATATTATCTGAACAGCTGTGAGATCGCATTAACCTTTTTTTAACTCCCATATATTATGAGTATGTAGGTCCACTTGAAACAATGTGCACAAATCTATGAATGGAAATCTCGCCCAACGCTGGTTATTCTATCATTAAGAAACCTGATGATGATGGAGCAGGTGGTGGTGGTGGCAGGCACCCTGGGATTCTAACTTGTAACCCCGTCGAGTTTGGGCTGCTTTGATTCATCTTAACAAGACCTCTTTATTTCGAAAGGGTGTTTTGAGTATTCGACAAAAAAAAAACATCCAAAAATAACTCTACTTAACTGCAGCGATGAGCTATGCCCCTGTCACGAAAAATGGAGTAAGGAATAACTGGCTAAACATGAGCACGGTTGTGCTTATGCCACCTCGTATAGGAAATGGCATGACGCGATGTTGTTGTTGTCGTCGGAATCAAGTGAGATCCTTTTACATGGCCAAACGTCACGAATGGCCGTGTCGGCAGCGACTGCCTACGAAACCCGGGACGGGTTCGAGTCCCGGTGAGGGCAAATATTTGTTTGATGAGAATGGATGTTTGTACCCTAGTCATAGTTGTTTATATTTATCTATATAAGTATGTGTATCGTTGTCTAGTACCCAAGATACAGGCAATCCTAGTTTGGGGCTAGATCAATGTGTGTCAATAGTGTCCAAGGTATTATTTTAAAGTTATTTTCTAGGTTAGCTTGGTGCGGGTCAAGTAAATGACAACAAAAGTTTTTATTAGTTAGGTACCTAAACCAACAGTCAAGTCAGTGTCTTAAGACGCGCTTAAGATTATTATAATTATTTTTAGCTAAACATGTACCTATTTATCTCGACTAGAGGTATATCCGTTTTCCGTAATCTGAACATTTTAAACGATTTATCAATATCCCACTCATCCGTACTCGGGGCAGCCAAGCGCACCCGATCACAAGCCGAGCTTAGCCAAGCGTGGCCGAACGGTAGCCGAGCGTGCCCGAATGTAATAAGGCGGCGCCGGACCGGAATTTGATGACGCGTGCGCAACCGGAAGTACACGGCGGAAATGGTTTGACAATTGGGCAAAATAGACATGTATAAAATACATACTTGCAAGTACTAAACGACTTGTCAACAAACACATTTGACTTCAAAACCTTATGACGTCATAGGCAAGTAAGTCATACATCTCACGAGTGACAATGACCTTATTGACAGTCCTTAAACTTTGCTTGTTTTGACTACCTAGTCAAATACCAGGGAGAATACACCCATTATTAGTATAAATATACACTTTATTAATAAAAATATCAACGATATTTATGTTGCATTCCATAGTTATATATTTCTTTCCAACTTAATGTGAACCAGAAAATATTTTAATATTCATAAAAGCATTGCCGAGTTTACCACGGAAATTGATACGCAGATGTGTTTAAAAACATTTTATTTGTAATTTCTTTGTTGTAATTTTTTTATTGTACTTCACAAATTAGAATTGACAACAGTAAATGTAATTTTAAATTGTAACACAAAATCAGACCAGTCGACGCAGACAGTGGAGACAGTTGTAAATATTAATGATAATGTACAAATTAATGATGAGGTAAATGTCAATATTGAGGTAGTTGAAAGAGTTGATGAATGTTATAACGGAAATTATAATGAAAGGGACAGAATTGTATGCAGACAAAATGACAATAATAAGGATTTTTTTCGTTTATAATAGTATATTTATAATGCATCAAAATATAAACGGCTTGATTTCAAAATCAGATGAGTTAATGGCTCATCTTGAAGAACTAAGAAGTAGCGGTAAAGATGTTGACGTTATATGTGTAACAGAGCATAACATGATAGAAAGTGACTGGAATCATTTAACCATCCCCAACTTCAAACTAGCTTCATGCTTTAGTAGAAATCAACGTAATGGTGGATCATGCGTACTGCTAAAAGACATCCATGATTTTAAAGAATTATCAGAATTGAAGAAATTTAACGTGCCGAATGTACTCGAATGCAGTGGTATCGAAATATCTGAACATAAAATTCTTGTCATATGCATCTATAGAGTGCCTTTATATAATAATAAGGCATTTGAAATCTTCTTTTGTGCACTCGATGACATTCTTCATGATTTCTTGTACGCTAGGGATTTTAAACTAATACTTTGCGGAGATTTCAATAACGATTTGCTTATTAAAACTAAGAATAGTATACGCTTCGAACATCTAATTATGAGCTATAACTTAAAAATAGAAATCAGAGAACCGACACGACCCGCAAGCTCAACCTGTCTTGATAATATTGCCCACAATATACGAGGATGTGCAAGTGAGGTTATAGAATTTGCTTTATCAGACCACTCAGCGCAAATTTTACAATGTCCCGTGAACAAAAGTTATACACTAAAATATTGGTACATCAAAAAGCGTGACTACTGCCAGGAAAACATGACAAAGTTTGCGGAACATTTAAATTCTCTGTCTTTTAACGAAGTGTATGAGTCAGATAATCCGCAACATGCATTTACGAGGTTCTTTGATATGTTTATCTTGCTCTATAAATTATGCTTCCCAGTTATAAAAGTAAAAGTCTCTTTATTACGCAAACAAAAATGGATATCAAAGGGAATTCGAATATGCTGTAAGAGAAAACGAGAATTACTGTGGCAATGTAGAAGGTCCCGTAGAGAAGAAAATAAACAGAAGTTTAAAACATATGCGAAGCGATTAAAAAGTATAATTAAACTCACACAAAAGTCACAAAATAACTACAGAATAAATACCGCTGAAAATAAATGCAAAGAATCTTGGAATATTATAAAAAAGACGCAAAATAACACACCAAAAGAATACATTGATAAAATTAATAAAGACGGTATAATAATAACTGACCCAATGGACATCGCAGAATCATTTAACAATTTTTTCATTGACCTCACAAATAATAATAATAATAATTTGACATATGATAATTCTAATAATATAAATAATAATGTAACGAATAATTGTAAATCTATATTTTTGAATCCAGTGACACCTTTTGACATTTCCCTAACAATTAAATCACTAAAAAATACAAATAGTGCAGGTTACGACGAGATTAACACTAAGGTTTTAAAATACGTGGTCATTATAATATCCCCTATTATTTGCCATATAATTAACAAATGTATGGAACACGGTAAATTTCCCGAAGAATTGAAAATCGGAGTAGTAAAACCACTGTTTAAAAAACATGATAAACTAGATTTGAATAACTACAGACCTGTTGCACTCATACCTGTTATCGGAAAAATATTTGAAAAGGTAATATATCGAAGTATTAATACATATTTTGAAACAAATAATCTGTTTGCGCCGCAACAAAAAGGGTTTAGGCAAAACAAAACAATAAATATGGCAATTTATGATTTTCTTACCCCAATATTAACAAATGTAGATAAACGGATTCCCGTGGTGACAATTTTTATGGACATGAGTAAAGCATTTGACTTTGTTGACCACGATATTCTTTTAAGTAAACTAAATAGATACGGGGTAAGAGGCAATGCGATATATCTCGTAAAATCGTACTTGGAGAAAAGACAACAGGTTACACAAATAAATAAAATATGTTTAAATTCAAAAACTGAACAGACTTATGTATCTAACCCAAGAGAGTTAAAGCGCGGTGTACCTCAAGGAAGTGTCATGGGGCCATTATTGTTCCTGACCTACATAAATGACTTACCGAAAGTGGTACATCATCCTATGGTGCTATTTGCGGATGACAGCACAGTAATTATTTCTTGCGATGATCCAAATGACTTTGAGAATGAAATCAATAATACCCTTCATAAAATAATTAAATGGCTTGACAATAACAATCTAGTAATAAACATTGATAAAACAAAAATAATGAACTTCCAAACAAACCAAAATACATTAGTTGATAATATGGACATTAATCACATTGGCAAAAAAGTTGAGCAAACAAAGGTAACAAAATTTTTAGGATTATATATTGATAACAATTTAAAATGGAAAACACATATCGAGAACACATGTAAAAAGCTTAGTAAATTTTCGTATGCATTGTATAAACTGACAAAAACAGTATGTACAGATACAGTTTTATTAGCATACAATGGATATGTAGACTCCACATTACGATTTGGTATAATTTTTTGGGGGAACGGGACAGGCAAAGAAAATGTGCTTATAGCCCAAAAAAAGTGTATTAGGTCTATATCTGGCCTTCATCGCAGAGACAGCTGTAAGCCTCACTTTAAAAGGCTAAATATTCTAACGTTCCCTTCACTATATATTTACGAGCTTGCTACCTTTGTCAAAACTAATTTGAATCTTTTTACCAATTTCACAAGTAAACGTCACAAATCTAGAATATGTATGCCTCAACATAAGACAGCTCTGTTTAAAAATAATATTTATGGCATGATACCAATAATCTATAACAAGCTACCAGAGAGTATCCGTAATATAGATAATTTGATACAATTTAAGAGGGAACTGAGAAAGTTACTTATTAATAAGACATACTACACTATAAATGAATATATAAATGACCCAATATTGTAATGTAATAAAAATAAACATGGACCTTTGGCTTGCGTCAAATAGGTTACTAAATACATGCATGCATAGAGTAAAGCTAAGATAAAATTATTGTTGCATGTACTACCTAGTTATAGGAAATATTTGTATGCCCTGTGGCGAAACATAGTGATCTTTACCATAATATAATAACCTTATGTACCTATGTTTGACAAATAAAATTATTTGATTTGATTTGATTTGAGTCATACAGATAACTTATAATAGAAAAAAACATGTACAAAGGCGAGCTTATCTCTCAAAAGAGATTTCTTCCAGCAAACCAGGATGGTAGGAGAGGTGATGGTTGAGCGGGGGAAGACCTGCGCGTACAATAAAACTCTATAAATACTACGACTAATATATACTACAAACAGTATGTATTATACTGATAACCCTAATTGCTAAAAATAGACTGCATACACAATTACTTAAATACAACGTAAAAATATGAATAAACCGTATAATAAACTAATACATACAAATATATATATATTATCTAACTGGAAAGGGAGAGATAGTGCTTCTTTAGCCGGTTTTTGAATATATTTAGAGATCGACTGTACCTGATAGTGCAAGGAAGCTCATTCCACAGTCGTACGGCTCGGATTCTGAACCCGTGCTCGTAGGCTGCAGTGGAGCGATCTGGAGCTTTGAGCGTAGACGCCATATGAGTTTTCCGAGGCCTGCTTGAAGAAAGAAATTCGAAGCGATCACGTAGGAAGTAAGGGTAACGAGGGTTCCACAAAATATTATAAAGGAAACACAGGATATGAGAGTCCCGTCGAAGCCGAATCGGTAGCCACTTCGGCTCCCTGCGATGCTGAGATACGTGGTCATACTTGCGCAGTCCGAAGATGAACCGAATCCCGAGATTTTGAAGTCGTTCGAGTTTGTTCAGTTGTTCTTCATTTGCGCTCACCCAGCAAACATCAGCAAAATCAATGAGGGGGAGAAGAAGGGACTGAGCGAGAGTTATTTTGGTCTGGCGAGGAAGAAAGTTCTGAAGTCTCCTGAGGGAATGAAAAGTTGCGTAAACTCGCCTGCTGACCTCATTAACATGCATTGACCAGGACAATTGATTATCAAAGATGACACCCAGGTTTTTAGCTTTATCGCTATACATGATTACAGTACCGTTATAAGTTACAGAAGGGACAGACAATTGCTGCAACGTGTTTAAAGAGTGTCTGGTACCTATAATCATGGCCTGGGACTTATTCGGATTAACCAGCAACCCAAATGACGATGCCCATCCACTAATACCAGCCAAGTCAGCGTTTAACGCTTCCACAGCGGAATTTACATCATCAGGAGAGAAGTGACGATAGATCTGAAGGTCATCCGCGTAGAGATGATAGGAAGAAGAGAGGACATCGGATATGGAATTGATAAATATTGAGAATAGAAGAGGAGAGAGAATGCCACCTTGGGGGACACCGGAAGAGAGGTCACACCACTCCGTACAAGCATCCTCCGACTTGATACGCTGTTTTCGGTTCCTTAGGTAAGAGTCAAACCAGCTGGCAGAGAGGGAGGAGACGTTAAGAGATTTGAGAAGTTCAACGAGAATGTCGAAGTCAACACAGTTAAAAGCACTGCTGAAGTCCAGCAGAGCCAGCACCGAGAGCTGCCTTTGATCCATGGCGACCTGAATATCATCGGTCACTTTTAATAAAGCCGTAACAGTACTATGACCCGTTCTAAAGCCAGACTGAAAAGGATTAAGTAGATTTTTAAAGGAAAGATAATGGGAGAGCTGAGTATGGACAATGGATTCGAGGACTTTAGAAAAGATCGGCAGGATAGAAATGGGGCGATATTCTTTAAAGGAGGTGGGATTGGATGTTTTGGGGAGAGGGATAACTAATGCTTGTTTCCAAGCAGTAGGGAAAGAACAATTGGAAATGGAGAAATTTAAAATATGTGTTATGGCCGGAAGCAGATCATCAAGGATAGTTAGAATCATTCGTTGACAGATATTATCATCTCCTACAGCTTTGGAGCTAATTGCTAGAAATGCTTTCTTAACCGTGTCGCTTCCAACATTGCTCAGGTTGAAAGGAGTGGTGTTGGGTAATGACCTAGAGCGCAGACTCTGAAGAGTGGCTTCCTTGATAGAAGGGTCCATTACAACTGGTGGAGCAGAGAGGAATTGATTGAGAGCGTTCAGATCAACATCACCCGAATGCATGTCCTGGGATTTGCCAATACCAAGTGTCCTGAGGAATTTCCACACCTGAGCTGGGGTGTGGAAATTTATTTGTGAAAGTATTCAAAAACAACCTGCTCAATTTATTAATTTTGCATTATGGTCGTTTCAAAAATTTCAGTTGGGTATAATACACATTAACGACTTCTGTGGCGTTGCAGATCGAGGTCCTGCCCCCCGAGGTCTTGGATTCGAATCCCGGCTGGGGAGGTAGAAAAAATCCCAAGTCTTGGATGTTTATATGTGTGTGACGTTGCTGTTCTGGTTCCCACGGCACAGGGTATCCTAGTGTGGGGTCAGACTCAATGTATACTCCAAGACAGGTTTTATGGCCAGAGGGGAAATAGGAAATCGCGGAGGGGGTGACGCCCGCACTCATGCCACCACACACACACAGCTGCTGCCCTGCGTCAGCTTTATCATAGTACCGCGCAAATCCGCATCGACCCGGTCTATCGCTTTTGATCTTACTCACGTGAAAGCTAGCACCTGTACTTGCGTATTTCAAATGGCATCCGCTGCCTCTTCGTACACATGAAAAGATGAAATCCAATGTTCCTTCCTAGCTAGCTAGATAACGAGCTGATGAGAACTAGTGAGTTAAAGTAAGTAGTGGAAAATGGTAACATTGAACGTAAATAATATTTTGGTAAACATGTTCAGAAACTAGAAAATAAAAACACATTATCAAATGATATAGGAATAGAAAAAGAGATGGAAGATTTTATCATAGAAGTTGGAGTAACCAGTGACGATCGAAGATTGCTTAAATATAGCGGTAACGGTGTAGCGGGTTGCTCCTCTCCCTCAAATATGGCGAGGGGGGTGATGGCTGGTGCACAAGTCATGCGTGAATGGGTGCTGCTTGGGGGGCTGGTCCAGTCTGGTTTCTCATAAGTTATGTTCATTACAGCTTTTGTTTGTTCTTATCTATTTATTTGGTAAAATTGTTATTTTGAGACATCTTATTGGCACCTAAAGATACGAAGTTATAATATTGTCATTAGATTTGATGATTTTGATTTTGTACATTGTGGCATAAAAAAGATAAAATTGAAAAAAAAATACATACACGTATAGTTTATTGGTATTTCTAAAGCGCGTTTTTCCGAAGCACTGGAAATAAAAGTGCTTTATTTTTGCAAACCTCCAATAAAAAAATAGTTTGAGTTTATTGAGAGCTTTAATATTTTTTGCGATAAAGTGCAGGTATAGGTATAGGATAATAGTATGTACACACATTTGATTTTGATTATGATAAATAACATATGGGTTGTCTGAACTGAACGACTGGTTAATCTGAAAAAAAAACAGCTGTCATCATTTATTTATTTGTTAAATACAACAATACAGGCTTAAATACTTAAATATTTTCATTTTAGCTCTAGCTATAAACCCACAATGCATAACGACAGGAAATAATGAATTGGGGTAGATATGAGATCCAAAAGTTACAGTTCCTTTTTCAGTGAAGTTAGATCATCGCTGAGGAAGTCCGTGGTGGCAGTTAAAAGAGTTGACATTTCAGTAGTCATGTCCCCGTTTTTCAGCTTGCCCATGAGACTTTGAATTAGGATATTGATCTTTCCATCAAAGAGATCGCTAATGGATTCCATCGTAACGGGTAAAATCGAGGTTCCATCATTCATGTCTGCGCTTGAAGACGTGCTCGGAGAAGTCTCTTGCAATGGAGGTGCCAGTGTTTTTGGTCAAGACATCAATCAAGACATTTCTAGTTTGTATGTACTTACAAACTGTCAACTCACTTTCACGATGGAATAGTACTTTACATGTTTTTATTTGTTTTTTTTTTTGGAAGAGAATCTCCTCTGGAGATATTGAAATTGCCTTTTGAACAATTTAAAAATCATGTAAAAGCGACTTTGTCGAAAAAGAGATATTACAATGTTCAACATTACTTAATTGATGGGACTTTATGGGGTTAATCTGGCTCAACACAGACCTTGCTGTTAATCATTTTTGTGATTAATGATTCCTGCTTATTAATTATAATAACTAATATTGTAATATTTGCATTAGTTAAGCACCAGCAATTTTTAAAAGAGATCTAAAAATCAATTTGTGGGCGTTTCTGCGCCCTTCTTCTCCTACAGTGGTCCAATGCTCTACATTGGACCACTGTAGGAGAAGAAGTGGCAAAAAAATGACGATTGCTAAGTATATGTAAATATCTACAGTATTATCTTTAATACTGTAGATATTTACATATACTGATTGATTGATTGAAGTTTTGTTAAACAACATAAGGGTATCGTATGAGAATGAGATGTTTTATTATCACATGCAAATTCATTTCTGGCTATCATATTACAATTTCACACAATGCCACCGAGTAATAAATACTTGGAAGATAACTGAAACACCGCGTTAGATAACGTTTTTTGTGACTGTGCGTTCACAAGTAAAAGTGTAATTAACTGCTTACCCTCCGATCACAGTGGTCAAACAGTTTCATTCCCAATTACTATTAAGGATATGACTGGTCCATCATTTTATAGGCCTATTACATCCCATAGACTAGAGACATATACGAAAAACATAGATATAAATTTGCCAGTACCGGATTTTAATGAACAGAACCCAAACAAAATCTACTCAGACTTCTTCAACATTATTCAGACAGAATTCAATCAAGTTTTCAAATTAAATAAAGTCCGTGACTACAACGGTAAATCTAAATTTAATGACTGGGCAACGTTTGGAATTCGTAAAAGTAGAGTTATCTTGTATGACCTTTATGATCAAAAAACCTATAACTTTGATCGAAAATTTCATGACTATGTTAAAAAATATTCCAAAACTTTCAAGTTGGTTTGTAGAACTGCAAAAACTTTACACATTAATAGAAAAATTCAAAATTCAAATAATAGAATGAAAACAGTTTGGCAAATAATAAACCGCGAAACTGGCAAAGTTATACCAAGGGACAGTGATTTCTGCCTAAAGATAGGTGATGATGTTGTTAAATCCAACGCTGATATTGCTCGAGCTTTTGAAACATTCTTCACCAATGTACCCGTACTCACAACGGACCGTCTAAATTCATCTCCATTTGAAGCAGAGACTTTATTAAAAAATAACACTAGCGTCAGTAATGTATATTTAAAATTTCATCATGTATATCCCCAGGACATTGTCAAAACGTTTAAATTACTTAAATTAAAAAATACGGAAGACCTGTGGGGTATATCAGTCAAAGTCATTGATTCAGTAATTCTAGTTATAGCCCCACACTTAGCTTATATATTCAATAAATGTGTTGACGATGGGGCTTTTCCAGACCTCATGAAACACAGTAAACTTATACCGCTGTTCAAATTGGGAGATAAGGGCGATCCTTCAAATTTCAGACCAATATCTGTTCTTCCAACACTAAGTAAAATATTTGAAAAGATTATACTCAATCAAATGCTCTCACACTTCAACCGTACAAAACAACTCCACGCTAAACAATATGGTTTCACTCGGGGTAAATCGACTACGGATGCAGGTATTACCCTTGTATCTCATATTTATTCTGCATGGGAGGCCGCGCAGGATGCTTTCGGAATTTTTTGCGACCTGTCGAAGGCGTTTGATTGTGTTGATCATAATACGCTATTAATTAAATTAAATCATTACGGAGTTAGAAATAAAGCGTTGGATCTACTAAGATCATACCTAAGCAATAGAATTCAAAAGGCAGAAGTTAACGGCGTAAAATCTGATGGATCGGGTGTTAAAATTGGCGTTCCACAAGGTTCCATATTAGGCCCTTTCTTATTCCTGGTATATATTAATGATCTGCCTTTCATGGTGGAGAAATTAACTGACATAGTGTTGTTTGCTGATGATACTTCAATGGTCTTCAAAATTGAAAGACAAAAAGGAGATTTTGATGATGTTAATGGTGTATTGGCTTTAACCTTGAATTGGTTCACAGTTAATAATTTATTGTTAAACGCTGGTAAAACCAAGTGTATCAAATTCTCACTTCCAAATGTCAGGCAAGTTGAGACCAGTTTGGTGTTAGACAACAGCACGTGAGAATTGGTAAATGATACGAAGTTTCTTGGAATAACCATTGATAGCAAATTGCAGTGGGGACCCCACATAGATAAATTGGCTGATAAATTAAGTTCTGCGGCTTACGCTGTTAGGAACATCAGACAAAGCACGGATGTGGCTACATCTAGGCTAGTATATTTTAGTTACTTTCATAGTGTGATATGTCCTATGGTATCTTGTTGTGGGGGAAAGCAGCGGATATTCAAACTATTTTTATTTTACAGAAAAGAGCTATTCGAGCAATTTATAATTTAAAACGAACAGACTCCTTAAGAGAGCTTTTTAAAGAAATTGACATACTAACAGTAGCTAGTCAATTTATTTTCGAAAATATAATGTATGTACGCAAGAACCTTACAACATTTTCCAAACTTAGCGACAGCTGTAATGTTAACCTAAGAAATAAGCACAGACTATGTGCGCCCCGTTTTAGACTCGCCAAGGTTAGCAATTCTTTCAAGGGTCAGTGCATTCTCTACTACAATAAGATACCTCTGGAGATTTTGAAATTGCCATTTGAGCAATTTAAAAAGCATGTTAAAGCGACTTTGTCGAAAAAGGGATATTACAATGTTCAAGATTACTTAAATGACAGGACTTTATGGGGTTAATCTGGCTCAACACAGACCTTGCTGTTAATAATTTTGTAATTATTTATTCCTGCTTATTAATCATAACAATTAAATTTTTCATATTTGTATTAGTTAAGCACAACCTATTTTTAAAAGAGATCTAAAAATCAATCTGTGGGAGTTTCTACGCCCTTCTTCTCCCACATTGGTCCAATGTAGAGAAGAGGCAAAAAATGACGTTTGCTAAGTATATGTAAATATCTACAGTAATAAAGTACTTTGACTATTGACTATTGACACCTAATTAAGGTGTCCTTTTCTGTATAAATTGCCGGTTTAAATGAGAAATGGCAACACCAACCGCGGGTTGCCAGCCTGTCGCTATCCTGTGGCGGCCAGTGCAAAAAATGGGCAGAACCCCGATGAATGGTGGCTGTGATTTTGAGGTTAAAATAAATGATGGTGTTTTATTCATGTGTGTTTGTATACTGTAAAGGTTCGGCGCATTGTTTTGATTTGTTGGTCGCTATGAAAAACACCATCGGAGTTAACCCGAAGTGGTTTTAAAAAGTTTTTGTACTCGATACGTGGAGCGTGTGTTTTAACTTCGACCAACTTGTTTAAAAAATTATCATTGATTTGTGTTTCATTACAATCGGAAAACCAACGTTTACCGACGATAATAAAAACCATAAAGAATATTCGACATTCCGTTCCGTTACCGGGATGCTGACAATAAAACGGCCGACCCAAGAAATAGTAGCGTCATATTTTTAGGGTTCCGTAGGTACCTTAAAAGAAAAAAGTAACTGAATGAATGAATATCAACTAATCAAAATGAATATCAACTAATCAGGTCTGTGGTTCATTATCGTTGTGTTATTATCAAACTTCTATCTTAACTGAATCAAATCAAACCTAAAAATGCTTGATGATGATGTGCTCCACGACATATCCGTCGACGGCGGCACCTTCTTATTTCCTGGCATGTGACTCGCGGGGTCCAGTTCCTGCCAGGTGTCACCAGCACGTGAATATATTATATATAGTAGTCGGTGAACATGTGCGCAGGTGCTAACCCATGCTCTCGGCTTGGTCTTCAGGTAAACAAGGGAACGGCGAGCCGATACGACTGTTCCCGGTACCCGGGTACGATCCCCGGCTGGGGGTAAAAAAAAACCCCAGGGCCTGGGTGTTTATATGTGTGTGACGTCGCTGTTTCTGGTACGCACGTAGTGTGGGGCCAGAAGCAATGTATGTGCCTGTCTGTAAATGTTAAATGTTCAGAAGAAAAAGTTGCATCAACTATTTTAGGGGACATTTAGTCGCCAAGGCCGCTGATAGCCTCTTCCAGTCTATGACCAGGGAGTAGTTATCTCGCTACTTGCTTGAACGCCAAAGCCTCGTCCGTTATACAGCACCGAGACGACTTGCTTGTTACTCGCATATCTTTAAGGGAGTTCTCATTGAACTAGAACCATAAAATTTCGCAAGAAGCAAGGTATTATAGCATAAGTAAAGTTTTATCACAAAAACCTGATTTGTGCGGAATCCTCGGTGCGCGAGCCTGACTTGCACTTGGCTGGTTTTTTTTATAGATTCCACATCGTGCGCCCGGAATTCCGGGTAATAATTCCGGGAGAACGTGGAAGTTTCCCGATGGAATATTAGGGCATCCCGCTATTCAATATTATCAACACTAAAACGCCCGGAACAACCTACATATGTAGTCAAAGTCAAAGTCAAAGTACTTTATAACTGTAGATATTTACATAAACTTAGCAAACGTCATGTTTTGCCTCTTCTCTACATTGGACCACCGTGGGAGAAGAAGGGCGTAGAAACTCCCACAGATTGATTTTTAGATCTCTTTTAAAAATAGGTTGTGCTTAACTAATACAAATATGATTTTTTTATTGTTATTATTAATAAGCGGGAATAAATAATTACAAAATTATTAACAGCAAGGTCTGTGTTGAGCCAGATTAACCCCATACAGTCCCCATATAACCCCATACAGTAGAGCCAAGAAGGTATTTAAAACAACGTAAAAAACATGCCTTGCCGTGTCAAGGTGTCACATAACATTCAGTAAAGATCATAATTACCTATTTTAGGGTAACCGCAACCATATAGTATTTCAATAATAATGTAAGTTTATGTCACCGTAAGATAGTCAAAACCGTTAGTTGCTAAACTAACGCGGTAGTGAATCAACTATCGACAGATAGCAAACCAGACCGACAGGGTTTAGAATTTACATTTATTTTGTTCTTACATGTCAACCTAACACGAAGACTATTCGGGGGCTTCGCTGCGGTCGCCCTCTCTAGTCTTCACCTAAGCTACCGCAGTGTTTGCCCTGGTATTTCGTTTCCAATTCAAGTTTAAACTAGTTTACTATTTAACGGTTTTAACCGTTAGTTGATCAACTAACGCGTCATATAGTAAGCAGTACGCTACAATTTACTATCGGTCGATAGTTGATCAACTTACGAGAAAAAGAAACGTTACTACTAACGGTTTTGACTATCTTGCAGTGGCATTTATATTCCATTAAATATATATTTGTTTTTTCTTGAATTATGAATGTGTCTATGATACTTGCGTTTATGCGTGTGTATATGCGTTTACTTTTAACAGTGGCCACAAGTGTGGAGCTTACTGCCATTCCATAAGTGATGAGAAGCATCTGCTTTTGGAACGTACTCCTAGTATTAAATGAATGACGTGCTCTAAGAGATATGCAATTACCCAACAGAAAAAATATTTTTTTATTGATTGTTTGATTGATTGAGTGACAAGGCACAATAAGAAGCAGTGCCTGGCAACTCTGCCTTAGCCACCCCTTATGAGATAAGATGGTTATTTTTTACAAAGAACTAAATACATTCATACTCTCTCCGTCTGAACTAAAAGGGGTAAGCCCGCCGCAGCAGCTATGGATAATTGTATTACTACGAAAATAAACGCATTAACATATTTGTAAGATTGATTAATATTGAAAAAGGCTTTGGAACACAACCGACGCGATGGAAGCGGGGTGGTAGTAGGGCGTTAGTGGGGCGGTAGTAGGGCGGTAGCGGGGCGGTAGTAGGGCGGTAGCGGGTTAGTAGCGGGGCGGTAGTAGGGCAATCGCACCAAAATCGAAAGCGGGCTCGCACTGTTGTGTTAGTGCGGCGGTAATTTCACCATTCACATTGACAATATTGACGACTGTGCCGAAGCCTTTGCCGAACAATCTCTAGTTCTCAGTAAAATTCCCGAACAGGCAGTAATCAGGCGAATTTATATTGAAAAGCCCGGTTTAATTTAGTTAAAATTAAGTTGTTTGACTAAACCATTGTGTAATTTCGTTCATTTGTGTAATTAATGTGTGTGTAGCACTAATGAAACAGTCTGTCAGCGAATGCAGAAGAATGGAACTACATTAACAAATGAATACTAAACAAATCATAACTAAAAGCTGTATGTTTAATTTAATAGCGGTGGCTCGGACATGTGCATCGTATGGAGCACTCTCGTTTGCCTCGGAAAACTCTCCTGAGTGAAGTCGCGCACGCCAGGAGACCAGTCGGACGAGCCCTGTTGCGTTTCAAGATTGTGTCAAGCGCGACATGTCCGCGTTTCAAATCGAAGCCAACAGGTGGGAAGAGGTCGCCGCTGTCCGAGAGACTTGGAGGAGAGTCGTCGCTGAAGGTCGCACAGCACGCGACAGGGCCTGGTTCGATGCTCTGGCTGTAAAAAGAGCGAAACGACATGCTCCACCACCCAGTCCGCACGCATCACCAGCATCAGCAGCGACACAACATGTGTGTCGTGCGTGTGGACGTGTCTGCCGGTCCAGGATCGGACTGTACAGTCACGAGCGAGCATGTACCTCGACAGCTGCTTAAATCATCTGTTATAGATGTTAAAGGCCATAATGGAGATATACAGGCTGTTGTTTTGTAAAGTTACGCGAGACTCAGGGACGATAGTTTAACACTGGTAAATAAAAAAATGTTTATCTTTTCCCTCGCATAATTTTGATTTAAAAATTGCCGTGTTCCAGTTTCCCTGAAATAATCGCAACGTGCGGACACCCCCGGCCCGGCCTGTCCACGAAGTGCGCGCGCGCCGCGTGCCGAGTGCCCGATATTGCGAGCGCGGTCTCAAGCGATATGTGTAACGCCATTGCTTAATGATTGTTAGAGTTCCCTACACGAAGGATACCAATCGGGACCCTATTACTAGGCCTCCATTGCCCGTCCGTCTGTCCGTTAGCGGGCTGTATCTCATGCACAGTAATAGATATAACGTAGATTTTTTTACAGTATGTGTATTTCTGTTGCCGCTACAGCAAAAATATATAAATATAAAATAGAACATTACGAGATTTTATAAATGAAAGGCGGTCTCTATACTAGAGACGCGTTCAACACCACCCGCTATATAACAAACCAGAACATGATTCAAATATGATAGTAGATTTCGCGCGAGAATGGTTGTAATGGCGCAATTGGTTTGGTAGCATTCGGATATTCGTTATTCTATTTTTGTTTTTGTTTTATTATTTTTAATGCTTAAATTTTCTTGTACGATGATACGGAACGGTATTTTTCACTGTTTTATTTATTATTTTTGTATTTTTTTTTGCCGCAGTGTTGTGGTAATTAATATCCACGCCTGAGTCGGTGTAACTTAACAAAACAACAACCTTTGTCTCTATATAAACAAGGTGTTGTGTAAAAAAAATCATAGAAACACTAAAGATTTCAAATAAACCCTTTCCAGCCAATCTTAGCATAACCTACATAACTGACATAGCCAGAAATTCCCGCTTTTATAACTAAAATTGTCGTGTAATAAAAACTTTACGACCACAAAACATAAATATCAATTTGGTTGCCTACCACTCATGAATCGATAAGTTACTCGTATATCGAATACGTGCTGAGTATCGATCCTCCAAAGTACCTAATCGAAATAATTCGAGATATCGCGTGATGGGCTCGCCCCTAAATTAAAAGGATTTTTGTGAAGAGGGGAACATCGCTATTATTTTCGGATGCAAAGTAAATGTACTGAACGTACCAAATGGGTGGAAAGATTTAATCGAAATCTATGGTGGCTATTATTTTGACATGGAAGAACATGCAATGCTATAATGGCTTTAAATGTTAATAACTTGGTCTCATATTTAATGACGTAGGCGACGTCTGACACCGTGACGGGACGATAGACGTTTGCACACGAACAAGACGTTGACGCTGACGTGTGATGGAGACGGCATCATTATATTTATATGACTTTATGCATTCTGAGGTAGCGTACGGCGTATCAAATCGACTTACTAACAGTACGGTTTACGATGCGCATTTGGTGCGTACACTGCAATAGTTGTATACTCCCTGGTTTACATTGTAGGCACGCAAATAGCCCGCATTCTCCAGCGTTCATTATAAACCGGCGAAAGCGCGCTTACGTCATCCATCTGTCAACTGTGTCATGTGAGCCTCCAACAATAAAAATTGTTTATCCTCTACTTTACAGTTCTTTACCACATCTCGCGCTACGTTAAAATTAAATAAAAGCAATAGATATTCCAAGAATAAATCTCAATTCAATTAAAATTTCGTCAATTTGACGTTTCCACACACAATGCACTACCTCTTTTTCGTGAGCGCTGCGCGCGCGCTATTATGACGCCACTCAAGAGGTCACAACGTTCACTCTGGCGAATTGTACACGAATTATGAACTGACCTATAGCGCGCTCACAACGCAAAAATCGCTCATTAGCGCATCGTAAACCGCACCGTAACTGTAGCTAGTCAATTTATTTGTGAAAATATTCTTTATAATGATAATCCTTTATTGCACAGAAATCAGAATGGAAAATATAACTAGAACAAAATGCCAAGGTTAGCTTATTTCAATAAATACATTTCTTACAACTAACCTATTATAGTAGTTTATGTGACTGCCACATAATGGAGGGCATTAATACTCGAGTTTCATAATAATATCACTCGAGAGTTTTAATGCCTAATTATGTACAGTTACATACACTAGTTTATCTACACACATATCATAAGCTCTCTTTGATGTGTTCAGGAACCGCATGTTTGACCGGCATCGTAGCTCTGCAGTTGTTTAGCTTGTTCTGTAGTACCAACTTCACGCAGGCGGGCGTCGGCGTTCGAAATTTAAATGTCAGTACCAACTTCACAGACAAACTAGGGGCGGCAAGCAGGCGGGCGTCGGCGTTCGAAATTTGAATGTCATAACATGTAGAAAAATAACACATTATGGTCATAATGTGTAATTTTTCAGATAAGAAATTAGTTTTTACCAAGTAGTTTAACATTATGCTGATCGTAACGTGCAGTTTTTGTACGCAGTAATGAGTGTTTATTATACGTGGGTAGATAAATATTATTTATGTACACAAGAACCGTAACACATTTTCCAAATTTAGCGATGGCTGTAATGTTAATCTAAGAAATAATCACAGACTACTTTTAGACATGCGAAAGTTAGAAATTCTTTCAATGGTCAATACATTGTCTACTACAAAAAGATACCTCTGGAGATATTAAAATTGCCATTTGAGCAATTTCAAAGCCATACAAAATCGATTACTTAAATGACGGGACTGTAAGGGGGTTATTCAGACTCAATACAGAACTCGCTGTTCATAATTTTGTTATCATTTCAATAACAATTAGGCTGACTAGCTAGAAGGTGGAATAAGGCTAAACTCGAGTTAACCTGGACAACTGCATACAAATTTATATGGATTTGTTAAAGTTTACTCGAGTAAAGTCTTACTCCGCATTCTAGCTAGTGGCACTTAAAATTCTAATATTTGTACTACTTAAATACAAGCCGTTTTTAATTGAGGTCTATAGATCAATCTGTACGAGTTTCTTCGCCCTAATTCTCCCACAGTGGTCCAATGTAGAGAAGAGGCAAAGTCAATGTAAATATCTACAGTAATAAAGAAATGTTTATTTGATTTTATTGAATAGGAGTTCATAATGTTTTGTTAAACAATAATAATAAAGTCTGAAAGTCTGAAACCCTCGACGTGTCGGACCCTGGCCCCACGCAAGCCTGCAAACAGAACTGTGACTATATCGTCCCGTGATGTCTAAGAGTCAGACATAAATAATAATAATTATTATTAATCATTAATTTCAGAAATTTTTAGAGAAATTTTTAACTATTTTCACCAGTGTAAACTAATTCAGTCATCTTTTTGGTATAAATAAATACCGAATTACTAACAGAACGAAAAGGAACAGTTATTTATCAATGAATAGAAGAAATATTGGTTTTGTACTTACTAAACATATACATGTTTCAATTACCTACTATCTTGGACATCATTTTTAGTCAATGCGCACGAAGTCGCGGGAAAAAGCTATACACTCAGAAATATATAAAAATGTATATTATATTATGTTTATATATATATGTGAGAATTCATGTGTGTATGTACGTATATAAACTTTGCCAGCCTTTTACCGCGACTACGCGCGCATTGACTTTGAAATGATGTCCAAAAAATATATATGTAAATATGTAGACACGCACTTACTACTTGTCGGAAATATTTTTGGGCCTCGATGGAATGCTGGTGGATGGAAACTATTTGGGTGACGTCATTTAAACAGGTCCACAGATATTTCCGACGGGTAGTACACATAGAGCACCCACTAAAACCTAACACATTATTTTTTATTATTGAATTGAATGTTACTCAAAATTATCGCTTAACTATGTAAAGCTAGGCAGCTAAAGTAATTATCACGTCTGGTATAACAATAATACGGCAATAGCACCCGCCTAGCACAGTCTAGCACTTGAGGCGGGCTCTTCCCAACCAAATTACCTTTATTACGAGTATAAAAAACTTTTTTAGTTTCTGACTCAAGTTAAATTAACTCTTATTAAAGAGTAACATATTCCCACAAATTTTCAACCTTATGGCTTGGTTATGTATTTAAAAACAATTGAGAAATTCTTAATGCTTAGCCCCGAATAGGGATTAAAATACTCGTACCAAGTTTGCATTACCTATATAGACATCTTTTCCATTCCTATTTAAATATGTGTATAGTCAGAGATGCAAACTCCCGCAATGCCTGACACAACCCAGACTGCTGATTCCCTTAGTACCAAGACATAACCCAGACTGCTGATTCCCTTAGGGCCAAGACATAACCCAGACTGCTGATTCCCTTAGGGCCAAGACATAACCCAGACTGCTGATTCCCTTAGGGCTAAGACATAACCCAGACTGCTGATTCCCTTAGTGCCAAGACATAACCCAGACTGCTGATTCCCTTAGTGCCAAGACATAACCCAGACTGCTGATTCCCTTAGGGCCAAGACATAACCCAGACTGCTGATACCCTTAGGGCTAAGATATAACCTAGACTGCTGATTCCCTTAGGGCCAAGACATAACCCAGACTGCTGATTCCCTTAGGGCCAAGACATAACCCAGACTGCTGATTCCCTCGGGGCCAAGACATAACCCAGACTTCTTATTCCCTTAGGGCCAAGACATAACCCAGACTGCTGATTCCCTTAGGGTCAAGACATAACCCAGACTGCTGATTCCCTTAGGGCTAAGATATAACCCAGACTGCTGATTCTCTTAGGGCCAAGACATAACCCAGACTGCTGATTCCCTTAGAGCCAAGACATAACCCAGACTGCTGATTCCCTTAGGGCCAAGAGACAACCCAGACCGCGGATTCCCTTAGGGCCAAGAGACAACCCAGACCGCGGATTCCCTTAGGGCCAAGACACTACCCAGACCGCGATTCCCTTAGGGCCAAGCCATAACCCAGACTGCTGATTCCTTTAGGGCCAAGAGACAACCCAGACCGCGGATTCCCTTAGGGCCAAGACACTACCCAGACCACTGATTCCCTTAGGGCCAAGACACAACCCGGACCGCGGATTCCCTTAGGGCCAAGACACTACCCAGACTGCTGATTCCCTTAGGGCCAAGAGACAACCCAGACCGCGGATTCCCTTAGGGCCAAGACACTACCCAGACCGCTGATTCCCTTAGGGCCAAGACACAACCCAGACCGCTGATTCCCTTAGGGCCAAGACACAACCCAGACCGCTGATTCCCTTAGGGCCAAGAAATAACTAGGTTACCACTTAAATCGGGTCACCTTTGACAATCCATACATGTTTTAGGAATGGCAACCTAAGTCCGTACTCGAAATTAGATAAGATTACTTTACCCTCCTACTACCTTTCAACCCTGATGGTGTACCAGCATGTAAGCTAAGTATTTATTTAACTTTAGTAGAGATAACTTATCTGGTAGGTGTGGTAGCAGGTCACTGTAAATTATATTGAAATTGAAATGACTGTATTAATTAATTAATTTATATATTTATTTATTTATTTATGTTTCACAGCAATTAAAATACAATATAAATCACTAAGGAAAAGAAAATTTTAAATGCCAATTACGAAACAATACAAAAATAAAATAGAAATATAAGAACCTATCCATAGGAATAATAAAGTGAGTAAAGTAATAAACTTAGTTCAAACTGGTATGACGATATGGTGAACTGCTGATTGAATAGTGTATGAGGCTGTGTGTGTGTGTGTGTGTGTGTGTGTGTGTGTATGTGTGGTATCGAGTTCCGATGGGAAATAGTAAAAGTAATTCTAAGATAATGTCATGAGAAAATCAATATAACTAAGTTAGGAGGGGTGACGAAGTCGAATATTTCCTAACTTCCGACAAAAAGTAGGGCAGTGATGAAATAAAAATATATCCAGCTCTGGGAAACGCTCCTCATAAATATTGATGCTCCTATTCAAGGGTGAGTAAGAGGCGTGATTGGTGCGCGTGCGCGCATGGTGCAGCACTGCAGGCACACGTCCGTGCCGGCGTGCGCGCACAGGGGCGACGCGCAGCAGCACTCTGCTCACCAGTTCGCTGCTGTCGATGCCCGTGTTAATCACGCCGTGAAGTAACACACATTATACAGAACAGACAATAGATTATCACAGCGTCATAGTTCTAATAGGACCCGGCTCAGCTCAGCGCTGGTTTTCAGCCGGACCTTCGGTACACAGGACTACCTCATACACACATAATTATGATAACAGATAACAGATATAGAACCAAACCCTTCATGCCCTCAATGTGGCTTGGAGGAAACTGGTCACCACTTTGTGGGAGAAAGCGCCATGTATTCAAACAAAAGATGGCGAACACTAAGTATGGATAACATCAGTGATGGAGACTTTGTGAACCTCAGCGAGATATTAGAAGTCACTAAAAGCACAAGGAGATTCGGGGAGGGTTGTTGGCTGAATCATCAGTAACCGGTGCTTAAAACCAAGGAATTGGGTGAAATAGTCACAATAGAGGATCGATCACCCGCCTGTGTTCGGCGGGCGTCCCACCTCATCATCCATCATCCAATGTTGTCCCAACTAAATACGACAGGGAATCAAAATGGCGTAAATTGAATACAATATGAATAACATTGAATTACCCAAAAATTAATTGGAGTATTCAATATCTGGCTAAAATAAGTGGGTTTATCTGTAAGTTTGGGAAAAGGCGTGACGCAATTTTTATTTTATTTTTTTCATTACGGGCCTAACTCTGCCCACTGTACCTATACAGGGTGTATCACAACGACCTCTGTGGCGCTGCGGTTGTGGCTCAGCCTACCATACGAGAGGTCCCGGGTTCGATCCCCAGCTGGGTATAAAGAAAAAAAAAACCCCAGGTCTTGGATGTTTATATGTGTGTGACGTCGCTGTTTCTGGTTTCTACGACACAGGGTATCCTAGTGTGGGGCCAGAAGCAATGTAAGTGCCTGTATGTAAATGTTTATGTTATGTTTGTTTATCAGAATACCTACTCAAACTAAAAATTTCTTCCTCAGTACTATATAGTACTGAGGAAGAAATATATACTAGCTAGTCTACTAGTTTGCTCGTCACTGACTTTTTCTCGACACTTTGCGAAATGACCATGTACCCACTAATACTCATATACCTACATACATATATGTACTTTACCTTGTACGCATGAATGCCACAAACTACGTAGTTTTGTGATTTATTTTTTTATTTTTTTTTATTTATTTATTTATTAACATAAAAAATCTTAAGTACTAATTGACAAATTTGTGACACGAAACCTAAAAAGGTTTATTTGTTGTAAATGATAAATTTGAGACTTACCTCTGTTTGATAAAAAGATTATAATAAAAACAGGAAACTGTAGTAGAAATTGTAAGGTTATATTATGCTTCAGCTTACTTGTATCCGGGTACAGGCCTGTGCCCCCCGGTGGGGACATTGGTGGGCTACATTAGTTATTATTATTTATAAGTGTACATTCCAATAAATGTGACGATTTAGCCATAGCGTGAGGGAGCAGGAGAGTAACGCTTTCAAAAAAATACCCTCGCGTTACGCTATTGAGTTGAATACACTGTTGTTTTCAAGAATAGCCCGGATTGTAACAGAAGCGGCAAGTACGGCTTCGGTATACCGTATAACGATCACGGTACCAGTATTTCGCGTTTAATCGACGCACATCGACCTCTGCCATATCGATATCATGACCAGGGTCCCGACTGTGCTATTAGAATGGCGGCTCTGTGCAGCGGGTTGCTCCCCTCCCTCAAATATGGCGAGGGTGGTGATGGCTGGTGCACACGTCATTCGTGAACGGGTGCTGCTTGGGGGGTTTGGTCCAGTCTGGTTTCTCATAAGTTATGTTCATTACAGCTTCTCTATGTTCTAATTTATTAATTTTGTTAGATTGTTATTTTGAGACATCTTATTGGCACTTATGGATACGATGTTATAATATTGACATTACGTTAGATCATTTTTATATCGTACATTGTGTAATAAAAAGATATGAAAATTTAAATAATGACATCCCCGTAGAGTTTCTTGGTGCTATCTTCTCTGACGGGCGTATTTCCGAAGCACTGGTAGAGTTAATGGAGTATCTTTTCCTGCGCGAGATTCACCCATGAATCACCACTTGAAGGGGAAATTTCCTTTTTCAAACTCAAACCATAATCAGTTATGTACTCATTTAGTTGATAATATTTGATTTACTTTTTATTTTTTTCCATGTATATGGGACTTAAGTAAGTGTTTGACTTATAAAAGTGCATTGTTTTGCCTACTCCCAATAAATGATTTGAGTTTCGAGTTTTTTTGAGTTTTGATTCAATGGCGGTCCAATGGGGAAAAAAACTGTCAAAGTAGTTTCACGTGGAGGGCATTATATAGCAAAAACAAAATCAGTAAGCACAGAGTTTCTTTTTTTACCCGCAGTGGTCCAATGTAGAGAAGAGGTAAAAAATACGTTTGCTAAGTATATGTAAATATCTTCAGTAAACAATTCATTAAGACTTTGACTTTGGGAGGCAGTTGCTCACGTCTTTCACGCTCAAGACTTTGACTTTGTTCATCTCAGGTTGCAAATGAATCACAGAGTGAGTAAGTAAAGCAAAAGCATGCTACAAGCACATAGTACCCTCTACCAAAAAGTTTTGCGCAATCTCCCATATTTGGGTAGCTATATTATATAGATGTCACAATGAAGTATTCTAGTAAAAAAATGACGAATCAGTATCACGTCGCCGTGACCTTATAGTGGCAGTCCACTTTAATTATCCATTTTATGATAATTCTCCGTGGTCTAATGGGTTTCACGCCTAATTTTCACACAGGAGATACAGGTTCAAATCCTCACCATGTACCAATGAGATAATTAATTTATCTAAAGTACATCGAACTTTCACCGCCGTACTCAGAGTCATTTAATGAACGATTAATCAGATTCTAAATTTTAATTTACATACAAAATCGTTCACTAAGTAATCCCTAATGAATCATCAAACGGTATGGCTGTCAGTGTTTCGGATGACACGTAGGACGTAGGCCCCGGCTACTACCGCTACGTGGTAGCTAGCGGTCGTAAAACCCCTCCACAACCCGCCAGCCACCCTGAGCCAGCGTGTTGGACTTTGGCTTAAGCTTACTCGTAAGCGGGTAAAGGCCTGTGCCTCTCGGTGGGGACATCAAAGGGCTACATTTATTATACGATTTTTGTGTAATCCACATTGGAAAAAAAAACTAATTTATATGATAATTGGAGCTTTGCTTTCTATCATTAATTGCCTAAAAGATGATTCCCCGACCGCGAAATAATTAATACCTAAAGTGCATCGGAGTCGCCGCGTCACTATCACTATCATATGAGTCGCCATTTTGCAAGCGGAACCGGGCCCTAGGTCAAGTTACCCCACCGTAGTTTACTGTGGTCCCTATGATGTACATATTAGGGCAAAAAGTAATGGGGGAAAACATAAATAAATGTATACAGTTGTTGAAATCAGCGATTGGTGTAATGTTAACTTATGAAATAATGAAAGACTAGTTAAGCTAGACTAGACTCGCGAAAGTTGGCAATTATGCCCGGGGTAGGTTTATTCTTTACTACAACAAGATACCTCTAGAGGTTTTGAAGTTGCCATTTGAGCAATTTAATAACTAAAAACAAATTAAAAACCACTTTTTCTAAAAAGGGATATTACACTGTTTAAGATTGCGTAAATGACAAGACTGCATGAGGTTAATCTAAATTAACACTACTCAAATAAAAGATTTGAAGAATGTTGATCACTCTTGACTTAAGCGAGCGTCAAAATGAAAAATTAACTTCAAATTAATATTGATATATATTCTTTATATATACTCAATTGCAAGAAAACAGAAGAGACAGACACATCAAAATTAAAACTACGTATACAAGTAGTTTCAATTTTTAAGGCGAGCTTATCTCTAAAAAGGGATTTCTTCTAGCAAACCTAGGATGGACAGGACACATTAAAGAACAGGTAGACCTGTGTAAAACGTAAAATAATTAAAATAATAAACTACTTCCCAATATGTATTGCTATGATATATAAATAGCAATACAAATAGAAAAAATCAGATAGCTCTGTTACATAATACTGGGTAGGAATATTTCTAAATTCATAAGAATCGTGAACTTGTGGTAAAAAAGTCCGTGAAATTTCGTATGATCTTAGGTATTGTTCTAAGGATTTACGAAACCACCGCGAGGAATACTGCGACGTCTGGTAACCTGTTTGCTATTAATTAAAAATTAAGGTATTTCAAGATTTTGTGTCTTATAAATATTAGACACACAATCTTGGGTAACACCTCTTTTCATAGGTTCTATTTATCTAGGGTACTAGAAATAAATTTCTAAGGATATTTTTATGTGTCAAAAATTAAAGTTTCTCGAGTATATGGCAATCTCCGTGTATAGAACTTTCCGGAAATGGTTGTAGTATTTGGTTGTTCTGGTGTTTCTTGGAATTTAGAGAAACAAGATTAGTTTATAAAACTTCAAACTTCAAAGTATTTAACTCAACATTGATTCTTACGAACAGTTTCTGAATGTCATTTGAATCTATGAAAACTACTACCGCTTCGGAAAGTGTTACGACAGCGGAGAAGAAGCGGCGCAAGAAACTCGTGCACTGTAACCTTCTGATCTGGATTCAGTAGTTCTCACTTAAAGGGCATACTTTGCATAGATCTAATGTCATTAAATAATCCTTAGATCCCCGCGATTTAAGGTAAGTTTATAGTAAAGGTGAACTAAATTACCTGTTTTGAAAGATCTTACAGATAGTTCTATGTCACGTTTCATCAGGGTATTTTACTGTTATATAGTGTGTGGCAAGAAATAAAGTATGTGACTGCATAAAGGCTGTTGTTACGGAAAGGTTTTTTATGAAACTTTGCTATGAAACCGATTTGATCTGATCAACTTTAGGCCGAGCGGTCAGCTGATTTGTATAGAGAACTGAAAAATACCCTTTTATATGATAACATATTTTTTCTGTTTCAAATAAATTAACTATACAGTCTGTGTACTCACGGTCGGCGGCTCATTGCTCACAGTCAGCGCGCTTACAGTTTGAGCTGAGCCGACTGAGCTTTATGTGAATACACCCTAAGGTAATTCCCAGTTTATTACTAGTAGCAACCCAACGTTAACCTTACACTACAATGTGCAGGTAGAATCGATATCGGCTGCTATAACCACACGCATTAGAACGCCTGAAGGCGTTGAGCTAACTAGAAGTAATTATGCGAAAATACTGTAAACCGTTATTGCATATGCTGTGATAGTGAAACAAATCATCGTAAGGAAACTTTCACATATCCATAGCAGCAGCGATGAGCTAGCCCCCTGCCACGGGCACAACTTTACGTCTGCCACGTCACATGGGAAAGGCGTGACGTGATGTTTCTGGTAGTGAAATGTGAATAATTGTGTTTTGTTGGCGAGCGCGCTCGGTCGTGGTGCCTCTGCCAGCTCGACAGGGAAACGATGATTACGTACATAGATAATAATAAATGTATCCCATTTATGACCCCACCAATGGGCACAGGCCTTTGCCCAGATACGGGTAAGGTTGAGCCATACTCCATCACGGAATCTTTGAATGAAAATTGGATCCCTCTATTACTCAACACCTTAAAATAACAAAACTATCATGGATTCGGATCACTCCTTCCCCACTACACTACTAAGCCGCAGTGTCGTTTGTATCATTTTTTTCTTTTCTGCACTACTGCTCCAATAGTATCGTATGTATCTGTTTTACACTGACGAGCAATGAAAAAGTTACGCCTACAAAATGCCGACAAACACCTTTATATCTCCTAAGACATAGAACCTTTTCATTTGAACACAATATTTACGTTTTTTATTGGTAATATTCTGATGCGCTGTTAAATGTACTTCAATATTGCAGACGGCGTCATTAAGCTAGCCTTTCCCGTTTAGGAGTAATTTGGTGCTATGTCACTAGAACTTTTTCATTGCTCGTCAAGATACGCAAAACCGTTAGTTGATAAACTAACGCGGTAGTTGATCAACTATCGGCAGATAGTAAACCAGACCGACAGAGTTTAGAATTTACATTTATCTTGTTCTTTCACACGTAACCTAACACGAAGTCTAGAGGGGGTTTTGCTGTGCCCCCCTAGTCTTCACATAGGCTACCGCAGTGTTTGCCCTGGTATTTCGTTTGCAATTCAAGTTTTGACCAGTTTACTATTTAACGGTTTCAACCGAAGTAAGCAGTGCGCTACAGTTTACTATCTGTCGATAATTGACCAACTTACGAGAAATAAAAACGTTCGTTTATCAACTAACGATTTTGGCTTTCTTACGGTAACATAAACATATATATGCGTTCCCCATTACACTACCTGATTTATTTTCGCAACTAGATACGGATAAGTAAGAAACAAAATTCTTATTTATGTCGGTTTATTTAACACCAATCCAATTTAAAACTTAACACGTATATAACACAAAACTTAACACATTTATAACACAAAATTTTACACATTCATAACACAAAACTTTACACGCTCCTTGTCTAATGTATCTATTTAAACAAAAAAAACTTACAATTGTTAAAAAATAAATGTGTTAAAATGACGATTTTCAATATAAAAGCCAACTTTTCACGCTCTTTCACGCACCGATAATTTCAAATTATTCACTTCACTCAAGAAATCTAATTTTTTTAAACAATTAGCAACATATTGAAAAAAAAAATACATTGCAGCCTATACTATATATTGCTTGTGAATAAATATGAATATTTTATATCATGTCGTCCACCCGATTTCGGTCACGGCGACCGCTTCAACAGGTCGTCTGTAGAAGTCGCTCGTGTGCTCGCATGTGGGTTATGTAGCCAATCTTCCTTGTGAAGATCCTCGCACACGGCGGGCATGTGAGCACACCATTAATATAAATAAAAAGTGTACAATGACTTACAAGTTAGCTTTCTTTTAAATACCCTCATTCCAGTCCACATATCGACTACACTTAGAATTTCAGTTATACCACAAAAAACAAGGTATTAAAGTACCTACCCATCCTTGGAGATAACTATGTGAGCGCAGATATTTGTTTCCATCATAACTATTCGTTCAACAGTGTCCTATAAAAACAGCAAGGCCCGTGCTCTGTAAAACAAGTGTTGCCCTAACATTACCATAAAGAGTAACGAAGTGGAAACGCAAACAGCATTTTACTTCGAAGTTACTGGCAACTTACAAGATTTGCGAGAAAACATCATAGCCATTATTTTGCAAGTTTTTCGCGTCAGCGCATGGTGTAGAGTAGTTTTTTGTTTCGATGGTTGCAATGATTATACCCTTCTATAATCTATATGTATAATCTTATAGTACACTATGGATTTAATTATGTAATAACACAAAATATGCAATAACAGAAAAAGTTAATTATTTTTGCCGACCTTAATGTAGATTCTTTTGTAGATACAAGAACGAAACAACGATTAATAACTTTATTGAAATAATTTTATTAATTTCATGTATTTTTATGATTGTCGGTCCTCAAGTAAAAATGTACTTAATTAACTGATTACCTTCTAATCATAGCGGTCAAACAATTTAATTCCTAATTGCTAGTAAGGATAGGACTGATCCATCATTTTATAGGCCTATTACATCCCATGTTCTAGTCTATAGTTCTAGTAAAACTCAGATACAACTTTGCTATTAATGAACAGAAACCTACCAAAATTATTTTAAACTTCTTCAATATTATTCACACAGAATGTTATAAAGTTTCTAATCACTTAATTGAAGAAAGTCACTAACATCAACGGTACATCAAAATTTAGTGACTGGGCACCTTTTTAAATTCGTAAATGTAGAGTTATCTTATATGAACTGTTTGAACAAAAATCCTATAAATTTGATAGAAACTTCAAATCTATGTTAAAAATACGCTAAAACTTTCTAGTTGGTTTTTAGAACTGCAGAAACTTTAAATTGATATAAAAAAAACAATAAAATTAAAAATGTTTGGCAAATAATAAACCTAGAGACAATGATTTCTGCTTTAAGATTCGTGGTGATGTTATTAATTCCAACGCTGAGGTAGCTCGGGCTTTCAAAAACTTCTTCACCAATATACTCTTACTCACAACAGAGCGTCTTTACGCATCTCCGTGTGAAGCAGAGACTATGTTAAAAATTATATTCCTAGAAAATTGTCAAAACGTTTGGATGGAATGGTGGAGAAATTGACTGACATAGTGTTGTTTGCTGACGATACTTCACTTGTCTTCAAAATTGTTGTTAAACGCTGGTAAAACTAAGTTTGACACACTTTGTTTTACATTCTCACTTCTCAAGCAAGTTGAGACCAGTTTAGTGTTAGACAGCAACACGTGAGAGTAATTAGTAAAAGATACGAAGTTTCTTAGAATAGCCATTGATAACAAATCGCAGTGGGGGCTAGATACATTAGCTGGCAGAGTAAGTTCTGCGGCTCTACTGCAACAAAATACCTATGGAGATTGCCATTTGAGCAATTTAAAAAGCATGTTTAATCGACTTTGTCTGAAAAGAGATATAATAATATTCAAGAATTCATAAATTACAAAACAGCGTGGGGTTAATCTTACTCAACACAGAACTCGCTGTTAATAATTTTGTAATTATTTATTACTGCATATTATTTATAATAACTAGTTTTCATTACTCATACTCTGAAAGGGGGTCATTGTTCATCCAGGCACCGTGCTGAAAGTGGTACATGCCTGCTCTAAAGCAGAAAAGTATTAAAAAAAATATATATGAATCGTAGTTTATATTGAACAACGCAATGGCAGTAACCTATACAGCCATAAAACGATTAATTCTTCATTTATTAGTTTTGTTGACATTTAAATTCTTTGTGATGTTTATAATTAATATAATGTACTTTATGTATTTATAAGTCACTTTCAAGGCGAGATGTGATTTGCGAAATAAATTAAAAAATATTTCTCTAACGCTCAATAACTGTACAAACGTTAATATTAATTTCATGTGACTTTGTTTTTTAATAAAATAATTTTGATTTCAAGTGACTTTGTTTTTTAATAAAATAATTTTGATTTTAACTGGCTTGTGTTTACTTTCCTCGTATTCGTAATGAAAAGTAGAGTGTTTTACTCGGGTGATAGCACACATTTCTGCCTCGAACTATTGGCGCTCTCACTTCGTTCGAGCGCCAAAACATCTCGTCAGGAATGGGTGCCTTTCAGCCCTCGGTTAACAATCTACTAATCCTGGGGGTCCCATTGGTGGATCGAGTCAGGAATACTGAAATACGCTCCAGAACCAAAATAAAGGACGTAGCGGAAAAGCTGAATTGAAGTGGGGCTAGGTAGGCCACGTCGCCCGTATGCAACCAAACCAATGGGCCAAACTAACAACTCTCTGGATCACAAACGCGAAAAGGGGACGTGGTCGACCCAGGAAGTGCTGGAGTGACGAAGTGAGGTACCAAGACAACAACTGGTGGGAGGTAGCCCAGGGGCGTGAAGAGTGGAGGAGGGAAAAGGAGGACCTTTACCAGCAGTGGGATAATGTAGGCGAATCATTATAATATTGTAATATTTGTATTTGTTAAATACAACATTTTTTTAAAAGATCCGAAAGTCAATCTTTCCCCCTCCTTCTCCCTCAGCAGTTCAATATAGAGAAGGGGCAAAAAATTACGTTTACTAAGTTCATGTAAATATCTACGGTAAAAAATAAATTTTGACTTTAGACTTACATTTTTAAGCATTGCTGTCTAAGCAGTCCAGTCTAGTCCCAAATTAAATTTATTTTTAAAATAATTATATCGACTTTGTATTTTGGCATAGATTGGTTAAATTGGTTATCTTTACTTTCTGCTACATATTTTAGTAGCGGAAGCATCTTTATTATACTTTTCTATTAACTTACCAATACAATAGTGAGTATATTGTTTCTTCACTCTACAAGTCACTCATAATTCACTAACGTCACAAAATCTACATCACGTTTTATTTTACCAACTTCAACAGTAAACCATCAAATTCCCCGCAATATAATACTCGAACTATTCTCACCGATATCTTACATTCTAACTCCACTAAAGTTACAGTCTGAAACTATAGAATTCACCCGTCATACAATATTCACGGAAACCTACACACTATTGAGAATTGGAAATAGCTTCAACGCAATAAGCCCCGGACTGGCCGCACAGCCCAAGCCAGGGAGAAAAAGTTGCAAGAAACTTTGCTAACGGTATGCAAATTTCGTTTTACGCGCGCGGTACGAAGCGATGAAAACGCAGAGTCGAATACGACCTGCCGCCACGGCATTCGGGCGCAAACTGAGAAAACTCTACAACCCTCGTAGAGTTTTCCACACTAGAGCGGGACTCCCGACCACCCCTGTGAAAATGCTACGAGAGTGAAAGAGTCAGATACAGGAAGCCGTCTCGTTAGTTTGCACGTGGGTATGTGATGCGGTCAATGTGCAATGCCGGCTACGGTCATTGCCATACGGCTGATTACGTTGCTTCTTAATTCGATGCAGTGATTATGCGGCTCTGGGCTTCGGGAATTGGAATGTGCAGGTGTAAAACTAGATTTAGAGGTAAACATACAGGTTGATCTAAGTCGTAGA
Source organism: Argyresthia goedartella (assembly GCA_949825045.1). NCBI lineage: Eukaryota > Metazoa > Arthropoda > Insecta > Lepidoptera > Argyresthiidae > Argyresthia > Argyresthia goedartella. Next base: position 29,424,014 of record OX463826.1, on the reverse strand, counting down.
GACATACAACAAGGCGTGATTTATTTTGAATACAGTTATTTATTTTAAACATTCTGAAAAAATGTATATTAGTTAAAATACAAATAAAAAGCAAAACAACACGCGAGCATGATCGTAACTGGTTACTGCGACAAAATACTTCCAGACTAATTTCAATATTCTAATTATCGTTCAATTTTGGATTTTCGCATCGCCGCCTAAGCTTTACTGCAAAAAGTTCTTTTTTACTTCACCATCATTTCAAGGCAGCATTCGGATTCGCATTGCGCTCCATTTCGTAGCAAGTGGAGCTACGCGCCATGAGTGCTATTGCTACGCCATGTGCTACGCGGCACACTGCTACGAAAATAGAACCGGCTACGAAACGAAAACAATTGTTGAGATTAACAAATAGTTCGTAGCTTTGTTTTTACGTAGTGCTTATATTTAGTTAAAAATAGGTATTTGGTATTTCTTTAATCTAAAAACTTATAAAATTCTTGATAGTCAAAACAAGTATTATAAATATAGCTATTTTTCTTGAAGAGTATTTTTGGATATCACATTAACATTGATATTTTCAAAGTCGATTCCCTGCAACACCGCTGACCACAAGACACAAAAATCAATACAAGACGTGATATTTTAAAATTCAGTCCTAAGACCAAAAAACCGCAAGATAAGTAAATAAAAGGTTCTGGGTCCTTTTGATCGCTCGACCGCGGTCTCATTGGGTCCATCCTTGTCTTGAGGGGTCCAACAGACCCTATTAGTAAAAAAGCAATTTGCACTAGTCTCCTTGCGTCGGGCACACGCGGGCTTGAGGGCTAAATTCGGCTTTGATATAATTTTTATTCCATTGCGAGGTTCTTGTTGGTGTATGTATCTTGAGTGAACTAAAATCTTTTAAGTTGAGTGAAAAATTGTAATTATAATTATACCTTGGACACTATTTACAAACATTTATCTAGCCCCAATCTAGGAATCCCTGTATCTTGGGTACTAGACAACGATACACATACTTATAAAGATAAATATTATACTTAGATAGATAAACAACCATGACTAAGGTACAAACGTCCGTTCTCGTCAAACAAATATTGCCCCCACCGGGACTCGAACCCGGGACCCTTGGCTTCGTAGGCAGGGTCACTGCCGACTCGGCCATTCGGGCCGTGACTCTGCGCGGCTGCCATGCGCTGACGCAGTGATAAGACACAGGTTGGACTCGGCCATTCGGGCCGTCACTCTGCGCGGCTGCCATGCGCTGACGCAGTGATAAGACACAGGTTGGACTCGGCCATTCGGGCCGTCACTCTGCGCGGCTGCCATGCGCTGACGCAGTGATAAGACACAGGTTGGACTCGGCCATTCGGGCCGTCACTCTGCGCGGCTGCCATGCGCTGACGCAGTGATAAGACACAGGTTGGACTCGGCCATTCGGGCCGTCACTCTGCGCGGCTGCCATGCGCTGACGCAGTGATAAGACACAGGTTGGCTAATTTTAGGCATAATCTGCTTTGTTTGACGACTAATAGTATAGCAAAGACGGTTTATGGGGTAATTCACGGCCTGCGCAGGTTCTGGTCGAATCTACTTCGTCCATTACTTGCGTGGGTCGGTGAGCTAAAATAATTATGTTTAATAATTTCATGAAACATTTTAATAAATATGGTGATAAACTTAATTAAAATCTAATCTAATTTAATTTATTTTGACATGTATTTAATATGGACGCTTGCGTCGGAAATAAAGATTATTATTAATATTATTATTATTATTAAAATACTTTGATAAAAACAGTGAGACGGATGCTAGAGGCGACACGAATTAGAGCAACTTAACTAATTAGGGAAGTAATATTAGTTTTAATTTTGTTAGTTGGCTTTCTTCACCCATCTTGTTTTTTTTAACGCAATAGTATAATACAGGCCTTTTGGGGCCAGTTCAAGACCACAAATGTGTTTTAACGGCTCCATTGTGTTTTTGACAAAATCGACGATATTTTGTCAAATGATAAATTACAATTGCTTTTAATATCAAACTCAAAACTAATAACTCAAATATTTTATTATAAGTAGGCAAAAAATCTGCATGCAACTATACAACTGACTACCTATGATAATTTAAATGATTGATTTTCAATTCCATTTCTAGGTTATATCAAATTAATCTGGATGTGCCAACTCATTTTATATTTTTTTGTTAATTACTAATTTTGCTTAAGAAACTGCGAAAAAGAAGACGATGCAGCAGCAGAACCTTCTAGTGTAACGGCATAAATAGCTAAGATCGAGCTAACGTTGTCAGAAGCTATCATCGTCTATTCTATCTACCCCAAAAGAGATGTCCCGATTCAGCTGTGAAAATTGCAAGTTAAGAATGATAAGTCTGAATTTCTCGTTCGTTGAGAAGTTCGTCAGGCGTACAGTAGTCGAACGGAAGATTGGTTCAGGAATTAGAGTTTCAAGTTAAACAGAGAAGCATGTATGCCCGCAAGCCGGTATTTCGCATCAGTTAGCGGTGTTTTGCGCCAGATCGATCTTTGTTATATTTTGTGTGATGGTACCATTTACTTTTTTTGTATATATGGGTGCTTGGAGCTTCTTTTCGTGGTCGAACACAATTTATAATATTTGTTTGGGATATCGTATGGATATATTGATATATATATTCAGAAATATGTGACGATAGGTATGATGTGTTTCGCAGTGACCGTCAACATAAGTCGTTGGGTGGTGGTATTTTGGTATTAGTCAAAAAACATCTCCGCGCCTCGGAGCGCCCAGACTTGTGTTATGGGTCTGTTGAAAGTATGTGGATAACAATACCTCGTAACGCATTAAACTGCCACGGAGGCGGTGACACGCAAAGTACATGCGATTTGCACATAGGAACCGTGTATGTACCCCCAATTTCCTGTGACGAAAATGCGCCAAAATTAATAAGTGATTTTATAAACTCGATGACGTGTGCTATCACAAAAACGCCTTCTGATATGTTTTTATTGGCAGGTGATATTAATTCTCATTTCGTATCGTGGGATCGTTCCCCATATGGGTATACTATCCACAGAGAAACTAAATCAGACTTGATAGAGGCCACGACGGAGTTTCTGAATATGACCGAACTGATGGGACTTGCTCAATACAACTTCACGTGTAATTCCTGCGGCAACACACTCGACCTAATTTTTTCAAACCTAATTCTTGATTGCCGTGAGTGTGTCCAGCCTCTTAGCAAAATAGACGTATTCCATCCACACTTGAATTAATAAAGCTCGCGTCCATTACGCACCCAACCTCGCGTATTGCGGAAATTTCACAAAGGCGAATACAAATTATTAAACGAAGAGTTGTCACAATATAACTGGCATCAATTATTACACACTGGCTCAGTCGATGATGCAGTTGATTGTTTTTACAAGATTCTGGAAGTACTAATGTCTAAACATATACCCACTATCAAAACTTCGTCCCGATATCATTATCCAAAGTGGTACACCCCCGCATTCATCAATAGCCTCAAAGAAAAACACAGATTGCATAACTTATGGAAAAAATATAGAAACCCGCTAGACTACTCCGCTTTTTCATTAATAAGATCCAGAACTAAAGCACTACAAATCGAATGTCTTGAGCAATACCTCAAATAGTCAAAATTCTATAAAAAAGGACCCTAAAGAATTTTGGAAATATATTAAGTCTAAGCGGAACAATAATGGATATCCGTGTAACATGCAATATCAGGGCAAAACACTTTCAAAAGGAGAAGACATTTGCAACTCATTCAACGAGTTCTTCCAAAGTGTATTTATTACTCCTTCCTCGTCTCATAAATTTGATGCAGGGTCAGATCAAAACACTGTATCTGAAAATATGTGTCATATTCAAGTAACTGATGCGGGGTTATTGAAGTTATTTAATGGACTTGATCACCGAAAAAGTGCCGGTACCGATGGAATACCAGCCATTTTCATACAAAAGTGCAAGCGTGGACTTCTTCTACCCATTAAAATTATTTATCAAAGATCCTTGAATGAGGGTGTTTTTCCCAAACGTTGGAAAGAAGCACAAATTGTACCTATTCACAAGAAAGGTGTCAAAAATTATATAACGAATTATAGGCCCATATCAAAATTAAATATTCTCGGTAAAATGTTTGAAAAAATTGTATACCACTATGTATATGCAAATACTATCAAGAGCCTACCTACGGCCCAGCATGGCTTTATTAAATCCAGATCAGTCGAAACCAACTTACTTCTTTTGACTGAGTATATAACATCTAATATGAGCACAACGGCTCAAATTGATGTTATATACACGGACTTTGAGAAGGCATTCGATCGAGTAGACCACGATAACTTACTAACTAAGCTGCGTATATTGGGTATAAACGGGAACCTACTTAGGTGGGTTGAATCTTACATAAAAATAGGTGTCAGGCGGTGGTACTAGGGGGATATCGATCAAATTATATAACAGTGACATCTGGCGTTCCTCAAGGATCGCATTTAGGACCCTTATTTCATAATATATACCTCTTCGACATACCTCAATGTTTCAAAAATTCTAATTATTTATTATACGCCGACGACAAGAAGATATTTAGACGAATAGAAACCATAGATGACTGCCACTTACTTCAATCTGATCTCGACAATCTTTCAAAATACTATTCTCAAAATCGAATCAGTGTAAATACAAGTAAATGCCAGGTGATTTCGTTTTCACGAAAACATACTACAATACAATATAACTATATGATTAGTCAGGAAGCTATACCAAGAACGAATATAGTACGTGATTTGGGAATAATGCTTGACCATAAACTTACGTTTAATGAACATGTCGAACATATCACCAGCAAGGCATTCAAGTCATTGGGTTTTGTTATTCGGAGTAGTCTCCCATTCAAGGACGTACACTGCTTCAAAGCTCTTTATTAAGCGTATGTCAGAAGTGTTTTAGAGTTTGGTGCCGTTGTCTGGCGACCATTCTACGCCCAATATCGCACCCAAATAGAGCGTATCCAGTGTCTGTTCGTGAAGCACCTCAACTATAAAGCTAGGTTTCTATCTAACGACTATGCTGAATCTTGCTTACGTCACAAGGTAATGTCATTAGAGGACAGGCGCGATCTCATCGATATGATGTTTTTGTTCGACCTATTAAATTGTAAATTTGACTGCGGTGACTTACTCAAACATGTGGGGTTCAATATACCCAACAAACGAACCCGTCGTACACCACTTTTGTACGTACCCAAATTCACAACAAACTACGCTCAAAACTCCCCATTTATTCGCTTACCCACACTTTACAATAAAAAATTCTCATCTATTGATTTGTTTGGCCTATCACGTAACACATTTAAACGTAAAATTCTGTCTCTCATTAACTTACATGAATGACTTTCTATTGTACATCGTTTATCGCTTATAAAGATACTTTACCCTACTCCATTCCTTCACCCGCCCGCCACCCTCCCCCCTCCCCCCTCCTCCTAAGTCATGAAATATGGACAAGTACATAATAAAAATAGTATTTACAATCTTAATTTAAATACCCACTCACTATAACTTAATAACATTAGACATAAGTAACTATCATTCTTTAAAACTGCTGTATTGAATTGTATATTTGAGTACCTTGTAATTGGCGTAATATCTTATAATGTCACTTGTATATAATACTAAAAGCTGTAAGGTTTACCTAAATAAATAAATAAATATCCATCGTAGTGTTACGACGTGAGTACTCAATGATAGTTCATGTGCTCGCTAGTTGCGGCTTTAGTGGCTCCAATTATATAATTAGTTCACGGCAACAACGATCCAAATAGACCGGGTATACACTATTGCAATTTGATTTTCCGAAATGGGTCTGAACTAGCGGTTTCCTCAAAAGGTCCGTAACGTTTTGAAACCTTCAACTCTGCGCAATTCGAGCTGGATGTTATCGAAACGTTTTCTTTAGCGCTTTTGGAGATCTAACCCTCTCCACAACGAGTTACATACTTCGGAAAATACCGATTTATGCATCTAGTTAACCACAGCTCGCCTCGACTGAGCCCAGCAAAATAAATGCGTGATACAATCTACACGTTAGATCTCCAGCGAAATTTACATTTAATTTAAAGATGCAACTTGAATTAAAACGATCCAAGGCAAAGCAAAACAATCTACCCGTCCCTAAACAATGAACTTTAGACTGTAATTTGATCTCTTCGCGCGTCCCCGACAACACTCAAATGTCAAATATATCAACGGGATAGGTTATCTGAGTGGACAACGTTTATACTTTATTCTGAATTTGTTATTTTCATCCGCGGAACCCCATCGATCAAACAGTCTCCCTATGCCTTGACAACCTAGGTTTAGCCGCAACTAAACTCCTGTCTAGCCTAGTCTAAAATCCTAGTGTTATACCACGTCCATCATCGACACCACTCGAAGTTGGTTGTGTATGATTTTAATGTGTTTGTATGGTTAACGACTGTGTGTGTGGGAATTTCAAAACTCGCTACACGAAGGGAATGAGGAGAGGATTAACTCGCGAATATCCTAAGAGCTAATCCAGGAACCCTGTGGTGAAGGAAAAAGGAAATTAGGGTCGCTCCAAGCCCAGACTCAGACTCAGATCAAATTACCTACAAGTTCTTATCTAACGACCCAAGGATGGTTTTGGAATTTGGGGTAGGTTGAATAAAAGGATAGGAACCGAGGTATATCTCGACGCTTCAGACGCACACGAAACTCCACTGTAGCACGCAATCACAAATCTTCCAGTTCCAGACGCGTAAAACGGCAGACCGAACTGTACAGATTACCGAAAGACACGTGTACCACAGTAGCTTGACGCTTCTTAACTCTAACTACACAGGGTCTAATTTCAATCAACCATGCCATGCACGCCCACTGTTCTACAATTAAGTGTACGCATAGTTTCTAATCAACCTTCGGTTATCACTCAAGTCATTTGGTATTGCCGATACACAAAATTTGTCGATCGCTGGCCATAAAAGCGGTTGCGATTAATTAAGCCTGCCCGACCGCTAGCGTCTAGGACAAATATCACTAGAATGATATTCAAACCCGTGATGTCAGACTCACCACATCGTAACAATCAATCGCAACTGTATATTTGCAGTCAACAATGCTTTAGCATAAGAACCTCCCATTATTTAGTTATTCATAATTTATTCAGCGCGCAACCAAATCAGCTCTGATCCCTACACATTTCGCAGAAATGCGACAAAAAAAACCTGACCCGACCTCTCTTCTCCGAACCAACCACGTTCTATGGCCCCTTTCTTGTCAACTTACTTCGAACTACTCGATAATCCAAGCGTTAACTGAACCGACTCTTGTATTCAATGTGTACCGTGCGGCGATGGGCTAGCCCTCTGTCACGCAAAATGAAGTATTAAATGAACTGACTCTTGTGTACCATTACACTAGAAGGGTCCCAATGGCACCGACACTACCTCTTTGGTACATTGCATGTCTTCATTAGCCGGATTTAAATGTAGAACACAAAAAAACTCATTTTCCCGCGTAACTGAAGCGCGGAGTGTGCCCAACTCGTGACGGGGTCCGCCGCGTGACGTCAGGATCTGCTGCCTGGAGCCCAATTCCGCTACCACAGTAACGGCTCAGTGACAATAAATAAATAATAAATAAATATTAGAGGACAATCTTACACGAATCGAACTAGGCCCATACTAAGCTCAACAAGGCTTGTGTTATGATATGATATAGATAAATACATAAGTAAATATTCTATATATTTACTTATGTATTTATCTATATCATATGTTGTTTTCTATCATATCATGTTTTCTATAAACATCCAAGACTTAGAAAAAAATATTTATGCTCATAACACAAATATTTTCCCTTACCGGGATTCGAACCCAGGACCGTCAGCTTCGTAGGCAGGGTCACTACCCGCTAGGCTAAGCTAGTCGGCGATTAACGCGTTGATGACGGTTTATATATCTATGAAGTTTTTGGAATCCCTTTGCATTTTGTGAATGACCGATTTATTTGCTTCCCTTCATTTCTACCATTAATTGCCCAAAAAAATATCTAAATGCCAGAAATGAAAACCCACCTTGATTCCACCTTCACCGTTACGCCACTGTAACTGAGCCACAAGTGTGCCAGCGTGATCCAGACGCAGTGTTGTCTGTTGTTGTGAATAATTGCATAATTCATTTCAAGTCGCGGAATTATGCGAGCCGCGCGCTGATCTGCCAGTGAGTCCGACAAGTTTCTTGCAGTGTGGACGCGTTTGCAATGTCTGCAAATATTTTTCCACTCATTCTCTGAGAGGACGCCATAATATCTCCATAGCTACGGCGATGGACTAGCCCCCTATCACGGACGTAGGCACAACTGTGCCTCTGCCACCTAAATATGGGAAAAGGCGATTCCAATTGACTTGAATTTGTCTTGACTTACCTATGTTTTTTGTTCATCATCCGTTTTAATTCAAATTTCCCTTTGCGAGATAGAATCTACAAATAAATAGGTGTTATTTAATTAAGTTCTTTTCGTAAATTACAGTTTCGTATTCAAAATTATTAATTATCCACTGAATTAATAAATACATTTCAAGCTTCTATTATATTGTATAACAAGCTACGGTTAATAGAACTCAGCATCGTGATAATTCTATAGCAACAAAATGTCTACACACTGCCAGGTTCTAATAAGTGCATCAACTAATTGCATCTAATTTCAATAACCTCTAACTTCAGGAACTGACCTCTATCTAGGGTACAAACATCCGTTCTCATCAAACAAATATTTGCCCACACCGGGACTCGAACCCGGGACCCTTGGCTTCGTAGGCAGGGTCACTGACGACTCGGCCATTCAGGTCGTCATTGCCGTTTAGCAATCAGTGGCTCAAGCAGGAATAATTACCAGAGTGAAAAAGTGTTCGAGTTCAAATAAAATGAACCTTACGTCATTGAACATAAGAGTCACTGACAGTTTGATTCGCATACTTTTTCGACGCGTAATGATTCATGCTTCCTACACTAAACGCAATTATTTCAGACGAGCTGTCATTTGAAGCCACTTTAATTTGACTTTGAAAGGGATCGGCAAATTTCAAAAGTTCATAATCGAGATACTGGTAGCTTTAAGTATATAGTCAGAGTTAAAGTTTATTACTATAGATATTTACAAATATGCTTAACCTGTTAAGCCTCGGACCTGGTTCTGAGGCACGGCGAATTTGAACCGCATACCAATTTGATAAAACTTAAAACCTATAACGGCACAGTAGCGTCACCAGGGCTTAACCTCTCAAAAACCGAGGGTGGTTGCGACGGGTCGCTATTTTGAACCTTATGCCATGGTAATAAAATTTTAAACCTATAACGGAAAAGTGGCGTTATCTTACGCCGGTGGTATTCAAGAGGTTAAGGGGTACACGTCATTTTGTCGCTTCTTCTCTACGTTGGACCACTGTGGAAGAAGAAGGGCATAGAAACTCCCACAACCGCCCGGAACCGGCTCGAATTATCATCTCCATACTGCCGCCTGTCACCCTGGGATATCCTGAATACAGTAACAAGCCCAACCTTAAATACTACATAACAGAGCGTCACGCCTTTCCCGTATGGGGTGGCAGAGGCACAATTGTGCCCACTTTTAGCCAGTTATTCGATACTCCATTTTGCTCGATAGGGGTTAGCCCATCACCGCCTCACGATATTTTCCACCACCGTTATAACCTCCGTATGGTACAAACGCCAATTCAAAAACAACCCGCAATTTGTTTACCAATACATTTCCATCCGATAAAAACAATATCAAAAATACATATTCGCCAGCCCCGGCTCACTAACCCCGTGGGTCCGATGGGCTAATGAAGAGATCGCGTGTGGGCCCGCCGTCCCTCAATATCGAGCGGCTTGCTCCCTATCGCTACAGGATGGTGGGTCGGGCGATGACGCTGCATGAGTTGGGTTTTTAATAAGTTGGCCCTGTAGTAAGGAAAAATGGAATGCCTTTATTGAGATAAGCTCGCCCCTTTTACAGACGTCCTCTTGCGTTGTAATACAGAGTGATACTGCTGTAAGGATTTGATAAACAACCGGGGAAAGCAGCTTGGAATATTATGTAACTGGCAAGGAACTCTCTTAAAGGAGACATTTTTCAAAAACCAGAAAAAAAAAAGTTTTTGAAAACATCGTAATGTCAGCAGGTAAATGGAAAAAATTGGATGTATTGATTGGATAAAAAAAGATAAAAGGAATTGCAGATAATAGGTGTGTAATAACAATTTTTGCAATACCGTGCTGTTCAACCCTTTCAAACTTAAATTATTCCATTGGCTTCTGTAATACTGTTATTACTCTTTTGATGAATGTCTTAAACGTATGTGAAACCGGTCTTGCCTTTTGTTTTTTCCAAACTTAGCGATAGCTATAATGTTTACCTAAGAAATAATCACAGACTATGTGCGCCCCGGTTTGGACTCGCGAAGGTTAGCATTTCTTTCAAGGGTCAATGCATTCTCTACTACAACAAGATACCTCTGGAGATCTTGAAATTGCCATCTGAACAATTCAAAAACCATGTTCTTTATCAAAAAAGGGATATTACAATGTTCAAGATTACTTAAATGAAACGACTGTTAATCTGGCTTAATACAGACCTTGCTGTTAATAATTTTGTAATTATTTATTCCTGCTTATTAATTATGATAATGATATTATAATATTTGTATCAGTTAAGCACAAGCAATTTTTAAAAGAGATCTAAAAATCAATCTGTGGGAGTTTTTACGCCCTTCTTCTCCCACAGTGCTTCTCCCACAGTGGTCTAATGTAGAGAAGTGGCAAAAAATGACAATTGCTTAGTATATGTGTTGTATTTGACTATTTAATGAAGTGACATTAAGACATCATGTGGAATACAATATGTAGTAAAAGAAATATAAATTCAAAATTTTGATTAGCCAGTATTACAACATACTCCCCCGTAATCAAAATAAGATTATAAACATAAACCTATTCCTTTTACACAATTCTGATGCTTAATGCGAGCTAAAGGCTTAGTGAGCACATCAGCCCACATCTCCAAAGTAGGAGTATATACAACACTAATAACATTGTTGGTTAATAAATCGCGTATAAAATGAAATCTTGTGTCTATGTGCTTGGTTCTGTTGTGGTGGACCGGATTCAGTGCCAATTTTTGGGCAGACTGCGAATCATTACAAATAGTGACAACAGTTGACTCACCTGTTAATTCAAACATCAACCGCTTTAGAAACACAGCATCCTTAGCCGCACTCGCCAAGCTCATATATTCGCTCTCACTGGAAGATAAGGCAGTGGTAGTTTGCTTTTTACTTTCCCACGAAAGTGCTCCACCGGCCAGGGAGAAGTAAAATCCAGTGTATGAGCGACGATCAATAGGACAGTTGGCCCAATCTGCGTCCGCATAACCAAATAAACGTCCTCCGCCTTTCCTGTAAGTAATGCCCAAATCGATAGTTCCTTTTAAATACTGTAATATGCGCTTCGCTGCAATCCAATGACTTTTATCATATTAAGTGTTAAACTGGCTCAAATATGATACAGCAAAAGCGATATCAGGTCGCGTATTAACGGCGAGAAACATCAAGCAGCCGATTAACTTCTGATATGGGTATAATGAAGAATCATCATTACCTTTTTCACACGGCAACAACCTTTTAGTTTCCAGTGGCGTAGTCACAGCCTTACAATCGGACATTTGAAACTTTTCGAGCAAATCACGAATATAAGTTTCCTGCGACATTTTAATCACATTAGGTTTCCAATTAATATTTAAACCTAAATAATAGTTTAACGGGCCGATGACTTTCAGGCTAAAATTATTCTGTAAGTCAGATATGACAGTGTCAAGCGTTTTATTTTCCTTGTAAAATATGACAATGTCATCAACATGGAAGGCGAGTATTATTAACTCGGTACCAAACTTCTTAGTGTAAATACACGCTTCGGAAGGAGTTTGGTTAAAACCTATGCAGTGCAAAATTTCCGTTAACTTTTTATACCATGCCCTTGAAGCTTGCTTGAGGCCATAAAGCGAACGCTTTAGTAAGCATACTTTGTCTTCTTGGCCAGGTTTAGCAAATCCTTCTGGCTGACTCATGTAAACTTCTTCCTCCAAATTTCCATTTAAAAATGCTGTGTCCACATCTAAATGATGCATTTTCATTCCTGTTTCTGCAGCCAACGCAAACAGCATGCGCAGAGAAGAGTTCCGGACGACTGGAGAGAAAGTTTCCGAGTAATCAATGCCATACAATTGATTAAATCCTTTTGCGACAAGTCGCGCCTTATATTTCATAACGTCACCATGCGCATTTTTCTTCAATTTATATACCCATTTGCAAGGTATGACCTTTTTATCTGGTCTATTAACGAGAACCCAAGTTTTCTTCTCTAGCAGCGACTGATATTCATCTTGCATAGCTCGATACCACTTATCTCCATCTTCTGCATTCATAGCCTGTGAATATCTTGTAGGTTCATCCATATGCTGAGGGGATGAAGTCTGCATGCTTACACAATTGGCAGAAGAATTAGGTTTTCTTGGTCTCAAATTGTAACTTGATTCAGCAACCTCAATATCAGAATTTATTTCTTCTGATGAATGTGAAATAGCAGGTTGAACTGACTCATCTTCAGTCACAGTATTATGCAATTGCTCTGCATTATTAGTACCCGTCTCGATCTGTTCCGATATGGGTGCAATATCAGGTTGAACCTGCGTTTGAACTACTGAACGTTTTGAACTACTCGACGAGTTCTCTTGTGAACTTAACAGAATAGGTATAAATGCTGGTTCAGGTAAATTATCACCAGACTTACATGTGTTACCTTTACCTTTCAAATTTTGAAAATTACTTTCAAAGAAGGTAATATCTCTGCTTTTCACAAATCTTCTTGGATACGTAGCGTCCCTAAAGTAATAACTTCTCGGATCTTCTGAATATCCGACGAAAATGTGTTCAGATGCTTTTATGTCCAATTTCTTCCGATTACAGTCGGGGACGTGGATCAAAGCTCTACATCCAAAAACACGTAGATGCGATAAATTCGGTATCTTACCATACCATTTCTCGTACGCTGTCTTGCCTTCAAGAGCACGATGAGGAGATCTGTTCTTGAGATATACAGCCATTTCTGCTGCATCTTGCCAATAGGCTGGAGACAGAAAACTGCCAGACAGCATTGACCTCACTTTCTCCATAATTGACCTATTGGTCCGTTCAGCGACACCGTTCTGATTTGGACTATAGGGAACCGTAGTTTGGTGTTGAATGCCTTCACTTTGTAAATACCTCAAAAATTCAGCATTAACGTACTCCTTCCAGTTGTCGCTCTTCAGTGTCTTAATCTTGGCTCCCGTTTCCCGTTCTACTGAGGACTGGAAAACACAAAACTTATTCTTTACTTCAGCTTTTGAAGAAATAAAGAAAACAAAAGTCATACGAGAAAAATCATCTATAAAGAATAAAAGATATCTATTGCCTTGAAATGACGTTTCAGGCAGGGGACCACAAACATCTGAATGAATAAGTTCCAGAACTGAAGTTGATCTCTTATGCGAAACTTTCTTAAAGGGTTTCCTATTCTGTTTACCTTCAATGCATGGGATGCATGGTTCCTTATCGACATCTGAGTAGTCGACGCCTACCGCGTGTCCTTTCTTTAGTTGATCCATTCCAATGCGGCATAAGTGACCTAATCGTCGATGCCAAAGCTTGAAGCTAGAAACATCGGAGTGTGTCTCAAAAGCGGATAATTGACGCGTGTTTGGGTCAACTGTACAGTCTAATGAATACAGTCCACCACAATTAGAACCATGTAAAAGTACATCACCTTTACAAGAAAAAGCATCAGTATCATAAAAGTTACAACCAGTTTTATCAAAAACTACACTAAAACCTTTATCTACTGCCTTCTTCACTGAAATAAGATTAGAATTCAAGTTCGGTACGTGAATAACATCGGTTATTTTCTTAACATCAGTATTGTGACCGCAACTGGTAATAGAGATATCTCCAACACCTTGGCTCGGCAATAAATCACCATTGGCAATGGTCACAGTCCCTGTATGTGAACCTCTCACGTTTTCCATCCAATCAGCTCGTGACGTCATATGAGCCGACGCACCAGAATCAATATAAAACTTATCACGCTCTAGTCTGTCGTTGACATTTAATGCGCATAAAGAATTCTTGTGATTCACCGGTTTCTTCTTCTTGTCCTTCTTATATGGACAATCTGGACGCTTATGTCCTGGCTCCATGCACTCATAACAAACGACAGGTTTCTTAGGTTTGGATGTGGAAGGTCTAGTGTGGTTCATTCGGGTACGAAGAGCAGTATCAGGGTTATCTAAAGCTGGCTTATTAAGTTCATTCAATAGTTTGGTCTTAATCAAATCCACAGTAATGTCTATGTTGGAGTTTTCCAAAGCCATTACTAAAGGTGCATACTGAGGACTCAAACCTCCTAGAAGAATTGCAGCTATTGAAGCATCTTCCATAATCTTGCCTATATCGGCTAAATCTTGCACAGTTGACATGACAGCGTCTAAATACGTCTCTATGTTGGAGTCAAAATCATCAAGGCAGTACCTGTACAGTTTCCGTTCGAGGCTTATACGTCGTCCTAAGCCTTTGTCCTCGTAAGCGGACGAAAGAGTAACCCAAGCCTCCTTGGCTGTCTTGCAGGACCTTACATGGGTGATCGCCATACCATCTACCGTAAGACATATTTTTGATAACGCCTTTTGATCGTTACGCAATTTCTTTTCAGCAGATATATCGTTACCTTCAGGATATCCGATGATGGTCTCCCATAGTTCTTCATGCATGAGGTACATACGGATTTTGAATTTCCATACGGAATAACCGTCTCTATTAACAAGCGGTTTTATACCAGAAATAGTATTATTTGACATGTTTACATACGCTCAGCTGTTCGATGTCACAACAAAAATATCTCATGAAAATAAATATGTTCGTGAACTATTAAAAAATTTCACGGATTTTCACAAATCATACACGTACACATTGGAAAAACTTGCCTATTCACTTTTTACTAAATAAAATGCAGTTTTATTAGTGTATACTCAGTTAAATAGAGATTTCGTGCTGATAACGAATGTTGTATTTGACTTTATTTAATGAAGTGACATTAAGACATCATGTGGAATACAATATGTAGTAAAAGAAATATAAATTCAAAATTTTGATTAGCCAGTATTACAACAATATGTAATAATAGATAATATCTACATTAATAAAGACATTTTTTATTTTGAATTAGGATATGTTGTTTTTTATATTTTAAACAAAAAACAATACTAAACTTAATAACTACATACCTCAATCATTTGCATGCTACAATTTAACAGCTGACTAAGGCGTTCTATTGGTATAATGATATAAGAACCTTTTTATCCCTCTTTGCAAATAATTTTCTAATTTTTTATTTCATATTCATGACGTCGCTTTTTCTGGTTCATA
The DNA here is from genome assembly GCA_949825045.1 of Argyresthia goedartella. Classification (NCBI taxonomy): domain Eukaryota; kingdom Metazoa; phylum Arthropoda; class Insecta; order Lepidoptera; family Argyresthiidae; genus Argyresthia; species Argyresthia goedartella. The sequence goes on along the minus strand of OX463826.1, from coordinate 29,408,475 downwards.
CGACACAGGGTATCCTAGTGTGGGGCCGTTTTATTAAGAAGATGGTTCAAATTTTCAACCACCACAAATCGTGTTGTCAATTTTACCTATTTACGCGCCTTAGGAAGGATGCTGTTTGTTTGTTTTTCTCTTAAATACTTAATTGCCTATAAACTCTCAAACGAGACAGTTTCATAAAGCGCATGTTATATGCGATCCAATCCTGTATACTCAAAATCGGGACGAGTTCGCCCCAATGCGGTAAAAAAACGCCGCAGCAGAACTAAAACTATTAATAAAATGCCATAAAAACGGCATTCGAAAACCCAAGTCCCGTATAAATGCCGTTCCCAGCACTTGAAGTCCCATTAAATTCGGCGGAAAAATCCACGAAACATGAAACTGCGGACGCCCTGTAGGCTTGCCAAGCCAGGCCTAACTCGGCGCCGGCCGCCCCGTGCCGACGCGCGACGGTTAAAAACGAATTATAACCGAGCGACCTGTAGTTACGTTCTGATATCGACTTGGGTCTACTGTCAACTGGGAGAGCAGGGCAGCACGAATATTTGACAGATCGAACACATGTTGGAGTTCAGATAAAAATAAGCTTGTCCCTAAGAGTCACAGACAGTTCAATTCGAATACTTTTCCGATGCGTAATAATTCGTGCTACCCACACAGATGTCCGACACCCACATAGATATAAAGGCAAAGGTATTGCTAATTATTCAACAATCCGCAAGGAGAACGTGGAATAGACTGATTGATATTGACAATTATTATGCAAAAGTGAGGGCATTAAAATCGGCAACAAATATAATGACTACCAAAATATTTTCTTCCTACCCAAAATGGGTAACATTTTGGGTAGGAAGACAATAGTCATAGAAGTAAATAATCACCTAAAGTTGCAGAAAATTTCAGGGTAAAATACTGCGGTAGCTTAAGTGAAGGTGACCTCGATTTCGCGTCAGGGCCTGTGCCCTGCGGTCGGTAACACAGTGCTGTAGCGATCGAACTGCTCCACCACATAAAGGTTCGTCCACGAACGCAGCCCCAGCTAACCATTTGTCATGAGCTCGCTCGTGAGCACGCCTCTTGTGCAGGCTGAGAGCGGTAATGGATGGCGCGCGACCATTGTATCGGAGGTTCAACGCAAGAATGACTTTCTTGAGCTGTGATAGTCTTATACCACAAAATAAATAGGTACAGAAGTCCACCACATGTATGTACTTCACTTTTCAAAGCTACGCTCGGCGATCGCTCTAGGGTTGTCAACTACGGCTTATGCAAGAAAAACTATCGTGGTACTGGCGCTCCTATCTATTTGTATGATTTATTATGAAGAATGGTGTATTGTCTTTAACCTTGATCTGGTTCACAGTTAATAATTTATTGTTAAACGCTGGTAAAACCAAGTGTATCAAATTCTCACTTCCAAATGTCAGGCAAGTTGAGACCAATTTAGTGTTAGACAACAGCACGTTAGAATTGGTAAATGATACGAAGTTTCTTGCAATAACCATTGATAGAAAATTGCAGTGGGGTCCCCACATAGATAAATTGGCTGGTAAATTAAGTTCTGCGGCTTACGCTGTTAGGAACATCAGACAAAGCACGGATGTGGCTACATCTAGGCTAGTATATTTTAGTTACTTTCATAGTGTGATGTCCTATGGTATCTTGTTGTGGGGGAAAGTAGCGGATATTCAAACTATTTTTATTTTACAGAAAAGAGCTATTCGAGCAATTTATAATTTAAAACGAACAGACTCCTTAAGAGAGTTTTTTAAAGAAATTGACATACTAACAGTAGCTAGTCAATTTATTTTCGAAAATATAATGTATGTACGCAAGAACCTTACAACATTTTCCAAACTTAGCGATAGCTGTAATGTTAACCTAAGAAATAATCACAGACTATGTGCGCCCCGTTTTAGACTCGCGAAGGTTAGCAATTCTTTCAAGGGTCAGTGCATTCTCTCCTACAATAGGATACCTCTGGAGATTTTGAAATTGCCATTTGAGCAATTTAAAAACATGTTAAAGCGACTTTGTCGAAAAAGGGATATTACAATGTTCAAGATTACTTAAATGACAGGACTGTATGGGGTTAATCTGGCTCAACACAGACCTTGCTGTTAATAGTTTTGTAATTATTTATTCCTGCTTATTAATCATAACAATTATTTTTTTCATATTTGTATTAGTTAAGCACAACCTATTTTTAAAAGAGATCTAAAAATCAATCTGTGGGAGTTTCTACGCCCTTCTTCTCCCACAGTGGTCCAATGTAAAAAAGAGGCAAAAAATGACGTTTGCTAAGTATATGTAAATATCTACAGTAATAAAGTACTATGACTATGACTATGAATGAAACGAGAAGAATGAAAACATTACACTAATATTACAATACAAAATGTTTACAGATCAGAAAAATACCTACACAATTTTACGTTTGTCAATTTTCACAATCGAAAATCCCTGATAACTTCTAAACGGATTACCCGAGTACAAAATTTCTATTGCTCTGTCCGTTTTAGACCTACACCTGTTAAATGACATGAAAAACAACACAATATCTACACAAACAAAAAAACATGTTTTCAACTTACGTAAGTAAGGTGGCGTGAATTTACCTAACAAAAATTTTGTCAATACTTATTTTATTATACTGATTGAAAAATAGGCAACTGTTATTTATTTAAATCGATCTTAGATATATTATTCGGGGACCTTACCTACCTACCTAACTTTTCTATTCATATAACGTTAAAACGAACCGTCGAAATACAGGCAGATGGCTACTTTCCGATTCCACTGGTAGCTTAAAAAACGCCAATTCATAGTTTAATGTTGAATTTAAACAACCGTCCACTGAACAGTTATAATATATTTTTTTCCGTTGCTCCATTGTTGCATTATTTGCATTAACATTCGCGCGTGTCAAGCGGATGGCACTCACGCTCGCACTGGTTTGAACTGTTCTGAGATATCGTGTCCGTGAGCAGTATCTGTGTGTGCGTTGCTCGAGCGCGCTTGTATGTAGATTGATTTCTGTACCTATTTATTTTGTGCTTATACTGACTTGTAGAAACCGTCTTCAGATTTTAAAACATTTTAAAACCCTGCAAAATGCTAACGGGAATAACCTGTTAAGAACTGTGAGGTGTTCAAAGAGCGTGGTCTAATGGGTTTCAGGCTTGCTTCTCACGCAGGTTCGATTCCTGACCAGGTACCAATGAGATAAATCATTTATCTGAAGTACATTTTAAACGGACGTTCTAACGGTGATGGAAAACATCATGAGGAAACCTTCATGGCTGCGGCGATGGGCTAGCTCCCTGTCACGCAAAATGGAGTATTGAATAACTGGCTCAAAGTTGGCACAATTGTGCCTCTGCCACCCCCGGGAAAAAGCGTGACCTTCTATATATTGTTGTTGTCGTGTGAAGGTATATAAAGAAAAGGAGCACAACTTCAGCTCTTCTTGATGTTGTTGACAACATACTTGCGTCGCAAGACTCCGGTAATGGTAAACTCTTCAATTTCCTGGACTATTCAAGAGCCTTCGATTACATCAATGTTAGTCTGTTGCTGTCTAAGCTGAGCTACTACGGCTTTGATGCTGCCGCGGTGCAGTGGTTTCAATCCTATCTTAGGGCTCGTAGTCAGCAAGTGGTACTGAGATAGACCGATGGTAGCAGCGAGCAATCACAAACTGTCAGTATTAACAGGGGCGTCCCCCAAGGTTCAATCCTGGGACCACTATTATTTATAATCTACAGCGCCGATGTTACAAAATGCATTAATCATTGTAAATATCATATCTACGCAGACGAACTGCAGATTTATATTAGTCTGAACAAAGATAACTTTGTCGATTCCGTAAGATGTATTAACGATGACTTGGATAGAGTAAGCAACTGGTCTATGAGGAACGCCTTGGTCTTAAACCCTATTAAGTAAAAATATATGATTTTAGGGTCAAAAAAACAAATAGAGACACTGACTAACCTAAATCCACAAGTTACCATAGCTTTTGTCTCTGTAGAACGTGTATGCGAGGCCCGTAATCTTGGTCTTGTCATGGATAATGAATTACGCTTTGAGAAGCATGTGCTTGAGTTGGTGAAAAACTACTTCTATAGACTTAGCATATTGTATAGGATACGAAATTTTCTAAGCGAACCGATGCGCATGTCACTATGTGTTAAATTAAATTATGGTATCACAGTCTACGGGCCCTGTTTGCTCAAACGCACTCCCCGGTTGCTGCAAAGAGTTCAGAACGCTTGTGCCAGGTTCTGTTTTACTATCCCACCGCGTAGTCATATTACACCTTACCTTAACAAGGCCAAGATCCTCAATATGCACGGCAGGCAGCAACTACATCTTGCCTCTCTCTTGTTGGGTGTGATAAGGCAACAAACACCAGAGTATTTATTTGAAAAGCTCACATGGCGGGTCTCCCATCACCACATCAATAGGATCACAACCAGTATTCTGACAATCCCCCGACATGGATCAGCTGCCTTTCGGGGCAGTTTCAGGTATCTGGCGACGAAGTGTTGGAACAACCTGCCACCACCAATTCGAGTTCACAAGTCTGTTGCCCGCTTCAAACTTGCATTCAAACAACACCTTCTGCTTTTGCAGAAGTCAGATGCTTGATTCTGCCCTGAAGAGCTCCCGCGTTTGCCATTATTAAGCCAAAGCTAAGTTTTTGAAAGACGTCTTTGAATCGGCCATGTCATTCAACAATCTTCATGCATTCAGCATTCATTATTACTCAACATCCCTTCTATTCTCTGCCATTGTTGTATTTTTGTATTAAGTGTTTATTAATGCATATTACTTCCTTACCCCCATATTTAATAAACATTCCTCGTATGTAATCTATTTATTTTATTAATTTTTATGACTTTGTCTTTTTATTTACGATTATGTATTCGGATTTATTAAAAAGTAGTTTATTAACACCTACCCTTATATTATCATCCCCTCTTTGATAAGGTGCCGACAGAATACCAGCGTAGCAGGACTTGTAGGCCCTGTGACACATGCTGAGTCGGAACCTATTCGCTGCTTCGACACACACTTCACGACGTCAATGTTATTTTGCGTATTAAATGTAAATTTTACACATAATATGTAATACTTTTGTTGTGCGTGCTTTAATTCTCTTCTGTTTTATATGTTGCTGTTAGTATTGCCTTTAATTCTATGTTTCACTTGTTTTATGTTCTTTTGTTTCTTTTTTTATGCAATGTTGTGTGTGTTTTGTAGTCCGAATAAATTTATTTCTATTCTATTCTATTCTATTCTCGGAGATAAGAGCTGAATTTTATCAAAAAATTATAATATGGAATTGATATGCCATTACAATTATTAACTTTGAAATGATTTTTAAAATGGAAAGATCGTTTCTGCAACTGGCTGTATGTTAATAAACTTACTTCTGACATCTTATAGTAGTTTATGTGACTGCTAATGGAGGGCTGCTACATAATAAGCTCTCTTTGATGTGTTCAGGAACCGCATGGTGTTTGACCGGCATTGTGGCTCTGCAGTTGTTTAGATTGTTCTGTAGCACCAACTTCACAGACAAACTAGGGGTGGCACGCAGTCGGGCGTTGGCGTTCGAAATCTGAATGTCATAATTTGACAAATTTTTGTACATTATGGTCATAATGTACAAATTTTCAGATATGAAATAAGTTTCTAGCAAATAGTTTTACATTATGCTGGTCTTAAACTGCGGTTTTTAGACGAATTAAAGAGGGTTTATGATACGTGTGTAGATAATAGTAGTTTATGTGACTGCTAAATAATGGAGGGCATTAATACTCGAGAGTGGGTTTATGAAACGAGCCGAAGGCGAGTTTCATAATAATAGCAATCGAGAGTTTTAATGCCTAATTATGTACAGTTACATACACTAGTTTATCTACACACATATCATAAGCTCTCTTTGATGTGTTCAGGAACCGCATGTTTGCTGCTTTCCTTATAAACTAAAACCGAATGTATCATATAACAATAGATGGATAACAAAAGACATATGTGACATGAAATCTTTAATCTTTGACATAATCGATATAAATAATAAATCTCCTAATAATACAGACATCCAAAACAAAATAATAGATCTACAATTGCAATATGACTTAAAATTAAAATCTCATAAAACTCAATATTATACTGACATCATATATAAAAATGATAACATCGTAAAAACAATGTAGCGAATAGTTAGCATGGAGTCTGGAAAAAAGAAAACTCATGCTGACTTTACCGAAACAATAAAAATTCCTGGTAGTGACAATTCTAATTACAAACAAGAGAAAAGATTGAGGGTAGTCTGAAAGTGCACATCTTATAATTTTGCTCTGCATTTTAATATTAAATTTTAATTATTTAATCGAAATTTTATGTACATAATTTTATAAACTCACTGACCTGGACCCCCAAATAACCTAATCAAACTAAATTCACTCTCTTTCCCATCATTTTTCACAATCAATTCAAATCAAAATCACCAACACTTCAATATGGACCTGCATGCGGAGATACACAAGAACATGGAAGAGCTGGCTGCCACATTCACTGAGCAGATGGGGAGGCATGACCAGAAGCTGCAATCCGCCACGCTTGCTACTGGACCCGTGGACATCACCAATTTGGCACGTGAGTTCAGGGACTTCAAGGATCTCATGTGGAAGACTCTCGGAATGCTGAAGTCCCAACTGGAGCTTGTCACTCGAGGGCTGGACCGGCATGAGACTGCGGCGAGGCGCAAGGTGTTGCTGGTGCATGGTGTGGAGGAAGCGGAAAACGAGAAGCCAGACATTGTCTTCTCGGATGCGCTCGCCTCCCGTCTGAAGCTATCTGCAGAGTGTCTCAGTGCAGTGAGAGTAGTACATCGCCTTGGTGGGTACTTTAATTTGATCTATTTACTTGTCAGCTGTCACTGTCAGTCAACCTCGTTTTTCTGCCAGTGTATAAACGAAACGCAAACGTCAGCTTCTTAATTTTTGCAACTGTTGAATATTTGGCGTTTCGTTCTTGCGTTTGGATGCGGTCCTGATTGCGCGTCGTTATGTGTTCGCATTATTATTTTCTTATATATATTTTTTTTTTTATATAACAATGATGTGTATATAACTGTGTATCATATTCTACCATAATAATCTAAGCTGAGTATTGCATTGAAAATGATGCCATAAGTACTTAGATATCTTTCAGCACTCCGAAGGTTAGGGGTCTAGGTCACCCTTTATATATATATACATATATATATATATATTTTACTTTGTAGGTACTTACTACGTAGGTAGTTTATTTATTTAAATTTTATTTATTTATATTATATAATAATATGGATAGCTCACTACATATTGAAGATAGTTTCTTCTCGTGCTCCTCCAACGATGACTTCTTTGAAAGTGCAGAGAGTGACAATGAAAACTCATCTTTAGCGGAATCTCTTTCAATCAAACTGAAAAATGTTTTTGGGAATGGTCTGGGGAAAAATTTGAACCTAGTTCACATTAATGCCCAGAGTATACACTCGAGTTATTCTGACCTTGTAGACACTTTTAATCAGCAATGTATAGACGGCATTCTTGTGTCGGAATCATTCCTTAAGCCTAGCCTGCCCTCTTCTATGTACTGTCTTCCAGGATACAGGCTGTATAGGAATGACAGAGTTGGGAAGGCCGACGGAGGGGTTGCTGTCTACCTGCGCTCGGATATCCCGTGCAAAGTAGTCAGTGCTTCTCCGAGTCAATACTCCGAATCTGCGGAGTATCTTTTCTTGGAAATCTGTCTTCACCATCATAAGGTTCTTCTAGGTGTTTTCTACAGCCCTTCTCTTCGTATAGACTACTTTGAGTCGTTCGAATCCCTTTTGAATGAATTGACCCCACTGTATAGTGATACTCTTATTCTTGGTGATTTTAACACCTGTCTTCTCAAAAATAACTGCCGCTCTGATAAACTCCAGTCGATTGTTGACTCCTTGAATATGCATATTCTTCCCCTCGATGCTGCTCACTTTCAGCCTCATTGTACACCCTCCCTCCTTGATCTGATTATAACATCCGATCCTGACAAGGTACCATGATCTGATATTTCTATCATACAAGATAAGGTCTCCCAAGAGTAGAGCTAAATTCTTAGATATTCGCAGCTTTAAAAAATTGGATCTTGACTCTCTTAAAGCTGATGCCTCCTCTATTGATTGGTCCCCCGTCATCTCTAGCGAGACCGTTGATGACAAAGTCAACAACTTTAACACAATTATCTTGGGGTTGTTTGACAGACACGCTCCGATCAAGAGAGTTAGGGTGAAGCACCTGCCCGCACCTTGGCTTAACGACGTTATCAAACGCCTAATGACCAAGAGGAACCGAGCTAAATGCCGCTACAAGAAAGACCCAACTAACGAGAACTTTCACACATTCAAATCTCTCCGTAATCGATGCAACCGTATGTGTCGTGACGCTAAGCGCCGCCACATATACGAGTGCATCGAGAACTACACTCCTGCTCAGGTGTGGAAGTTTCTACGTACTCTTGGCGTCGGTAAGTCCCGGGATCTGCCAGTCGGTAATGTCGATCTCAACGGTCTCAATAGATTCTTCTCTGCCCCCCCTGTCGTGATGGACTTTATCGTCAAGGAAGCCACCCTGCGTAGCCTCCGGTTAAGACCTGCTGCTACTACTACTCCTTTCGAGTTCAGCCCGGTTGGAGTCGATGCTGTTAGGAAGGCAGTGCTGGCAATTTCTTCTAAAGCTGTTGGAGATGACAAAATTTGTCCTCGAATGATCAGGAGCGTGCTCGACGAGCTGCTTCCTGCAATCACTCATTTAATTAACTATTCTTTATCAGAGTGTTCCTTTCCCAAAGTATGGAAGAAGGCACATGTCATCCCTTTGCCTAAAACATCCAATCCTTCCTCCTTCAAAGAGTTTCGTCCCATCTCCATCCTACCGCTCCTTTCCAAAGTTCTTGAATCCGTTGTCCATACCCAGTTCTCTTCCTATCTATCCAGAAATAATTTGATCAACCGCTTCCAATCCGGCTTCAAGTCAGGTCACAGCACCGCAACGGCTTTGTTAAAGGTCACGGATGATATCCAGTTCGCTATGGATAACAAACAGCTTTCTGTGCTAGCACTGCTTGACTTCAGTAGCGCCTTCAACTGTGTTGATTTTGACATTCTCACTCAAATATTAAGGTCCCTTAATGTCTCGTCTCGCTCGGCCTGCTGGTTTGACTCTTATCTTAGAGATCTCCAGCAGCGCATAAGGTCTGAGGAGACCTTTACTGAGTGGTGCGATCTTTTGGCGGGAGTTCCTCGGGGTGGTATTCTTTCCCCTCTCTTATTCTCTGTCTTCATCAACTCCACCTCCGATGTTATCTCCTCCCCATATCATCTCTATGCTGATGATCTTCAGATTTATCGTCATTTCCTCTTTAGTGATGTGAACCTGGCTATAGACACACTGAACGCTGACCTTGAGAACATCAGAACCTGGGCTTTGTCATACGGATTGCTGGTGAACCCCAGTAAGTCCCAGGCGATTATTATAGGTACTAGACACTCCTTAAACGTATTACAACAATTGCCCATACCGCCGGTTACCTATGACGGTACTCTAATCGCCTACAGTGACAAGGCCAAAAACCTGGGTGTCATGTTTGATAGACAACTCTCCTGGACTAACCATGTCAGCGAGGTCAGTAGGCGCGTCTTTGCCACCTTTCACTCACTAAGACGGCTTCAGAACTTTCTGCCCCATCAAACAAAAATTACTCTTGCTCAATCTCTTCTTCTCCCCTTGATCGATTATGCCGATGTTTGTTGGGCTAGCGCCAACGAAGAGCAACTGAACAGACTCGAGCGACTTCAAAATCTCGGGATTCGGTTTATCTTCAGACTGCGCAAGTTCGACCACGTCTCGCAGTATCGCAAGGAGTTAAAATGGCTGCCGATCCGTCTTCGTCGGGACACACACATCCTCACTCTTCTATTCAACATCTTAACCAACCCTCGATACCCTAGCTTTCTCCGTGAGCTTTTTCAATTTCTCCCTTCGGCTCGTCCACGTAGAACTCACACGGCTTCCCTGCTCTCTATACCTCATCACAACACCGTCGCATACAAGCACTGTTTTCGATTGCGGGCGATCACTCTCTGGAACTCGCTTCCCTGCACTATCAGAGATAGTCCATCTCTGCCCGTCTTTAAGAATCTTTTGAAGGAGCATTATCTTTCTCTATCCTAGATTTGAGCTTTGTATATATTAGTTTATTTAGGTGTATTTATATTTTTATATAATATTTATGTACTTGTGTATGTAGTGTATCTAGCAGTTAGTTCAATAGTTCCGTAATATATGTATGTATCTTATCAGAGCACAAAGGTCTATCCTGTATATTAAATTATTCTTATCAACCTTGGGTTTGCTGGAAGAGATCTCTATTTAGAGATAAGCATGCCTTTGTAGATGTCCTTTCTGTTTATTATATCTTATGTTGTTTTATGTGCAATAAATATATACGAAAAATATACAAGAGCTGGTGAACCACCTCAATGTGCAATTCGCATCCGCAGCCGCCGTGTGCGGAGCCCCGCGAGCCAACTTGGAATGCACCCGCGCAGCGCTTAAAGCTGCGCGCCCACCGGCCGACCACGCACTTCGACTCATTAACTTCACGCCTAAAGAAGTCTTTGAAATAATAAAAAAGCGAGTCGCAGTAAAACCTACTCGCGATATCTATAATATTTCAACAGAACTGATAAATTCGACTGCTTCAACATTAGCTTCACCGTTATCAGTACTGTTCAACCTCTGCTTGCGGAATGGTCTATACCCTGATGCATTCAAAGAAATAAAAATTTGTCCCCTTTATAAAGGCAAAGGTAAAAAATGCGATCCCAATAATTACCGTCCGATTGCAATAATACCTGCTATAGCAAAAAATTTTGAAAATGGCTTAAGCACTCGATTGGTTCAACACCTATCATTGACCAATGCACTATCCGAGCGCCAATATGCATATCGTCAGGGCCACTCAACAACTATGCTTGCCCGTGAGGTCGTGCTTCGCATCCTGAGCGCTCGTTGTTCACGAGTTCGTTGTTCAAATGCAGGTAGCCGTCTTGTTTTGTGACCTCTCCAAAGCGTTTGACGTCGCAGATCATGATGTGCTCGGAATGAAGCTGAAGTATCATGGAATCGACGGCCCAGCAACAAATCTAATAAGGAGCTTCTTAAAAAATCGTACTCAATATGTTTTAGGGTCCGGAGGTAACCTAAGATCCGACGGAACCATGACAGACGTGGGTGTACCTCAAGGCTCCTCACTGTCAAACCTTGCCTTCTCTCTCCTCCTGAATGACTTACCGAAGATTACCACTGACGGTGAATTGTTCATGTTCGCAGATGATGTAGCAGCTGTAGTCACGGGCAAAACTCATGACTCACTAGAGTTCACACTCAATAAAGTCGCAAACCAATTATGGCATTGGTTTAAAAAAACGGCCTCGCACTCAATCTAACAAAGACTCAAGTAATTAATTTCGACCTTTCCGGACGCAGGAGACGCTTACTAGATATACGCGTCGAGGAAACGAGAATTGAACAAGTCTCCTCCGCATCATTTCTCGGTTTTGTCATAGACCAGACAATGACCTGGGAGCATCACATACAAAAGCTGTGTGGTAAATTGGGTAGCGCCTGTTTTGCGCTCAGTAGACTATCGTCAACACTTCCTAAAGAAGCGGTTCGGACCTGCTACTTCGCCACAGTGCAGTCAGTCCTGTCATACGGAATCGAGTTCTGGGGGCGCGCTGCTGACTGGGAGTGTATCTTCAGACTTCAGAAACGAGCCGTACGACTGATTGCACGTGTGGCCCAGGACACATCCGCCAGACCGCACTTTGTGGCGCTTGGAATAATGACATTGCCATCCCTACTCATTTTTCAAGTTGCTACTCATGTGAGAGTCAATGTTGGTAGTCTGCCTAAACGTGGTGACCAAAACAGTCACACTACAAGAGGTGCAGATAAACTAGCCAATGTCCCTCATAAATTAGAAAAAATGGCCAAAACAATACGGGTGATGGGTCCGAAGGTGTACAATTTGCTACCGGACGACATTACGAATGCACCGAGCTTCCTAAACTTTAAAATTAAACTAAAAAAGGGGCTTGTCAAGAAGTCGTTCTACTCCTATGAAGAATTCATAAATTTTAAAGAACGACGTACATAAGTAAATATTCCTTTAATTGTACCAATTATATTACATTATACTCCTACGGGTAATGACAACTTCCTTATTAATGACGTGGCAAATGTTTCCTTTATCTAATTTTATTTTATACATTTTATTAATTTTTTGAATTTTGTTTGACTTGTAATGTATATTACCAATAAATGATGTCTTATGTCTTATGTCTTATGTCTTTGACCGGCATTGTGGCTCTGCAGTTGTTTAGCTTGTTCTGTAGTACCCGCAGGCGGGCGTCGGCGTTCGAAATTTGAATGTCAGTACCAACTTCACAGACAAACTAGGGGCGGCACGCAGGCGGGCGTCGGCCTTTGAAATTTGAATGTCATATGCAGAAAAATTATACATTATGGCCATAATGTGTAATTTTTCAGATAAGAAATGAGTTTTTACCAGGTACGTTAAAATTATGCTGATCGTAACGTGCGGTTTTTGTACGCAGTAAAGAGGTTTTATGATACGTTTGTAGATAAAATGTATCAAAGTAAAGTTGGCAGGCGCTTTACACATTACGGGTTTGTCTCACTGTGAAGACCGAAAGACAAAAGGGTCTCGCACACGAAGGGATCGGTGCCATCTTAGAGACGAATTCGGTACAAAAAAAAATACAAAACAGAAACAATAAATGTTTCTCCGAACTAGGTTTAGAATCCAACCAACAGATAACGGAGCCGACATTAAACCAACTACGCCACCGAAGCGATGACGTGACATTATCGGTTGATATTTGAATGGCGAAGATTTGGTAGTTCGCAGGGTCGAGGTATTGAAATACGTCTCTTGAATGTCCTTTAAATAAAAAAATCTCGTCTAGTTGATTATTTGTGCAACAACAGAAATACACAATCCATAAAAATTTCATCTCTCTAGCTAAAATGGTTCATCAGATAGAGCCCGGTTACGGACAGACCGACGGACAGCCGGACAGCGGAGGCTTAGTAATAGGGTACCGTCAACTTTGGCATTCCACAAGTATTTTTACACAGGGTGTAACAGAATGTGTCCTTTCTATTGTTTCTGAACTGAGCCTCTGCCAACCCCTATGCGAAAAGGGTGACGCTATGTATATATATATATATATGTCACCGTAAGATTGTCAAAACCGTTAGTTGATAAACCAACGTTTTTTTTCTCGTAAGTCGCTCAACTATCGACAGGTAGTAAACTGTAGCGTACTGCTTACTATATGACGCGTTAGTTGATCAACTAACGGTTAAAACCGTTAAATAGTAAACTGGTTGAAACTTGAATTGCAAACGAAATACCAGGGCAAACACTGCGGTAGCTTAGGTGAAGACTAGAGGGGGCGAGCGCAGCGAGGCCCCCGATTAGTATTCGTATTAGGTTGACATATAAGAACAAAAGAAACGTAAATTATAAACCCTGTCGGTCCGGTTAACTATCTGTCGATAGTTGATCAACTACCGCGTTACTTTCTCAACTAACGTACCGTAACGTAACGGTTTTGACTATATTCCGGTGAAATATATATCACCGTAAGATTGTAAAAACTGTTAGTTTATAATGTAACGTTTTTTTCCCCGTTAGTTTACAAACTATCGATAAATTGTAAACTGTACCGTACTGCTTACGATATGACGCTTTAGGTTATAACAAAACCGTAAAATTGTGAACTGGTTTAAACTTGAATTGCAAAGGAAATATCAGGGCAAACACTGCGGTAGCTTAGGGGAAGACTAGAGGGGGCGAGCGCTGTGAAGCCCTCGAATAGACTTCGTGTTAGGTCGACATGTAAGAACAAAAGAAATGTAAATTCTAAACCCTGTCGGTCTGGTTTTCAATTTGACGATAGTTTACAAACTAATGCATCAGTTTATAAACTAACGGTTTTGACAATCTTAAGGTGATATATATACCTACCTTTACGTATTTGTAACAGATAAGTGGAGTCAAAATGAAAGACGTTATTCGGAACAACTTTCACTATGAAGCCGAGTCAATTAAAAGCAGCTTTTTTCACTTCATCATACAAATTTGACCGCCCGACTTAAAATCAATGGAGATGTGATCGACTGTTCTCCATTGATTGGGATTGGGAGTTATTGGGAGAGACGGGAGTTTCTTCGCCCTGCTTCTCCCACAGTGGTCCAATCTAGAGAAGAGGCATACAAATAACATTTGCTAAATCCATATATGTAAATATCTACAGTAATAAAGACATTTTGCTGTGACTTCTCGCTTTTTATATTTTGGGCCTAACCTTCAGTTATTTTAGCATGGCTTATGTTTAAAGGATTACCAAAAACACACCTATTTTACTACCAATAAATTCGAAATGACTGCCAGAATGGGTTAATGATCACCAAATTCTGTTTGGATAAATTATCACGAAACTTCTTTTTATGTTTTGTGTACATTTATGTTTAATTATTTTTTGTTGTTCTTTCATGTTCGACCTAACACGAAGGATAAAGGGGGCTTCGCTTCGCTCATCCCCTTTACCTTTCACCTGAGCTACCGCAGTATTTTGCCCGGATATTTTCTGCAACTATTGGTGATCATTTACCCATTTTGGGTAGGAAATAATTATTTTGGTGGTCATTTAAATTGTTCTCTTTTAGTAGACCTCATAGGGTTGGTTGAAAACTTTCTCATTTCCAAACTTCACAACTCCTGGTCCTATCAAACCATAACCCATTCAAACGCATACGACGAGTGCGTGTAACAAATGGCTAATCTGTGTAAATGTATTGCTAAGTTGTTTTTAATTATCGCTGCTATTTCTTTTTTCCCTATTTTTGTTTATTTTTTGGAGCGCCAGCTAACATTTGTTTGTTCTCACGAATATTGGGTACACACTTACCCCTAGGGTATTATAAACATGCCTTTTACATTTGAAAAGTAATTCATAATTCTTTATTGCACAAAGATAAATAAAAAGTTACATTTGTGGAAAACATATGTACAAAGGCAAGCTTATCTCTAAAAAGAGATTTCTTCCAGCAAACCAAGGCATGATAGGAAAATTTACCATGAAAGGGTAGGCAGTGCACAATATCTAATAACTTATTTATAATAAATAACAAATAAATAAGTTATATATCTATAAAATATGTAAAATAAAATACCTATATACCAAGCTACCTAAATAAGTACCAATATATACATAAACCTGTACATATAGTAATAATATACATACTATAACTACTATCATGAAAGAGAGAGGAAGTAATTACTACCCAGAATGTAAAAGCTAGAATATTTACAGTGGGTGCAAGAGTGTATAGATAAATACAAACACGACCTCTGTGGCTATGCGGTTGTCGCTCTGCCTAACATGCGAGATGTTCCGGGTACAATCCCCGGCTGTGGATAGAAGAAAAAACCGGTCAAGTCACTTGACCGGTTTTTTAGACTCGCACTTGACTCAAGTGCGAGTCTAAATCGCGCACGAAGGGTTCCGTACCACCGTTCAATGGAAGCGATGGTGTGGAGTGAATAGTTTGGATTTTACACAACAAAATATTGTTTACAAAGTTATTGGTGCGGTTACTTTCACACTCCATGTACGTAACCAGGTGCATCCATTAGTTAGTATGTGGTATTGAAAGAATTGTTGTATGGGAGCCCTCTTACATATTTCTTTTATCCTGTTTTTTAGTATTTGTTGTTATAGCGGCAACAGAAATACATAATCTGTGAAAATTTCAACTCTATAGCTAGCTAGGTTCTTGAGATACAGCCTGGTGACAGACGGACGGACAGCGAAGTCTTAGTAATAGGGTTCCGTTCTTACCCGTTGGGTACGGAACCCTAAAAAAAACAGGTCCTGGATGTTTATATGTGTGTGATGTCGCTGTTTCTGGTTCCCACGACACAGGGTATCCTAGAGTGCATGTATGTGCCTGTTTAATGACGGAAAGAAAGAAAAACCATAAAAGATATATCACCGTAAATATTTCAAAACATTGCTTCTCAATCATCTGTAAAACAGTAGAGTAACAGTCGTATTCAAACTCCCATATCTCAAGACTCGCACCTGACGCGGCACCTCTAAGCTACAACTTTTTAAAACCATTGGCACTGTAAATCTCAATTGAGCAGAACTCTTGCAGATTTGGCTCCCGTCCAGACTCGAATCGAAACTCAAGCCGTCCACAACACGACAGTCAACGACTACCAACGCCATCTGGGCACTAAAAACTCAACGTCACAGTTTAAACCCAACCTTATATAACCTACTTCAAGGTGTAAAATACCTTGTGGTTTTGCAGGGCCATATAGGAACGAATTAAAAAAGAGTTAATCGAGTGCAGTAAATCGATTAGAATCGACTGTCCTGCCGAACGAGTTGCATTAAGGTTACGAGTTTTCAGTTGCTGCGCTGAAATTTCACGGCTTCAGTGGAAGTCCAATCTACGTTAGTCTTTATCGAGGTTATTTGGGATTATATTCTTACGCATAACGGGCTAATCAATTTTTGTTGATACTTAAAACTTAAATTACAACTTTATGCATAACAGATATAGATCTTAATGTCGAAGGAGTTTCTTTAGTGATGCTATATGTACTTATATAGGTCTAAGATTGATGAAATCAAAATTATATAGGTAATTTGATACGTGGATGACATTTGTGCAAATATAACTAGATATATACGGCGAAGCTCGAAAATAATAGTATTTATAGTATTTTGGCAGGTGCAGACACCTGGTAGAGACAGGTGCGATCACCCATAATCATAAACTCTGGAACTCACCCTGTATCTACCTTGTCACCTAGTTCGCATGTCGTACGTCTTGCTAATAATTCAACAAGTTAAAAACTTAGAAAACCGACTTCAAGTTCAAGCCCTATTTCTTCCTCCCCGGTCTCTCTATCCGGATGCGAGTGAGGATGTTATCACAAAGAACGAAATTAATTTTAATAAAATACGTATGGGACCACCTCTAAAGTATGACCTACCAATCAAAACAAAAATAATCAAAATCAGTTCTTAATTGATGGAATAATCGCGTAACAAACATTTAAAAAAACGGAAGAATTGAGAACCTCCTCCTTTTTTAAGTCGGTTGAAAATTATTCCCTATCTCTGTTAATCCACCAGCTATACTATTGTTTTGTGTGTCCACAAGTGCCCATATACAAACGAGTGAGGAAATAAAACAGACTATTCCTTATTACCCGAAGTACTTACCCCGTTTACGGATAGAGAACAATTTGCCCAGCGATTGACACTGTTTGCCGAGCTGCAGCATCAAAACAAATGACTGCAGGGTCTACTGGAGGGACTAACCAACGCAGCAATGGCTGCGGGTACCAGAAAAGACGGCCGATGAAGCGTGATGATGATGATGCTATCGGCGTTCCTCCCCACGTGTTTCGAGTGATGGCGAAGTTGCCGCCATTCTGGGCTGTCAGACCCTCTCTCAGGAATCAAAACAGATGCAACCAAATTTAGCTACTTTTTAGCCCAGCTAAACACGCGGAGGGAGCATACGAATTACTAAAGAAATATCTAATTCAACAACGACTACAACGCCTCATCAGCGATGAAGAGATGTGAGACAGGCGGCCGTCACAGTTTCTTCGAGCCCTGCAGTCACCAGCAGGCACCATGCTAACAGATGAAAAGATCCTAAAGTTACAAAGCGCAACTGTGGCTCCGCCGCTTGCCAGCCATCGTCAAAGCTGTACTGTCCGGTGAAGCTAGCGTAGTTAGCCTACTAAATCATTGAATCGGCAATACCGCCCCCACCTGCAGTATACAGCATCGCAGAGCTAGGATAAGTACATTAAATTGAAAAATTTAACAACTATCCCAATAAGTCAAAATACTCTAGATCTTCATCTAGAAAACGCTCAAGCAGCAATAAGTATCACATTATTCCCAAAAGGCAGACACAGACACACGCGTAGCTATTCCAATCTCATCTCCAAATCCGATCCCCACGCGTCACCTGTCGCAAGAATTTAATATAAGCGTCACGTGACACCGCCGCGAGGTTACTTCGGAGGGCGCGCACCGTGTTAAACGTCAGTCATAATTCGTCACGCGCCACGCATGGACGTCACAGATATTGGTGGGCTCAAATTGCATTTAATTCCGGAGGTGGGGTTTGAAGCCTAATGTGTGACACACGTTTACATGTGTCGTGAGAGTTTTGTGTTAACAGTAAATATTTGTTGGTACTTCAGCAATTACCAAAATAAAAATGTTATTTTGTTTTTCTTATAGTGTTAAGCAACTTTAGTATAGACAAGAATGTATTCGGTTGTAAATCTATATTGATTGAGGACTATTAGCCATAGAACCTCAACCCTTTCCTGTTTTATCGGTAAAAAGTAAACAAGTCAGTAGAAGACAATTTACGTCTGCAAATGTAAGTTTGATTAAATGAGGGTTTTCCGCGCTATTTCCTAATTGGAAGCTTTCCTTTTAAGTGAGGGGAGTCGATTTTATTCCCTTTTTCTTATACAAATTAATTTCGAAAGGTCGGAATGGTAATTAGGTCGAATCGACCATTAGCCAAGAGCGAATACTCCCTATAATATTTATTCCGCATGTTGACTCCAAATATACATACTTTGAATTTTCAATTTATGATGCGAAGAAGCTATACCTCGAAAACTCGAAATTTATTAAGAATTGTTTCGATCGAGCAAGCAGGATATATATTAAAAGCTGATCAAATCAGTCCACGCTGCGTAAGCTCCGTGGTCTAGTGGGTTCCACGCTTGCTTCTCACGCTAGAGGTGCAAGTTCGCATCCCGTTGCTGACCATGTACCAATGAGATAAGTAAGTTATCTTAAGTTCATTATACGGACGTTCTAACGGTGATAGAAAACATCATACGGAAACCTTCATTACTCCAATACTGGGCTAGCCCCTTGTCACGTTAAATGGAGTACTGAATAACTCCCTAAAAGTGGGTACGATTGTGCCTCTGCCAGCCCGTATGGGAAAAAACGTGACGCTATGTTATGTTGCTCAAATGTTGAATATTTATTACAGACATCATAGCAGGGTTTTGTTTACTTAGCAACCACGCAAGGTTTCTTTAGAATTAATAACGATAACAGAGTAGCAGCCTTCATAAGTAAGTATCTATAACATTTTGTTGTTTAAATTGGTTCACACTCTTTATATTAATCAGGGAGCCCTAAACCAAGTCATCATTTCCTTAATTACCCAGGATCTTTAACACCCCGAGGCCCTTTAGGAAACGATTTATTTTATAGATCATCCTCAATCTTGAACTTTCGGGGCTGCCTTTGATTTATTGGCTAGCCCCTTGTCATGCTAAGAAGTCCTAAAATCTGTGCCACTGCTATCCCGTTTGGGAAAAAATGACAAGTATATTAAGGCTCCGCATTAGGCCAAAACGGCTTTTTGTAAATCTCAAGTTACGCAAATAATAAGTATTGCTGCAGTTGTTTGTTTATACTTGCTTGTTGATCATGAGCATCCATTCACTAATGCAGAAACATACCTAATTTGATTTTGTTTGCTTGATAGAAAAGTATTCCGAAGTTATCACAAAATCTGTTTAACACAATAAAAAAATACTATTTCGCACTGCGTTTGAATATATCTACTTAGTTGTTCTGTTGGTCCTATATATACGGAATTTAAGGGTCTTACCACAAAAAAATAAACTCCTGTTCAACACTTGTTTAAAATCAAAAATGTATAGGATTTGACCTTTGTTTTGAGGTTAAACTATGTGTAACATTTTTTGTAGAAACACGAAGATTTTTCAACATTAGTATTCCTAAGTATTCCTCGAAAAGTGAGCTGAAGGCTTAATTCAAAGTTCTGCTGGCGGGGTGCCCAGCAAGGAGTGGTGAAGACTATGCCCCTACCACCCAATATGGGGAAACAGTTAGTTATAAAATATGATAAATGTCAAAGTAGCGATATTTAGATGTCTGGATGTTTGTGTGTTTGTGCCTAAATCACGCTTAAACAGCTGAACGGATTTGAATGAAATTTAGCGCAGAGATAGTTTATGAGCTTGATTAACATACAGGATCCTTTCTATCCGACTGCACCAGAAGGAGGGTAACATTATCTCGGTAAATGATAATTCCTAGGAACACTCTGATGAAGTTGCGGGCATCAGCTAGCATAATATAAGGGCACAGACCTACATTTAATAAAGAATAAGATAAGTTTTTTTATACTTCATTTCTTTCTAATGGGTACGTATTATAATACCGAAGCATAAAAGACCTAAGTTCATGAGGCCTATTTAGGGAACCCCGAAAATTAAAACGCCGAATGTCTGTTTAACCGAAATAGTACTAAATTATCAGTATTTTTAGTTGTACTTACATGTTCAACCTAACACGAAGGGTAAAGGGGGCTTCGCTTCGCTCACCCCCTTACCCTTCACCTGAGAGCTACCGCAGTGTTTTTCTGATTTGCACAGAAAATATCAGCAATACACACAACAAAAAATACTTAAAAATTAGTATTATCGGGATTTCGTACTTTCGGGATTTCATACTGTCATTTGGACATCGGCATTTTGAGTTTCGGGATTTTGGACTTCGGGATTTCGGGAACTTTAGATTTTTTGAATTTCGGTTTTTTAGACGTAGGGATCTCAATCGTAGGTTCAATGAACTATCGGTATTATGATATAAACCTTATTATTAGGTCCTTACATATGAAATTGGCGTTTTGCATGGGAGGAATATAAATTCGTTTTTTTTTTAATTATAATAAATTTATTTAATCAAAGTATGTACCATTGCTATCTATATGTCACCGGAAAATAATACGATCCGCAAGTTTATAAATTTCCTAATATTTTTTCCGCAAGTCTATAAATATACTAACCTAACCTAACCTAACCTAACATAACCTTACCTAACCTAACCTAGCCTAATATAATCTAGAAGGAATTTTATAAATTTCCTAGGAAATTTATAAACTTGCGGATCGTATTATTTTCCGGTGACATATACACTTTTTCCATCTCATAGATAGTTCTTCGATCCCTTTACTAAAAAAAAACGGACGGGAATCAATAAAATCTTTGAAGGCGGTTTGGACTGCCCCATAGGAGTTGAATTTTTTCCCTTGCAACAAGTTATCCAAATTTCGAAAAAAATGGTAATCTGTTGGAGCAAGGTCCAGAGAGTACGGTGGATGTCTTAGACATTCCAATTGAAGCTCCTCTAATATGGTAGCCGTCTATTGTGCAGTGTGTGGTCTAGCGTTATCATGAAGCAGCAGTGGCCTAGAGCGATTGAACAGCCTCGGTTGTTTAGCAGCTAGCTTTTCCATCATGATTTGCAGTTGCTGACAAAAGACATCTGCCGTAATCGTCTGGCCAGATTTTAGAAAGCTGTAGTGAACGACACCAGCACTAGTCCACCAAACGCTCACAAGTAACTTTTTTGGAGTCAATTTTCGCTTGGTTTGGCTGGTTCGGCAGAGTTGAGCCATTGCGATGAGAGCGCTCATCACAGGTAATGATTCGATTTAAAATCCTTTCATTATTGTGCCGGGTGAGTAATGCAACGCAGCAGTCAACGCGCATTTGTTGATTTGCTTCACTTAGTTCTTGAGGTACCCACCTTTCAAGCTTTTTCACCTTCCCAATTTGCTTCAAGTGGATTAAAACAGTTTTATCACTAACACCGCAGCCTGCAGCTAACTCGGACGTGGTTATCGATGGTTCCGCTTCCACAATAGCTTCAATTCTTCATTATCAACTTTGGTCTCTGGTCGTCCACGGGGCTTGTTCTGCAGGTCGAAATTTCCAGAACGAAAACGTTGGAACCAAAAACGCACTGTGTTTTCTATTACGGCACCGTCGCCATACACATCATTAATCCTTCAAGCCGTTTCTGCAGCACTGGTGTCACGGTAGAACTCATACTCGTAAATAACGCGATATTTCAAGTTTTCCATTTTGTAAGCTGAGTGACGCAAGGAAAACAACAATTGAGGAAAAAACAAATGAATTATAATTTTAGAAACACAAATACATACGTAAATAGCTGTATAAATTTGAATTTGGAATTCCTAACCATAGAGGAGATACTTGAGATCAAAGTGGCCAGTACGGCGAAACGCCAATTTCATATGTAATGACCTAATATAATTACCATTTCCAATTGACTTTTCATCAATAAGAATCGCTTTAAATGACAGCTCCTGTCACCAATCACCGCGCTCTGGTTGGTCATGCGTCAATTTAAAGTAGGCGAACATCGTTCAAAACATTAATTACAACTTAAAACATAACTATAACACAAACATTTACATACATACATTACATACATTGCTTCTGGCTCCATACTAGGATACCTTGTGTCGCGGGAACCAGCGTCCTCACACACAATAACATCCAAGACCTGGGGATTCTTTTTTCCGTATCCCCTGCCGGAGATCGAACCCGGTACCTCTCGCATTGTAGGCGGAGCCACAACCGAAGCGCCACAGCAGTCTGGATCTGAAAGGGCTCTGGATAGATATCAGAGATAGAGAAATGAGTAGCGCCACAGATCAAACGACGTTGGCGTGCAGACATGATATTACCTTTTTATATAAATATATATCCAAAAGCATCGACGTTTTTTATACAAACCGACTAACCTACATTCTGTATAATATTATCACCGAGGCGCCTGCAGCACCCCTAAGCCCAGGGCGCGGCGTCTGTTATAAATCGCGGCAATTTCTCAACTGTCATACTCCTCTACCACGCCAGAACTTACCAAGTCAACCGTACACCCCACAGAATCCTTATTCTCATCCACCTAAGGTGTCTTTTAACTCTATTCCCAGCAATTCGCCAGCCAGCTTGCCAGTTTTCGGAGCTATTTCTAGTTTAGTGATCGAAGAATATTTTAGTCTCAAGTAATGTGGTGTAAAAGGCACTTGAAATAAATTTTACAGTTCGTGTAAGTTACAAATGACGTCTATTTAATAAAATAAGCTTCTTCCCTTAGTGTGTGTTTTTTTTACGGTGAACCATATGCCATGAATATGTGAACTGAAGCCATCTGAACGGAATAATGAAACATGTACCAACCTACATAAAACAGAATGTTCTGTGATGGGCTTGGAATCCTTCGACGAATTCCTGAGGATCTGTCTGAGAACGTCACTCAACATTCATGCTTTTATCTATAGTATCTTTTTATTATAATAACAATAAATTAAAAAGTAAAAAATCCCCGACTCATTGAATTGCAAGGAACTACAGTAGAAAAGGCTGTCTAATATCTGGGCAGTAAATTATTTGCAAAACGTTAAGCATAAAATATAACGAGGTTTTGCAATTTGTGAACAAAATCAGAAAAAAACTATTCAATAGTCTCCATGACAAATCGGCTTTGGCAGAATTACAAAGATTAAAGAGTGGAAGTCAATCTGTGTCTCAGTAATACATT
This sequence comes from Argyresthia goedartella, assembly GCA_949825045.1. NCBI lineage: Eukaryota > Metazoa > Arthropoda > Insecta > Lepidoptera > Argyresthiidae > Argyresthia > Argyresthia goedartella. The sequence goes on along the minus strand of OX463826.1, from coordinate 29,384,816 downwards.
ATTTCTGACTTGTGTGCAGCATCACCAAAATCCCTCCACCCGTTTGTGCGCCTATGCCACAGACCCCTCTATTTCGTCGCCTCTGATTTGTACCGCATATCAAATATCCGTCCACCCATTTGAGCGCTAGGGTGCCACAGACAGACACACACAGAGACACATCCTTACACACACACACATACACACAGACACACACACACAGACTTCAATCTTATAACAAGCCTCTATTTCGTCGTCTCTGACTTGTACCATATCACCGATATCCGTCCACCCGTTTGGACACTAGGGTGCCTCAGATAGACACACAACAGACACACCCTCATACATACACACCCTCACACACACACACATAGATAAACGCCACAAACCTATAACAATACTCATATTTTTATATTTTTGGTCGTCTGGGGTTAAAAAGTCTAAAATTTGATTGACTTGTGTCCTTGTTAAGCTAATAAGTTTCAAACTACTGAACCGATTTTGATAAATCATAGCTAAAAACTATTGCGGGGAAGTATCATGCATTAAAAACAAAAACTGCATTAAAATCCGTCTACCCATTTGAGCTCTAGAGTACCACAGTCAGACATACACACAGACACTTCAAACTTATAACACCCCTCTTTTGGTCGTCGTCTAGAGTACCACAGTCAGACATACACACAGACATACACACAGACACTTCAAACTTATAACACCCCTCTTTTGGTCGTCGGTTGAACAGTTAAAAAAAGAGTGAGTATCCTATTTCCAAACTAGGTAAACAAAATCCTGTGTTCGGTTAAATAGCATACGCGATAACAAAGTAAAAACGCAGGACTACTCGAGACAATAATTAAAACATTAAGCTCACAGTGAGCCGCTGCTTATCTTCTGGCGAAACCGGAGTTACTTGTATTTGTATTATTACTTTTATTATCGTAGTAAGCGTACACCTCGCTCGCACACTGTCACTGTTCACTGAACAGAGGCCGACTAATACAGTTCTTATTAGCTCACAGTCAGCGCGCTCACTGTGACTTAGATGTGAATACGACTTTAACCGTTTTTATCAAGCAATCTGAGCGGAATTCACGTACTGCGGTGTACCTTAAGGATAGTTTACTATCGAAGCGTGTTCTACGTGTGTTTCGTTTGAAAGTGGTTAAGAAATCGGGGCTTGAGCGGACTCAAAGCTGTTAATGTTGAGTGGGAGAACGTAAATGGCATTGGGGAGCTTTACAGATGTATGCAGGAGCTTACGTAGCGAAATACGGGACGAAATTCGACGCTGCATTTTTTTATATCTAGAATCGTCTGAATCTTAAGTCACGCTTTTCAAATATCGCCAATCCACAATATCATTGACGCAGTGTTTGTCAGATTGAGAATGGGAGAAATCTATCAGTTTTCCATCTGTTCGTCAATTTGAGTTGGTGAATATGGGGCAGCCTCCTGCTGTTATTGTCATGTGACTATCATTCATCAACACTGTTAAACATTTCTCAACGTTAATTAATATTAAGACCTCTCTTACATTAGAGAGTGCAGCGTAGAATCCCTGGGTCTTTGATTCTACTCTGCAACTCAGCTTGTAGAAATAAATCGGGTGGGTTGTAAACAACCCGCGGACCACATTGAGGGAATCAAAAAGGTTTCAATACCTTCTTACTTAATTCGATGTGGTCGGTATCGATTATTCAAGATCTGTGACTCCCAAACTAGTTGCCCACTTACTCGTATGTGCTCATGTTAATATTGGGCCCAATTAATGAAGAAAAGTTTACACGAAATTCATTATTGAAATGAGCGAACGCTTCCCTTAAAATAACAGATGATACTTTATCTATTCGGCCCATTGTTACTGTATACTGTAGAGCTCCTAACACTAATGTAGTGATCCTAACCACCACTATATGATAAAGATGAAGACTGTTTAGTTTAAACTGTTCTGTTTTTATTTCTTTAGTTTACACTTTTTATAAAAGGGATCCACAACTGGCTCGATAGCCATTAAGCTAATCCTAACTATAAAAAGTAGATCAGTCCCTGGCCGAAGCCTACGGTGAAGTGTGTCACATTGACTTCTCACATCCAAGCCTCTTTCTTTTTAAAACTACAAAATAAGCAACAGCGTCAAAGTGACACCCACTCTAAAGTGCCCGTATACAGTATAATCGCATAAACAAATATCGAACCTTACACTACCTACTCGCAGGTAATAATAATAATTATAATAATGTAATATAGTATTAATAAATTAATATAGCCCATTAAAGTCCCCACCGATGGGCACCGGCCTTTACCCGGATACGAGGAAGATTGAGCCATACTCCACTACACTGACACAGTGCGGGTTGATAGAGGATGTGGGGCTAGTGGCCAATCCCACAGTCAGATGTAAACTTGTTTTCAAGCTGCCCTATTAGGGCCTCTGACCACCATTACGACTACCAGTAGTGGTGGTACCACTGGGTAGCGATAGTAGTACTCGCAGATATAGTTAGGTATTTTTTCCGATCGAATAACGCTGTGACTTGATTCGGTTATCAACTTCGCACTTTCTGCATTTGCTAATTAAGTATATTGTGGTGCTGCCGCCACAGCCATCAGTAATAATAAATAACACTCCACTTAAATCAACTTGCATTTTACAATTTCACAAACAGCACCCCGTGTTGATGTCAAAACTGTCAAAACTGTCAAGGTGTCAATAAATGATGCAGGCGCTTCGCTGCAAAGGGTGCATAATTGCATACAAATAGAAATATCGCTTGGATGCACCCTTGGAACACAAATTTCCGTATGCTAATATCCGTCTGTCTGTCAGGCGAGTCAGTACAGTAAAACGGGATGACTTTATAGCCCTTTTGATTCAGCCCAGAGTGGTCCAACGTGGAGAAGAGGCAAAAAATTACATGTACTGTGAACTAAGCAAATTTATAACTATACAGTAATAAATAACTTTACTTTGACTTTCATTTCAACTATATTAAATAAATACCTAGTAAAATCGTTTTTCAGTTGGAAGTAGCTTCCTCGGTTCCTCCGTTTAGTTGATCGATATTAAAATGTTAATACTAGCTGATACCCCCAACTTCTTCTGCGTGGACTTTAGGAATTGAAATATGGAGCGGGGCGTTCACAACATTCAACTACATCAAGATAGGCTAGACGTGATCACGGAGGATGCACGTTGATCAAACAAAAATGATGAAGTCGGCGGGATCTCAATGAAATAGTTCGCATAGGACTTTAAAGATTGGCACTATAGCGATTAGGCATATTGCCCAACAGCGAGTTCAGCGTGATATTAATGATGATGATTAAAATAAGGCTTTTATTTAAAGGATTACCAAAAACGCACCCATTTTACCCCCAATAAATTCGAAATGACTGCCAGAGTGGAGATATGATCACTAGATTGTATTTCATGAAATACTGTAGAAATTAAGCTATTTTTCTTTTTATGTTTTGTGTACTTAACTTTATGTTTTAAGTATATTTTGTTGTTATTACATGTTCAACCTAATACGAAGGATATAGGGGGCTTCGCTTCGCTCACTCCCTTCGCTTTTCACCTAAGCTATCGCAGTATTTTGCCTTTACATTTTCTATAACTTTTAGTGATCTTTTATAAATTTTGGCGATCATTTAAATTGTAGATTTAAAATATTGAGCTTAAAGAACAGATTAACTGGTTTTTCCTCTTGTGACAATATAAAAAGGAAATCTACATTTGTGAACCGCGAGCTAGCATCACACCTACACATATAATTCGCCGTGGAAAAATCAGTCAGACCTTAAGTAAGTATATTCCAGCAGCTAGCTCCAATTCATCTATTTGTTCAGCAGCAGTAGTTGTTCCTGATTCAATGAGGGGTCACCGCCTCCCTAAACCTCCCGTATTTCACTGCTTACTGATTACGTTCACGACGCCAGAAAAGGTTAACAGTTAACAGTCCAAATTCGTATATTTGTCCAGCAACTGTTTCTGTGTCAATTGGTGACAGAGGCCGCCCAACCCCGTGTCTTTACGCCGCACTGATTACGTTCACCACGCCAGAAAAATTAGCACCTCCAATTTATCTATTTCTCGTAGTCAAAAAATAAACTTATGAAAGTTCTGCATATTGTATATCTAGAAAACGGAACTTATATTGCGAAATGTGTGCGTTTTCCCTTGCTTTGTAGGCTAAACACTAATCATGTTAAAATTCCGAATGAATTTTCGAAGGAAAATTAAGGTATATGGTAAGTTTTTATTCAAATATCCAAGAACAAATAAAATTTAAATTTCGAATTCTAATCCGATTTAATTTTTTGAACGTTTCGTACATTTTATTTGTCGTTTTATTGACGACCCGAATGGCCGAGTCGGCAGTGTCGCTGCCTACGAAACCAAGGGTCCCGGGTTCGAGTCCCGGTGGGGGCAAATATTTGTTTGATGAGAACGGATGTTTGTACCCTAGTCATGGTTGTTTATCTATCTAAGTATAATATTTATCTATATAAGTATGTGTATCGTTGTCTAGTACCCAATATACAGGGAATCCTAGTTTGGGGCTAGATCAATGTGTGTAAATGGTGTCCAAGGTATTATTTATTATTATAACCAAAATGTTTTAGTCCTTACCATTTTAAATTTCGAACTCTAGGTACGTCCCTATGAGGCCGTATCCTAAAAGTGCATAACCTCTTTAAACTTAGAAACCTTCAAATGAGGTACTAATATAGACACTTTTGAGACATTCTAAGTTTAAAGAGTATTTAAAGAGCGTATGTTTTAATTGAGTTCAACCTTTTTTTAATAATATCGGATTGAGTTTTCAAACATGCGTCAAAATAAAATGTAATTGAAATTAAAATTACTAAGAAGTATTAATATCAGCTTCGAAGCAAATCACCGCCAAAATAACTTTCTACGCCTTTTTAACCCCGCCAGGGGATGAATTTCAATAAAATACGAAACACGTCTTCCATCAATTCTGTTAAAAAGGTTGATGCAAAGTTTGACGTAGATTGGACCAACGAATCACATTGTCCCATACAAAATTTGCCCCCCTTTCTCACCCCCTTTAGGGCATAATTTCGGAAAATCCTTTCTTATCGGATGCCTACGTCATACAAAGAACACACCCTCCAAGCATTTAAATGTATAGATTAGCCATCTAGATCCAATACATAATCGAAACAATTTCATTCATACCACGACAGTGAGAAAATACATTCACTGACCGTACCTTGCCAACATCATGCCTATATTTTTACCCCAAGAATTAAAGTAGATAACTCCTCGTTATGCCTCTAATTTTAAAAGCCGTTCACTTTAAATAATTCAATTTCCTATGAAGCCAAACGCAATACTGCCAACTTTTCAACTACTAGAGTAAGTAGGTGGGCATTTCTCGACGGCCGTTAATGAACTGCCTCTTTGAGCTCACCGAAAAGCGGCGGCGACTTCAAAGGCCACCGTCGTCGGGTGGTTCCTAGAACCTTGCTGGTGTACGCTTACCTCTTATAAACATATAAACTCGAAAAAAATACCCTGAGAATATGCAGTGCGTTCAACCAGACTGCGTCGCGCCCGCACGGTACACACGCGCGTGTTTGTGGTTATTATAATAATTTTATAATAATTCGTATTTACGAATATAAATAATACACGTAAGTTAGGTAGCAAAGAAAACTTTAATGAACCGAGGACGAAAAAACATTTTGAATGGTAGTTGTAGCAAATGTAGCAAGATTATTTTGTTGTTGGGTAATACCAAAGGGATTCAACAAGTAAACTTAATTTACTGTGAAGATCTGTTGAACAAACTCTGTGTAAAAAAGATTCTAACTTGTGCATTTACTTAAACAGGGTGACATTTAATTAGCTGACTATATTTTGGGGAATAATAGTACCCATCAGTATGAACAACTTTCCCCGAGAAAGATATGGCCGCAAATGAAAAAAAATATTCGTCCCTCAGTACATTGACCCGATCAGCTGATTACAAGTTACTATGGGAAACCCAGAATGTTTTTTCGTTTGCGACCATGTTTCTTGGGGAAAGTTGTTTATAATGATAAGTATTGTCATTCCACAAAATATGTTCAGTCTATCTTCAAAAATCCGCTACAATTGCATAAATAGTTTGAACCAACTTATGTGCAGTAAATCAGGTCAATATAACAATAAACATTTTTATCTACACACGTATCATAAACCCTCTTTACTGCGTACAAAAACCGCACGTTACGATCAGCATAATGTTAAACTACTTGGTAAAAACTCATTTCTTATCTGAAAAATTACACATTAAACTATGTGTAATTTTTCTACATATTTGACATACAAATTTCGAACGCCGACGCCCGCCTGCGTGCCGCCCCTAGTTTGTCTGTGAAGTTGGTACTACAGAACAAGCTAAACAACTGCAGAGCCACAATGCTGGTCAAACATGAGGTTCCTGAACACATCAAAAAGAGCTTATGATATGTGTGTAGATAAACTAGTGTATGTAACTGTACATAATTAGGCATACATAATGCATTAAGGCAGTACATAATGCCCTTAATTATGTAGCAGTCACATAAATAATATAATACTTTCTGAGCAGGTACCCGACTGAAGCAGTAAAGAAAAGAGTTATTAAAATCCAAAAGATGGCGTTGAAGACACACCTACCTTATTTTTTCTTCTTTTGCGCATGATTAATGTTGTGATGACGATGATGGTGACGCCAGGCATACAGTGGTTAGGTGTCATGTACCAATATTTGCCGCATTCTAAAAGTGCCAAAGGAAAAAATGTAGGGGGTGTCTTCAACGCCATCTATTGAATTTTCCCAGTAAAGTATTCCCAGCAGGAATATTCGAGGAACCACTCGGTCGACGTTTCCATTGAAGTTACCGCGAAGGCTTAATTCTATAAATAAATACACTTCTGGACACATCTATTGGCCCACCTTAGAGTTTAGGTTTCGATGACCCCTACCTAAATATTATTGCTAGATCGAACAAAAACTATTGATGCAGTTTTAAACCTGATACATTTTACCATCTTTTTCGATCGTGTTGTTTTAAATTTGAATTCAGAATACCACACAACATGAAGCTACGCCTATCAAGTCGGGTATGCGCCTTGATGAATGCAGTTGATTTTTGAATAAAAAACATGTTTTATCAAAGACAACGGTCTAATTAATAACGCGTATTGCCTCCATAGGCATCTACGACAGCTCTCATGCGATTAGGCATAGAGTTTATCAACCGCTCTATGAAATTTTGGGGGATCATTTCTCATTACTGTTCTATTGCAGTTCTCAACTCTTGCATCGCCTCGGCAGCTGGCTGACGAGCCCTAACACGTCTTTTGAGCTCGTCCCACATGTGCTCAATCGGGTTCATGGCTGGGCTTTTGGCTGGCCAGTCCATAACTGGGATGTTCACATCCCGAAGATATTCCCTGACGATGCCGGCCGTATGGGCTCTTGCATTAATGCATAACAAGGAAATTTGGGGCCACATAGTCCGCGTACGGCATTACGTGAGGTTCTAAGCACTCACGAATGTACCTTTGAGCATTCAATGTTGGCAGCCGTGGTCCCGTAACAACTTCAAGTTTAGTTTTGCTACTGGCGGATATACCGCCCCAGACAGTCCATGATCCACCGCCATAAGCAACCCTCTCTTCAAAGCAGCATTGTGCAAAACGCTCTCCCTTACGTCGGTTGACCTTCTTCCTTCCATCATTGCCATGTAACGCAATTTTGCACTCATCAGTAAAGAGGACACGGCTCCAACGCTGCGGAGTCCAATTCAAATGAGTGCGCGCGAAATGAAGATGCGCCATGCGGTGGGCTCGCGTTAGTTTGGGGCAATTAGCGGGCTTGTGTGGTACCATGTCGCGTTGATTTAACCTTCTTCGAACAGTTCGAGCGCTCACAGCTACTCCGTGGAAGTCGCGAAGTTGGTTTTGTAACTCAATGGAGGTAAGGTAACGATTTCTCAAGCTGGTCGTACCGATGAACCGATGCTGCTCTCAGTTGTGACCCGAGATCGTGGCCTTCCTTGGTGACGAACAAAGCCGCCAGTCTCTAGGTACCTCCGATAAACATTTCGGACCGCAGATCGACTTCAATTAAGTTGAGCACTCACATTTCTTTGGCTGTGTCCGGCCTGAATAAGTGCCACAACTTGGGCGGCGACTTCAGGCGAAGTATCCATAGATTATTGATAGAACCTCACCTTAATGTCAAGAATAAGTAAGTTTTGTTGCAAAACAAAAGAGAAAAATGAAACTTTCAGGAATCAAATCCAAGTCAACCAATTCCAAATCAAATTTTTCTTAGTATCCGTTTGTTTGATATCAACGAACAGGCTCCAAATTGTCTTTTGTTTCTTTAAATTCTGTGTTCGGAATTCAAAAAAAGACTAAATTAAAATTATGAATGTGTCAGTCGCATCTAAGTTTATGTCAAAAAAATTAAATATCTTCATGTCGTCCGCGAAGCAAAGCAATTTTCAGTGAAAGAAGCAGTCTGAGATGTCATTGATAAATATTAAGAAAAGCAAAGGCCCAAGTAGTGACCCTAGTAGTGATCTATATCGTCTAGACAAGTACTGTACTAACAACAAACTCGACTTGAATCCATCCAAATGTTCAGTGATTACTTTCACACGCAAACAAAATTTTATAGACTCTGTGTATATATTAAAGCAACAGACCCTTGATCGCTGCAGTACTATTAGGGATTTGGTAATAATGCATGACTCTAAGCCAATTTTTGACTCTCAAATTGATTTTATCATTGGAAAGGCATCTAAGGCTCTGGGTTTTATAATGAGAAGTTCTGCAAGCTTTAATCGAGCAAAAACGCTTAAAATTGTTTACTGCACGCTTGTCCGCAGCATACTTGAATATGCCTCCCAAATTTGGAATCCGCGTTACGATACCTACATAAAAAGGATTGAGCATATCCAAGTTAAATTTATTAAATATATTTGGTTTCCTTTGAAAATCACATATGACTCTATTAACTACCTGGCCTTATGCAGCAAATTACATCTACTTCCACTCAGCACGAGACGCGAAATTGGTGACATATCATTTCTATTAAAAAAAACTAACAACCACATTAATTGTCCCGAACTGCTTGGCAAAATTTGTTTAAACGCTCCCCAAAAACGATTAAGATTTAACCCTCTCATAAATACTTCTGTAGTCGGAACAAACTACAGACATAATTCCTTTCTTTGGCGAGTAGGCAGTAACTTCAATATGATATTAAACAAACATAACGATAATTATTTGTTCTGCTATAGTGTAGAAACCGTGAGGCGGCGGCTTAGCGGAGATTTCTTCTCTGCGTGGCAACATTCTAAGTAGCTAGTTAATTATTTAGAATTGACTTATTTAATTTTTATATCTTTCTCCTTTAATTATCTATTTTTATTGCTGCATAGTCTTTGTCTCCATTGTTTTGTATTGTATCCTGTCCCGTTCAAACTCTTTAAGTATCTATACTCTGTATCTATATGTGATAACCTTTAATTGGCCTTCTGTGTTACATTATTGTGCTTATCTAATATTAATGTGCTGTTGGTTTTCCTTTAAAGAAATAAATTAAAAAAAAACATTTATAAAAAGCTTTTATTAAAAAGAAAAAAAATAACTTTACATTGAATCAAACCTATCAATTAATGGCTAGTATTTAACCGCACAGCAAAAAAGGATCAACAAAAAATCTTTTTATGTTTTATAGTAGTTTATGTGACTGCTACATAATGGAGGGCATTAATACTCGAGAGTGGGTGTATGAAACGAGCCGAAGGCGAGTTTCATAATAATATCACTCGAGAGTTTTAATGCCTAATTATGTACAGTTACATACACTAGTTTATCTACACACATATTATAAGCTCTCTTTGATGTGTTCAGGAACCGCATGTTTGACCGGCATTGTGGCTCTGCAGTTGTTTAGCTTGTTCTGTAGCACCAACTTCGGGCGTCGGCGTTCGAAATTTGAATGTTAGTACCAACTTCACAGACAAACTAGGGGCGGCATGCATGCGGGCGTCGGCGTTCGAAATTTGAATGTCATTATATGTAGAAAAACTACACATAATGACCATAATGTGTAGTTTTCCAGATACGAAACGAGTTTTACCAAGTAGTTTAATATAATGCTGATCGTAAAGTGCGGTTTTTGAACGCAGTAAAGATTGTTTATGATATGTGTGTAGATAAAATATTTTATGTGTACTTAAGTTTATGTTTTAAGTATTTTTTGTTGTTCTTATATGTTCAACCTAACACGAAGGATAAAGGGGGTTTCGCTTCACTCACCCCCTTTACCCTTCACCCAAGCTACCGCAGCATTTTGCCCTGATATTTTCTGTGCAAATCAGTATTTTTGATGTGCAGTTTAATATGTCCCTCAATTAATTACATCGCACAATTTATTATGACATAAAAGTTTGCCGCGAGATTTACATCTTCTGTCAATTCAATAAAATATTCTGTAAAATAGATAGGCAACTACATTTACATAAGTAAATCTCGCAACATGCTTTTATATCATAAAAAAATGTGTGATGTAACACATTTATCTCAAAATGGTTTTCTCAGTTTCGTACCTTTGTTTTTTTACAAGGTCCTTTGCTTCCTCATGCACCTTATAGGCCAAATCTTGCTCTCTCGGATTATTTTTTGTTCCTAAACTTGAAAAAGCGGCTCGGCGGTAAATGATTTGCCAATAATGTAGAGCTAGAGTAGCGCTTCCTTAGAAATTTATGGTATTTTTTAAATCCGGAGTTAGATTGGAAATCCGGAGTTAAAACCGGTTTTCATAAAACTAATTGTAGTTTTGTTTTTTGATCTAAATAATGATTTTCAACACAAAATTTACTAAAATTATGAAAAACGCGTCTCTTGTGGTCTTTGAGTATCTGTTCAGCAAGAACTAAAACACTTGACTGTTTACACGTTGGTCTTCCTTCTTGGCCTTCAAAGATGTTTAGATGGTTCTCAGGTGTACATACATATTTGTGTGTTTGTTGGTCTTCGGATTTCTCCAAAACTATGGATCGGATTTTGATCATTCTTTTTTTATTGGCTTACATCTAGTCCAACTTATCGAAGACTTTCATCAAATTCGTATCAGTAGTTTTAAATTCATGTTAATACCTATATGATGGTCTGGTTTAGTGATACGAGCTGGGCAACGGACAAATTGGAACAGCTAATTCTTTCTCACGTGTGAACACAATCGGAATGCAACAAAAGAAGGGGTTTGGTTTGTGACTCCTCCTCTTTACAAGGGAAACAAAACCAACAAATGGAAAAATGGGCAAATTGGCGTTGATAATCCTTTCTAAATTACAACCAAAGTATTTTTTTTCTTAAAACTAAAAAGTATGAAATAAAACTATGTAAATAAATAAATGTAGACGATTAATTTCCCCACTGAGGGGCCCAGGCTTTTACCAGGAAACAAGTAGATTAAGCCATACTCCACCACGCTGGCTCAGTGCGGGTTGACGGAGGGTATAACGACCACTACCACGTAGCGATAGTAGCCGGGACCTACAGCTTAAAGTGTCATCCGAAACACTGAACTTCCGATACTATTCGTAAGTATTAGTAAACTTGAAACCCATTATACCCATACCAACGGAGCTCGATAAAAATAATTTAAAAAAAATGACTTCAAAATTAAATTAACTCAAAATAATATTTTAAATTTGTGAAGGAAATGATGAAGTCGATAAAATTACAGACAAAAATATTTCACCTACAAATTTAGACCTGGAAGGATTCGTTTGTTTTGAAAAAGTGATGATGTTGGAGGTTGTAGAAAGAGGACAATACCTTACTGAAGCCTACCACTGTGTATCTTGCCAACAAGTGTGTAGTGGAGTCTGAGAAATACTTCCGGCTGCAGGCTTTTATTGCACCAAGCTAAGAAATTATCTATCAGATAAGTGATTAAATGCTTCATCGTTCCTTAAAACATATTATCAAGGTCTTAGATGACGAAAAAAGTAATTTTTTTTGGTTTTAGTTACAGTATTTTATTGTGTACTTAGTTTAGTTGACATAAAACTCATTCTGATTAAAAAACGATGCCTTTTTCTTAATTCCTAGATTAAAAATTTCTTCTCCGGAGTTCCGGAGTTGATTGCTCAACATCGTAATTAGCTCCGGAGTTGGAAACAATCCGAGTTTGGAAGCCCTAAGGTAGACCCTGATGTTGATGGCTATTTTTAAGAAGTTGACATTGATCACTATAGACGGCGTATCGAAGCTATTGAAGATCGCTGGGAAAATTGTGTTGCTTTAATAGGAGATTATATTGACAACGACCTCTGTGGCGCTGTGGTTGTGGCTCCGCCTACCATGCGAGAGGTCCCGGGTTCAATCCCCGGATGGAGATAAAGAAAAACAAAACTAGGTCTTTATATCTGTGCTACGTCGCTGTTTCTGATTCCTTTGACTCAGGATATCCTAGTTTGGGGCCAGAAGTAATGTATGTGCCTGTATGTAAATGTTGAAATATTTAACGAGGATAGTATTTATTGACTGCACCAAAAATAAACAATGAATGAAAGGAACTAATTAATCAATTAACTAAATAAACTTCATTCAAAACAACCCTTCGTTACAAAATCAGTCTTTATACAATACAAAAACTAGCCGTACAGTAGATACAACAATGTATTGGAATGGCACTGTACAACAATGGAACAATGTATTTGCCTGTGTGTAATAGTGAAGAGTTCATGGATAAAGTAAAAAAGTACTCAAAAATCTTTAAAAAAGTTTGTCAAATTGCAAAATCAAATTATATCAGATCTAAAATAAGAAAAAGTAATAACAAAATTAAATCAACTTGGGATATAATTAAAAGTGAGACTGGAAAGGTCAGTATAAAAAACAACGAATATGAATTGAAAATTAATGATATTACTTACAAAAATGATATATAATGATGAATTTTTTTTTACTGACATTCCAATCTCTACTACAAAGTCTTTAGACTCTTCCAAAGTAGTCGCGGAATCTTTGCTAAAAGACTATGTACCTAGATGTGAAAATCAATTCTCGTTTAATTATGTAGATGATAAAGATATTATTAAAGCCTTTAAATCAATAAATGTTAAGAAAACTGCAGACGTCTGGGATATTTCTGTTCATGTTGTGAAGCCCCTAATAAATGTTATTGCACTTGATTTAGCTTTCATAGCGTGTTTCCTGATTTAATGAAACACAGTAAAATAGTACCTTTGTTTAAATCGGGTAGTACATCTGACCCTTCTAACTTCAGACCGATATCGGTATTGCCTACATTTAGTAAAGTATTTGAAAAAGTAATTTTAAATCAACTTCTTACACATTTCAACACCAACAACATGCTCCACTGTAAACAATTTGGTTTTACACAAGGCAAATCAACTACTGATGCCGGTATTGAGTTAATATCACATATATATAATGCCTGGGAGGAGTCGCATGATGCTCTAGGAGTATTTTGCGATTTATTTAAGGCTTTTGATTGCGTTGACCATGGGACATTGATCAGGAAATTACATCACTATGGAATTAGGGATAACTCTTTAGATCTTCTCTCTTTTTATCTAAATAACAGGATACAGAGAGTTGACATTAATGGAAAACGATCTCCAGGGTCTGTTGTTACTATGGGTGTACCGCAGGGTTCCATACTCGGGCCATTCCTGTGTTTGGTTTATATTAATGACCTGCCACATCTTGTCAGAGATAATCATGAGATTGTACTGTTTGCAGATGACACTTCACTTTTGTTTAAAATGAAACGACGCAGTTTGAACTTTGACGATGTGAATAATGCAATCTCAAAGGTAGTCAATTGGTTTAGTGCTAATAATCTTTTACTGAACAATAACAAAACTAAATGTATTCGGTTTATACTCCCCAATGTTAAACAAGTCTCGGCTAATGTTAATGTTAAAGGTGAAAATTTAGAAATTGTAGATAGCACGGTATTCCTAGGAATCACCTTAGATAATAAGCTTCAGTGGGGCCTACACATAGATAAGCTATCAAAAAAACTCAGTTCCGCAGTTTATGCAGTTAAAAAAATCCGTCTTTTTACGGACGTGGAAACAGCTAGACTAGTTTACTTCAGCTACTTCCATAGCATTATGTCTTACGGCATACTGCTGTGGGGGAACGCTGCAGACATTAACATAATATTTGTGCTGCAAAAGAGGGCTGTTCGTGCAATCTACAATGTGGGTCCCAGAGAGTCACTGCGTTGTAAATTTAAGGAAATTAACATTATGACAGTGCCGTGTCAGTATATTTATGAAAACCTAATGTACGTCCACAAAAATATTGATAAATTTCCTAAGAATAGCGACAGGCACAATGTCAACACTAGAAATAGGAATAAACTAGCTATACCTACTACTAGGCTCCATAAGGTTAATGTATCTTTTAAAGGGCAATGTATTCGCTTTTACAACAAAATACCGACTGAGTTACAAGAATTGTCTGTAAATAAATTTAAAAATGTTGTTAAAAATCACTTATGTAAAAAAGGTTACTACAAAATATCAGATTATGTAGAAGACAAGAAAGCTTGGGAAGGTGTTTGCTCCAATTCTGTAAAAAATAACGTATAAAGCTGGAGGTTTCTAGTCGCCTCTTTGCCTCCAGCATCTAAAACATTGAGGTGACGGAATTCAAATTGAGTTCTATATTTCCCTATACCTTATACATGTGTTAGTTTAAGATTTGACATTCTCCAAATGTTACCTATGTGTTTCTTATGGAAATAAACTCTTTTTGAATTTTGAATTTTAATTTTTGTATGTAAATGTTTATGTTTATTGAGAAATAAATAAGTTTGTTTGCAATATTTTTGTGTCATATTTGCTAGGCCGGTTACTTCTGGGGCCAACCTTGTATTATGCTGTATGTATGACCTCTGTGGCATTGCGTTTCGAGGTGAGGCCTCTCAACCGAGAGGCCCCGGGTTCAAATGCTGGCTATGGAGGAAGGAAATAAATCCCCAAGTCTTGGATATTTACGTGTGTGTGACGTCGCTGTCTCCGGTTCCTACGACACATGGTATCCTAGTGTCAGACCAGAAGCAATGTAATAATAATAATAATACCTTGGACACTATTAACACACTTTGATCTAGCCCCAAAATAGGATTCCCTGAATCTTGGGTACTAGACAACGATACACATACTTAAATAGATAACTATTTTACTTAGATAGATAAACAACCATGACTAGGGTACAAACATCCGTTCTCATCAAACAAATATTTCCCCCCACCGGGATTCGAACCCGGGTCCCTTGGCTTCGTAGGCAGGGTCACTGCCGACTCGGCCATTCGGGTCGCCATGTAGGTATGTGGCTGTATATAAATACTTATCTTTGTAACTTGAACAATTTGTTTTTGTCTTGTATGTTGTAGCGGTGAGTTTGAGGTTCAGTTCTGAAGCACCCCGGCCAATCACAGCGCCGTATCCGAGATCGCAGCTTAGTCGGTAGTTAGCCAGGCGTATGGGCTGCTGATTAACTAAAGGGGGAAATCGGTTTACTTATAAACCCAATTGATAGGATGTTAAGTATGTTCAGTAACTGAGGATGAATCCATCTGCTTACAGATATTAGACTATAGTCCACTTAGCGTCAAGAATGCATCTTTAGCTTAAATAAAATAGGCCATACTAGTCGGGAAACATATACATAGAGTACCTATCTGTTATAAATTCAAAATATAAAACCTTCCTTCCTGATGCATTATTTTCTACTATCAACTGGAAATTCACTCGGAGATGAAATCAGTTTTCTATATCACTGACGACCCGAATGGCCGAGTCGGCAGTGACGCTGCCTACGAAGCCAAGGGTCTCGGGTGCGAGTCCCGGTGGGGGCAAATATTTGTTTGATGAGAACGGATGTTTGTACCCTAGTCATTGTTGTTTAGCTATCTAAGTATTATATTTATCTCTATAAGTATGTGAATCGTTGTCTAGTACGCAAGATACAGGGAATCCTAGTTTGGGGCTATATCAATGTGTGTAAATGGTGTCCAAGGTGTTATTATTATTATATAAAACTAACACGCAAAAAAGGCAAAAAAATATAAAAAATGCGAAAGTTTCATTTTATTTTTAAAGTTATTATCAAACGTTTTAATTCATATTTTATGTAATTTGTCAACTCGCGGCGCCGCGTGGCAGTGCTTACGCGGCGCCGGCTGGCGCGGTCCGGGCTTCGACGCGGTGCGACGGATAATTGTTTTCATTAACTAAACTCAAACTCAAATATTTTATTGTAGTAGGCATAAATACTGCAGTTTTACAAATCAGTCACTTCTACATGGAGAAAAATAAAAAATAAGCAAATAACATAATATAGCATCACGATTTTCCCATACGGGGTGGCAGAGGCATAATCCATTTTTAGGCAGTTATTCAAAACTTCATTTTGTGTGACCGGGGGCTAGCCCATCGCCGCAGCTATGGAGTAATGAAGGTTTCCTCACGATGTTTTCCATCACCGTTAGAACGTCCGTACTTAAGATAAATTAATTATCTTGTTGGTACATAGTCAGGCATCAAACCTGCATCTCCTGTGTGCGGAGCTCATATATCTCTCATATATCATTTCAATAATAATTAATAAATAATAAAATAAAAAATTAAATAAATAATAAAATAATAGCTCATAAATAATCAAATATGATCAAATAAATCAGTCATAAATCAATTAATGCGCTTGTTCATCCCATCAGTTTAGCGTACTATATTGATTTAACATTGACATACGTAATATTTCATACATTTTGAAAGGTATTAAGTATCCTGTGATGAGGTCTACTTGCACGACATTCACTAAACACATTTGAGCCCCATTGCAGTGTTCGTTACATCAATTCAGTGTCTTAAATGGATTTCGCACTGTCAAAATGTATGAAATATGTCAAAAGTTAATCAATTTAGCAAGCTTAACTGATTTAGCGATTGCCGTGCAAGTGGACCTTAATCCATCTTAAATGTTAAACGTCTTAAAACTTTTCTTTCCTTGGCATATACTTTTACATTCTGCATTCATTGATCGCAAATTCATATAACTTATACATAGTGCGCATACTTTTTTACAATGTTATAGGTACATGTTGCTAGCTCATCGCCTGACTAAACTCTAAGATAAGTTCTCTCCAAGACAGTACTTTTATACCTTTGAACATGTTTTATGCACGCATGTGTCTATTTAAAAAAAAAAATTTAGTCCCTCTAAGTTTTTTAAATCAAGCTATATTTCAAACACCAAATCTTGGATGTTTATATAACATATAACATCCAAGATTTGGTGTTTCAAATATAGCTTGATAGCGTCACACATATATATGTGCCATAGATAGCGTTTTGACAATTTAGGCGTAGCATTTTTTGCTAAGTAATGCTTTCTTATATTAATATATCTTTCCATTGGAGCTTTGATTAGCAATGTTAGATGATTACTCAATGGGTTTTGTTCGAGTTGGTAAAATATCTATTTCTTTCTATCGATTCAAAAACCTATTTCTCACTATCACTATCCACATCACTATACGTCGTCTCTGCTTGCGGGTAACAGTTCGCCTCCGTACCTCGATGCATATTTACTTTCGTATTTAGATAAGTGTGAAATATTCATTGCGTGTTAGCTTGGCAATATGTAGTGAAATTAAGATACAAAACAAGCAATGGATAATAAACCTAGCGAGAACAACATGACATTGTCACTTTAATGATCAACTCGTGACGAATTTTTCGTGAATTATTTATTTCCGTAATAATGTTTATTTCTTGTGTTTAATAGTTGGAATGAGACTTACAAGTGATATGTTACACTGCCGTTCTTGGAGTTCACACTCCCGCTTCTATTTTTGCACGTAAGTAGTGCACTGGTCGGCATTTTCGAAAACAGCGGAAATGATTTCGTCACTGCGGTCGCCCGGCGACTACCGAGAATTTTTAATTACTAGACAATCGGAGCTAGATTTGTTCGCACTTGCCATGCCTCTCAACCTATCTCTCAATATCTGTGGTGACGGCACTGTTATATGACACACGGTATCCTAGTGCGGGGCAAGATGCAAACGTATGCATTTATCACCGTAAGATAGTCAAAACCGTTAGTTGATAAACTAACGCGTTAGTTGATCAACTATCGACAGAATGTAAACCAGACCGACAGGTTTTAGGATTTACGTTTCTTTTATTCTTACAGGTCAACCCATCATGAAGACTATTCTTCTTCTAGTCTTCACCTAAGCTACCGCAGTGTTTGCCCTGGTATTTCGTTTACAATTCAAGTTTAAACCAGTTTACTATTTAACGGTTTTAACCGTTAGTTTATCAACTAACGCGTCATATAGTAAGCAGTACGCTACATTTTATTATCTGGCGACCCGAATGGCCGAGTCGGCAGTGACCCTGCCTTCGAACCCAAGGGTCCCGGGTTCGAGTCCCAGTGAGGGCAAATATTTATTTGATGAGAACGGATGTTTGTACCCTAGTCATGTTTATTTATCTATCTAAGTATAATATTTATCTATATAAGTATGTGTATCGTTGTCTAGTACCCAAGATACAGGGAATCCTATAGTTTGGGGCTAGATCAATGTGTGTAAATAGTGTCCAAGGTATTATTATTATTATTATTATTGTTGTTGACGAACTAAGGAGAAAAAAAACGTCAGTTCATCAACTAACGGTTTTGAAAGTCTTACGGTGACATATACAAATGTTCAAAAAACATCAGGCAATTACGTTCACTATTGCAGCATTCGGTCCATTCGTAAATTGGCTTCCAGGTCAATCATAATGGAACAGCTCTGTGTTAGTTTATCCACACGATTTATTATTCACAATCATATTCCGTGTGTCGCTGGAGCTGATGCAGCACTGTTGCAGAGCTCCACATATTCGTGCGAAAACGCCAGAAACGAGATATCATGGAGTAATCGCGACGCTCTGGCATGTTTATAGCGCAAATGTGACGGACAGGCCGACAGTCGGTTATTACGGCCTTGCGCCCGCTAACAAAGTCGTGACTCCACGAAAGTGACGTGCAGTGGCCGTCTAGCTTAGTACATATGAGTATTTATCGGATTGGTTCTAGAAGATATGTAAGGATTAATAAATATAAATAAATAATACTTAGTTGTTTTATTTCATAGAAACTGTTAACATAGCATAATAACAAGATTTCCCAGTAAGTAATAATAATACTTGTGTTGGGAATGACTCGCAACTTCTCCTAAGATTCTAGCGTACAGTTAAAGGTAAGCATTTTTGCTTTTCTTAAATATTAACGAATAAGGGAATATGTGTTTTGTGTATGTGTGCGTGTTGTGTGTGTGTATGTGTGTGTGTGTGTGTGTGTGTGTGTGTGTGTGTGTGTGTGTGTGTATGTGTGTGTGTGTGTGTGTGTGTGTGTGTGTGTGTGTGTGTGTGTGGGTGTGTGTGTGTGGGTGTGTGTGTGTGTGTGTGTGTGAGTGAGGGTGTATATGTGTGTGTATTTTGAAAGGATTCGATTCGCAAATGACGAATACTGAGATTATCAAAACTTGATGTACACAAATGTGTAAGATGTTGACCATCGCTCTGGGTCATATCTTATGCAGAGATTCTCCCTAGCGGCGCGCGGCGCAGCGTGGCGGGCAACACGGCAAATTATTTCTTGCTATACATCTAGACACAGGTTATATACGTTTCCGAATATGTTGTTACAAATGGAAAAGTCATAGGTTTTCCCGGAAAATCATGTGTGACTCCGTTTGAAGTCATGGACTTATCAATATAATAATGTGTGTATCCATGCGGAGTCATGGACGTATGGATCTGAAATTCTTTGCTTGCAAAGTTTATTTCATAAACCCTCACGTTTTTCAAAAAAAAGGAATTGACGTTTCAGACCAGTTGAGCAGCTACAATAACCCTTCTAGAAAAACCTTGGTATGGTACAAAAAAATTGCTCTAGACATGATATCGATTGCCGTTATAAATTCTTACATTATATACAACGAAGTTAGAAAAAACACTGGTCAAAAAAAGCTGACAGTATTGTCTGTACATGAACAAATAATAAAACATCTTCTTACTATTACAAACGAAAGCAGACCCTCGACTTCTGTAGAAACATCAGGAAGTAAACACAGTTTCGAAAAACTTGAAAAACCAGAAGGAGGATCGTCTTACAAGAAACGCTGTTCCGGTTGCTACAGTAAGCTGATTTCAGAAGGAAAAACATCAAAAACTGCGGGAGCAAAGGCTTCAAAAGTGACAACTTGGTGCCAAAAATGTAAAAAAGCTTTTTGTCGCCCATGTTACAATGTTTTTCATTGATTTATTTCATATTTAATAAAAACTGTCTTGATAAAACTGTTTTAATTTTTACTTCACACAAAAAAATTGGAAAATAAAATACGACGGATTTTTTACCCAATGTGTGCTTCAATTCCTACTTCACACGTCCGTGTAAAAAAAAATAAAGTAACTCACACGTCCAGTAAAATAACCTACATAGATTCTACCTGAAGTATGTGACTCCGTATGGAGTCACAGACGTCTCAGTCAAGACCATTTGTGACTCTTAACGGAGTCACTGGACTGTTAACGTGTTAAGTTAATTTTGACTTTTAGATTTATATTTTATTAATTAGTTTTTGGCGAAGATCTAGGCGGTTATAAGTCGCGCAACGAATTAAGAGTGCTGGGCGACGTTGGCGGGAATTACTGCGCATATGTACAGGTATTGAAAAGTGACTACTGCGCATTCAAGGCCACCGCTCATAACGTGTGGCGCGACGTGTACTTGATTTCTAATATTTCTTTAATTGTAATTTTGAATAATCAAACCTGTATTTTTATTTCTAATAATAATAAAGGGATTAGATGTTTGTTTCCTTTTAGAGTGGTAGTCCTAATGCGTAGATAAACTTCATCGCGTTATGACTATAAGTCTAATTAGACCTAACATGATAAGTAACCAATAGTTACCTAATGAGGTAACTGAACAATTTTACCGTCGTTTTACAAAATCATAAAAAAACACTGCTAAACCAAACAGGCAAAGTTAAACCCCTTTACCAACGCCATAAAAGTGACCCGCAAAATCCGAAATCCACAACACAATAAAATTGTATCCCCAAGAACACCTTTAAGGAGGTTCATATTACGGGGGAGTTTTAAAACCCGCATCATAGAGATTTTAATAGCGATTACGCAGTAATAGGCTGGGTAATAAATATCGTTGTCCGCTCCCGGGGCGGTGGTGGTGGGCGGTGGTCGTGGGCGGTGGGTTAAAAGTATGCAAGTAGCGGGAGAAGTTTCTAGAGCGGAACAGCCTGTCAATAACAAATCACAAGCATGTATGTTTATAAATAAATAATAAATAAAATAAATAAAAAACACCCTCGATACAATTAATAGAACCTTAAGGGTCCTTACTACACCATAAACTTCTGTTCATTACTTGTCACACAAAAATCATACGATTTTTGTTGAGGTTACTATTTTTAGCAGTAACACATTTATTTATTTTAGTTAGCCAACACGGTGTCCCACTACTGGGACACCCACTGCTCACCGATTCGAGCACACACATCTCTAGCTTTAGCTTTAGCTTCATCGATCTACCCTGGCAGGAATTTATCTAGGTCGTCCCTCCAACTCCTTCTGGGCCGTCTCCTACGCCGGTTCCCGTCTGTAGGCATCCATTCGGTGGCTGATTTCGCCCATTTGTCCGAATGCGTTCGACAGACATGTCCAGCCCAGGTCCATTTGAGTCTGGTGATTTGTACGCCTACGTCGACTATGCCAGTTTGGAGCGCAGTATAGTGTTCCTAACGAGATCTTTACGTTTGACACCTAGAAGACTGCGCTCCATCGCTCGCTGGCAAACCTTGAGTTTGGACTTTTGATGATCGGTCAATGATCAAGTTTGTGCGCCGTGGAACACGTTATAATTCAAAAATTTGGTTCACTTTTTTCCTTGTTACCTGATAACTTTATGACCACTGCAACACTTAAATAAAACATGGCTAAAACCATCGCAGTGTAATCTACTACCAATAAAAAACCGCATTAGAATCTACGCTATTCAATTCACAGACACAGGCGCTCCACAATTATGAAAACCATTTTTTTCGTCGGGAGACATGTGTTACTTGTGTATACTTAGATTTATACGCCTTTTGCACCTGGAAAGTCTTTAAACCTCTTTTTACTTGATAAATGCCCCCCTTATCTTAAGAACACCATTATTACATCTTCTTGCGATAACCTCTGCCACTGGTGCCAAGCGACATTGTAGGGCTCTGAAGGTTATTCTGTCATTCTACGTTCTATGAAATCTCGTAGCGTTATTTTTGTTTGTTTCGGAGCGAGAAACTAATATTGACTGTCAAAAAAGTAAAAGATTGTATCTGCCTCACTGACAGTTTCTTGTTGTAACGAACTTTCAGACCTCTGTGAAGGTCAGAATCATCAAGTTCACACATTAAATCTATGTTAAAGGAATGGCGCAAATATATCCTAGTGAGGTAGGTGCGGTAATGCTCTTCTCCTATCAATTGCACCACATTGCGATATCGCAGAGATAAGAGGGTCAAGATGATAATTTACCTCGTAATTAGCAGTGCTTGTGTTTTCAGCTGAAATGTCCGCTTTACGCTGTCATTATTAAAATCGTTTTTATTTATATTCGCAGGTTTCACCTTAACGAGGGTCTGAGTACGCCCCCGCCCTTCATTTGTTTTGCAAATTTTTCATTAAAATTTAAGAAATTTTATTGTACTCGTAGAAGCCTATGAATATATTAGGTACTACAAATAATAATAACGTATTACTTAGTCAGGTTGTTCGTGTTAGCTGTGGCTCTGCCTAACATGCGAGTGGTCCTGGGTTCGATCCCCGGCAGGGGGTAAAGGAAAAAGAACCCCCAGGTCTTGGATGTTTAAATGTGTGTGACGTCATTGTTTATGTTTCCCACGATACAGGGTATCCTAATGTGGGGCCAGAAGCAATGTATGTGCCTGTATGTAAATGTTTGTCGAGGATAGTATTAGTTCAGTGCACCAAAAATAAACAATGAATGAAAGGAACAAATTAATCAATAAACAATTTATTTCATTCAAAATCAACCCTTCGTTACAAAATCAGTCTTAATACAATTCAAAAACTAGCCTTACCGTAGATAAAGTTACCCGGAGCATTAACATCCTCAGTCGTAAAGTACTCCTTCCAGAGGTCTAAGAACTGTGGCCACGAAACCGATGCCTTTCCCTTCGCCATCTTCTGGAAGGAAGACCTAACCTCAGCCTCTTTCAGTCCAAATGCTGTATACACAGCTGTAAACTCGTCAACGTCAATAGATCCATCGCTGCTCGTGTCTTCCAACTCAAAGATGAACTTCGCCCAAAGGGTCTGCCATTCCTGAGGAGCTGAAGGGTTCAGGGTATCCCACGCTGCAACCCATTCGTCGAAACTCACATCACCAGTTTTGTCCTTATCAACTTTTGAGAGGAAATCATCGGCCATTTTGTTAAGAAGAGTCTCCGCTTCCTTGTACTTTGCGTCTGTTGGTTTCCACCCTCGGATGGTGGCTGCCTTTTTCAGAGTGTCTTGGAAGTCTTTTCTGTCGATTGATCCGCTTTTGTTGACGTCAAAAAAGACGTTGAATACGTGCTGGAGCTTCTTCTTTTTGAAGTCGGAAACCATTTTAATACTTTAATTTCTAGTTAAGATATACAACGGTTGGTGATTGGTAGATGAATGTAATTTTTTCCTGACAATATTGTCTTTATAAAGGCCGAGGTGTGTTTGAGTGCATTTATGAGGCATTACTTTTTAGTGTGTCAGATTGCGTGGGTATCAAGATCGTCTATTATCTAATAGATTAGTATCGTTATCTTTCTGCATTGCAGGTGTGATATGGTTTGGTTTGTTTGAGAGGGTGATAAATATACTTGTCTCGTTTGTTTTTAACTACAGCCTAATTACATAGTGATAGTTTTTTTTCAACAAAGTCTTTACCTGACTGACATTGTAACAATTTTACAGTAATCGTGTTATTGGTCTAAGGGTGGGGTACTCTATATCAAGAAGCAAAAAGAAAGATCGCTCGTTCATCCTAGGTTTGCCGGAAGTGTTCAGACAAAGCACGGATGTGGCTACATCTAGGCTAGTATATTTTAGTTACTTTCATAGTGTGATGTCCTATGGTATCTTGTTGTGGGGGAAAGCAGCGGATATTCAAACTATTTTTATTTTACAGAAAAGAGCTATTGGAGCAATTTATAATTTAAAACGAACAGACTCCATAAGAGAGCTTTTTAAAGAAATTGACATACTAACAGTAGCTAGTCAATTTATTTTCGAAAATATAATGTATGTACGCAAGAACCTTACAACATTTTCCAAACTTAGCGATAGCTGTAATGTTAACCTAAGAAATAATCACAGACTGTGTGCGCCCCGTTTTAGACTCGCGAAGGTTAGCAATTCTTTCAAGGGTCAGTGCATTCTCTACTACAATAAGATACCTCTGGAGATTTTGAAATTGCCATTGGAGCAATTTAAAAAGCATGTTAAAGCGAAAAAGGGATATTACAATGTTCAAGATTACTTAAATGACAGGACTGTATGGGGTTAATCTGGCTCAACACAGACCTTGCTGTTGATAATTTTGTAATTATTTATTCCTGTTTATTGATCATAACAATTTAATTTTTCATATTTGTATTAGTTAAGCACAACCTATTTTTAAAAGATATCTAAAAATCAATCTGTGGTAGTTTCTCCGCCCTTCTCTCCCACAATGGTCCAATGTAGAGAAGAGGCAAAAAATGACGTTTGCTAAGTATATGTAAATATCTACAGTAATAAAGTACTTTGACTTTGACTTTGTGTTCGATTTGTGTTTGATTGTTATTGGTCTGTGCTTCATGGTTGTGTGCATGTAGATTAGTTAATCTCAACAATAACCTTTCTGTTCATATATAGATACACTCAAGAAATTCCTTTGTATCGTTTATGCGGCCACCCTGATAACGTACATATATTGAGCATTGGCCGTGAGTGCGTGACTAACCTGCTCAGCACCCGCGAACTTCGCGTACATTTTTCCCGCCATTTCCGCTCGAAGTTTTACTTTCTACGGGAAATATTCGTGCCCCGGATATTTCCCACGGCTTTCTTCAACTTTTAAAAGAGTAAATTGAGTTTCCTCGCGGCAGATGAGAAACGTCACTCAGCGGGGAGAGGAAGGGGCTTCCCCCCTACATCTGGGGGCGGAAGTACAGCTTGGGGGTGCTATTCATATACACACCGGCAGGGGAGGATGAAATAAAGCATACATTTGAAAACTAAAAAAAATACTTCGAGGCCCTATGTCTTCCTTCCTCTCTGTTCGGAGTATGTTATTTAAAGTAAATACATCAGTAGACGATTCTTTTTTTTAGTCGCTTCTGTTTATTTTTATTGCTTTTTTTCAGTTATCCATATTTCGTGTCCTATCTAAAAGCCTTTTTTGTAAAAATGTAGTTTATAAACAAAAATTTAAATCACGGTCTAACAACAGACTAAGAATACCTATTCTTTCCCTGCAAGTATGTTTGACGGAGAACCGCGCCACAATACTAGGCTGATTGACTCGGAAAAGTCTTCTATTTTTTGCTTTTATTTATCTTCGTTGCATTCATCCTGTTTTGCTTTTCTTGCCCTGTTTTTGCCCTGTTTTTGCGGCATCGACTCGGTAATGGAGAAAGGAAAATTGCCAGAAATATCAACGGGAAAGAATAGGAATCTCTATGTAACTCGGTCAATCACTCTGTAGAATTGACGTTACCAGGTATACAACTGTAACGTAAAAATATGTGAATAAGATATTTATTCTACTGCTAAAAGTAATGGATAGTAGTAGTAGTAGATTTAATCGCACATCAAATATGTATGTGTAATCTGTCAACATTTTAAAAAATTAAACCGATTAAACCTACTACTAACACGTAGTAGGTTTAATCGCACATCAAATATTTGTGGCACATCAAATGTAGTATTTGCACAGCACAAATGTTCAACGAAAACAGTTTTTGTTTTAAATGTTTTATGTGTACTCAAATTTAATGTTTCTTTTGCTGTCAACCTAACACGAAGGATAAAGGAGGCTTCGCTTCGCTCACCCCCTTTATCCTTCACATACCCCGACCCACCACTTCACCCAGAGGCTTCGCTTCGCTCACCCCCTTTACCCTTCACATACCCCGACCCATCACTTCACCCAGATATTTGATGCGCAAATCAGTATTTCTGATATGCAATATTTCCCAAAAGTAATCAACCAATAAAAAAAATAGGATTTTTTGTGAAAATGTCAAACCGCACCCTGTCAACATTTTTAAAAACTGAGACAAAATATTATCGTAGAACCTAAAATGACATAGATATTTTTAAATATATTTTGCCAAACCCTGTATAAGCAGGCCTTATATCGTGATACACGCCCACAAGCCATAGATTTATTTATTTCCAGCTCTATGGATAACCAAGAGCTTACACTCGTTGTATTTCACACTGCAAATACCATATATACGCCGATGATCTGCAGTTATACATTGATGTAAACGACATATTTCCTTCGGCTGTTCGGGGTATAAATGCGGACCTGAAACAGACATCATCCTGGTCTTCTAATAGCGCTCTAGTCTTAAATGCTACTAAATCAAAATATATGTTAGGAATGTTAGGAATAGTTATGGATATGGGCAGCTTACTTGCCTGGAATGATTACCTATTATTTTTAACTTACAAATAAAAATTATATAAGTTCCGAACTCCCAATCACTGATAAATCCTGAGGGTTTTTGTGATTGTTGCATGTATGTAATGAAGTTAAGCCTATGAAAATAAAAATACTTAAAAAAAAATATTATGATACTAGGATCTAGACATCAAGTCAAAACCATCGAAGACATGAACCCACAAATCTCCATAACAGGAGTCCCTGTCGACCAAGTGTACGAAGCGCGGATCTCGGGCCTGATCATGGACGAGAAACTACGTTTTGAGAAGCATATTCTTGAGCTAATCAAAAACTGCTTTTATAGACTAAATATACTGTATAGAAACAGAGTATTTTAAATGAAGAAATGCGAGTACGGCTCTGTGAATCTTTGGTCATCTCAAAACTCAATTACTGTATACGGACCATGTTTGTACAAGGGCATTGAGCGATTAGTGCAACGTGTTCAGAATGCCTGTGCTCGTTATTGTTTCACCGTACCTCCCCGTGCCCATATTAGAACTTAACTTAACAGCGCAAACATTCTCAAAATTAAAGGCAGGCAAGAGATATAGTTAGCAAAGCTTTTATTTGGTGTCATAGAGAGTGGTTGAGAAGCTTACCTGGAGAGGCTCATGTCGCCACACGAGCCACACGCACCACACGAACCACACGAACCACACGAACCACACGAACCACACGAACCACACGAACCACACGAACCACACGAATCACACGAACCACACGAACCACACGAACCACACGAACCACAGTACGACAGGATCCTTTCCATTGCCCGCCACAGACTGCCGCTTTTAGAAGCAGCTTCAGATATTTCAGCCACAAAAGCCTCAAAATGCTGGAAAAACTTCCGACTCCAATTCGCAAAAAAAAGGAAACTAGTTTCAAAACCTCATATAGAGATTACTTATTATCCAATGAAAAATCGGATGCCTCACAATGATTCCTCTGCTAGTTCCTTTTAGCCCTTCTTGAAACAAATACACGGGTACATAAACATAATTATATGAATATACGTTATCGCCATTTCATTTTATTTTATCAAAACAATTTACTTTCTCTACCCAAACAATTAAAACATAACATTTTACATGCGGCACATACAATACACAATCTTCAAACTTCAAGCTTTAGAATACATATATTTTGGTGCAAACCTACAATTAAAACCCTCCACATCATAATAAAACGTTTATTTTGTATCTACCTATATTTATTTTCTTCCATGAAATTCAACCTTTTAATTTTTATTTATATCTGTTAAATGTAATTGTAAATATTGTAAATTAATATCAACACCACAAATACTACACTCAAATATACACTTGGTTCCGACAGAATACCAGCGCTATAGGTCTTCCTGTAGCATATGCTGAGCCGGAACCGTTTCACCTTCGCCGTACACAATACACTACTAGATCAAACAGTCGATCTAGTAGTGTATTGTGTGACGCAATGACTTGTATATTCGGCTCATAGTTGGCACTACTGTGCCTCTGCCACACCGTAGTGGAGCGGACATGATGACGCTGGGTTAGTCCTGTTTAGTTTTCCCTAGTTTGTCCAATCCCTTCCGTAAAATGTATAATATTTCTGAATGAACTAGCCATAAGTTTACTTCTAGTATTATTTGTGTTCTGTTTTATGTATTGTGACGTCTGAATAAACGCTTATCTTACCTCATCTTATCTTAAAATGGCTGATACTAGCTAAATTAAAACTAAAAAGCCAGTAACAGGTTATCACTTGTAGCAATAACATATAAATATAATAACTAGTCGAAGTAAGAATCGAAAATAGTTTTTATGCGCCATCACTGCAAATTCACTAATTAGCTAAAAACCAAATTAAAAACCTAAGAATTAGAGTAAGTCTAAATAACAGACAGAGCTCAACACTAATAATGCTAGAATGCTACAGAATAAAAAGTAAATAAAAAATTTAGGAAACAGCCCCTACTGCTGCCAAATAAGTCAATATCGAGTTCATGATGATATTGATGATAAGAGAAAGCTGTTGAGTATTTGATACGGGCCAGCCCATCGCCCCCGGCCCCACATCGCTGGCCCCACAGATATGCTGCGGCGGCGGTTGAGTGATGGACGTCATCTGTCATGCTCGCGTGCACGCCCCTTGCAGGCGATACACAAGAATGGAGGAATGCCGCTGGAGGAGCTGGGAAATAATAAAACGACCGAATGAAAACTTATGAGTGGATGAACATGTGACTAACAGTGGCATTTCCTGAATTGAGCGACAAAATTACTGATTTTCGCGACTAAAATATTGAATGGTTTAGCCACCGCTTAATGGCTAAATAAAGAAGGTTAAAAGTAGTTAGTTTGTCGAAAGGTGTAAAAGCGTGACGTAATGTTAAAACAAACACTTATACAGGGTGGCCCAAAAGTCGTGGATCGAATGAAACAGTGAGGTAGAGGAAGTCATTTCCAATAAAAAATATTTCTACAGCAAGACCATATCTCAACTCAGGTCACTTTCAACCTCAGGTCTGTCGAAGTTGGCGCAGTAAAGAAAGCTATTCTAGAAATCTCGTCCAAGGCTGTAGGTGATGACAATATCTGCTCTCAGATGCTATTCAGTGTGCTCGATAATGTTTTACCACCCATAACGCATATAATTAACGCGTCGCTGAGCGAGTACTGCTTCCCAAGCCAGTGGAAAAGAGCATTAGTGATACCCCTGCCTAAAACTTCTAACTCGTCCTCCTTCAAAGAGTTCCGTCCCATTTCCATCCTACCAATCCTTTCCAAAGTCCTTGAATCAATTGTCCACTCCCAGCTGTCCTCGTACCTTTCCTCCATGGATTTACTGAACCCTTTTCAGTCTGGTTTTAGGCCAGGGCATAGCACCACCACCGCACTGCTCAAGGTAACTGACGATATCCAACTGGCAATGGATAAGAAGCAGCTCACAGTCCTGACTCTCCTTGACTTTAGCAGCGCCTTCAACTGCGTCGACTTCGATATACTTGTTGAAATCATAAAAACACTCAATGTCTCTTCACACTCGGCTCGCTGGTTTGACTCCTACCTGAGAGACCGCCAGCAGCGCATCAAGTCTGAAGAAGTTACTACGGAATGGTGCAAGCTCTCTACTGGTGTTCCGCAGGGTGGCATCCTTTCTCCTCTTCTTTTCTCAGTTTTCATCCATTCCATCTCGGATGTATTGTCTTCCTCGTATCATCTCTATGCAGATGACCTTCAAATTTATCGGCATTTTCCCCTGTGTGATCTGACTTCGACTGTAGAGGCTTTGAATGCTGACCTCGACAACATCAGGAAATGGGCTCTTTCGTATGGGCTATTAGTCAACCCGGATAAGTCTCAGGCGATGATACTGGGTACACGGCACTTACTTAATTTGTTGCAGCATAGGTCAGTTGCTCCCGTGCTTTATGACGGTACCATTGTCAAGTACAGCGAGAAAGCCAAAAATCTTGGGGTTGTTTTTGATACTCTTTTATCCTGGTCGCCCCACGTTTGTGAGGTCAGCAGACGAGTCTTTGCATCCTTTCATTCCCTTCGGCGTTTGCAGTACTTCTTGCCTAGGCAGACTAAAATCATGCTAGTTCAGACCCTTCTTCTGCCTTTAATTGACTACGCCGATGTATGCTGGGCCAGCGCGAACGAAGATCTACTGAACAAACTCGAGCGACTTCAAAATCTCGGGATTCGGTTTATCTTCGGTCTCCGCAAGTACGATCACGTGTCCCAATATCGCAGGGAATTAGGCTGGCTCCCGATCCGACTTCGTCGTGATATGCACATTCTCTCCTTCCTCTTCAATATTTTGAGAAATCCGCGCTATCCCGCATATCTTCGTGAACATTTTGAGTTTCTTTTCTCTGGGGATAGACTTCGGAGATCTCACACGGTGTCACTTTTGTCAATTCCTCAGCACAACACTGTTGCTTACGAGCACTCGTTTAGGTTAAGGGCAATACGTTTGTGGAATGCACTTCCTTGCGCTATTAGGGATTGCACATCCTTGTTCTCTTTTAAGAAAAAGTTGAAACTGCATCTCCTCTCTTCCGCATAGTGGGTATCTTATAGTATGTATGTGTATCTATGTATTTATTGTATTCTATTAATTTATTTTATAGTATGTGTAGGATGTATTGTGATTTATCTGATAGTATATTGACTTTATTTCTTTCTTTTAAATCTTAATTGTACACTAGGACTACCTCTCTATAAATATTTTTTCCTTTCCTC
Source organism: Argyresthia goedartella (assembly GCA_949825045.1). Taxonomy (NCBI): domain Eukaryota; kingdom Metazoa; phylum Arthropoda; class Insecta; order Lepidoptera; family Argyresthiidae; genus Argyresthia; species Argyresthia goedartella. Next base: position 29,353,754 of record OX463826.1, on the reverse strand, counting down.
ACAGGTTAGCTGTAAGAAATTTCTTTTTAGAAATAAGCTCACCTTTGCATATTGTTCGTTGTATTTTTTCCATTGTGTTTTCTGTGCAATAAAGAATTATTATTATTATTATTATTATCTCAATTTCCCTAAAATTTATGAATGTTTTTGTGGTTTTTCATATAATTCCGACTTATTTTACAATAAAATTAATTGATTAGTGGTCTAATGGGTTTCATGCTTGCTTCTCCTATAGGAGATGCAGGTTCGATTCCTGAACAAGTAACAATGAGAAAAAATATATATCTTAAGTACATTATACGGACGTTCTAACGGTGATGGAAAACATCGTGAGGAAACTTTCATTATTCCATAGCTGCGGCGATGGGCTAGCCCCCTGTCACGCCAAAAATGGAGTATTCAATAACTGGCTCAAAGTGGGTACAGTTGTGCCTCTACCACCCCGTATGGGAAACGGCGTGACGCTGTGTGTTAAAATTAATTTATCAAAAATTGACAAAAAAACAATTAAACAAAAGAAGCTGTACTAAAACTAGATAATGTACCATTACTACAAAATATAATTTTTGTCTCTGGGTATCAAATTTCGAGAGCAGTGATTTATTTTCCATAAATTTTGAAGCATTACCAAAATTTATTTCATGTGTTTCTAGATACATACTGTGAAAAAAAAATCCTACGGAAAAGGGACCCTGTGCTAAAAACTTGCTGATTTAATACAAATTCAAATGACACATCACGATTTGTTAAATAATTCTGGTTTTATGATCGTTTTTACGTATAAAGGTGCAAATTTTAGTAGATTTACTACGTTTTTTTAGTGACTCTCTTTCTGCCTGTGTAGGTACACGCGTCATAGAGTAATGACTGGTCTTTGGTAAAGTCTCCTAAAGAAGTCATTATCCTCCACCTTGATACGTAAAAAACGATCATAAAACCAGAATTATTAAACAAATAGTGATGTGTAATACTTCCTTTGAATTTTTATTAAATCAGCAAGTTTTTTTTTGTACAGGGTCACTTTACCGTGCTACCTACTTTTTCTTTTAACACTGTCTTTCTAAAGAGAGAAATAAATTTTGGTAACGCCCAAAAATGTTTGGAAAAATAAATCATTGCTCTTGAAATTTGATACCCAGAGTCAAAAATGATATTTTGTAGTAATAGTAAATTATCTAGTATTAGTTCAGCATCTTAAGTTATATTGTTTTTGTCAATATTTTGTTAAATTATATTTAATGTAAAATAAGTCGGAATTTCATAACAAAACACAAAAATATTCATAACTTTTAGGGAAATTGAGATATGGTCATGCTGTAGAATATTTTTTTGTTGGAAATGACTTCCTCTACCTCCCTGTCGTGTTTAATCCACGACTTGTGGGCCACCCTGGCTCATACATTGCTTCTGGCCCCACACTAGGATACCCAGTGATGTAGGAACCAGAAACAGCCACAACATGTTTTGTCTGCCGAGCCGGGCTTCGAACCCAACACGCCACAGAGTTCGTGGGGTTTGACTGTTGACATTTTTGGTAACGACGTAACGCATATCCATCTTCCTTCTGACATCCCGAATCTCCCTAATGCGATAAGAGCAAGCATGATCGCGATGCGCCGCTGTCATTTGCCAAATTACCCGACTTATAGATTTTTTATACCCCAACACTAAACTATCCTACCACTCTACCCCACTGATGTACTAACAGGTGACTGATGGGAACTGCCCATATAAAGTAAGTAGGTTGACTGCTAGCCTTGACAACTTGCAGCCTAAATGTAATAAGTAATTTTTCACTAGATTAGCCTTTGTTATCCACGACAGACGAAAGGGAACCACAGAATAAGTAGTAGTACCAGGTATATGTACTACGTGTTTGCGTGTGTGTATGTCCGATACCATTTTTTTTCCGCATTGACGAGTTCCATAATTTCGGAGCAGGTTTAGTTATGTTTTACGGTGGTAGAGCACCAGGCGGCGCTGCCGCAGCCAGAATGGTTGACGCTAGAGGGCTTCGCAGATGCGGTTTTTTGCATTAAATTTAAGTACATGCCATCTCATAACATATTTCTGCAAAGGATTTAAAAAAATAAAGATTGTTTTCCTTGTTGAGTGACCATACAGTGTACAGTGATCCAGAATAAGTGTAGCTTTATTATGTATTTTTGATACCAAACCCGTCAAATTGAAAAGACGATCAATCAGGATTTCACACGAGCTGTCTTTTTAGCGATGTGAGCAAATTATCAATTTGAATGGTATAGAAATAGATTTTGGAGATACACAATAATACTGTTCATAGGTATGGGAGCTGACTTTAATATTGAGTTTAAAATTTTGTATCTACGATCGTTGGCTGTTGAAGCACTTTACTAAAAGTTATACTGGTTTATGTGGGCCCGACTATCTAAAAATTTTGTATGGTGGTCGCGTCAAGTTACTTTGGCCCTGAGCGAGCTGTGACCTCTCTTTCTCGCGTAGGGGAAGGTGGGGTGAGAGAGAGAGAGAGAGAGGTGACAGCTTGCTGAAATCCAGAGAATCTTGGCGCGAATTGCTAACTGCTTGTAACTGCCATAGTATAATAGTTTTACGACGTTGATGCGCGCTGCATGTGAGGCCAGGGTAATAAGGTAATTAGGTAATTGAGGGCGCAGTGAATGTCTTGGGCGGTTACAGCCATAGTGCCGGCTTAGCGCTGAGCAGGCCCTAAGCCAGACTAATGACGACACTCGAAGCTATTAATCTGATAAAGTGTAACTTACTAATACTAGATGTGTGTATTGTAATATTATATGGTGGACAATAAGTAATTATTGTGAAATTCGTATTGATTGCAAATGTTGCCGTAACACTTACTGTAAGCTTTGCAATCTATACGAATTAGATGGAAATTGAACGTTGGTAAAAATCTATACCTTTTGTTAGTAATGGCCACCAGAAAAAGATACTATTAATTAAATCATAAACATTTATGTACAGGTACATACATTGCTTCTAGCCCCACACTAGGATACCGTGTGTCGTGGGAACCAGAAGCAGCAACGTCACAAACATATTAAACATCCAAGACTTGGGTTTTTTTTTCTTGATCCCCCGCCGGGAAGTGACTCGGACTTCTCGCATGGTAGGCAGCGACACACTGTCTCTAGGCTACGATTCAAAAATTTAAATAATTTATAGTTTATACTCTTTTTTTACATTTATACTCTTCGCTACGCCAAAATATGTAATGTTGTAATACTTTATTGCACAGAACACTGAAAACAAAACATATATAAAGGAAAGAACATGTTCAAAGGCGAGCTTAACTCTAATAAGAGATTTCTTTCAGAAAGCCTAGAATGGAGAGGAAAAAAAAGAAATTAAAGGTAGAACTATGTGCACAACAATAAAAATGTTAATAAAAATAATTAACTAATTACCAATATCTACATAATACTAAAAATTGTACTATACATAAATATGTTAGATATACATAAATAGTAGATACAAATAAATTATCTGGAAATCATTTAATTTTCACTTATCATGGAAGCGAAAGATTCTTTCTTTCAAACGACTTTTAAAAGTGTGAATTGACGGACGGTCTCTGATATGTAATTTCTAAGCTCAGATACAGCTTATTTCGGCTCTGAAGCTTATGCATAAAACTCCTAGAAAACTCGCCAAGCATACGTATGGAAACGTATTACTTCTACATTAGTAGTTTTACTTTTTAGAATTTTCATACCTATCCCATGAGAAACAAAACACCAACTTCAGACTCGCTACAGCCGCGTGAACTCTAGACATTTTTTTTAATTTTCAATATTATTACCAGCCCTAGAAAGACTTGAATAGAACTGCTAGCTGTAAGTAGTATGTAGTATTACTAGACTGCGAACGAATATTAGAAGTAGACGTCGGTCGAAGAAGCGTGCTAATACATCAAGAACCGCGGCCAGACAGACAGACAGAAACAAAGAAGTGGCTGGAAAATACGGGAGTGGGTTGGAACCTTGTCACAGAGTTAACCCCTCTCAGAGCAAAAGGAGTGAAGACTACTGGCTTAATGCGGGTATCACTCCATGCGGGGAAAGGCAACTTAGTAAAGTAAGAATCATTTTTGCATCACTAATGAAACCTTTATATCTCTATAGGTAAACATAAACATAAACATTTATACACAGACACATACATTGCTTCTGGCCCCACACTAGGATACCGTGAGTGTTGGGAACCAGAAACAGCGACGTCATACACATACACTGACGAGCAATGAAAAAGTTCCAGTGACGAGCACCAAATTAATCCTAAACTTAATGACGTCGTCTGCAATATTGAGGTACATTTAACAGCGCATCATAATATTACCAATTAAAAACGTAAATATTGTAACCGTAATATTGTTTCTATGTCTTAGGAGATATTATTAAGGTGTTTGTCGGCATTTTGTGGGTGGAACTTTTTCATTGCTCGTCAGTGTATAAACATCTAAAACCTGGGGATTTTTTCATATATCCCCAGCCGGGGATCGAACCCGGGACCTGTCGCATGGTAGGCAGAGCCACTACCGCAGCGCGACAGAGGTGCGGCGATGGTCCAGCCCCTTGTCACGCAAAGTGGACTAACCGGCTACGTGGGCCCAGTTGTGCCTCTGCCACCCCGTAAAAGCCGTGACGCTGTGATATTGTTTTACGTCTCTCCGTTCGCGTGGCAGCCAAAATTTTATCAGCTAGTGTCACGCTCTATTGTTGAACAAAGTTCCATCCCTTTTAGAAGCCCCCAGTTTTATCCTCATAGTAGCCCATGTTTTGAGATAAAAAATCCCACTTCCTCTGGCTTGAGCCCTAAGGGATAGAAACAAATTACATGTTTCAACGTGTGTCGCTTTGTTCCGTGCGGATTTGTGGACACTCGTGGTAAAGCCCCTTTGTCTCCTTTTTTAAGAAATTAAAAAGTAAGCATTTGTAAAAGCCAGAACACTTCTGGAAAAGCTTGGATTGTGTTACTGTTTTATTTTTTCGTTGTTAGTAAAGTAAAATGACAGCTAAGTACTAAGGGGACCTAAAAATTAATAGTTATTTGTGTCACAAGGGAGCAAAATGATGTATTTACGGCGAGGGCAGTACATTGATCCAGAGTGAAGGGAAGGATTCTACAATAGAATCCTGAGCGTAACGAAGGATTCAAGCGTTAACGCCCGCGACGAAAATAATTTTGCTCCTGAGTGACACATACAACTTTTCACACCGACTATGAAGAAAATTTAAATTAAATGCTCTCTTATATATTTATTATAATACTTATATAATATATTAATACTTTTAATCGAACAACGTCAACTTTTTTTTTATAATGGCGGGTTGTGAAGGGTTAGGGAAAGGTGTACCACAAATATTCCTGTGCTACTTTTACGAATATGTAAAAAAATACGAATCGAATATTACAATGGTATTGGATATCAATATTCCTTATATAACAATAACAGTCATCGATAGTTTGGATTTCAGTAAAACATCTAATTTATTGTGACTTTTTTTAAATATTATGAAAAATTCATATTTTTTTTGTTAAAGTTAAAACTTGAAACATGTTCGTTTTTAATCGACTTCGATGAAATTATAATCGATTATTTTATTAAGATCTGTGTTCCATTGGCACATTGCATAAATGCTATATGCCAATGAATAAATTAAAAAACCGGTCAAGTGCGAGTCTAAATCGCGCACGAAGGGTTCCGTACCACCGTTCAATGGAAGCGATGGTGTGGAGTGAATAGTTTGGATTTTACACAGCAAAATATTGTTTACAAAGTTATTGGTGCGGTTACTTTCACACTCCATGTACGTAACCAGGTGCATCCATAAGTTTGTATGTGATATTGAAAGAATTGTTGTATGGGAGCCACCTTAAATATTTCTTTTATCCTGTTTTTTAGTATTTGTTGTTATAGCGGCAACATAAATACATAATCTGTGAAAATTTCAACTCTCTAGCTAGCTAGGTTCTTGAGATACAGCCTGGTGACAGACGGACGGACGGACGGACGGACGGACAGCGGAGTCTTAGTAATAGGGTCCCGTTTGGAACCCTTCGGGTACGGAACCCTAAAAAGTAGCTTGAACAGAAAAGTATAATTTTGCTCCCTCTCGTCGTGGTGCAAAACTTTCTTTTCCGAATGAAAGGTGTGAAAAGTCTCTTTGCAGTATGACTGCTGACAAATTAAAAAAAAAACCGGGTATATAATGGAATTTCATACATACTTCCCACCCTTGGGTCGGAAGGATTTTCATACAAACTTCCATACCTTGGGATGAAAGGATTTGAAGGGCGGGATAAAGGCGTTTCTTCCCTCTAATTGGTATAATTAGTATGTATTTTCAGAGCAGGTGTGATAAAAACTAATATTGTAACTGACTTTAGTTACGTCTACATATCCACAAAGCCATGGCCGGTGCCGTAAGCTACTCGCTCGTACGCCATTGACGCTAGCAACGCTGTCACATTTTACGTAATTACGTAATTTATTTATTGTACTACACAAAACAGACATACAGATAACTTTTAATAGAAAAAAAACATGTACAAAGACGAGCTTATCTCTAAAAAGATATTTCTTCCAGCAAACGAAGATATTATGAAAGTTGATGGTTGAGCGGGGGAAGACCTGCGCGTACAATAAAAATAGACTGCATACACAATAACTTAAATATATTCATAAACCGTATAATACACTAATACATACCAATATATATATCTAACTGCAAGGGAGAGATAGTGCTCCTTTAGCCGTTTTTTGAATATATTAAGAGATGGACTGTCCCTGATAGTGACAGTGCAGGGAAGCTCATTCCACAGTCGTACGGCTCGGATTCTGAACCCGTGCTCGTGGGCTGCAGTGGAGCGATCTGGATTTTACTTTACTATACATGCCATCTTTTCAGTGAGATGTTGTCGTCGCAGTGACAGATCTTCCTTTTTAGTATTCCTTGTTTAGTAGCAACGGTCTATGGACGGGAGCTCCAACCTGGGTAAAATAGGAACGAGCCGATGGGGCGAACGTTTATGGTACTGTTGAATTGACGGCGGAGCCAACCAATCCGGGTAAAGTATAAATACGAACACGAACCGATGTTTACCGAGAAGGCACGCACGACTGTCAATATATATGTCACCGGAAAATAATACGATCCGCAAGTTTATAAATTTCCTAATATTTTTTCCGCAAGTTTATAAATATACTAACCTAACCTAACATAACCTAACCTAACTTAACCTAGCCTAATATAATCTTGAAGGAAGTTTATAAATTTCCTAGGAAATTTATAAACTTGCGGATCGTATTATTTTCCGGCGACATATACAACAAGGGGTAGTTGTATAGATACTTGGCGCCATTTGTACGTATTGTATTATAATTTGGGTAGTTGTGTTAATTATAGTAATATAGGGTTAAGATATTGTTGTACATTGAATAATCAATGTATGAGTAAAGATTAGTTGAACTAAGACTCAATAGGTTGCATTATAAAATTTAAAAAAAAAAACAAAAATAATAAAATAAAACGCCGACAGGGTATAACAGAGAGGTTAAATCATATTTTAGGGGGTTTTTAGGGATATCATTCTCACCAACTTTCACTATGAAACCGATTTGATCTAAGCAACTTTAATTTTCACTTCTCTTCACTTTCACTTCTCGAAGAAGTGAAAACTCAATGGCTCTGATCAAATCAGTTTCATCTTGAAATTTGTTCAGAATGATGCTTATAACAGCCTTCTTAAATAAACTAACTGGATCTTATTCCAGTTAACGGCTCAATTTGAAGAGCGCCTGGCTAGAACCAAACAGCAAGACGCAACCAGTGGAATTTAAGGCGCTATACATTGATGAAATTGTGCTTTGTTTTCAAGGTTTTTGCCTCCTTGAACAATAATTTGTTTGCAGGCGCAAGATGTTCATTCACAAATATGTTACTTGGGGTACCGGGAATCCATAATAAATTTAAAAAGAACAACCCTTGAGGAAATAACAATTCACACATCGATTTCACCCAATTGGTTACGGCACTAAATCCATATAACCCAAACCAACACAGAGTTTGTGTGTACTGTATATCAGGAGAGTATTGCACCATTGTGAAATACTCATACCTTTAAAGCGAGTAAGCCCCGCTTTTTTGTACCATTTTACTTCCATGCATACGTATGCATGGAAGTAAAATAGTACATTGTTCACCGAGAGGAGAAAGTGACCGATAACACCCGAGATCGGGAATCGCACTTTCTCTCGAGTGATACATAGTGCTTTATACTACACCTACGATGAAAATAAAAAACTAAATCTTTACTAATTGAAATCTTCATCATCACTATCACTACTTATCATTTTGATAGTTTTATTTTACTTTCTACGAAAACTGAATCCTCAAACAACACACAAATTGAAAATGGCGCCAATGGCGTCTGCAATTTTCACATGTTCTTTTTTCAAATTGTTTGACACCATCCAACACACAGCTAGTGGCCAGTGTCATTTTGCGAACTTGGAGATAAAAACTCACTGTAAAAACTTTTTGGCTTTTGATATTTAGGTTACCGGCGCATAGTCTTACCCAAAATTAAAAAAAAAAAACACGTAAGAAATGGATTTTCATACAGTTTTCTCTCCCGCTCAGATGCGTTTTCTCCCCGCATATTTGTTCGATATGCAATGACGTACTTTCTACCGTAAATTTGATAAAGTATCAAGGTACTTTCCGAGCAGGTGTAGTATAAAAGTGTTATTCCCGGTACATACATAAGTATGTATAATGTACCGGGAATAATAAATATATCCGACATTGACATTTGACTCACCACTTGAAAGGGAAGTTTCCTTTTTCAAACTCAAACCATAATCAGTTTTTAGTTGATCAAATATATATATTTTCTTTGTGTATAAGTGTCTGACTAGTAAAAGTGCATTATTTTTCCTAAATACAGTAAAAAATTAAGTAAAAAAGTGAGAATTTGTTTGAGTTTGACTAAAACTCAGATTAAAATACTGTGATTCAAGGATATTTTGGTGTGTATATGTGTCGTGCCTGCGATAGGAAATTAATGATTTGTAAGAGCTATCAATGTGTCATCAAAAAGATGCCTGTAGCACTCCAAATCAAATCTGCAAGAATCGAGACCGTTCGTGCAGTGTCGTATCGCGTATCTGTAAATGTCTACGACAATAATTGTTTGGTGTGGTGCCTGTATAATTGTTTGGTGTGGTGCCTGTATAATTGTTTGGTGTGGTGCCTGTATAATTGTTTGGTGTGGTGCCTGTATAATTACTGTGACTGAATAAGCGTCTAGTATTTCAACACTACCCGAAAAATCTATAGATAGGTTATTAAATGAATATGTTTACTTACCGCTGAAAATTCTACGATTTACTATATTTTTTTGCATGACATCATTTAGCAAATCGTACCTTCACATATATGTGTTGTACGTGTTGAGTTGAGTTGTGTTATATATGTTGAGTTGTATACAACTGAACAATAATAGCGAGATAATAAGCTACCTAAAGATCAAGAATAATCTATTTAATCAAAAGAAACACTTCATACTAAATGGTATGTAATAAGTCCTATTCGGACCAAAACGGTCTTATGTAGAAGTAAAGAAACTCAATTTTATTAAACATAGGCAGAATAATACATTCAAACTAATAAAATAACAAGTCCTGACAATAATTATTTCACTGTCAAACATCCACAACAACAGCATCGTCATATAAAAATAAAACACATAATAACAACTGACTTAAAACAATTACCATAACAAACCGCCCCAAGAATCTCCCTGCCCAAAGGTGCCCGCTACACTGGCAGCGTTAGAAGTTAAGTATAATATATATTTACTAACACTATGTACTTAAAATATATCTTGTATTTACGGTGTCTTAACCGGACAACACCTGGAATGAGGCATCGCGAATTTGAACCTCATGACATGTTAATAAAATTCAAGGCCCATAACGTATAAAACGTTTCCAGCTACCAAGGGATTAAGTAGTCTGACAAATACATTATTGTGTTTCGTTTCACTACGTTAGAAAAAATAAAATTTAACGCCATTTTGCACTCTAGGTGAAATATTTAAATTAATTAATGATGTTTTTGTTGAAAGGGTTTTCAACATACTAAAAGTAAATTTTAAAGTAAGTCACTAGTTTTATTTTTGTGTTAAACAGATATTTAATATTTTTATTTTCCATTATTTTTTCGGAATTTTGCAGGCCCATCTGATTTGAAGCACTTTTTTTTGATGTTCATAAAAATAGCATGCGTTATACAGGGTGTTTGGTGCATCGTTTTCCAAATTAAAATGGAGGGTAGAAGGGGTCATTTGCTTTCTCCTAGGTCAACAAAAAAAAACTTGGCCCCACGGATTTTTTATTTTAATATTTATAACTCTTTTGAAAAATCCTCCAGAATTACTACTTTCAACTTGAATAAATAAAAAAAAATATTAATAAAACTTGCAATCAGTTGCTGTTATTGGTTGTGTAATATTGTACGGTTCGTTTATAGTCAAAAATACTGGAAATTAACATCAATTTATATTTTTATTGACTCACAAATGTTTTTTCAAGAAGTGTTTTTTTTATTGCCAGTCAAAGATGATTCGTTACAGAATCATTTTTGACTTGCAATAAAAAAAAACTAAACGAGGCTTTTTTCTTGAAAGTTTTTAAAAACGTTTGCTGGTTTATTTCTTTCTTATAATGTACAATAATGATATAAGAACCATAACTAAGTTTATTAATTTGCCAACTTTGTGTATCGAGCGGGAGGGCGATACTCGTATCGCTGATTTCGAGAAGTTTTTGGCGGACTGGGCTCTTAAGGTAAGCCTTTGCCCAGCAGTGGGAGACTATCCGGAAAAAATACTGTAATTGGCGCTTTTTGTAAACATTTGTTTTTTTCGTGTTTGTGTTTTTTATTCGAGCGGTTTGATGTTGAGTTTTAAGAGGAGAACTTGTAATATTTGGCGCGTTCTTCTTTGGAGCTGGTTGATGTTCTGGAGTATTGACAGGAGTACTTGGGTCGTTGTCCAGAACATAGGCTGGCTTAATGCGGTCTACAGATACTGTGACGTCTTTTCTATCCATCCTTATTTTATAACTTTGTCATCTCTCTGCATGTAATGTAATGTAATGATGTGTGGCTGCTGTAATTTCGGACAAAATATATTTTGTTTGAGTGGCGCGAGGCTGGCGAGGGGGTGAGATTATGAGCGATTACGAAGGCTTGTTATCTAATTGGTCACATCCACATTGTCGTCTGCTCCCATCTTCATTTCCAGGACCTCGCCGGGAAATCTCAGTGGCTCTCCATAAACTAGTTGGGTGGTTGAGGTGTTGAGGTCTCCCTTATAAGCGCTACATATTCCCAGTAGGACTAGCGGTAGTGATTCTACCCAGTTAGTGTTTGCGTGGCAGGTGATAGCCGCTTTCAACTGTCTGTGGAATCTCTCTACTAACACGTTGCATGCCGGGAGGTAGGCAGTTGTTCTTCGATTCTGGTAACCAACTAACTGTAATGGTACACGAGAGTCAGTACATTTGATATTTAATTTTGCGTGACAGAGGGCTAGCCCATCGTCGCGCTGTTTTGAATACGAGAGTCGGTTCATATAACGTTTGGGGTTTTGAGTAGCTCAGGGTAAGTTAGCAAAAAACAATGAGCCGAGCGCGTGGGATGGTTCGAGGAAGGTTACAGGTCAGGTTTTTTTGTCGCATTCCTGCGGAATGTGTAGGGATCAGAGCCGATTTGGCTGCGCGCTGAATAAATTATGAATAACTAAATAATGGAAGGTTATTATGGAACGATACGGAGAAAGCTATTATGTTGACTGCAAATATACAATTGCGTTTGTTTGGTACGATTTGGCAAGTTTGACATCACGAGTCTGAATATCATTCTAGTGATCTTTGTCTAGCGCGCTAGCGGTCGGGAAGGCTTAATCGCAACAAGCTTTTATGGTCAGCGATCAACAGATTCTGTGTATCGGCAATACCGAATGACTTGAGTGATAACCTTCGGTTGATCATAGTGAATATGCGTGCACACAATTTGTAGAACGGCGGATCTGCATGGCATGGTTGAAATTAGACCCTGTGTAGTTAGTGATAAGAAGCTTCGCTTGGGCAGAGCGTGTTCGCAAAGGACGCCATTTTTTTTCAGACATGTGGGGACTATAAATACGATTGCGGGGGAAGGGAAGCCATTCAGTCTCAGCGTTAAGCTACTGTGACAGTCGTCTTTCAGCAGTTCTAAACAGTTTTGGTCTGCCGTTTTACGCGTCAGAACTGGACGAATTGTGATTGCGTGTTTCAGTGGATTTTCGTGAGTGTCTGAAGCGCCGAGATATACCTCGGTTCCTATCCTTTAAATCAACTTACCCCAAATTCCAAAACTATCCCTGGGTCGTTAGATAAGAACTTGTAGGTAATTGATGAATGTAGCTAGTGCCTGTGGCTGCGCTGGCAGGTTGTGCGGCACCCGCGGCAAGCAAGCAGCGAGAAATCAGCGCTAGGCGTGCCGCCGCCGGCCAGACGAAGGCAGGAACTAAGAAGAAGTAGTGGATTGTTATTGTGTTGTTGTACTCGTGTGCAGTGCAATCTATGTCGCGTGATTTGGTCGGGTTATTTCCTGTAACTTATTGTTATTTTACGTAAAGGGTAGATATGATTCACTTTTTAGCTCGCCAAGTCATTTTCGTATGTCATGTCAAGATTGTCAAGTCAAGCATAGTGACATTACGATTTGTGTTCTGTGATCTTATTTTTTTTTTATTGTACGGACGGATCAACAGCCGGATGGAACGGACGGGCAACCGGACGGTACGAACTGTAATCATTTTATGTTCGAATTTAGATTTATTTTGCTGTTTCTTTATTTTATTTTTTGTTTGTGCTGCCCGCCAACGTCTCATTCTATTGTTATATCGTATTTATTTCCATACTGTACTCATGTAAACCCAGGGTATGGCTGGGTTCGGGCTTTCTGTTTTTTAGATTGTTGAGAATTTAGATACTTCTAATTTTTTGTGATTTTAGTAGGTTTAATTGTATTTATTTTATTATTTATTTATTATATGATATTTACTTATATGAGTACCTACGACTTTAGTGATAGTTACTTCTCCTGCTCTGATAGTGAAGATTCCGATAGCGTGGGAAGTGGATTGCCGTCCACGAACGACGTTTTGCCTATTGCCCTCAAACGTGTGTTTTCCAACCTCGGTAGGAACTTCAATGTCGTTCACATAAATGCTCAGAGCATTCATTTCAGTCATGCCGACCTTATCGACTCCTTCAGCGATCAGAGCATTCATGGTATTCTGATCTCCGAATAATTTCTTAAACCCTCTCTTCCATCTACCTTGTATGCTCTGCCGGGGTACAGGCTCTATCGGAATGATAGGACAGGTAAGGCTGGTGTTGCTATTTACCTTCGTTCCAACATTACTTGCAAAGTCATCAGCCACTCACCTAGTCTGTACTCTGGATCCGCTGAACACCTCTTTCTCAAGTTATGCCTGCATCACAATAAGGTCCTTCTGGGTGTCTTCTATGGCCCCTCTCTACTCATCGACTACTTTGATTCTTTTGAAAGCATTCTTAATGATCTATCTCCTCTTTACAGTGACACAGTTATCCTAGGTGATTTCAATACCTGTTTACTTAAAAATGATGTTCGCTCAGCCAAACTCCAGTCTATCATCAGCTCCCTAAATTTAAATATTCTTCCCTTGAGTGCAACTCACTTCCAGCCCCACTGCACCCCCTCTCTTCTAGATCTTATGATTGTTTCTAACATATCCAAGGTTGTTACGCATGGCCAACTTAATGCCCCCTTCTCCTTCCACGATTTGATTTATCTCTCGTTCAAGTTAAGGCCTCCCAAGCGCGCAGCAAAATTCCTGGATATTCGCAGTTTCAAGGGTATGGATCTCAGCTCCCTTAAGTCTGACGCCGCTTCTATAGACTGGTCTCCTGTCGTCTGTAGTGAGACCGTTGATGACAAAGTCCAGCATTTCAACTCGATTGTCTTAAGTTTGTTCGACAAACATGCTCCTGTCAAAAAGGTTAGGGTCAAACATCTCCCTGCGCCTTGGCTTACCGACACCATCAAGGGTCTGATGGCCCAGAGACACCGTGCCAAATGTAGATATAAGAAGGATCCGACGGACGATAATCTCCTTATATACAAACGTCTCCGTAATCGGTGCACCCGTCTTTGCCGAGATGCCAAACGCCGCCACATCTACGAGAGTATCGAGAGTTACTCTCCTGGACAGGTTTGGAAGTTCCTGAAGACCCTTGGTGTTGGTAAGTCCCAGGACGCAGTTGCCGGTAGTGTCGACCTCAATGGTCTCAACAAACTCTTTGCTGTCTCCCCTGTCGTGATGGACCCCTGTGTCAAGGATGCTACCCTTCGTAACTTGCGTACCAGAACGACATCCAGTTGCTTACCTTTCAACCTCAGGTCTGTCGGAGTTGGCGCAGTAAAGAAAGCTATTCTAGAAATCTCGTCCAAGGCTGTAGGTGATGACAATATCTGCTCTCAGATGCTATTCAGTGTACTCGATAATGTTTTACCACCTATAACGCATATAATTAACGCGTCGCTGAGCGAGTACTGCTTCCCAAGCCAGTGGAAAAGAGCATTAGTGATACCCCTGCCTAAAACTTCTAACTCGTCCTCCTTCAAAGAGTTCCGTCCCATTTCCATCCTACCAATCCTTTCCAAACTCCTTGAATCAATTGTCCACTCCCAGCTGTCCTCGTACCTTTCCTCCATGGATTTACTGAACCTTTTTCAGTCTGGTTTTAGGCCAGGGCATAGCACCACCACCGCACTGCTCAAGGTAACTGACGATATCCAACTGGCAATGGATAAGAAGCAGCTCACAGTCCTGACTCTCCTTGACTTTAGCAGCGCCTTCAACTGCGTCAACTTCGATATACTTGTTGAAATCATAAAAACACTCAATGTCTCTTCACACTCGGCTCGCTGGTTTGACTCCTACCTGAGAGACCGCCAGCAGCGCATCAAGTCTGAAGAAGTTACTACGGAATGGTGCAAGCTCTCTACTGGTGTTCCGCAGGGTGGCATCCTTTCTCCTCTTCTTTTCTCAGTTTTCATCCATCCCATCTCGGATGTATTGTCTTCCTCGTATCATCTCTATGCAGATGACCTTCAAATTTATCGGCATTTTCCCCTGTGTGATCTGACTTCGACTGTAGAGGCTTTGAATGCTGACCTCGACAACATCAGGAAATGGGCAATTTCGTATGGGCTATTAGTCAACCCGGATAAGTCTCAGGCGATGATACTGGGTACACGGCACTTACTTAATTTGTTGCAGCATAGGTCAGTTGCTCCCGTGCTTTATGACGGTACCATTGTCAAGTACAGCGAGAAAGCCAAAAATCTTGGGGTTGTTTTTGATACTCTTTTATCCTGGTCGCCCCACGTTTGTAAGGTCAGCAGACGAGTCTTTGCATCCTTTCATTCCCTTCGGCGTTTGCAGTACTTCTTGCCTAGGCAGACTAAAATCATGCTAGTTCAGACCCTTCTTCTGCCTTTAATTGACTACGCCGATGTTTGCTGGGCCAGCGCGAACGAAGATCTACTGAACAAACTCGAGCGACTTCAAAATCTCGGGATTCGGTTTATCTTCGGTCTCCGCAAGTACGATCACGTATCCCAATATCGCAGGGAATTAGGCTGGCTCCCGATATCCCCGTCGTAATATGCACATTCTCTCCTTCCTCTTCAATATTTTGAGAAATCCGCGCTATCCCGCATATCTTCGTGAACATTTTGAGTTTCTTTTCTCTGGGGATAGACTTCGGAGATCTCACACGGTGTCACTTTTGTCAATTCCTCAGCACAACACTGTTGCTTACGAGCACTCGTTTAGGTTAAGGGCAATACGTTTGTGGAATGCACTTCCTTGCGCTATTAGGGATTGCACATCCTTGTTCTCTTTTAAGAAAAAGTTGAAACAGCATCTCCTCTCTTCCGCATAGTGGGTATCTTATAGTATGTATGTGTATCTATGTATTTATTGTATTCTATTAATTTATTTTATAGTATGTGTAGGATGTATTGTGATTTATCTGATAGTATATTGACTTTATTTCTTTCTTTTAAATCTTAATTGTACACTAGGACTACCTCTCTATAAATATTTTTTCCTTTCCTTACAGGTTAGCTGTAAGAAATTTCTTTTTAGAAATAAGCTCACCTTTGCATATTGTTCGTTGTATTTTTTCAATTGTGTTTTCTGTGCAATAAAGAATTATTATTATTATTAATTGATCTGAGTCTGAGTCTGGGCTTGGAGCGACCCTAAATTCCTTTTTCCTTCACCATAGGGTTCCTGGATTGGCTCTTAGGATATTCGCGGGCTAATCCTCTCCTCATTCCTTTCGAGTAGTGAGTTTTGAAATTCCCACACACACAGTCATTAAACATACAAGCACATTCAAATCAAACTCAACCATTTTCGAGTGGTGTCGATAATGGACGTGGTATAACACTAGGATTTTAGACTAGGCTAGACAGGAGTTTAGTTGCGGCTAAACCTAGGTTGGCAGGGCATAGGGAGACTGTTTGATCGATGAGGTTCCGCGGATGGAAATAACAAATTCAGAACAAAATTATACCGGTGTCAACACAGATAACCTATCCTGTTGATATTTTGACATTTGAGTGTTGTCGGGGACGTGCGAAGAGATCAAATTACAGTCTAAAGTTCATTGTTTAGGACCGGGTAGATTGTTTTGCCTTGCCTTGGATCAGTTTGGATTCAAGTTGCATCTTTAAATTAAATGTAAATTTCGCTGGAGGTCTAATGTGTAGGCTGAGTCAAATATATATGATTAGGCTCGGCCGAGGTCGTGCTGAGGTCAGTGAAATTCATAGATCGGTATCTACCGAACTATGCACTTCGCTATGGTGAGGGTTAGATCTCCTAAAGCGCTAATGACAATGTTTTGATAACATCCAGCTCAAATTGCGCAGAGTTGAAGGTTTCAAAACGTTACGGACCTTTTGAGGTAACCGCTAGTTCAAACCCATTTCGGAAAATTTAATCGCAATTG
Source organism: Argyresthia goedartella (assembly GCA_949825045.1). Classification (NCBI taxonomy): domain Eukaryota; kingdom Metazoa; phylum Arthropoda; class Insecta; order Lepidoptera; family Argyresthiidae; genus Argyresthia; species Argyresthia goedartella. The sequence continues at coordinate 29,336,611 of OX463826.1, read as the reverse complement.
TGTAAACCGGTCTATTCGGATCGTTATTGCCGTGAACTAATTATATAATTGGAACAACCACTAGCCGCTACTAGCGAGCACATGAAATATCATTGAGTACTCGCGTTATCTGATGTGCCCGTGACTATGACAAGTCTAGCCTGGCTATCGTGATGCGCTAACAGTGCGGCCTGGCATAAACTTTCCTTGTAGTGGAAGAAAACATCCTGTTCTTCGACCGAGAAGCTTACGGGGTGAGAACCTTTGACAGAGAGTCTTTGATAGCGTCGACCTTCGTTGATAGTGGCTTCGTTCCTTCGACATATATGCGGTATCCGAGGAACGTTACCTCGGACGCGCCGAAGAAGCACTTGGCAGTATTGGACACCATACCTTATTCCCTTTATCTGGTGAACAGCTGGTACAGGTGCTCCTTGTGGGTCTCCTCATCCTAACAGTAGACGAGGAAGTGATTTAGTTAAGCATAGCAAAATTCCAGATCCCTTACCATCTCGTCCACGAACTGCTGGAATGTCTGACCTGCATTCTGAAGCCCGAACGTCATGAACAAGAACTCATAAAGTCCAAACGGCGTAGTGATAGAGGTCTTCGGGATACGGGGATCGACTAGCTTCGCATAGCATTTAACCACCTCACTTATTACCTCCTCATGGTAAAACATGTCTAAATCATGTAATGGTCAAAACCAAACTTCCTGCTTCCTGTTATGTTGCCCAAACATCGGTCACAGATCATGACTCGTTAATATTTTTACTAGAGCGAGAATTAAATCATATGAAACCATTATCTACAAAGATAGATTACGAAGGGATGGACAAGGGCATGGAAAGTCTAAACTTCGACTCGTTCTATGATAACTCCGACCCTAACGTTGCCGCAACACTACTTATCTCTAAATTATCTTAAAAATTAAATCAAATACTAAAACTATCTCAGTCCCTAACCGAAAGCGCATAACAAAACCCTGGATCACACTCGGATTACTACGTTGCATGAGAAACCGGGATAATCTTCACAAAAAAAAATAAAAAGAACCCAAACAATGACGTAATCTCTACCACGTACAAACGGTACAGAAATTTCTGCAACGAGCTAATAAAAAAGGTAAAGAATGAATATGAGAAAAAATTGGTACAAAATGCATCCAAAACCAGCAATAAAATGCTTTGAGATACTATAAAACGGATGGCCCACTCTAATTCGAAACTTAACTCTGCATCAGAGCTCATATCTCCTTCAGAACCTATTGTCTCAGTTAGTAAAATAAACAACTTTTTTGCGTCTATTGGAAAAAACCTAGCAGATAAAATCTCTCCTCCATTATCCAAAGTCACACCCAAAGGTACTTCTCCTTTTTCTTTCGCTCTAACACCAACTGATGAGGTAGAAGTACGAAAATGCATCCTTACTTTAAAAAACACAATACTATAGGTCGCGATAACATCTCCGGAGACTTCCTTAAACGTTTTCAATCTATTCTAATCAAACCAATAACATTCCTAGTCAACCTAATCTTCTCTACTGGTATCTTTCCAACTGCTTTCAAGCTCGCTGAAGTGATTCCAATCTTTAAAAGTGGTGACAGAGACAGTGTCAATAATTACAGACCTACTCAATACTTTCAAAGCTATAGTCGAAAAACTCCTAAAAAAACGCCTCGTTAGTTACCTAGAATCTAAACACCTTCTTTCTAGCTCCCAGTTCAGATTTAGATCCGGTGTTTCTACTAAAGAGGCAGTCCACGAGTTGACTGAACACATAGTCTCAAAATTGGACAGCAAAAAGAAAGTTATTGCAATATTTCTTGATCTTGCTAAAGCGTTCAATAGTGTCTCTGTCCCACTGCTACTGGATAAGCTTGAGAGCATTGGTGTCGGCGACACGCAACTCAATCTGTTTAAGGACTATCTAACCAATAGGAAGCAGAGAGTAAGAGTTGGTGACTTCACTAGCGATGACTTGCCAATAACATACGGAGTCCCTCAAGGCAGCGTCCTAGGTCCCACTCTATTTCTTATATTTATTAATGACCTCTGTGATACACGACTAACAAATGGCAAACTTATTACCTTTGCAGACGACACAGCGCTGATATTCCATGGGGATACTTGGGAGGAGGCGTTTGGTTTTGCTCAATTGGGTTTTGACGAAGTGTATTTCTGGCTAAGAAACAACCGTCTTTCCCTTAATGTGGACAGAACGAAATTTATGCCATTCTCACTTAGAAGTATACCATCTGGAATCATTGATAACTATTAATTAGAGCTCATTCTTGCTACTCAACCTTCCCCTGTTCTTGCAGCCACTTAAGCCTATCATTAAATATCAAATACCTGGGTGTAATAATTGATAATACCCTTCGTTTCAATCTACATCTCGATCTTATATCTTCCAGGACTCACAAACTCATATAAATTTTTAAAAACCTTCGGCATGTTGCTGACAAAAATGTCATCAAAATGATATATCTAGCGTTGTGTCAGTCAGTTATATCCTACTGTATCACTGTTTGGGGGGGAACAAATAAAACAAACCTATTAAAACTCGAAAGAGCCCAACGCTCAGTTCTTAAGGTAAGTCTGTCCCTACCATTCCTATTTCCCACACAACAACTCTATCCATTGGTTGATGTTCTGTCCGTCAGACAACTATTTATTCTGAACACCATATTGAAGCAACACTCTTTAATAAGCTACGATCCAGCACTCTGCCTCCAAACGACGCAATAACAAGGTCTGTAATTCGCGCACCACTTGGTCTACCGACTTCTCTCATAGGTTTTTTGGCTTTTTAGGAGAGTACCTCTACAATAGGATAAATAAGAAAATTGAAACATACTCTCTTACAAAATACGAATGTAAAAGAGTACTAACAGCGTGGCTAAAATCACTAAGCTATGAGGACACTGAAAGTCTTCTGTCAATCATCTCCTGATGATCTCCCCCTGCCCTTCCACACACACACCCACACACCCTCACACACCCACACACACACACCCACACCCACATACCTACTCACACACACACACACACTCCACACACTTCCAATCTCTGACACTCCACACCATTACACTCTCTTATCTATCTGATAATTAAATTGCACCTACCTTGGGTACCTTGATCACTCCGGTTCAGCGTCGGGAGAGGCTGGTAATCTGTCAAACAGCACCTCCTAGTACGGATACCAGTCTCTCACATAGATAAGACAAAACGCATAGCACTTAAGTTAAACTATGTTACACCAAGCTATGTGAGAGAACAAAATAAACTTTTTTGTATTTTGTATATCCTCTAGATTCATGGGGATCTAATTGTAAGCCTTCTCACGTTCTATAGTAGAAAACACTTGGCAATCAGAAATCTCATGAGAAAAATCATGTATAGGATATGGCGAATTGGATACTTGTCGGGGATAGTCCTGGTGTTCAGCATTCTGTAGTCACCGCATGGATGCCAGCCATTGTCTTTCTTTGGCGCCAGGTGGATTGGTGATTCGCAAGGTGACTTGGAAGGCCTCGCTGTCCCGTTCTGGATCATTGCAGCAAACTCGTTCTTGGCGATGTTCAATTTATCCGGAGCCAACCGTCGCGGTGAACAAGACACGGGAGGCCCTGGAGTGGTTCGGATATGGTGAAGGACGTTGTTCTTGGGATCTCGATGAACGCCCGATGGCCGAGTGATTTCGAGATATGCTTGTAGTATGCGTTGATATTGAGAGTCTCCGGATTCAATTTTCACCGAAGACATATTATCGTTCAATCTTTGATTTCTGCAGTCAACAATGACGTTTTAGTATGACAGAAAGTCAATGCCAATAATCGCCTTTGTAACATCCGCAACAATAAATCACCAGGAAAAGTCGCGGCGGAAGCCTAGGTTCAGTACAAGGTGCAAATAGCCGTAAGTACTTATCGTGGAGTCGTTTACGGCACATAACAGTGATCTTTCAGTGCTGACCTTGGAAAGAAACAGAGGTCACTGCCAACATCTTCGAGAAACTGCGTCTTCGAAATATCATCTGTGACAAATAAGCGACCAGTGCAAGGGTAGTCGGCGGCCACCATTATCGAGATTATCGAGTGCCCCTATCGTTTCCCGCTTTGTAGTCGCACGGCTTCGTAATTTGCTCGCGTTCTCACCAAATTTGGCGTGGTAATAACATGTAGGATATTTTTGGCAGCTGGACTGATATCTTTGTGATTTGGAGAGGGGCGTGACTTGTTTTCGTGCGTGATGGTTGGCCACTGAACTAACTTTTGAGGCTCCTCACCTCCTTAGTCAACTCACTCACTTGACGAATGAGATCACTTACTGATGTGTCCGCAGCCCTTGATGTAAATGCAACTATATGTCTCGGCACAACCTCGTAGACACGATCATCTAGGCCGGCCAATACCTCCGATGACTCATTAGTTTGTGAGGCGAGGATCGACTGTAGGTCGCTGGGTAAGCGACTGGTCCTTATAGAAATAAGAAAATATTCCGGAATGTTCGGTCTCACTGGGTGTTGGCGATGGCGGAGAAACTGCGATGGTTTGCAATCGCCTAATTCTTCTTGGTTAAAAAATTGTTTCATTCGCTGTTGCCGTGATACCGACAGCCTCTATATAAGTTCGGTTTTAGCTGAATGTATTTATCAGTTGTCGGTGGTGAAATTATGACTTCCGCTGCGTATTGCGAGTCAAGTTGTGCTACCTCATAATACAATTTGGTTGAGTCGGCAGTTATATTGGAGATAGCGAACTAGCTTTTTATTTGCGCGAACCAAATAGCTGGTTTCTAGCGCCAAAAAGCAGGTATTCTGATGCGAGTCCCATTATCTTGGCTGACGCCGCCGCCATTTGAGTTGGAACTAGGCGTGGTTCTTTCTTCACTCATATTGTGTAATTTTAGGGTTCACCAGTTTAGTAGTTTGGTGTTTCTCCTTGGCTGGTTATGTGAGCTGATGGGTGTGGATGCGAAGCAGCGAGGAATAAAAGCACGATCTTCGTTGTCTCATAAGGCACAAACACAGCAAAGCAAGAGTGTATGGCACTTAGGATACAGTCAATATAGAAGGAGCAATAGTGTCGAATAAGTTAAGCACAAAGCACAGCCTTTAGCGGAAAGAAAGAAAGCAGGTTTAATTTCACGAGAGTTCTAGCGGAAGGGTAGCGTGTGTGAAGAGCGAGCGAGCGAGCGAGCGAGCGCGCTGCGTGTGAGCGAGGGTCCGCCGGGCCGGTTCCAGCCGTCTTTCACGCGTGGCTCAGTGCATTGTAAATCTCCAATAACAAAACAAATTGTACTGTCCTTTGATGAGAGTAAATTACGATTATAATAAGTAAGTTTTGCGTAAGGCTCTCCAACAATAATTTTATGTAATTATAATATTTACAGTTTATATTTAATGTTTTATCTACATGCCTAATTTTAGAATAGAATCTAACTAAAAGTGGCAAGGAATACGCCACAGTATAACTAATGAAAACGTAAAGTGCAGGTACAGAAATGATTTATGCCATGAACCGCAGTATGAACTTTCAGGGCTAGCAAACTTAATAATTTATTCCAGATTTTGCACTCCCACTACCGCTGTAGTGGAGAAACACAGCTCCTCTCTATAAAAGTCAGGCAATATTCTTCGAATAATAAAAACATTTAAAATACTAGAGAATTAACTCGAAGCCGGTGCGGCGTATTTCTGAAACCTACAGCAGTTTCGTCTGTCCGTGGCTGCATATTGCGGTATATATGCTATGAAGCAGTAGATGTAAAATTTATTTCCCTCTTATCTTTTGCCATGATTTTCCTTTATCCTGGACATAAAACTACGGCTGCTCCAGAGAATAAAAAAAATAAAAAATCGATCAAGTGGACTCGCAAAGGTTAGCAATTCTTGCAAGGGTCAGTGGATTCTCTACTACAATAAGATACCTCTGGAGATTTCGAAATCGCCATTTCAGCAATTTAAAAAGCATGTTAAATCTTATTTGTTCTAAAAGGTGCAATGTTCAAGATTACTTAAATGACGGGACTGATTGGGGTTAATCTAGCTCAACACATTCTTTTAATAATTTTGTAATTATTTATTCCAGCTTATTAATCATAATAATTAATACTGTAATATTTGCATTAGTTAAGCACAACCAATTTTTAAAAGAGATTTAAAATTCAATGTAGAGAAGAGCCAAAAAATTAAGTTTGCTAAGTATATGTAATATCTACAGTAATAAAAAACTTTGACTTTATGCATCGCAAGGTGGCAGATGCCTTAACTTTATATAAAAATGTAAATAATGTTACCGACTATCCAGTCTTATTGCAATGTGTAGGATTTTGTGTGGCCAGCCCTCGTCTTAGAAATATTAAACACCTCTCACTTGTTCCTTCAAGTAGTACTAATTATACTGGTAATTCGTTTGTCCGTAAAGCCTCTAATGATAGCCTTTCTGATTTAGATCTGTTTATTATGTCTCTTTGTGTGTTTAAGCAAAGTGCCACTAAAATTTTAAATATTCATGGTAAAACTATATAAGATTTTTAAGATTTGGTTAAGCTATAGAGATTTTTACAAATGACAGGTAGCTGTGTCGCTATCTTATTTTTTTAGTATTACAGCCAAGAATTTGGCTAACCTGACTGCTTCTATTGAGCACAGACAAGGTACATTGGAAGACATTCCAAGTAATTCAAATTAGTTTTTAAGACAACAGAGGAAATCTCTAGCATACATCAGTCAATAAATATATCAAGCAAGCATAGGAGATCAAAAATGTGTAATATCTTGCCCGAATTAAATAAGTCAAAAAATTCTAATAATATCCCAATATTAAATAATATTCAGACAAAGGGTAAGCCCCACTTAAATATTACCCATCAAAACATGCAGGGGCTACCTGGCAAAGAACTTGTATTAGAATTATTTCTTAATAATTCGGATACTGATGTTATTTGTATTACAGAACATTGGCTAAAGGAAAATATGATGTCTTTTAACATAAATAATTACAAAATTGTCAGTTGTTACAATAGAAAGACTGCTGATAGAGGTGGTTCTTTAATCTTAGTAAAAAATAATATTAAGGTGAAACAACGGAAAGATATTCTTACACTTACTGTGGAAAGACAAATAGAGGTATCTTTTGTTGAGTTAGATAGCCATATTATTGTTTGTGTCTACAGACCTCCGAGAGATGAAAAAGGCCATGGCAATTTTGAAATATTCGAGAAAATTATGGAGGAAGCCCTCAATAAACTTTGTAATAACAGAAAAAAGTTAATTATTTGTGGCGATCTTAATGTAGATCTGCTTGTAGATACAACACTGAAGCGACGATTAATAACTCTGTTCAAATCATTTAATTTATGTCATGTATTTCTAGAGCCGACTAGAATTACACTTACCAGCCAAACTTGCTTAGATAACGTTTTTTGTGACTGTGCATTCACAAGTAAAAATGTAATTAACTGTTTACCATCCAATCACAGTGGTCAAACAGTTTCATTCCAAATTACTAGTGAAAATAAGACTGATCCATCATTTTATAGGCCTATTACATCCCATAGACTAGATATGTATATGAAAAACTTAGATATGGGTTTGCCAGTACCGGATTTTGATGAACAGAACCCGAACAAAATCTATTCTGACTTCCTCAACATTATTCAAACAGAATTCAATACAGTTTTTAAATTAAAGAAAGTCAGTGCCAACAACGGTAAATCTAAATTTAATGACTGGGCAACATTTGGAATTCGTAAAAGTAGAGCTATTTTGTATGATCTTTATGAACAAAAAACCCATAACTTTGATATAAAATTTCATGACTATGTTAAAAAATATTCCAAAACTTTCAAGTTGGTTTGTAGAACTGCAAAAACTTTACACATAAATAGCAAAATACAAAATTCAAATAATATAATGGAAACGGTTTGGCAAATCATAAACCGTGAAACTGGCAAAGTTATACCAAGGGATAATGATTTCTGCTTAAAGATAGGTGATGATGTTGCTAAATCCAACGCTGAGATAGCTCGAGCTTTTGAAACATTCTTCACCAATGCACCCTTACTCACAACAGAGCGTCTAAATTCATCTCCATATGAAGCAGAGACTTTGTTAAAAAACAGCACTAGCATCAGTAATGTAGATTTTAAATTTTATCATGTATGTCCCCAGGATATTGTCAAAACGTATAGATTACTTAACTTAAAAAATACTGAAACCTGTGGGGTATGTCAGTCAAAGTCATTGGTTCAATAATACTTGTTATAGCCCCACACCTAGCTTATATATTTAATAAATGTGTTGATGATGGAGCTTTTCCAGACCTCATGAGAAACAAACAATAGTTTTCATCCCCGGCGCGCGCCTTTTGTTCTGCCTCCGGAGGCCCGAAAACGAGCCTGGCTTATAGGCTGGCTTATACCGCGTGTTACTGTAAGGGTTACCTGGGGAATCTGCGCGATCCATCTAGGCACCCCATCTGTGCAATACCGCGCATTTCAGTGATTGTGATGATACTAGTGCGGTCAAGTGTAATGAATGCCCAGAGAACTGCGCGATACTCTTAGGCATCCCATCTGTGCAAGCCCTAGAATTTATTCTAGGCCAGGTGCACGTCTGAACCACGCAGCGACAGGCCGGCAGCGAGCGACGCCTACGCAACACACCCTCAACGCTACTGCCTCCACCACCACCGCCGCTAAACACACCAACCTGGTGAGATCATTCCGATTAGGACATCATTGATAGTGATTACCTACCTCTAACTTTATTTCTCTCAGCACCACTCGCTGCCTGACAATAATAAACCACCACTTACTGCGGCCGCGGTCGCCCCTATTGACTAAGGCATAATCACATTTATAGGTGCGTCATAGGCAGGATATAACAATTCCCTACCTACGCAATATCAAAATCAACTAATAAAACATTATTATAGCTACATACATACTTATATTGCTTTGCCTGAAAATAAATTCGAGATAATTCTCCTCGAGATTTATTTTCTCCTCATCTTCGAAAGACCATTCAAAACAGTCATTAACAATAACCATCCACTAAACCCTGAAACTCAGTGAATAAGCCAACCCAAAACTTAACAATCCTAGAATTATTTTTATGTAGCTAAACTGCAAATATACTAAACCCGACAGTAAACAAAAACTAAACAAGTGCATGTCATAAAAAGGCCATCTCACCAAACTCCCAGAAACTAGACAAAACAATTGACTGCTATTTAGGAACAATTGAAAAAGTTTCGAAGCACAAAAGGCTCACAACGTTCCCTCACACATCTGGCACCCATTCTATGGTGTCAGCCCATCTTGGAAATACCGGGAAACATTAGAATAAAAATAGATCGTAAAAAGCCAAACAGCGTCTCTCATCATACCGGCCGTACACCTCTTAGAAACAACCCACACACACACATTCATATTAGCTAAAATACCATGAGGCTTTCTGCTGTAGTAATATCTCACAATGGAAACTACCAATGCCCAGAGATGGAAACTGCCCGTTCCATGCAATTGCAGACCAAATCAACCATCTGTTTGGAGCGACATTCAACCATACCCACATCAGAAGAGACTTAGCTAGATACGTGGAAGCTAACAGCAATTATCCACGCATCAAACTTGCGATCGACGCACCAAACGCAGAAGCTTTCACTGAGTACATAAAAAATCTCCACATAACTAAAAGACTCAACATTGATGCGGAATTGACTAACAGAAACATACACATAGCCTATATACAGTAAACAAACATGATACATATGTCAAAACACTATCTCTGGTATCTGTATGCTCGCATCGCACAAGACGCTATAAAGAAATACAGGAAAAAGGGAATTTATTATAGGAACAAACCTCCTTCACAATATTGCACACAAATATTTTAAAAGTTACATCAAAAGAAAATGCATGTACAAGGGCGAGCTTGTCTCTAGAAAGAGATTTCTTCCAGCAAAACAAGGCATTACAGGAATTGCTATCATAAAAGGGTAGGCAGTGCACAATAATTACTATAACTAAAATGCCTAGGAATAAATTAAAATATCTGTAAAATACAGATAGCAAATACGAAATAATTACCGATATATACATAAACCTTACATATAATAAAATAAATACAATAACTTTTACGAAAGAGACATGTAGAGCTCTTTGATATGTTTCTTAAAAGAAAAAAGAGTCGGACTGTCTCTTATAGTGCAAAGAGGTGCGTTCCAGAGTCGGACCGCCCGCGACCTGAAAAAGCGTTTATACGCAGCGCTGCTATGCCGCGGAGTAGCTAAAAGTGAATAATTAAATATCATCGGAGAACTGCTCATGGCTCAACTTAAAAGTAGAAAGACGAAAATTCTTATAAGAGACCCCATAAACAACCAGTGAATTGGACGTAGTTCCAATACGAACCGTAAACGAAATCAAATATCTCGGCACATATATTACGGCAGGACATAGGACACAATAAAAAAGAGGTGCCGGCAAGCCATATGCAATTCCAAGGCCCTAATGCATTTTATAAAGAAATCCAACATGGACTGAATTATAGTGCGCCTGATTTACAAAATGGTCATTGCACTGTTTATAAAATACGGACAAAAAGCGGCAACCCTCACTAAAGCAAACAGTTGACAGTCAGTATATGAATGCCTGATCCTCAGAGACATGTTTGAGAACGCCAGAAGCTATCCAAGATAGCACAAAATTCATGACTGACTACAGGGCAAAACGATAACCAAACGAATCAAAAACCACCGGATATGTTACTATACATATTCTGCGACGCCCACAACAGCACTTACTACACGCTCCATTCAAATACGAAGCAAGGAAGAAGAAAGTCGGCCGACTTATATACACCTGGAAAGATTTCCTTAAGCATGACATCAAATACTACGGTGAAGAACACAGTTACTGGACAGAATCATCACACAACAGGGACGAAGTCAGGATGGCCTAGAGGCAAATATACCGTATCCCAGAAACAGACAGCAAAAGCGAAACTGGAAACTTACCGGCTAACCCAAACGAACACGACTCAGGAAACTCAACTATTAACAATAACTGAAAATAGAAGGAAAACAAGAACTTGAAGAAAACAACAGCTGCTCTCCAAATCCCACATCCTCCCCATTCCACATATCCTATATTGGCTTCAGGCTGAAGAGTCGGTCGATTGAATTCACTATCCTTCCCTTCCTACAGAGCAGGTCATTCCGCCCCCCCTCAAAACTTGTGCCCTCTGGTATGCCGGCCGAAAGACCGGAACAGGTTTAGAACCCTGGCTGGAGAAGCACCATTCATTCATTCATTCATTCATGATGATGGAGCTTTTCCAGACCCCATGAAACACAGTAAACTTATACCTCTGTTCAAGTCGGGAGACAAGGGTGATCCGTCAAATATCAGACCAATATCGGTTCTTCCAGCACTAAGTAAAATTTTTGAAAAGATTATACTCAATCAAATGCTCTCACACTTCAACAGTACAAAACAACTCCACGCCAAGCAATACGGTTTCACTAGGGGTAAATCGACAACGGATGCAGGTATTACCCTTATATCTCATATTTATTCTGCATGGGAAGCCGCACAGGATGCTATCGGTGTTTTTTGCGATCTGTCGAAGGCATTTGATTGTGTTGATCATAACACGTTACTAATGAAATGAAATCATTACGGAGTTAGAAATAAAGCGTTGGATCTACTAAGATCATACCTAAGCAATAGAATTCAAAAGGCAGAAGTCAACGGCGTTAAATCTGATGGATCGGGGGTAAAAATTGGCGTTCCACAAGGTTCCATATTAGGCCATTTCTTATTCCTGGTATATATTAACGATCTGCCTTTTGTGGTGGAGAAATTGACTAACATAGTGTTGTTTGCTGATGACACTTCACTGGTCTTCAACATTGAAAGACAAAAAGAAGATTTTGATGATGTCAATAGAGTATTATCTTTAACCTTGAATTGGTTCACAGTTAACAATTTATTGTTAAATGCTGGTAAAACCAAATGTATCAAATTCTCACTTCCAAATGTCAGGCAAGTTGGAACCAGTTTAGTGTTGGACAGCAATACGTTAGAATTAGTAAATGACACGAAGTTTCTTGGAATAACCATTGATAACAAATTGCAGTGGGGACCCCACATAGAAAAATTGGCTGGTAAATTAAGTTCTGCGGCTTACGCTGTTAGGAACATCAGACAAAACACGGATGTGGCTACATCTAGGCTAGTATATTTTAGTTAATTTCATAGTGTCATGTCCTATGGTATCTTGTTGTGGGGAAAAGCAGCGGATATTCAAACTATTTTTATTTTACAGAAAAGAGCTATTCGAGCAATTTATAATTTAAAAAGCACAGACTTCTTAAGACAGCTTTTTAAAGAAATTGACATACTAACTGTAGCTAGTCAATTTATTTTCGAAAATATAATGTACGTACGCAAGAACCTTACAAAATTTCCCAAACTTAGCGATAGCTGTAATGTTAACCTAAGAAATAATCACAGACTACTTGCGCCCCGGTTTAGACTCGCGAAGGTTAGCAATTCTTTCAAGGGTCAATGCATTCTCTACTACAACAAGATACCTCTGGAGATCTTGACATTGCCATTTGAGCAATTTAAAATCCATGTTAAAGCGCCTTTGTCGAAAAAGGGATATTACAATGTTCAAGATTACTTAAATGATGGGTCTGTATGGGGTTAATCTGGCTCAACACAGACCTTGCTGTTAATAATTTTGTAATTATTTATTCCTGCTTATTAATTATGATAATGACTAAATATTATATTTTGTATTAGTTAAGCATAAGCAATTTTTAAAAAGAGATCTAAAAATCAATCTGTGGGAGTTTCTACGCCCTTCTTCTCCCACAGTGGTCCAATGTAGAGAAGTGGCAAAAAATGACGATTGCTAAGTATATGTAAATATCTACAGTAATAAAGACATTTGGTATTTGGTAGTTGGTATAAGTAGGTAGTTTAATTATTTTGTGTATTTTTATATAAAACTCAAATGCTGACAATTCCAAAACATCCAATTGTACTATTAATTAAGCTAAACTGTAGGTTATTTTATATAACTTTACTTTTTCTTCAATACTTTTTCAATAAACAAATAAATATACAAATAATTAAATAAATAAAAAACAAAATAATAGAACATGGAGTCGACCCCAGAACTTAACGATATCAAACCAATAACGCCACCACAACCATGTTGATAAACCGCGAAATCTACGATCATATTTGGATTATGTTATGGTTTGTTGTATCGCTGGGGAGTGTTAAAACACGTTCCTTGAAATTACAACCCCTTAACCTGAACTGAACTTGAACTGAACTTAGACTGAACTGAACTTGAACTGAACTTAAACTGAACTTATCAAATCTCGTGTAGTTCATTATTTATAGCTTTCAGACAGACGGATAGACGAACAGCGGTGGCTTAGGATCTAGTTTGGCACCCTCCGGGTACGGAACTCTAAACACTACGAAAAATAAAACAAAAAATTGCAGTGTATAAGTGATGGTTAAAATCGGTATAAAAATCTACATTTAGTTACCTATCATTTTGATGCAGTTGGCATAGATTAATCAAATAGTTACTTTTTCTTATAGCATTCATAGCATTTTATAATAAAAGGTACCTTTCGTACCAAGAGATCTAAAAATCAATCTATCTTCGCCCTAATTCTCCCACAGTGATCCAATGTTGAGAAGAGGAAAAAAAAACAATCAAAAAAATGTTGGCTTTGACCAAAGTCAAAACTTTGACCTGTCAGTCATCCTAGTTACTGTCAATCGATTTTAAGAACATACACTAACATGTGTGTTAAAACAGAACACTGTATAAATTCACTGAACGGTGAAATGGTATGTTATTGTCTCATATTTATAGGCATTTAAGTACACCTCAGTTAATAAAATATTATTTAATAAAATATTGTTAAGTATTTCAATTCAATAAATCCGGCTAGTATACATAACTACCGGTAAGTATTTATACTAACCACTGATTTTGGTGAATGTAAAAAACTATAGGCTATATCAGTCCGATTATCAAACCGGTTATTACTCACCAAGAGGATTTTCTGAATGTAATAAGACCCTTATTTTCTTAATCAAATATGGTTTATTAAAGATAAAATAAAACAAATACATAGTTAAATTCTTCTTAATATTGACTGTCTATAATGCACAGTATTGCACAGGATGTTTATTAGATAGGAGTAAAATATTTTAAGTGTACTTAAGTTTATGTTTAAGTTTTTTTTTGTGGTTTTTACATGTTCAACCTGATACGAAGGGTAAAAGGGGGCTTCGCTTCGCTCACCCCCTTTTCCCTTCACCTAAGCTACCCCAGTGTTTTGCCCTGATATTAGCTGTGCAAATCAGTATTAATCATATTCACAACGGACGTTTGGTGATTATATATACTGGCCGGTTAATGTGATAAATCCTGCTGCATTAATTACTTTATCTACACACGTATCATAAACTCTCTTTACTGCGTACAAAAACCGCACGTTACGATCAGCATTATGTTAAACTACTTGGTAAAAAAATAATTTCTTATCTGAAAAATTACTCATTATGACCATAATGTGTAATTTTTCTGCATATAATGACATTCAAATTTCGAACGCCGACACACGCCCCTAATTTGTCTGTGAAGTTGGTACTGACATTCAAATTTCGAACGCCGACGCCCGCCTGCGGCACGTTGGTACTACAGAACAAGCTGAACAACTGCAGAGCCACAATGCCAGTCAAACATGCGGTTCCTGAACACATCAAAGAGAGCTTATGATATGTGTGTAGATAAACTAGTGTATGTAACTGTACATAATAAGGCATTAAAACTCTCGAGTGATATTGTTATGAAACTCGCCTTCGGCTCGTTTCATAAACCCACTCTCGAGTTTTAATGCCCTCTGTTTAGGAAATAAATACTAAACTTATATATTTGTTTTGTTCTGGCAACATTTTTATAAAACATCATCCAAATATATGTCAGTCAATGTCATCTCTCTCACTTTCTGTAGAAACCTAAAGCATGACTTGCAATTTTATTTATCTTTCATAATTACAGTCCACTTAAAGTTAAAACGCCTTTTATTTAACATAGGCGTGCGTGGTCCTTCGAGCCGGAAAACGCCTTTTATTTAACACCCTCCATTATGTAGCAGTCATATAAACTACTATTAACTATCGATATTGGTAAGTATGAATAATAGTCGGTGAGTATGCATAATAACTGAATCATGATCTTGACCGTAGCGTATACATAAATAGAATATCCTATGTTTGCAGAAAGAAATCTCTTGTTTTATGCAAGGTCGCCTTGGTGGAGTTCCTCTTTTCAAATTTTTTGTTGAAATAAATTATAAAGTAAAAAGTGATGAATGTTGGAAGATATTACTGCTTATTTATTTGCTTTATAACATGTACACTTCAACTAGCTTATTAGGCTTATTAGTAGGGTGCATAAGAATTAGAGTGGTACCAAACTAAATTATCATCTTTTATAAATGTAGTAATGTGAAGTATCAGTTTACAACACTGTTTTGTTTCTAAAATATTTTGAAGTAAATGAAAAGATCTAAAAATTAATCCTCAACATCGAAATCTGAACATAGTTTTTGATTCATGTCGCTCAAAAAAAAGGTTTCAATATTTTAAGTTAAAATGAGTGCCTCATCGTTTCATGTTTTCAATGTGGTTTTTTTTTACACTATTTCCACACATTGATCTAGCCCCGAACTAGGATTCCCTGTATATTGGGTACTAGACAACGATACACGTACTTATATAGATAAAGTTTATGCTTAGATAGATAAGCAACCATGACTAGGGTACATATTTGTACCTATATACAAACAAATATTTGCCCCCACCGGGACTGGAACCCGGGACCCATGGCTTCGTAGGCAGGGTCACTGCCGACATGGCCATTCGGGTCGTTTTCAAAAGCTATTTAAATTCCTAGATTTCAGAATTACATGATAAGGCTGAGCGAAGCAAAGAGTTTCGTTCATTTAAGACTAAGCGCGATTATTGGGCTTCGTCTAATCTCATCCCCAGTCCAAACTCGCCTGGTCCGTATATATCTACCTACATGTGGAGTCAGAACGGGCTAAAGTACCGATCGTAACAAAAGTTATTGATGATATTTTATTTATTTTATTTTATTCAATATACGTGTTATAAAAAAATCAGTAGGTAGGCAGGTATTATAGTGTTTTTTTCAAAATCTATAAGATAGAATCAACATTCACAAACGACAAAGGCATTAAACGCTGGTTTAAAAGAACCATATGTATATCGAGCCTCGTTAAAATCACAGTTCGAGAATAACAATGAAAACTTTAATCACATGTTAAAATTCAAAGCTTTCTCTAAAAAACATAGTTAAAATATAGTATAGAAAAAGATCAAGATTGACATAGTAAAATTAATACGTGATAATGATACAAAGGTTTTTTACATCTTTTTCGACAAACTGTACCCAAGTAACTGATAGGCATATAAAAACGCGGGCGAGTTTGGACTGGGCATGAGATTAGACGAAGCCGATGGTTGGCGTCAGGCATTGTCATTTAAAGCGTCTGGCATTGATGAAACGTCAATTTATGAGACGGAATCTAGTTAGGAGACGATAAAATTAGCTATGACAGCTTGTTAAACTCTTTATAAACTAAATTCAGCTAATCACGTGCCTCAGTTTTGAGTTAATCTTCGATTAATCGCCTGTTACATTTGACCACTCTTTCGGAAACTGGGGGTAAGTGCAGATTGGCATTTACGCAGCCCAAGGTTCTCATTCTCCTTCTTCGCGCCATTAACTGTATTATAAAACGTTCGAGGCCATATTTCACTGTTTATAAATAAGAAAAACCGCCGTTATTATGTCATTAAATGGAGCCAGTGAAGGGAAATGCTGCTTTTAAAGTCTTTCTGTGGAAAAGCCGGGATTAGAATATAGAGTTAATATAGGGGAGAAATTAGTATCGATCTCCATGGCCAAGTGGTCGATGTGCTGCCTCACAGGCTTGAGGTATCGGGTTCGAGGGCAGGGGCGAGGTGAAATACAAAACTCGGATGATCCTTATCGGTGATGGGAGGTCATATTCTACTTAGTTAGGTGGATGTTTTACTTCATTAAGGAGTACCTAGATAGCACACAAGACAGCTCTATCCTCGAATTAAGGCTATACGTAAAAAATATAAAAAACTATATGAATGTAAACGAAAGTGACAGCGTTAAGTATTTCCACATCAGAAAGAAAAGAGAGCACAAACAATGAGCTTGACTGAAACTATAATAACGAAGCGTCAATCCACATAAAAATTGTTTAAAAATAAACTACGCTATTTTAAGGTAAGTTTATAAATACATAAAATCCACATTTTGAATGCAATTTCGTAATGAAATTAGTATCGATTTCAGAATTACAGGAGACAATTTAGACGTGTTTTTTTTCTCCAGCCGGGATTCAAACCCGGGGCCTCTGATTTTATATTAGCGCCTGTTTCAGTATGCCCGATGTATGTCTTCTTGTAGGGCCTCTCCATTACTCCATTACTCCATACTCCTCACTGTTCTTTGCCAAGCGCATGGGCCGCTCCCGTCCATTCCCTGATGCTGCGGAGCCACGACTTGCTCCTTCTGCCAGCGCGTCTTCTCCCCTCTACCTTGCCCATTACGATGACCTGAAGGGGTCGGTATCGTTCGTGTCTAAGCACATTTCCCAAGTAACATATTTTCTTCTTCTTAGCGGTCAAGGAGAGTTCGACGACCGGTTTAGCGTAGCGGTGACCATGCCTATGAAGCTGACGGATCGGTAAGGGCAAATATTTGCGTGATGAGCATGAATATTTGTTTCTTAGTCTTAGATGTTTTCTATGTATTTACATAAGTATTTATCTCTTTAAAATATATCGTCGTCTTGGTTCTAGACGACAATATACACTCAGCGGCAGAAAATGTGGCCCGAACACTTGTCACTTATCCGTAAACAAACTAAGCATTATTTATGCGATGTTTGAATGAGGGTAGTTGTCAAGTGATGTGTTTAGTTCATTTATGTGGGTGATTTAAGATAAAGTTGCGTTTCATTTCACTTTTCTTTGAAATGAGTGCCAGTACTGTTTAGTGCCTTCACGAGACAGGTAAGTTAAAAATTCTTTTTTAATTTATTGTACATTGAATCTTTCCATTTAAGGTTTTTTATTGATTTCTGGGTTATTTCTATTCCAGAAAGGATTAGAAGATGCCACTTACAGTTGCTCAGGTTGCTCAGGCGGTGTTGTTAACCGACCAAGGACGAACTCAACGTGAGGTGGCTTCAATTCTCAATGTACCGCGTACCACCTTGAGGTTTGCTCTTAAAAGGTACCGGGAGACTGGTCTTTATACACGACGACCTGGGAGCGGCAGAGTAAGGTGCACCTCGGCCCGTGACGACCGTTTCATTATCTTGGCTGTGTTGAGGAACCGGTTCCTCACCGCTGTTGAGATTAGGCGGCGGCTTCAAGCGGCACGAGGTGTCATTGTTAGCGAGCGAACAATAAGAAGAAGGATGGAGGAACGTGATTTGCGTGCCCAGAGACCAGCTCGAGGACCGGAGCTCGAGAGACAGCACAGAACTGCTCGATTAAGATTTGCCCGGGAACACGTGAACTGGACGAACGATCAGTGGAGCAAAGTTCTGTTCACAGACGAATGCAGAGTGGCCTTACGAGCACCAGATGGCCGTGAGAGAGTGTACAGACGACGAGGGGAACGTTTTCTTCCCATCACAACGCGCCAAACTGTCAGTTATCAAGGTGGATCCGTTATGGTTTGGGGAGGCATATGTTTAGATGCCCGCACGGAGTTGGTCATCGTGGATCGCCGCCTGACAGCAGCCAGGTACATCGAAGAGATCCTCCAAGACCATGTTGTGCCCTTCGTAGACCTCATTGGTCCAGAGGATTTCTTGTTAATGCACGACAACGCAAGAGCTCACGTCGCTGCCGAGGTCGAACAGTACTTGTTAGCTGTCAGAATTCGAAGACTGCCATGGCCTGCACGTAGCCCAGACATGAACCCAATAGAACATGTCTGGGACATGCTTAAAAGGCGCATCAGAGCACTGCCTAACCCGCCAGAGACCCTTCGTGAGCTAAGGGATGCTGTCGTGGCTGCTTGGGAAGAAATTCCTCAAGTGGAACTCAGAAACATACTGCAGAGCATGTCAGACCGTATGCAAGCTGTAATTACAGCTAGAGGTGGTAACACACGTTATTAAAATTAAGTCACATCTAAGTTTAAATTAATTTTTAATTGAATAAATCTTCCCATACATTTTGTTTTTTTAATTAATTTCAGTTTTTTTAATTATTTAAAAGCATTTTAGTCTAACTTTTAAATGTAAATAAAGTTAAAAACAAATAAACCTAATAATCCAATTAAAATTAATTCAATATTTCACCAACAAAAAATGTTTGAGTAACTTTTGTCTTTGGGCCACTTTTTCTGCCGCTGAGTGTATTATTACATAACACAAGCCTTGTTGAGCTTAATTTGAGCCTAGTTCAAAGTGTGTAAGATTGTCCTCTAATATTTATTTATAATTGGCGCGTCGCAGAACTTCTCCGTTCGTGACTCTACGGACCCAGCTCATCCTCACCACCCTCTGGAAACACCACATTTGAAATGCGTCCAGTTTTTTACCGGTTGTTTCCTTTGTAAGTTCCAGGCTTCGCAACTATACATCAGTACTGACTAAATGTAGCACTGAAGCATCATACTTCGGAGTTGTATATTGAGGTCTTTGATACAATAAACTTCTTTGGTCACTAAAAGCTTATATCCGGATTCCGGATATTGTGAAAGAGACGATTATTGATATACCCAATTATTGTATGTCTACATGTGAGAATAGTCCTGATTGATGGATTTGTTGCTCGTTATGTCGATGCTGCAAGAATCTTTGTTGCTCACGGATAATACAAAGGAATTGCTTCTGGGGGTTTTTTATTTTCCTATTGGTAATAAAATCGTTATTATCTTTAATTTTGTTCTAATTTCAGCTATCCTGAGTCACCGAATGACAAGCTCGATTTATTTATTTTTTGTTGTTCTTTACTCCATTTGTTGTTTTTATTTGATGAAATGAGCCCATTACCGAGATGAGAAAACTTTAAAAGATTTTAAATTTTATAATAGCGATTTGGTCAAAATATGTACATATCTGAGCGTCCGAATTGATTTAAAAATATCATTGTTTTATCAGCTATCCAACTTGGTAAATTGTTTGACACAAACTTTAAAACAAAAAAAAAACGATAATTGCAAAATAGCGGAGTGTGCCCCTAGTAAGAACAAGAGACACTTTTGTATGTAATCGGAACTACCCTTGTAGCAACTAATGATGCATACCGAAAGAAAGGGCTTTATAAATGTTATATTTTATATACATACATAACACATTTAAAGTAATATAATAGTAGTTCTAAAGTCCTTTCTTTCCGATTCCATACAAAAGTGTCTCTTGTTCTTACTAGGGGTACACTCCGCTAATTTGCAATTATCGAATGACTTTTTTATCTCCACAAATAAAATAAGCTCTCTTTGATTTGTTCAGGAACCGCATGTTCGACTGGCATGGTGGCATTGATAATTGCTCTGCACTTGTTTAGCTTATTCAGTAGAACCAATTTCACACACAAACTAAGGGCGCCATTCAGGTGGGCTTCGGCGTTCAAAATTCGAATGTCATAATTTGTCAAAAATAGATTAACCTCTCAATAACCGAGGTCAGTTGGGACGGGTCGCGATTTTGAACCTTATGCCATGGTAATAAAATTTAAAACCTATATCGGAAAAGTGGCATTAGCTAGCGACTGTGGTATTCAAGAGGTTAAATAAATATAGATAAGTTTTTGTCTAGGCCTCGAGAAACAAAGAAACAAATCAGGTATAAGAACTGTCAATGATGCTATTGTAAGTGAACCTAGTTAACATTTTAATATCTCGTTTCAGCTTTGAAAAATAAGGTAGTGTTTATCGAATGAACGAAAACTCAGAAATAGTTATTTGTGTCACAAGGGAGCAAAATGATGTATTTATGGCGAGGGCGGTACATTGAATCCAAAGTGAAGGGAAGGATTCTACGATAGAATCCTGAGCGTAGCGAGGGATTCTTAGTTATAATCCTGAGCGTAACGAAGGATTCAAGCGTTAACGCCCATGACGAAAATAATTTTGCTCCTATGTGACACATACAACTTTCCACACCGACTATGAGGAACATTTAAGTTAAATGCTCTAAAAAAAAAATAACTATACTTTGAATTATACTTTCACCACTTTTACAGTAATCGAACAACGTAAACAAAACTTTTTTTTTATAATGGCGGATTGTGAAAGGTTGGGGAAAGGTCACCTTAGATAAAATATTCCTGTGTACTATTACTAATGTGTAAAAATAATTGAATCGAATATTACAATGGTTTCGGATATCAATATTCATTATATCATAATAACAGACATCAATAGTTTAGATTTCAGTAAAACAAATAATTTATTGTGACATTTTTTTTTTAATATTACGAAAAATTCATAAATTTGTATATAACGTTGTTAAAGTTAAAACTTCAAACATGTTCGTTTTTAATCGACTACGCCATCGTAGTCGATTGTAATGTAATTTCGTAATAACATTCGACTATTTTAATGTGCTCATTGCGTAAATGCTACATGGCAATGAATAAATTAAAAAAGTAGCTTGAACAGAAAAGTAGCATTTTGCTCCCTCTCGTCGTGGAGCAAAACTTACTTTTCCGAATGAAAAGTGTGAAATAGTTATTTGTGTCACAAGGGAGCAAAATGATGTATTTACGGCGAGGGCGGTACATTGAAAACAGAGTGAAGGGAAGGATTCTACGATAGAATCCTGAGCGTAGCGAGGGATTCTAAGTTAGAATCCTGAGCGTAACGAAGGATTCAAGCGTTAACGCCCATGACGAAAATAATTTTGCTTCTGACTGACACATAAAACTTTTCACACCGACTATGAGGAAAATTTAAATTAAATGCTCTAAAAGAATTAATTAACTATACTTTGAATTATACTTTCACCACTTTTACAGTAATCGAACAACGTAAACAAAACACTTTTTTTATAATGGTAGATTGTGAAGGGTTGGGGAAAGGTCATCACAGATAAAATATTCCTGTGTACTTTTACTAATGTGTAAAAATAATCGAATCGAATATTACAATGGTTTCGGATACATAGGGCGCACTGTAAGTTTCCGGAACTGGCCACTTACATAAACAATATTTAAAAATTTATTGCAACATTTGAAAATAGAACTCTTTGGCTGTAGAATGCAGTTTGTTTCATCTGACTGCCTTTTGTTTTTACCTTGTGGCGCCATTTAAAAAATTGTGTGTCTGCATCAACATGGATTTAACTCGGGAAAATTTTCGTAGTATGATTTTCTACGATTTTAAGTGTAATTTGACAGCTCAACAGAGCATCGCTCGGCTTGAAACAGCTTTTGGCAATGAAGCACCATGCAAGACAACTGTTTATAGCTGGTTTGCAGAATTCAAGCGTGGTCGTATCAATCTCAGTGACGAATCTCGCGATGGTCGGCCGTCCACCGCTGTGACCAACAAAAACATCGATGCTGTGCGCCGTATGATTGAAACAGACAGGCATGTGACCTACCATGAAATTCGCGCATCCTTAGAAATAGGCATGAGTCAAATACAATTAATCCTACACAAACATTTGGGTGTGAGAAAGCTGTGCTCGCGGTGGATCCCACACAACTTGACCGAGGCTCAAAAAACGGACCGCGTCACTTGGTGCAGTGCCATGCTTACCAGATTCAACGAAGGTGCGTTAAATTTGGTGTGGGACATAGTAACAGGTGACGAAACATGGATTTATTGCTACGATCCCAAAACAAAGCAGCAATCGAGCGTATGGGTCTTTCAAGATGAGCCGAAACCAACCAAAGTGGCGCGCGTGAAAAGTGCATCTAAGCGGATGATTGCTTCTTTTTTTAATAAAACTGGACACGTGGCTACTGTTGCTTTAGAGAATCGTCGTACAGTGAATAGTGACTGGTACACGACCATTTGTTTGCCGGAAGTTATTGACGAACTCCGTAAAAATAACCGTAAACGCCGTATCATCCTGCACCACGACAATGCTAGTTCTCACACGGCCAGACAGACAAACGACTTTTTGAAGGCGAAAAATGTAGAACTCATGAGTCATCCTGCATACAGTCCCGACCTGGCACCTTGTGACTTTTTTCTGTTCCCAAAAATTAAGAACCAATTACGCGGTCAACGATTTTCATCACCAGAAGAGGCTGTCGAGGAGTATGAAAAACACGTTTCAGAGGTCACCACAGAGGAGTGGCACAAAAGTTTTCAAAACTGGTTTCATCGAATGAAAAAGTGCATAGACGCCAAGGGAGATTATTTTGAAAAACAATAAATGAAAAACAATAATTGAAAATAAATAAATACCTTTAATAGTATTTTTTCATATTCATTCCGGAAACTTACAGTGCGCCCCACGTATCAATATTCATTAAATCACAATAACAGTCAACGATAGTTTTGATTTCAGTAAAACATATAATTTATTGTGACATTTTTTTTAAATATTACGAAACATTCATAAATTTTCTTATAATGTTGTTAAAGTTAAAACTTGAAACATGTTCGTTTTTAATCGACTAAGACGAAATTACAATCGATTATTTTATTAAGATTTGTGTTCAATTGGCACATTGCGTGAATACTACATGCCAATGAATAAATTAAAAAAGTAGCTTGAACAGAAAAGTAGCATTTTGCTCCCTCTCGTCGTGGAGAAAAACTTACTTTTCCGAATGAAAGGTGTGAAAAATATATTTAAAAGTCAATTATTTTTTTAATTTTTAATACTTATATATTTTATCTGGCCTGTAATCTCTTTCTTACTGCACGTATACAACATTTCATAGATGTATATTTGTGTGTATGTTTCTCCACGTATTTCTCCGAAACTAGAAACCTAATAAATAATTATTTTTAATTGGCTTTCATTTACTCCAACTTAGGGAACAGAGCAATGGGTCCTTAATGTGTGTTACGTATTCTAAACAACTATTTCTCTGGTTACCCATCCACGTCATAACATAATATTGTTGTTATCCTGAACGGATCTTTTAAAACACGCTGCTCTATTATCCAACCTTCTCACCGCTCCGTAGAGACCAACCTTCTCACCGCTCCGTAGAGACCAACCTTCTCACCGCTCCGTAGAGACCAAACTCACAACCGCCTGGTTTCGACAGATTGTACCTACAGGCTAAAGTAAGCTGGATGCTGAAATTAAATCATCTATTAGCGTTCTTTCTTACATCGCAGTTCTGGTGCGATTAACCTGGATTTTCTTCTGAATCTGAATGGACTGTTTAGTAGGCAATAAGGGTTTATTGCGAGAAATGCACGTGGTTTAGGATTTTCTTCTTATTCAAATAGGGTCAAACGATATCCTATTGTCGTATTGAACTTTAGGTATGTTCTGTATGTTGCCAAGTGTAGTCCCTTGAGAAATTAGAATGCAGTCAAAAGGCTGTAGAATTCTGATAATTTAGTGTCAGTAGTCCAAGTAATGCAAGCACCAATACAAAAACACACCATACATTACCAGTTCAGTGCAAACCAATATTTACGCCAAACATTTTTCACATTAAAAACGGAACTCAAACTCCGATAAATAATCTCCTCACAAACATTCACCAGTACACTTTAAACCCTTGTATTAAGGCCTATTGTTCAGTTTCCTACTAAGATAAGGGCTGATTCATACAACAAATTTAATGTTTGTTTGGTATAGTGATACCATCGTAATGCTCTACATCGTGAAGCCTGCTAAAATGGTTTGAGTTTTAAAAGATTTGAGTATTGAGAGCATCCATGGATGTTAAAGCGCTCGCCTGTCATGAAGGACTTGCGGGATCGAGTACCTTGTATCAATGAGAAAGACAAACAAATTATGGAAAACATCGTGAGGAAACATTCATATCTCCAGAGCTTAAGCGATGAGCCTAGCCCCTTTCACCCAAAATGGCGTATTGAATTAATCGTTAAAAGTGCGCGCAATCGTGATTCCACCACATTTTATTTATTATTAAAATAGGAAGTAGAATTGAAACTCCTTACTTGAACCCCTACCAATATTACCAAGACAACAAAAGACGAGGCTACAATGCCGCCGCATTCATTCCATTCGACATGCTTATGATATTTTAAAGCGCACAGGCCGAGAACGCAGGAAAATGCAACTTTATCTAAGTGAGGGTAATCCATGAGGCGACAGCGCGGCTCTGCAATACCACGCGATACGGGAAACATGTTTGATGGAAATCTTATACAGCAGTACAGCACCCGTCGTTTCGGCTGATGGCTGATGGTAAGTCAATCATTATTTGCCTGAACGCGGTTCTCTGCTAAGAACTAAATAATTGTAATGGGCATTTCTCCTGGAGTCCGAAATCTCACGGCGTCGCTCACGGGGCTTATATATCACATCAAAATTCTGAAATAAATATTATATATATTATATGTATAGTATTAAAGGGTTGCTACCTGGAAAGCATTAAAACTTTAGTAAATAACTACCAGAACACATGGAAATAAAATCGGACACACCCAAAATCTCAACTGCCGTGACCTATCCTTAACGCAGAATTTGCTAAACACTATCTTATTATCCAAATCTGAAACGAGATATTAAAATGTTAACTAGGCTCACATAAAACAGCATCATCGACCGTTCTTATAACCTGATATTAATAACAGATTGTACTAAACATGCCCCTCGGAACCGAGGCCTATTCAAGACTGTACTAAACATGCCCCTCAGAAGTCTCAGAACCGAGGCCTATTCAAGACTGTACTAAACATGCCCCTCAGAAGTCTCAGAACCGTGGCCTATTCAAGACTGTACTAAACATGCCCCTCAGAAGTCTCAGAACCGAGGCCTATTCAAGACTGTACTAAACATGCCCCTCAGAAGTCTCAGAACCGAGGCCTATTCAAGACTGTACTAAACATGCCCCTCAGAAGTCTCAGAACCGAGGCCTATTCAAGACTGTACTAAACATGCCCCTCAGAAGTCTCAGAACCGAGGCCTATTCAAACTCAGGCTCTGTGATGTGATCACTAATAGTGCTTTCTAGAAACTTCACTATGCTTTTAATTTCATTGGTCAGTAGAGCCCCGAAGGCCTAAAAAAACTCTCTGTTGTGGAATTTCAAATGTAACGAGGTAAGTTCGCAGTATTCTGTAAAAAATTGTTATAAAAAAAATGGAATTGTTATTAAGTGGAAATTTATCTCAAAAAACCTACAATAAATATAAATAGTCGATAACTACCTACCGTGTATGATTTATGTCTCTGAAAATGTAGAAAAAAATATAACTCTTCTCACACGCGTGTACTAGTTTTTCAGTTTCGTGTCGACGCACTTTCGAGTCCTCCTCTCCTTTCCCGGGAGTTCGAGACGTCAAAAACGACAAATACCGGAGTGTTTTTGAGCGTGCGGGCTGCGCGGCACTTGACTAATATATCAAGTGATTCTGTTGGAATGGTAACACTTAGAATTATGGGAGTTGTATATCTGAGTAGCTAATGAAACCCTCTTTTACACAATGTGTAGAAAATATCACTGTGACCTTAGTTTATTTTTGTACTGGCATGAGAAACACAGACTTCTATGAAAATGCTCCCTCTCGACACAAATCTAGCCGACATCAGAAAATTATCAACAACATGTACATGTTGTTTGATACCTACGTAATCTACACAAAATAACCTTTTCAAAACAATAAAAACATTAGGGTGTTCTTATAGAAACTTTCGAATATTTCAGCGTTTCAAATTTTCATAAAATACGGAAAGTAAACTGACGCATCGCGCGAATTATGCAAATCTTGTGAAATTATTTGTGAAGAGACTAGACTACCTAGCGTTATATTTCTTAGTTCCTAGGATAGGTAATTCATTCAATAAGAGGAAAACAAGTGGTATTTGCCACTAAATCATAAATGATAAGTGTGAGGACGCCATATCTCGCAAGGAAAGTATAAAATAGGTAGAAATCAACACTTTGTACTATTATTGAATTTATAGGCAATAGGTGATACTTATCATTCTAGAATTAGTGGGCCTAAGTAGAAGACAAACTAGGCTTTCTAACAGTGTATCGTACTATGTACCTTTTCATACAAAAATAATTCAAAATCATGCATGTTATTTCGTGTCACGGTGTGTTGTTTCTGGGCTTTCTCAAGGTCACGGCAGGTGTACGATATGCGTTTATACAGAGTGTGCAAAGATGGAACGAAGAAAATGTTTCGCCGTGATTTGATTCTAGGTAAAATAGCTAAACTGGTGTTTCGTTCGTGTAGGTATGGTGTAAGTTAGAGTTAACTAGTATTTAGTTGTTATGTGTATATGAAGTGTTTCCACGCGGCTCCGTTCACGCGCAAGTACAGATACCTACTGTTCTTACAAAGTGTAATATTGTGTAATATTGTGTTAACTAGTGTTATGCGAGATCAGATATGTACTTTTGACAATTTAGTGTAAGATTACACAAATTTGTAAAAAATAAACAATTATTTGAAATGTGTAATTAGTAATTAGCTACCACCTACCTAATGTGTAATTGTGTAATTAGGTTTTGGAAAAATAAAAAAGAACAAAAATTTATATAGTTATATATTCACATTCTTTATTGCCCTGTGCATAAAAATGTACTTAAAAGAAATTTTATAACAACAGGCGAGCTTATCTCTAAAAAGATA
Source organism: Argyresthia goedartella (assembly GCA_949825045.1). Lineage (NCBI taxonomy): Eukaryota > Metazoa > Arthropoda > Insecta > Lepidoptera > Argyresthiidae > Argyresthia > Argyresthia goedartella. Next base: position 29,308,732 of record OX463826.1, on the reverse strand, counting down.
TTTCTTCCAGCAAAATTTATATAGTTATATATTCATATTCTTTATTGCCCTGTGCATAAAAATGTACTTAAAAGAAATTTTATAACAACAGGCGAGCTTATCTCTAAAAAGATATTTCTTCCAGCAAACCTGGGCGAGACATAATTGTTTAAAAAACAGGACAGTACTAATGCACAATGAAACTGTATACATTATATTTACACACACACGAGTACACAATTATGGAAAAGTAGTAAACAGTAAGTAAGTAGGTAAACAGTAAGTAAGTAGGTAAACAATTCTATACAAGTTCTTAGATAGTTGTTTGACTGATATTTGTAACTTTTACCGTATAAAAAATGGAATAAAGTACACAATTACGGAAAAATGAAAAAGAATTTTGTTGCAACTGTTAAAGTAAACAATTTCTATACAAGTTATAAGATAGTTAGGTAGTTGGCCACAAATAGAAATTGTTATTTACACAAACGCATAAATATTAGACACATAAAAATTCCACACAAAAAGATAGAAACATTGCAACTGTTAAAGTAAACAATTTCTATACAAGTTATAAGATAGTTAGGTAGTTGGCCACAAATAGAAATTGTTATTTACACAAACACATAAACATTACGACACATACACACATAAAAATTACACACAAAAAGATAGAAACATCCGGATCGCTAACGCTATGAAGGAGGAGAATTACAATCACACACTGATGGCTGATTTAGATGTGTCTAGCAAGACATAAATGCCCACAGGAGTCATTGAGCGATTTTATCTCAGCAGGGACGTGTGCCCTTTTGCGATTCATCGTCCCAGTGACATCAGTAGCACGGGATTTGAGGTACCTCGTCAAGGGCATTTGGTTATATCAATTGTCCATGAAAGCGATTGCGACTCATCAACTTCCTGAAGGCAGGCATTCCCAACACACCAGTCTTCCACCAGTTTGATGCTGCAACGTGGAAGTTATATGATATGGCATATTTTAGTAGTTTTAGTTACCCACTCAAGCAAGCGATACACCCGACCGAAACCGGTCCAAAGCGAGGTGTGCGTAGTTTTAAAACCCCTATTACAGAGACATATTAACCAGCCATCAGTACACAGTCAGATATCAGTCAGTAGGCATGCCGGCAGCGCCTTGATGTCGACGGCTGCGGGGAGGAGTCGCCCTCGCTCCCGCTCCGGCCCAGAGAAGCTGGTTGCTTCACCATCTATAACATAAATAAAATAGGCAAATTAAATATAAACAAAATACCAGACTGGCAGTCAGTGACATTTGCAGTATAATTATTTGTGTCCTTTTAGTATAAAACTTCACATTTCCCAGGTAAATATTTAATTATACTTGGTAAAACTATATTCAGACCGTTTAGGCTGCTGAATGGAACAAATTAATGGATATGTATATATATAAATATAAAAGGAAACGAAGCAAAAACGATGCGAGTGAAATTTCAATTATTTACCTTCATCCGACCGGAGCGGGAGCGCACATACACCAGCTTCTCATCGGATAGAATGCGCACCGGCGGCGACCGACGCGCAAGCTGGGCATGATAGTCATGATCCATTCTGAAAAAAGTAGCTAAGGCATTAGGATCAAAACGTACACTCTGTGCACTTTTACAAATTTGTGTAATTTTGCATTTTTTTGTCATTTTACACTAAATTGTCAAAAGTACATATCTGAACTTGCAGGCAAACGAATCCGCCTAAAAAGACAAGTTAACACAATATGACACAAATTTGTTATTTTTTTATTTAATTTTTATTTTTATTTTTTTTATTTTGATATTTTCACTTAGGCATCGTGTAGGGTGTCTTACGAGCATAATTTTATGTCATATGCATGTTTTCCCTAGGACCAATATTTATAGAGATATCGATATTACAAACATAATATGACGTATATCTCGAAATCTTTGAGGTGCACGAGGAAAATGTTTATAACCAAAAGTGATAGCAAAAAGCAGCACTACACGATTCCGAAGCAAAAAATAACAGTCAAAAAAAATATTTTTTAACACAATTTTTAACACAATTTTTCTAAGTCGCTGGATGCTGGATTTTTCCATTGATAAAAAAAAGGGGCTTCCGCCCCCTTATCGACACTGAACTCCAATAATAAACCCGCGGAACCTTTGATATGGAAACCCCAATCATCACATTACCCCGAAACCTATGATATGGAGTTTCACCGAATATGACTGAAAACACCCGCACCCTGTAGTGAGATTCTGTCTGTGTGTGAGTAAAATGGCGTCGCGGAATGCTTATGTGTGCGTGTGAAGCATGTGAATTGGATGCCTGATCACGTTTCTGACGGAAAATCAGCAAATTGGTACATTATTTTGATAAAGAAACCTATAAAAATGGATTCCTTATAAGATTTCCAATAAGATATGTGTATTTTTTATTGAAATCTAACTGTATTTCTCATTGGAATTACAAATAGCATTGGGGGGAATCCGTCTGGTTGCATGACGTATCATGTAAATTTGCCGATTTTCTGGACATCTTGATGAATTTTACTATGATTTGTGGTTTGTTTATCGCAAATAGAGTTGTAAATATGAATAAAACAAATACTTACCTCAATTCACCAAAAAACCACACTTTTCTCTCAATAAAATTTCACCACCACATACGTTGGGAGCGTCCGGAAGAAAGTGATTTTCAAAACGCGGTTGAATTATTTTTTTCTACGGAAAAGCATAAACTAGCACACAGACCATAAAGTTTGTCTAATTGGGTGTCCACACATGATCGAACCGTAAAAATTGGTCCAACCGTTGGATAAAAAATACCGGTTTCAAAAATATTAGTCATCCCGCTGCTTATGCTGACAGCGGTATATAGAGTGATCGGGGCCGCGCTGCTTATGCTGACGGCGGGAAAGGAGAGGTTAAATTCCTGGATCTTCTGAAATTTCACGTGCGCCGTCAACTGATTAATGTTATTATTTAAGTATTATTTCTACATATCTAACAAATTATCGAACAATATTAAGAAAATAAAATAACACGAACCTGATCAACTTTCTGTCACCTAGGACAAATGTATTTTATTGCTAGTAAGCACTACCCAGGGTAAACGTGCAAGTGCGGTGGGATCCATGGATGTCCTGCGGACGTCCGATATCCCCCCAGAGACCTTCATAAGCATTGGATCAATTTCGAAATAGTCCTCTTACCCCGGAACTTGTACAAATATAGTACGATGACTTCTACTGGGATCATCGTCATCATCTTTATCATCAGTCTGCCCCCATTCACCCACTGCTGTTTTACGCTAGCCACAACCATCAATTATCCCCTCTACCATCCACAAGTACATTCTACAATGGAAACCAACCCCCAGCAGACTGCAGAAGTCGCAGTCTCGTTCACCTAAGCGATTATTCCCCACGTAACAACGCTCTAGTTACTACACGGCACAGCATACGGAAGCGGGGAACTGAATATTATTTTCATATCTATTCAAAAAGATCTCGTCCATTCCTGGTAAAAAGGAAGAAGTAACCTTTTAATTTGTGTTGCCAGTACAGAGAAAATAATCACTTTCACGACATACTAACTGCTGTCATCAACCACGAGATCGATCTTAAAACGCATACAAAATAAAAAAATGAGTTGCACTGAAGTATTATTTTTCAGTTCAGATCAATAGAGAGACCGATTTGTAAACGCCGGACAAATAAAAACAAAGTTCCAAAAATAAAAAATGCATTCAGCCTTTCCACTTTCGTTTTTTAATAATTAATTACTCCGAAAAATTTGTTCTTCCTTAGTAGTGAAAAATAGTTCTTCCTTAAGTAGTGAAATGAGAGTTTAACTGCGGAGCATATTGTAATACGCGCCAAAATGTGATATAAGGTGTAATATAATAATTTTTCGAAATTGCATGTTTGATGCTTTTTGGGGTACCATAGTCGGGTTTTATTTGTTACGTTATTTATTTGTGAATGAACTAAATTTTTTTTTTGTTTGTGTTTAAACGATTATTAAAACTCACCTATTTTACTACCAATAAATTCGAGAAATGACTGCCAGAATGGGTAAATGATCACCAGATTGTGTTTGGATAAATTATCACCAAACTTCTTTTTATGTTTTGTGTACTTAAGTTTAGGTTTTAAGTATTTTTTGTTGTTCTTACATGTTCAACCTAACACGAATGATAGAGGGGGCTTCGCTTCGCTCATCCCCTTTACCTTTCACCTAAGCTGCCGCAGTATTTTGCCCTGATATTTTCTGCAACTTTTGGTGATCATTTACCCATTTTGGGTAAAAAAAAATATTTTGGTTATCATTTAAATTGTTCTCATTTTTTTTCTTTATTTGTGCTATTACTTAGACCTCGCTTCTCGCCAAAATTCATGAGTAATTTCGACGTGATGTACCCATGGGTTAGGTAAAGCAAGGTTTTTATTCCCTTCCGAGTATCAATAAATTTCATCAAAATTGTGAGATAAACGACGCTATCTTTTGATAACGTAGCTAAGTTTAATTTAACCACAACTTCAAGAGACTCTAGACGTGAGTATTTGCTCCACACTTTGCTGAGAAAAAGAGTATTGACAGAGGTACAGACAGACAGAAAGAATATATTTTTTTTCGGATTTTTCCCTTTATTTGTGCTATAAGACATTGCTACGCGCCAAATTCCATGATTCTCGATCAACGGGAAGTACCCTATAGTCTTTATTCCCTTGCGAGTATCAGACAAACTCAGAAAATCAAATGCGTTAAACGGCTGTTTATTTTGATTGCATTGATTTAGAAGTTAAATTTTTCACTAGTGCTATAAGACCATGCTTCTGGCCAAATTTGCACACAAATTATTGATAAAACAAGAAGTACATAAAATGTGAGCTCATCTCTAATAAGAGATCTCTTCGAGCAAACGAACTTCCGAAGTGCAAGGTTGATTGTTGAGCACGGACAGACCTATGTGTTCATAACAACAATACACTGAATATACGAGTGCCTACATAAATAGAATATACATCCTCAACAAAAATATTAAAACTTGATATAGAAAATTATTGACCGAGTGAGCGATGCGAGCGAAGGGCGCCATTTTGATAAGATAGGAGGCCGATTTTGCTTTCGTCTGTCTCTGTCTCGTCTGTCTGTCAGTTCCGGTCTAGGGGCCACAGTTTTCAAGCGATTCTGACAAAACTTGGCACAAGTGTTCCTTGAATTAAAAGATTTTTGTGTCGAGAGCTTTTCTCGATTTTCCCCTTGGGGGGGAGTTATAACGTCATTAATTTTTTATATGTTTTTTTTTTCTGAAACCTATCGTTTGGGGTACTTTTGAAAAGGAACTTTTATGACAGACGTCACCCAGAGTACTGTAGATTCTATTGTGGGCATTTATGGGCAAAAAATATAAAATTTGCCTTAATTGTTGTGTCATTATTTTTTCTTTTCCGGCCAGCAGAGATAGCGAAACGGTTAAATTAAATAATAATAATATTTTATTATTTTCAGATATCAAAGATCCATAGATTAAATTAAAATTAAATTAAAATTACATTCAAAAAAGCCAAATCAAAATCAAAATAAAACAATAAAAATCAAAATAAAAAAAAATTTAAGAAGTCAAGGTAAGCTAGCTATGGCTCGGCTCGACTTCCCACATACTGTTAGTGTACCAATGATTACACTCACCCAGTGCTTCAGTATTGGGCCGTCGTCGTCGAGCCGCCCCGCGATGACTGCTAGGATGGTGTTGGAGCTGCCACGATTTCTGTTCAGCAGGGCGGCCGTCCTCTTTCTAATGATGGCATGGAAGCCGTCCACGCGTGCCTCAACAAACACACGGACGCTCTACAGTATCGCGGCAGCCCCAACAGCTTCCTAAAGGCAAGGATTATTGTACTGGACGCGCAGGGCATTGAAAGCCTTTTGCGTGAAGCTGGACCACAGGTTGCACGTGTAAAAAGATTGGCAGTACGTCCTGAATAGCGTTATCTTTACCTCCCTTGTACAGCGTGCAAACCTGCGGGCCAACATGTTCGCTCTAACTGCCAACGCCCTGCGCTCCCGCTCAATATCCTCGTCATCCTTAAGGTCATCTGTCACAATGTGTCCAAGGCACTTAAATCTAGTGACTCGATTTAATTAATTGTTATATAACCTAAAAGCAGGTATCTCTTGCCTTGAGGTAACTTAATTCCAGTTTTAAAAATCATAACTTCACTCACGGATAAAAAGCCTTCATGAGCCGGTTCTAAAAATATACTACACCATTACCTTATGTGCCGCCTGTTTTCTAAAAATACAAGAAATATTTTCAAAACATACCAAATTTGGACTCCTCGAAGTAGGAGACGGATTAGTAAAGAGGATCTATAGAGACCATGAGAGTGAGTGAAATAGACTATAACTAATTTTGTGAAAAGTCAATAGATTGTATTTTAAATCGCAAAATGTAGTTTATAAAGTTATTGGTGCGGCTACTTTAGTACAGATGTAGTGAATAATCCTTTCCTTTCGTATTTTCTCGGAAATGTTCGTTTTTATCTTACTAAACGTCGTCGTCTTTGTCATTTGACATTGATAAATAAAGTATGCGATTTATTTGATACCTACACGTAATTTAATAATACAGTAATTCATAGACACATCGGCACCATTCGGGTGTTATCGTTGTTCCGAGTTTTGCCGATAGGAAAGGATTATTCACTACATCTGTACTTGATTTTGATTGAGTCTAAAATACTTAACTATAAATTGGTTCAGTTCCCCCTGTTAGCGAGTTCTACTGCCCACAGGGCCACTAGTATAAACGACTTCTATATGAATACACATAAACTACCTGTTATTCTAAAGAGGAAGGTATTGTTTCTCCACGCGACTTTTAAATGTATTGAGAGATGTATTGTCCCTGATGATGCAAGGGAGTGCATTCCACAACCGAATGGCCCGGAGTCTAACCCCATGTTCATGGGATGCGTTTTTATGCTGTGAGGTTGTGAGCATAGAAACTGCGTGAAGTGTCCGAGGCCAGCTGGAAGTTATAAATTGGAAACTGTCTCGTAGGAAGGTGGGATAGCGTGGATTCCCTTATATGTTGTAGAGAAAATTGAGGATGTGGCAGCCACTACGGCTCTTTGCGATGCTGTAATACATGGTCATATTTGCGCAGCCCGAAGATCACCCAGCAGACATCAGCATAATCGATGAGGGGTAGAAGAGAGTCTAAGCGTGAGTGAGTTTTGTCTGTCGAGATAATAAGTACTGAACTCTCCTGAGATAGTAAAAAGTAGCAAGTACTTATTTAAGTACAGTATACATTGTGTGTGAATTACAAAAAATAAATATGTTCAACAGTAATCCAAATTGATAAAATCTCAGATAAATTATACATAAATTTCAAAGCTAGGATTCAATATTAATTTATAATCATAATAATAATAATATGTCAATAGGTACTGGTTAGTTAAATTTGAATTTAAATTAATGAATTGCTCAATGCTGTAGGGGCACTTTTTCAGCAAGTATAATTTTAGTTCATCTTTGAAACTACTGTGTGTGGCTATAGAATAATTACTTTGTGGGCATATAAATATTGTGGTACAAGTAGTATATGCTCTTATTAAAGTTATTTACCATGCTTATAATTAATTATGAATTTCCGCAGTAATTTCTGTCGTCAAGATTTTATTTGTTTCGATCAAACACTTTATTCTCATAGTTACGGGAAATGACGTATACTTGAGTAGTGGTATTTTTGATACACTCTTTATAAATTACAGAGACGTTCTAAAAAAATCAGCATCAATGAGAAATCATGCTTGGAAATCATAGATTGTTGCCTTTTAAGCTATTTTATTTCAACTTGTGTCATTCGTCATGAGAAGGCGCGGTATCACGCCGGGAAATGATGTATTATTCTAAAGTTGAAATAAATTAGCATTGTCTTAAAATTTTAAGAACATTCTTACAAATACGTTGAGAGTATGGAGGAGTATTCTATGGTTTGTGTTGAATGTAAAAGTTTAACCAGCTATAGGTAATAATCTAATTCATCACGAAATTGTTAGTTTATGATAATGGTGATTTGTACTTAACTGATCTCGTTGGTAACAAAAAAAAAAATAAAAAAAAATAATGGCCAAAGTCGGATTATCCAATTTACTTTTATGTTATGTACTTATCTACCTCGAATTTATTCACATACCTGACTATTTTATTTATTTATTATTACCATCCTTTAATACACAAGTAGTTTATTTGACGGCCACCCATATTACTTTCCCGCGCACTATTTTAGGTACCAGCAGAATACCAGCGTTGTAGGACTCGCTGCAAGTCCTGCAGCACATGCTGAGTCGGAACCCATTCGCTGTTGCGTTACACACTGCGTGGTGGATCTGGTAAATTATATATTTCAGGATTTTTACTGTGTTGTAATTGCATAACAGTGTGGCCTTTTTTACTTTTTAAATTCTTTACTATGAGTCGTGTAAAATAACAGTTTGAATAAACGGAATTATTATTATTATTATTATCTCAAAATCAAGGTCCTAAATCGTCTCCTCCTAATTTCATCAGTCCTAATCTAAGTAAGTAGTTCTGGCCAAACTATACAGAAATATTGGTTGTGCGACGCGGCTAATAGATAATAAAGAAACTCAATAAGTAATGTTTTATTTCAAACCGAAATACCAAATAAGTCCAAGGATTATCACTACACCACACCAAAGAGTTTGGGCAGTTTGTACCGGAATATCCAACAATATAATTAAAATGATACATTTATATTATTCGCGTCCACTACAGAACTAATCCCCATCCACCTTTAGACCAGACCACAAGAATTTATAAGATAACATACTGACTACGTGAATCAAGCAACTCCGAAGTGGCTACGAGCCCTCATCTTGAAGAAAGAAGTGGTTTCCTTCGACAAGCTAGCCCCCCCCCCCCTTTCAATCCTTTATAGCAGTGCGAGGGAACTGAAAGTCGCAACGTCGGGTATAGGCACCCATTATGTCAGACGTTGCGCAGTGACTTGTTTCTGGGGGTAACGTGCACAAACCGGTGTATTGGAGGCTGCGCGGGCAATATCGGCGAGAAGGCGACGTACACCACCCAGTGAACCGAAAGAGTACGGCGCCTCCCACTCATCGTGGAAAGCAGCACGGCACGGGTCCCATAGCACCAGCCTGCGTCTCGCAAAGCTGTGGCGACTGTCCACCACGTGGATGTAGTTATAAAGATGTTTTCATCAATCAAGAAAGATTCGAAGTAATCGATGTGAAGAGAGGGGCTATAAGGAAAACCGAGGAGGACCTTGTTGCGGAGAAGAACAATTTCAAGAAAGATATGTTCGGCAGACTTGGAGTACCTACTCGCTAGGGGACGTGCTGATCACCTTGCACGGAATTTCCGCAAGCAGATAGATAGCGACGCCACCATTGGCCTTCCCGACTCTGTCCTGCAACCTGGGATGGAGTACCTACAATGAGGATGGCAGTGAAGGTTAAGGAGCGACTCGAAGAACAGGATTCAGTCAACGCTTTGATCACTAAAAGCCACAAACAGGTCCGGATAGCTGGAGTGAATGCTTTGTGCATTAATATGCACTATGTTCAGATTTTCCTCGAACTAGATGTTATTCCCTTTTAACACACGAGCAAGCTAATTCAGCAAAATTGTGATATAAACGGCGGTATCTTTAGATTGCGTTGAACTATAAGTTCTATTTTTACACAACTTCCAGATACTACAGACTTGAGTAATATGAATATTTCAGATATTAATTTTAACTCGATACCTACCCACGTTCCAGCGAAAAGAGACAGATAGACAAAAAAACAACAGTTTTCGGATGTTCCCTTAACTTGTGCTATAAGACCTAGCTTAGTACCAAATTTCATGATTCTAGGTCAACGGGAAGTACCAAGTTTTGATTCAGACTACAGATTTGATTAATAGATATTAATTTCTTCGTGATATCTTTATGCGTTCCTGAGAAAAGGGGTCTTGTCTTGACAGACGGACAGACGGACAAAGATGTGGTCCTTTAAGGGTTGATTTCTTCCTTGTAGGGTAAGGAACCCTAAAAATGTTTAAAAACACTAAAGTAGTCATACAATTTGGTGCTCAACTTACTCCAGGCTGCAGGGCGTTTACAATACCGTTCACAGTAAGATACACCCTATCTCGACGATTCACGTCCCTGTGACGTTTGGAATAACTAGAAGTAGTGTGAAACAAAACGTTTATCTTACCTAGAATAAAGTTCTGTTCCTGAGTGCACCGTTACGATAATTACTGACTGAAGTCTCGACGGATATTATTTTAAAAGCGTGGATCATGATGATGTAAGTATTTCATAATCTGCTTACAAAATGGCGACTCAATAACGATCTCCAAAGGCGGTCCACTTTATATAGGTATTTATCATCTGATGTTTCTTTAATAGCTTTTGGTGAAAACTAATTATTACAATATGACAAGCTACCTTCATTTCTGCCATTAATTTCCAAAATAATTACTCTCCAAACGCTATACCGTCGTCGTCGCGTCATTGAGCCGTCAGTTTGCTAGCAGAATTAGGTCCGGTAAACTGTTTCAAGACAAATTGTTCTCAATTTAAGTACATCCTGAAAGACGCAAATGGATTTTTTGTGTATTCGGTTTTTAGAGTTAAGTGTACTTTGTACGGACGCTCTAGACGGTAGAGAAATACGAGGAAATATGACAACCTGTAATATGATCATATTAACCAGCCATCAGTACACAGTCAGATATCAGTCAGTAGGCATGCCGGCAGCGCCTTGATGTCGACGGCTGCGGGGAGGAGTCGCCCTCGCTCCCGCTCCGGCCCAGAGAAGCTGGTTGCTTCACCATCTATAACATAAATAAAATAGGCAAATTAAATATAAACAAAATACCAGACTGGCAGTCAGTGACATTTGCAGTATAATTATTTGTGTCCTTTTAGTATAAAACTTCACATTTCCCAGGTAAATATTTAATTATACTTGGTAAAACTATATTCAGACCGTTTAGGCTGCTGAATGGAACAAATTAATGGATATGTATATATATAAATATAAAAGGAAACGAAGCAAAAACGATGCGAGTGAAATTTCAATTATTTACCTTCATCCGACCGGAGCGGGAGCGCACATACACCAGCTTCTCATCGGATAGAATGCGCACCGGCGGCGACCGACGCGCAAGCTGGGCATGATAGTCATGATCCATTCTGAAAAAAGTAGCTAAGGCATTAGGATCAAAACGTACACTCTGTGCACTTTTACAAATTTGTGTAATTTTGCATTTTTTTGTCATTTTACACTAAATTGTCAAAAGTACATATCTGAACTTGCAGGCAAACGAATCCGCCTAAAAAGACAAGTTAACACAATATGACACAAATTTGTTATTTTTTTATTTAATTTTTATTTTTATTTTTTTTATTTTGATATTTTCACTTAGGCATCGTGTAGGGTGTCTTACGAGCATAATTTTATGTCATATGCATGTTTTCCCTAGGACCAATATTTATAGAGATATCGATATTACAAACATAATATGACGTATATCTCGAAATCTTTGAGGTGCACGAGGAAAATGTTTATAACCAAAAGTGATAGCAAAAAGCAGCTCTACACGATTCCGAAGCAAAAAATAACAGTCAAAAAAATATTTTTTAACACAATTTTTAACACAATTTTTCTAAGTCGCTGGATGCTGGATTTTTCCATTGATAAAAAAAAGGGGCTTCCGCCCCCTTATCGACACTGAACTCCAATAATAAACCCGCGGAACCTTTGATATGGAAACCCCAATCATCACATTACCCCGAAACCTATGATATGGAGTTTCACCGAATATGACTGAAAACACCCGCACCCTGTAGTGAGATTCTGTCTGTGTGTGAGTAAAATGGCGTCGCGGAATGCTTATGTGTGCGTGTGAAGCATGTGAATTGGATGCCTGATCACGTTTCTGACGGAAAATCAGCAAATTGGTACATTATTTTGATAAAGAAACCTATAAAAATGGATTCCTTATAAGATTTCCAATAAGATATGTGTATTTTTTATTGAAATCTAACTGTATTTCTCATTGGAATTACAAATAGCATTGGGGGGAATCCGTCTGGTTGCATGACGTATCATGTAAATTTGCCGATTTTCTGGACATCTTGATGAATTTTACTATGATTTGTGGTTTGTTTATCGCAAATAGAGTTGTAAATATGAATAAAACAAATACTTACCTCAATTCACCAAAAAACCACACTTTTCTCTCAATAAAATTTCACCACCACATACGTTGGGAGCGTCCGGAAGAAAGTGATTTTCAAAACGCGGTTGAATTATTTTTTTCTACGGAAAAGCATAAACTAGCACACAGACCATAAAGTTTGTCTAATTGGGTGTCCACACATGATCGAACCGTAAAAATTGGTCCAACCGTTGGATAAAAAATACCGGTTTCAAAAATATTAGTCATCCCGCTGCTTATGCTGACAGCGGTATATAGAGTGATCGGGGCCGCGCTGCTTATGCTGACGGCGGGAAAGGAGAGGTTAAATTCCTGGATCTTCTGAAATTTCACGTGCGCCGTCAACTGATTAATGTTATTATTTAAGTATTATTTCTACATATCTAACAAATTATCGAACAATATTAAGAAAATAAAATAACACGAACCTGATCAACTTTCTGTCACCTAGGACAAATGTATTTTATTGCTAGTAAGCACTACCCAGGGTAAACGTGCAAGTGCGGTGGGATCCATGGATGTCCTGCGGACGTCCGATATCCCCCCAGAGACCTTCATAAGCATTGGATCAATTTCGAAATAGTCCTCTTACCCCGGAACTTGTACAAATATAGTACGATGACTTCTACTGGGATCATCGTCATCATCTTTATCATCAGTCTGCCCCCATTCACCCACTGCTGTTTTACGCTAGCCACAACCATCAATTATCCCCTCTACCATCCACAAGTACATTCTACAATGGAAACCAACCCCCAGCAGACTGCAGAAGTCGCAGTCTCGTTCACCTAAGCGATTATTCCCCACGTAACAACGCTCTAGTTACTACACGGCACAGCATACGGAAGCGGGGAACTGAATATTATTTTCATATCTATTCAAAAAGATCTCGTCCATTCCTGGTAAAAAGGAAGAAGTAACCTTTTAATTTGTGTTGCCAGTACAGAGAAAATAATCACTTTCACGACATACTAACTGCTGTCATCAACCACGAGATCGATCTTAAAACGCATACAAAATAAAAAAATGAGTTGCACTGAAGTATTATTTTTCAGTTCAGATCAATAGAGAGACCGATTTGTAAACGCCGGACAAATAAAAACAAAGTTCCAAAAATAAAAAATGCATTCAGCCTTTCCACTTTCGTTTTTTAATAATTAATTACTCCGAAAAATTTGTTCTTCCTTAGTAGTGAAAAATAGTTCTTCCTTAAGTAGTGAAATGAGAGTTTAACTGCGGAGCATATTGTAATACGCGCCAAAATGTGATATAAGGTGTAATATAATAATTTTTCGAAATTGCATGTTTGATGCTTTTTGGGGTACCATAGTCGGGTTTTATTTGTTACGTTATTTATTTGTGAATGAACTAAATTTTTTTTTTGTTTGTGTTTAAACGATTATTAAAACTCACCTATTTTACTACCAATAAATTCGAGAAATGACTGCCAGAATGGGTAAATGATCACCAGATTGTGTTTGGATAAATTATCACCAAACTTCTTTTTATGTTTTGTGTACTTAAGTTTAGGTTTTAAGTATTTTTTGTTGTTCTTACATGTTCAACCTAACACGAATGATAGAGGGGGCTTCGCTTCGCTCATCCCCTTTACCTTTCACCTAAGCTGCCGCAGTATTTTGCCCTGATATTTTCTGCAACTTTTGGTGATCATTTACCCATTTTGGGTAAAAAAAAATATTTTGGTTATCATTTAAATTGTTCTCATTTTTTTTCTTTATTTGTGCTATTACTTAGACCTCGCTTCTCGCCAAAATTCATGAGTAATTTCGACGTGATGTACCCATGGGTTAGGTAAAGCAAGGTTTTTATTCCCTTCCGAGTATCAATAAATTTCATCAAAATTGTGAGATAAACGACGCTATCTTTTGATAACGTAGCTAAGTTTAATTTAACCACAACTTCAAGAGACTCTAGACGTGAGTATTTGCTCCACACTTTGCTGAGAAAAAGAGTATTGACAGAGGTACAGACAGACAGAAAGAATATAATTTTTTTCGGATTTTTCCCTTTATTTGTGCTATAAGACATTGCTACGCGCCAAATTCCATGATTCTCGATCAACGGGAAGTACCCTATAGTCTTTATTCCCTTGCGAGTATCAGACAAACTCAGAAAATCAAATGCGTTAAACGGCTGTTTATTTTGATTGCATTGATTTAGAAGTTAAATTTTTCACTAGTGCTATAAGACCATGCTTCTGGCCAAATTTGCACACAAATTATTGATAAAACAAGAAGTACATAAAATGTGAGCTCATCTCTAATAAGAGATCTCTTCGAGCAAACGAACTTCCGAAGTGCAAGGTTGATTGTTGAGCACGGACAGACCTATGTGTTCATAACAACAATACACTGAATATACGAGTGCCTACATAAATAGAATATACATCCTCAACAAAAATATTAAAACTTGATATAGAAAATTATTGACCGAGTGAGCGATGCGAGCGAAGGGCGCCATTTTGACAAGATAGGAGGCCGATTTTGCTTTCGTCTGTCTCTGTCTCGTCTGTCTGTCAGTTCCGGTCTAGGGGCCACAGTTTTCAAGCGATTCTGACAAAACTTGGCACAAGTGTTCCTTGAATTAAAAGATTTTTGTGTCGAGAGCTTTTCTCGATTTTCCCCTTGGGGGGGAGTTATAACGTCATTAATTTTTTATATGTTTTTTTTTTCTGAAACCTATCGTTTGGGGTACTTTTGAAAAGGAACTTTTATGACAGACGTCACCCAGAGTACTGTAGATTCTATTGTGGGCATTTATGGGCAAAAAATATAAAATTTGCCTTAATTGTTGTGTCATTATTTTTTCTTTTCCGGCCAGCAGAGATAGCGAAACGGTTAAATTAAATAATAATAATATTTTATTATTTTCAGATATCAAAGATCCATAGATTAAATTAAAATTAAATTAAAATTACATTCAAAAAAGCCAAATCAAAATCAAAATAAAACAATAAAAATCAAAATAAAAAAAAATTTAAGAAGTCAAGGTAAGCTAGCTATGGCTCGGCTCGACTTCCCACATACTGTTAGTGTACCAATGATTACACTCACCCAGTGCTTCAGTATTGGGCCGTCGTCGTCGAGCCGCCCCGCGATGACTGCTAGGATGGTGTTGGAGCTGCCACGATTTCTGTTCAGCAGGGCGGCCGTCCTCTTTCTAATGATGGCATGGAAGCCGTCCACGCGTGCCTCAACAAACACACGGACGCTCTACAGTATCGCGGCAGCCCCAACAGCTTCCTAAAGGCAAGGATTATTGTACTGGACGCGCAGGGCATTGAAAGCCTTTTGCGTGAAGCTGGACCACAGGTTGCACGTGTAAAAAGATTGGCAGTACGTCCTGAATAGCGTAATCTTTACCTCCCTTGTACAGCGTGCAAACCTGCGGGCCAACATGTTCGCTCTAACTGCCAACGCCCTGCGCTCCCGCTCAATATCCTCGTCATCCTTAAGGTCATCTGTCACAATGTGTCCAAGGCACTTAAATCTAGTGACTCGATTTAATTAATTGTTATATAACCTAAAAGCAGGTATCTCTTGCCTTGAGGTAACTTAATTCCAGTTTTTAAAAATCATAACTTCACTCACGGATAAAAAGCCTTCATGAGCCGGTTCTAAAAATATACTACACCATTACCTTATGTGCCGCCTGTTTTCTAAAAATACAAGAAATATTTTCAAAACATACCAAATTTGGACTCCTCGAAGTAGGAGACGGATTAGTAAAGAGGATCTATAGAGACCATGAGAGTGAGTGAAATAGACTATAACTAATTTTGTGAAAAGTCAATAGATTGTATTTTAAATCGCAAAATGTAGTTTATAAAGTTATTGGTGCGGCTACTTTAGTACAGATGTAGTGAATAATCCTTTCCTTTCGTATTTTCTCGGAAATGTTCGTTTTTATCTTACTAAACGTCGTCGTCTTTGTCATTTGACATTGATAAATAAAGTATGCGATTTATTTGATACCTACACGTAATTTAATAATACAGTAATTCATAGACACATCGGCACCATTCGGGTGTTATCGTTGTTCCGAGTTTTGCCGATAGGAAAGGATTATTCACTACATCTGTGCTTGATTTTGATTGAGTCTAAAATACTTAACTATAAATTGGTTCAGTTCCCCCTGTTAGCGAGTTCTACTGCCCACAGGGCCACTAGTATAAACGACTTCTATATGAATACACATAAACTACCTGTTATTCTAAAGAGGAAGGTATTGTTTCTCCACGCGACTTTTAAATGTATTGAGAGTTGTATTGTCCCTGATGATGCAAGGGAGTGCATTCCACAACCGAATGGCCCGGAGTCTAGCCCCATGTTCATGGGATGCGTTTTTATGCTGTGAGGTTGTGAGCATAGAAACTGCGTGAAGTGTCCGAGGCCAGCTGGAAGTTATAAATTGGAAACTGTCTCGTAGGAAGGTGGGATAGCGTGGATTCCCTTATATGTTGTAGAGAAAATTGAGGATGTGGCAGCCACTACGGCTCTTTGCGATGCTGTAATACATGGTCATATTTGCGCAGCCCAAAGATCACCCAGCAGACATCAGCATAATCGATGAGGGGTAGAAGAGCGTCTAAGCGTGAGTGAGTTTTGTCTGTCGAGATAATAAGTACTGAACTCTCCTGAGATAGTAAAAAGTAGCAAGTAAGTACTTATTTAAGTACAGTATACATTGTGTGTGAATTACAAAAAATAAATATGTTCAACAGTAATCCAAATTGATAAAATCTCAGATAAATTATACATAAATTTCAAAGCTAGGATTCAATATTAATTTATAATCATAATAATAATAATATGTCAATAGGTACTGGTTAGTTAAATTTGAATTTAAATTAATGAATTGCTCAATGCTGTAGGGGCACTTTTTCAGCAAGTATAATTTTAGTTCATCTTTGAAACTACTGTGTGTGGCTATAGAATAATTACTTTGTGGGCATATAAATATTGTGGTACAAGTAGTATATGCTCTTATTAAAGTTATTTACCATGCTTATAATTAATTATGAATTTCCGCAGTAATTTCTGTCGTCAAGATTTTATTTGTTTCGATCAAACACTTTATTCTCATAGTTACGGGAAATGACGTAGGTATACTTGAGTAGTGGTATTTTTGATACACTCTTTATAAATTACAGAGACGTTCTAAAAAAATCAGCATCAATGAGAAATCATGCTTGGAAATCATAGATTGTTGCCTTTTAAGCTATTTTATTTCAACTTGTGTCATTCGTCATGAGAAGGCGCGGTATCACGCCGGGAAATGATGTACCTATTATTCTAATGTTGAAATAAATTAGCATTGTCTTAAAATTATAAGAACATTCTTTCAAATACGTTGAGAGTATGGAGGACTATTCTATGGTTTGTGTTGAATGTAAAAGTTTAACTAGCTATAGGTAATAATCTAATTCATCACGAAATTGTTAGTTTATGATAATGGTGATTTGTACTTAACTGATCTCGTTGGTAACAAAAAAAAATAAAAAAATAATGGCCAAAGTCGGATTATCCAATTTACTTTTATGTTATGTACTTATCTACCTCGAATTTATTCACATACCTGACTATTTTATTTATTAATTATTACCATACTTTAATACACAAGTAGTTTATTTGACGGCCACCCATATTACTTTCCCGCGCACTATTTTAGGTACCGGCAGAATACCAGCGTTGTAGGACTTGCTGCAAGTCCTGCAACACATGCTGAGTCGGAACCCATTCGCTGTTGCGTTACACACTGCGTGGTGGATCTGGTAATATGGGATATATTTCAGGATTTTTACTGTGTTGTAATTGCATAACTGTGTGGCCTTTTTTACTTTTTAAATTATTTACTATGAGTCGTGTAAAATAACAGTTTGAATAAACGGAATTATTATAATTATTATTGTCTCAAAATCAAGGTCCTAAATCGTCTCCTCCTAATTTCATCAGTCCTAATCTAAGTAAGTAGTTCTGGCCAAACTATACAGAAATATTGGTTGTGCGACGCGGCTAATAGATAATAAAGAAACTCAATAAGTAATGTTTTATTTCAAACCGAAATACCAAATAAGTCCAAGGATTATCACTACACCACACCAAAGAGTTTGGGCAGTTTGTACCGGAATATTCCCCCCCCCCCCCCCCCCCCCCCCCTTTCACTCCTTTATAGCAGTGCGAGGGAACTGAAAGTCGCAACGTCGGGTATAGGCACCCATTATGTCAGACGTTGCGCAGTGACTTGTTTCTGGGGGTAATGTGCACAAACCGGTGTATTGGAGGCTGCGCGGGCAATATCGGCGAGAAGGCGACGTACACCACCCAGTGAACCGAAAGGCTACGCTAAGCGCCTCCCACTCATCGTGGAAAGCAGCACGCCACGGGTCCCATAGCACCAGTCTGCGTCTCGCAAAGCTGTGGCGACTGTCCACCACGTGGATGTAGTTATAAAGATGTTTTCATTTAGAAAGGAATCAAGAAAGATTCGAAGTAATCGATGTGAAGAGAGGGGCTATAAGGAAAACCGAGGAGGACCTTGTTGCGGAGAAGAACAATTTCAAGAAAGATATGTTCGGAAGACTTGGAGTACCTACTCGCTAGGGGACGTGCTGATCACCTTGCACGGAATTTCCGCAAGCAGATAGATAGCGACGCCACCATTGGCCTTCCCGACTCTGTCCTGCAACCTGGGATGGAGTACCTACAATGAGGATGGCAGTGAAGGTTAAGGAGCGACTCGAAGAACAGGATTCAGTCAACGCTTTGATCACTAAAAGCCACAAACAGGTCCGGATAGCTGGAGTGAATGCTTTGTGCATTAACATGCACTATGTTCAGATTTTCCTCGAACTAGATGTTATTCCCTTTTTACACACGAGCAAGCCAATTCGGCAAAATTGTGATATAAACGGCGGTATCTTTAGATTGCCTTGAACTATAAGTTCTACTTTTACACAACTTCCAGATACTACAGACTTGAGTAATATGAATATTTCAGATATTAATTTTAACTCGATACCTACCCACGTTCCAGCGAAAAGAGACAGATAGACAAAAAAGCAACAGTTTTCGGATGTTCCCTTAACTTGTGCTATAAGACCTAGCTTAGTACCAAATTTCATGATTCTAGGTCAACGGGAAGTACCAAGTTTTGATTCAGACTACAGATTTGATTAATAGATATTAATTTCTTCTTGATATCTTTACGCGTTCCTGAGAAAAGGGGTCTTGTCTTGACAGACGGACAGACGGACAAAGATGTGGTCCTTTAAGGGTTGATTTCTTCCTTGTAGGGTACGGAACCCTAAAAATGTTTAAAAACACTAAAGTAGTCATACAATTTGGTGCTCAACTTACTCCAGGCTGCAGGGCGTTTACAATACCGTTCACAGTAAGATACACCCTATCTCGACGATTCACGTCCCTGTGACGTTTGGAATAACTAGAAGTAGTGTGAAACAAAACGTTTATCTTACCTAGAATAAAGTTCTGTTCCTGAGTGCACCGTTACGATAATTACTGACTGAAGTCTCGACGGATATTATTTTAAAAGCGTGGATCATGATGATGTAAGTATTTCATAATCTGCTTACAAAATGGCGACTCAATAACGATCTCCAAAGGCGGTCCACTTTATATAGGTATTTATCATCTGATGTTTCTTTAATCGCTTTTGGTGAAAACTAATTATTACAATATGACAAGCTACCTTCATTTCTGCTATTAATTTCCAAAATAATTACTCTCCAAACGCTATACCGTCGTCGTCGCGTCATTGAGCCGTCAGTTTGCTAGCAGAATTAGGTCCGGTAAACTGTTTCAAGACAAATTGTTCTCAATTTAAGTACATCCTGAAAGACGCAAATGGATTTTTTGTGTATTCGGTTTTTAGAGTTAAGTGTACTTTGTACGGACGCTCTAGACGGTAGAGAAATACGAGGAAATATGACAACCTGTAATATGATCATCTGATTTCCTGTGACTAATATGTGGAGAGACGTGGGAGAGACTAACATATTTATGGCATGGCTTATAAAATATGGTTCCCACAACATATCTAATAAGCGTCGTAAGGACTTAGTATGTCCGACTGACTCCGACCTGTACACATGCGCAGTAATTCCCGCCAACGTCGCCCAGCGCTCTTAATTCGTGGCGCGAGGTATACCTGTTACAACTTCATATTCAACACACGCGTATCTCTTATGCGCTGGGAATAGAGACTCGCCCTATGATTCTGTAGCCCACCATCTTACTTTGTAAACTGATGGCATACAAATACAATCTGCGATCTTATTTTTGTCTATTTTCCTTTGTTAGCAAAGCAATATTTAATATATATCCATGTAACATGTCGGCTTTCTAGTATTTTATCTATGTACTTGTGACCGCTAAGGGTCGCAGGAGTGCAGGGCTGATGAGAATGGGAAAGTTTGAGACGAGCAGATGACAAAATATGGGTTTGAGGTTAGATGGGAAGGTGGAGCAAGTGGTCACGGTGCGTCTTGGGGTGTGTCAGCCTTCCTCGGTCTGCGACTGCAGGTTCAGCACCAGGGCCTGGATCCTCCAGGTCAGCAAAAGGTCACGCGCAACCTCGTGTGTATGTAACGCGCGGTATCGGATTTAGACGTTTCAAGTAGTACGTGCACGCACACTATTCACTAGCGATGGAATTTTAGGTTAAAGGTGCCGACTGGTAACTATTTCGGAGCGGATAAATGCGCAGCGATGCGAGCCGAGATTTCGTGTTCAAAACTTCAAACTTCAAAGATGGCGACGATCCACTCGCGAGTCGCGAGATCGAAACTCTCTGGTTTTCTATGACGTCACGCACTGCTTTTCGTTTGTGCGTGAACAGTAATATTTATCAAAGTGTACTTAATTATATATATCCTTCAACTGCATGCGTAAGCTCACTTTGTTTCTAATATATTTTTTATCTGGCAAAACTGTTAGCGTATGTGCCAACAATTTTCATATGTGCCGGTCGACTATGTTAGTCATATTTCCACGTAATATTAAGATAAGTTGACGACCGTCACAGATAAGGTATATTTATATTCATCACGTAGTTTTGTAGTATGTTGTTTAGAAGCTTAGTATTAACTATAATAAATTAGTCTAGTATTTGCGCGCATCTCAAGCCTTTTACTTTACTCCCGAAGATGTCGCTCTCCTTATAATTGCCTCTGGCAAAGTGGTGACCCCGACAGTGAATATCAGCGACCTTCGGTAATAGCAGCATGGACCCAGCCGCGAAGAAAACTCCGTGTGCTGCCACCTTAGAAGTGCAAGCAAGAAGCACTTCGTCCAAGATCGCCGAGCCCCGACTTCGGTTTGCATACCTATTTCAAACCACGCTGCAGAACTCCATAATCAAGACCCCACCCAAACCAAGACGACATCAAGCAAGCCATGACCGGACCAGATTCGAAAACGGACCAGAAGCCAAAAGGAAATAATTTCAACTGAAGATTTCCCGCATCGAACTCAAGATACCGTAAGAACAATGAACCGATAGTCAGCTGACTGCTGATTTATCAAAATGGAGCTCGCACCAGCAGAAACGAACGCGCCGGCAAATTCATTCACAGCAAGCAGCTTTTCAAGTTCAAGATATAGGAAGCCGTTCCAGCCCCCAGAAGAGTATTGAAACATCATCGATATACCTAATTCAACGAATGTTGAAATCATCCAGGAAGAACATCGCACGAAGAATAATCAAATCACTGAAGAGAGAGAGAGAGATATATACATAGTCAGGTCATAAGTTCTGTCACATGTGCAATATGAAATAATTTAGACATGTTTATTATTTACGTAAACATTTATATAGCAAAATGAACTTAATAAAACATAGATTCTTATGGTAATAAAGTTTATTCAAAATGACCCCCGCGATTTTGAATACAGGCCTTTATTCTGCGCGGCCAGTCGTCTATCGCAGCACGAACGAGGTCCATGTCAATATCGGCGGCTGCCTTAATCAAGGATGCCTTGAGTGACTCCAAATCAGGATAAGGCTTTGAGCAGGCCTTTTCCTCCAAGTGTTGCCATATCTTGTAATCTAACGGACTCAAATCTGGACTGGAGGAGGGCCAGTCTTCGTGCCGGATGAAGTCGATTTCACGCGCCGCCAGCCAATCTTGTGTGCTTTTCGCTCTATGAGCTGGCGCAGAATCTTGTTGGAATACCCAGAGCCTGTTATTAAACATGGTATGAGAAACAGGTTCCACAAGGTTCTTGAGGACTGTTTTGGACTATTTTGATACACAACTGCATTCGTTTTTACGCCTTTCTCACAAAAATGTACCTCAGTTAAGCCCCAATAAGAGACTCCCAACCAAACCATGAGCGAGAATGGAAAATGACCTCGTTGGACACGCGGAATACGGTTGCTCGGTTCTTCAGTGCTGTGTGCGTACACCTTATCATTTTGTTTGTTGTAGCTCTCTTCCACGGTGAAAATTTTTTCATCCGAAAAAAGAATTTCCCGATGCTTTTTTCCCGCGTACCGCTTCAACAAAGCGCGGCATCTCGTCAGTCTCAGGTCCATCAACCGAGCGTCCAAACGATGTCCTGTTTTTCTTCGATATGCCCTAAGCCCTAAGTCTTCATTTAACACCCTTTTCACCGTGGTCCTGCTTAACCCCATCTGAAGGGCCAACAGTTTCTGCTTACGTATGGGATTTCTTTGAATTCGCACCTTTACAGCTTTTATCACTGCTGGAGTCCTAACAGAGCGAGGGTGACCACTTCTTGACCTATCATCTACACTAGAGTCTTCATTGTATCGTTTTAAACGAATCTTTTGGTTATATTCAAATTTTTCAGTAAGTCGAAAATCTGAATTGGTGCGTAACCGCAACGATGCAACGCAATAACTGCGACACGGTCTTCTTTAAGTGTCCACTCCATATTTAAAAATGAGGAAAATTCTAAAAAGTACACATTTTTATTTTCATGAAAAATTCGAAATTCGAATTCAATAAACTTTTTTGTGGCCAGCGTTCTAAATTCAAAAGTTTTTATTGTGTGACAGAACTTATGACCTGACTGTGTATATATATAAACGATTGGTGTACAAGATGTGCCCTATGTTGCCAAATCCCAAGGTTTTTAGGCACACAAATTTCATCCATCGACAACTTAATATTCACTCAAGAGAGCACACACGAACATATGCCGTACGAGATCATTGACTGCCTACAGCCAAGGTTACAGATTTAATGCTGACGCTGATTCAGCACAATCATCCTTGTGTACGGTCGCAATTATAAACAAACAGTGATTACAACTTCAACGACGTGCGATGTAAATTGACTCATCGATTCCTGAAAAACATGGGCGGCTGCAGCATCAGACGACTCTCCTGCGGATCTTTTCCAGGTTATAGGTTTGGTTAGTTTACTAACCGCGAAGTCCCATTTTCCTAGTGTTTTTCTGTTTTCCAGTTTTTAGTTTATTTTATGTAGTGTGCGGCCAGATACAAGACTTGCCTGTAGGTAAATATTAAGTAATTCTTTAAACTTATGTAGAATTCACATAACCGTAGTTCCTTTATTTTTCTAATTCGTGTAAGATTTAACTTTAGATTATGTTGAAGTATGCACAATTACTATCTAATTTATGTTTATTAAAATCCTACTAGTTATTATTGCAGTTGATATAAGTTTGTTATGGTATACGCATTTTTAAAGTTATTCGATTCATTTAAGGTTATTGTTTGATTCTAACTTAGATTTTTGTTCATTGTTATAAGTACATTCATTAATTTTTTTCCCTAAAGGGGGGAGTATCTGTGCCGGTCGACTATGTTAGTCATATTTCCACGTAATGTTAAGATAAGTTGACGACCGTCACAGATAAGGTATATTTATATTCATCAAGTAGTTTTGTAGTGAGTTGTATATAAGCTTAGTATTAACTATAATAAATTAGTCTAGTATTTGCGCGCATCTCAAGCCTTTTACTTTACTCCCGAAGATGTCGCTCTCCTTATAATTGCCTTTGGCAAATCATATATCACAATATTACCTTCCTCTTGCAATGGGTATCCCTTGTAGCTATCTAAAATATTAATTTTGTCTATCCTTCCCTACAGAACCAGATAATGACCTAGCTTTTAATTGTTATGAAACTCCAGATATCACTCCAGTGGACTCAATTGTAGTGTTTAAATATCTTCGCTATTATATTACTTGAGCGGAAAGTTAGTACGACGTCTTCACTATAAGTACAGGTTTCCTATATAGTGTAGTAACCAGGGCTCCTACTGCGTATCACCAACCTAATGTTACTTCAAGACAGCGTTTACAATTTAAACTCTCTCATGTGATTACTAGTTTATTATGTTGTTTTTAGTAACATTGAAATAAACAAATTTGAAGTTGAAATTTGAAATTTGATGAACCGACCCCTTGTAACTCGCGACTGGAGGCTAGCCCATCGCTGCTCAATTACATATTACAATAAATCGGTAGAAAGAAGACAATTTCTCTTTGAGTGTTGCTAGAACTATGACTTAGACGTCTCTTTATAATAATAATAATAATAATAACTTGGACACTATTTACATACATTGATCTAGCCCCAAACTAGGATTCCGACGATACACATACTTATATAGATAAATATTATACTTAGATAGATAAACAACCATGACTAGGGTACAAACATCCGTTCTCATCAAACAAAATTTGCCCCCACTGGGACTCGAACCCGGGACCCTTGGCTTCGTAGGCAGGGTCACTGCCGACTCGGCCATTCGGGTCGTCAGTGAATGATCAGTGACTTTATTAAGATACTTCGTGTCTTAATACCATTTTTAATGTCTTGAATAAGTGGGTAAGTTTATATCTTCAACCCCTTGCCTGCAAGCTAGTCGCCACGATTTATAGCGCGGTTAAGATAATAGTCGGCTCGCGAAATGTTCTTGCAGTCTGCTGCTTTTTTTTCGGTAAAAGTTGACTTTTGAATTATTTCGACGTTAATTCAGTCCATTTAAATTTTAACTGTTACTTAACCCTTTACACCCGCGGGTACACGATCGTGAGTTATGACTTTGAAAAATCTTGGCTAGGAAGAAATATACGTATTTTAAACACAGATACTATAATATTATGCAAATAGTATGAGCCAGGTACTTTTGTGGATGCAACCGACGTCGATACAAATTTTCGTGTGAGCATAAGTAATAACTAGTCAAGACTCCCATATGTCGTACTGGAACTTACTTCAATCTTCAAAAACGTTATTGCTATTAAGTGTAAAATAGGTGGTGTAATCTTAAAATAGAACAGGAACTTAATTATATGTAGATAATCATGGTATATTATATATATATATAATATACCATGATGAATATACCATGCAGAATGGGAATTCTTTTTGAGGAGACAGGTGTTGAATCCCTGAGAATGAGGGTGTCGTCATAAGTGGGGTCAAATCATTTAGAAGGGATTCAAAGGTGTCGGTGATCAAACACTTCACAAATGTAGCAGCCTAAAATTATACCACCTGACAGATTTTAATTTCTGAAATATTAGTCTTTGAAATATCGTGGTTGATTTATGATTTTTATAATACAGAACATTATTTCTGATATGTCATTATCTGGCATCTCAGTTGTAAGTTGGCACAATTGGGCTCCAAAAGCTAGCAGCCTAAAATCGTACCACCTGACGGTATTGAATTTCTTACATATCAAAAAACGGCTATTCTTTGAAATGTCGTGGTTGCTTTATGCTCTTTATGATACAGAGCATCATGACCGATACGTCATTATCTGGCATCTTGGTTTTGCAAATGGGACATCCAAAAGCTAGCAGCCTAAAATCATACCACCTGACGGATTTTAATTTCTGAAGAGCGGCTATTCTTTGAAATCTCGGTTGGAAGTTGGTCTAATATGTCTCCAAAAGCTTTTAAACCGCTAAAGATCGATACTTGAAATGGTCACAGAATGCGTATTGCTATATAGCTAATAACATTAAATATTAAATTAAGTTTTTTTTCTCGGAACCCTCCAAGTACAAGTTCAGCTCGCACTTGATTAGGCTGGATTAAAAAAACTTAAATTTAAAACTTCTCAATTTGGTCGGGCTATCTTAGGCCGCTGGCTTAAGGCTGCTAACTTCACACCGGTATTTTAGGGTACAGCGGTTAAGTAGCGAAAACCCTACAATATTTGATAGACGTCGATGTTTGCAGTACAATATAGAAACTATGAAATTATGTTTCTGTTTCCCACGCCCGTGCCACCAGGTATCCTAGTTACGAGGATCCTCTGGCCCTGAGGTAATGTATGTTTTTGTTAAAGGTTTATGATTACCAGGGTCGGTTACAATAAAATTAAAACATGAAATGTTTATTTCTAAAAATAGATATATTTCAGTATACCACATTCTATTCATTAAATAATATTAGTAGATTATATTTAATATACATACCAACCTTATCATCTATATGTATGAAACGATTTTATTAAACATCATTTATACGTTAATCAAATGATATTATTGTCTTTGGATAAATAAATAAAATTTTGAGTTAACATAATTCTCGTTAAGTCTCTTTGCATTGTTAAATAATTGTAACAATTTTAAAGTGCAATATCCACAAAATACGGTATTTGACAAGGTAGTCCAATAAATCTCGAAACGTGTCTTAAACTGAATCTATTTAAACAAACACGTTTGAAAATATCAGAATCGTATATTTTCAGCAGTTCTATTTTATAAACTCAATTTTGTATTAAGAAGACAGCAGTTGACTATGACGTGACATGCTAGTATTTCATAGTACTCGTAAAAAAATTACCGTTTTGATCGTTCCTAAAAAGAATCTATTTTGACCAGTAGTTAAATACCGTATTCAATTCAATTCATAAGATTTATATACAATACAAAAATGGCAATTAGTAGTAGTAATTACTTAAATAGTAATAACATTAAATTATAGTATTTTTACTAAACAAATAATAAAAGGTATGTCAACGCAATGAAATCTTGAAGACTACAGTCTCTAAATTCCGATTATTATAATTTTATTTTATTCTTAAAACCAGTAGATATATTTTCTGTTTCTACTGCTCGTTATTTCAGGAAATGAAAATACATTTGGAGTAGAATGCAAGAAGACAAATAATTCCTCTTGTTTGAGAAGTTATCTCATACTTATCTACAAAAAGTTAAGTTACATCGGGATTATCGTTTGCTATGTTTCCGAATTGGTTCTTGGACTGCGATTACCATATCAGTCAATAGCACGAACCCAGGCGAAATGTTCTCTATTACTAAAGCAGCCAAAAGAATACAATTTCAATTACAGATCCAATAGAAACGTAAATAATATGGGCGTTAAAGAACGAGCTAAGTTTTTAGCCTCTGTCACTTCAGCGTTTTTCTGACAGTCACAAGCTGAAGTTGTGGGCACAATCGTGTGTTTCTTGTCGGATATACTCCCGTCTCCCGTGGCGACGTTATTATGATTGTTTGTTACGAAGATTGTCACAATCAAACTGGCAAACGTCCGTTTTGTAAATTGTCTTATCTGAAACAATGACAGGACAATTAAGAACAATTTAATCTTAATAGATAAAGCTTTAGCACGCCGGCTCACCACCAACATTTTAGATAGTGAGGGGTGAACGGAAAGTAACTTTCGGAAGGTTCCGGCGTGAAGCAACAGACGACATCGTCGGCTTTCTGCGGCGCGAGTCTCTTACGTAATGAACACCACCTAATATAACCATTTCCTAAATGCGCACTTTACATATTCTATGTAGCTATTCAAATATATAACTTTACCAAATAACATAAAGATTACACTTAAATTCCTCGAAGTATACTATCACTAGAATTCTTAAAATTATAATATACTATGATATTAATTAATACTTAAAGAATAAAGAATTAATAACGCCATAGACACGCAATAGTTACTGGGGCTGGCCTGAGTTTTCTAGCCATTCCTTTCTCGACCCAAAAGCCCACGTCTTTACGAAACGGAGAAGTATTCAAATTAGTTATTAAAATAAATCCCTAATATTATTAAATAAATAAGATAATTAAGTACTAACTTCTCATGTTATGTCATGACTGGCAAATAAAGTTTCTTATGAAACACTAATAGCAAGGGCGCTGAATTCCGTAATTGGCGGTCAGGCTCTAAACAAAATAGACGCCGCCGACAAGCCAAATACGGCATTTTGCGCCTTTGGGAGAATTTTAACACTATTGCCATTATATCACATAAGAGACTCGGGCCCCAGTTATCACGGAGGGCGGCGGTTTTACCAATCACATACAGCAGAGACAGCTTAATAAGGAATCATTTCATTGTTTTCTGAGTCTGAAACGCGTGAATTCAATATCGAATTTCGTAGACTAGACTGTCGAAGGTTTCGCGCTATCAACATTTTTATTGCCTTCAAGTCGTATTGCGTAGTCCACATCATATTGGAGGGGGCTGGCGTCAGTTGCGATGTCAGGTCCACTGGTGACACTGTAACTCATTTTGGGATGTAACAGAACCGGAACAGCTGGTAGTGATAGATAGCGTCTGATGAGAGCTGGCTGTTATATACGGGGGGCTAAGCCTCCCAGTCCCCACGAACAACTTGTTAAGATGCCCGATATATCTAACAGCTAGATCTGCGATTCTGTTACAGTGAGGCGCTAAGCTCCCTAAGGTGTGGTATTTAACTGCTCGATAGCTTCGTTTTATCATGGGAGCCCTCACAATCCAATAGTTAGTACGTCTCCCCATCTGCCAATGGTCTGCAGCCTCAGCTGCAGCAGTCAGTAGGGCTAGATAGCTTCTTTTTATTATGGGGAGCTAAGCCCCCACGATCAAATATTTAGTCTGCCCACCTTCCCATGGTCTGCTGCCTCAGCTGCAGCAGGGTCTTCAACCCCGGCAGGAAGCTGGCGACGGTCGCGAAGTCAGGCCCGCTGGCCAGCGCCGTGGCGAGCGACAGTGCAGCGCCGCAGTCTCCGGCGGTCGCGTGGTGTGCGCACGAGTGCAGCGCGGACAGCGCTCCTTCTGATAGCTGTGGTAGAGGAGGTTTGTTGGTTTAATCTCTCAAATAAGTATTCTTATGACAACAATAGGAGATGCCAAATGTGAAAGAAGTCGGCCCTAAGTAGCTATGCAGTGTGATGAAAATCAAAAACAGTGTGGATAGATCGAATAATTACGCATCGACAAAGTAATCGAATTGATCAGTCCGTGATTTACAATGTCATGAGGTTCATATCATATTTATATATATATAGCATATTTACATACGGGCTCATACATTGCTTCTATGAGCCCGTATGTAAATATGGCCCCACACTAGGGGGTATACCTTGTGTCGTGGGTACCAGAAACAGTATCTGTTTCTATCTTGTGTATTTGGCATAACGCCTCGATCTCTCGGTCTCTTCTGTCTTTTTTTACATTTGGAATCGATTTTCGTTAGCTGTACTTTAATGAAAAGCAATAAAAACCTCTTACCCTATACTCGCGTAAAAGGTCGTATAGATTTTCTAGTTTCTTTTGGACTTCCTCTAGTTTCCTTTTCATAGCCTGAAACAAAATTACAGAACCAATAAAATAATATAATTTTTCCTACATATTGTAGCATGGATGGCTGGGGCCAGAATTGTTATTTTTAACCCCCGACGACCAAAAGAGGTGTTTGATGTGTCTGTCTGTTTGTCTATGTGTATATGTTGTCTGTGGGCGTTAATGCGTTTTTTTTTTTGTAAATGATAGTATACTTCTCTTGTGTGTGTGTGTGTGTGTGTGTGTGCGTGTGTGTGTGTGTGTGTGTGTGTGTGTGTGTGTGTGTGCGCGCGCGCGTGCGTGCGTGCGTGCGTGCGTGCGTGCGTGCGTGCGTGCGTGCGTGCGTGCGTGCGTGCGTGCGTGCGTGCGTGCGTGCGTGCGTGCGTGCGTGCGTGCGTGCGTGCGTGCGTGCGTGCGTGCGTGCGTGCGTGCGTGCGTGCGTGCGTGCGTGCGTGCGTGCGTGCGTGCGTGCGTGCGTGCGTGCGTGCGTGCGTGCGTGTGTGTGTGTGTGTGTGTGTGTGTGTCGGTGTGTGTTCTGTCTGTCTGTGTGTCGGTGTGTGTTCTGTCTGTCTGTCTGTCTGTATGTATGTATGTGTCTGTCTGTGTCTGTGTGTGTGTGTGTCTGTGGCCCCTAGCGCTCAAATGGGTGGAGCGATATTGGTAATGGCGACAAAAAAGAGGGGTCTGTGGCATAGGCGCACAAACGGGTGGACGGATTTTAGTGATGCTGCACACAAGTCAGAAAGAATGTATTACTGAGACACAAATTGACTTCCACACTTTAATCTTTGTAATTCTGCCAAAGCCAATTCGTCATGGGGTCTATTGAATAGTTTTCTCTGATTTAGTTCACAAATTGCAACACCTTGTAATTTTTTTACGGGAATTAGAGCTACATATGCTTGACCTTTTGCAAATAAGTTACTGCCCAGATATACGACAGCCTTTTCTACTGAACTTACTTGCAATTCAAGGAGTCGGGGGTTTTTGAATTTTTAAAATTTATAGTTATTTCAAGTTGATGAGCTAGCATGAAGGATTGGATACATTAAGGGACAATATGAGTTCCAACATGTTAAACTCCGCTCAATCTTCGTGACGCTGCAACGTTGCACAGTGTCCCAGAACATGCCCTGCGGGATCTCACCTGACGCGGGGCATGTTGCTTGCTCCCGCTCCGAAAGCGAGCGCTCGTGTCTCGCGTCAGTAGCGCGGCGTCGATTTATGTCTCGGGACATGGTCTACACCCTTATTCACATAAAAACGAAGTAAACTCTACAACATCAAATGTCAATTCTTGAAATAATGTTGCCATGTACAGTTTGGTAGTGATGTTCTCATTCATTCTAAATGGAATGAAAAGCTGTATGTATATTTTGAATAGAGTGATTCTTTACAATCAGAATTTGTAATGAATGAATCACAATTTACAGTGACATTAGATTGCTTTACGCTTTATTTCCATTTGAGGTAGCAGAAGCGAATTGTTTCCACTTATTGTGAGTAATTAATAATAATAATAATAATAAACTTTATTCAAGACAGTGGGTGTACAATAATTTATAACAAATTATAGGCATATGGGAGGTGTCTGCTTCCATAGCTAGGCTAAAAATTAACCTGTGTTTATGGCACGCAAGCCCGTTCCTCTTCCGAGGTTAATAAGGAAAGGAAATGGTTACAAAACAATTTGAAATTTTAAATAGGGTAAAATAAAGCTTAAACTAACATGCAAATATGGATAACGTGTGTGTGTGTGTGTGTGTGTGTGTGTGTTGTGGGTGTGTTTGTGAGGGTGTGTGTGTGCGTGTGTGTGGTGTGTGTGTGTGTGTGTGTGTGTGTGTGTGTGTGTGTGTGTGTGTGTGTATACAGTGTGTGTCTTCTGAAGGTGTATTACGCAGGTAAATGGGAATTTCTATACCCTTGAATTACCAAAAAGGGTGAGAGAAGATTCTCGGTTTCATCATAGGAAAGCGATTTTAGGTAATCAGTCAATTTTAGATTGCATTCATGGTATGATATGTGATGAATGGGTAAGATTTTGTTAATTTTGTTGTAAAGATAGGGACCCAGGTAGGCATTATGACGTTTCGTGAAGGTAAGCTTTGGGAAAGGGATATGACAGATTCTATCCTTACGACGTTTCAGGATCGGGTCGTAAGGTGTAATGTGGTGTTGACGAAGGTTAGTCTTTAATATAAAAAGTTGACGGACCGTGAGAACGTCACAAAGTTTATAGAGCTCGGCTGTGGGGAAGTGAATTGGACGTTTTGTTGCTACTTTGAGTACACCTCGTTGTGCAATTTCATGGGATTGCAGAAAGGTTTTAGCTGCTCCACCCCAGCAGGGGATACAATATGTGAGAATGGACTGAACTGGGGCGTGATATGTCATTTTAATAATGTGGGAAGAAGCAACATTTCTGATTGATTTGAAAACATACATAAGTTTACGTAGCCTAGAAGTGATAGTTTCAATGTGAGTTTTGAAGGTTAAATGTTTATCCAGGACAATGCCTAGATATTTTATGGTGTCGGTTTGAGCAATATAGGGGCATACACAATTTGGACGGATGGAAGGTAGATGACAGAGATGTGCTTTAATGATTAAATTTGTTCTTGGTTGGTTTACTAAGGTAACAGAAAAGGGTATGAATTTAGTTTTGGAGGTATTGAGAGTTATGGAGTTAACTAGAAGCCAGTTATGTATGCTGTTAAAGCCCGTCTGGGCTATGATTTGTAGATCAGTCCAGGTATTGGCATCAAATAGGAGTACAGTGTCATCGGCATAAGTAATAATGGAACTGTTTGTGAGGGATATGTTACATAGGTCGTTGATAAAGACAAGGAAAAGGATCGGTCCTAGGATACTACCTTGAGGAACACCATAGGATATCTCTAGCTCATCACTAAGACATTCGCCTATTTTTACAGTCTGTAATCTCTCTGTAAGGTAGGAACGGAAAAGATCAAGTTGGGTGTCTCTGACTCCTATTGAGGAGAGCTTGTTGAGACGAGCGGGGATAGGAACAGTATCAAAGGCCTTTGCCAAATCTAGAAATATAGCTAGTGTTTTTTTTTATTATTATTTAAATGATTGACTATTGTATTTGTTAATCGGAGAACAGCATCTGTAGTGGAGATGTGGCGACGAAATCCAAATTGATGTGGGGAAATTAAGTTATTATTTTCAAGATAGGGCAGAAATCTCCATTTTATCAGGCGTTCCAGAATTTTGGAAAGAGACGGAAGAACTGCTATTGGACGATAGTTGTTAGGGGAGGACCTATCTCCGCTCTTGAAGATTGGATGTAACACTGGCTGTCAAACGGCAAACAGCTGATTTCACTACGTCCCTAGAAAAATTTATATTTTAATATGATTTAGTGTAATTCTGAGCCCAATTTAGTGTTATTTTAGGATTATAGTGTAATGTTAAGTATTTCTATTGTTTGCAGTGTGTTTTAGTGACGTTTACTAGTGTCTCGAAACATGTTAAATTTGTGACCGTTGCAGGTTATAAATTTAAAAGTATTTGTTATTTCCGTACACTTTCGGCGCTTTTTGTTACCTTATTGTTAAATTATTATATTTAACAACGTTTAAAATATATTTCATAGCAATTAGTGATGTGCAAACGCTGAAAAACGTTACTATTCCACGTAAGTAATTTCGCATTGTTTTGGTGTGCAATTCCTTGATTCTTATCTCAACTGTAACCATGATGACCCGCAGAGCTGCTGCTGTCGCCTCCCGACAGCAGGAAAATGACAAGCTCAAAGTTACCTTACTAGAATTAAAAAAATCAAAGGAAATGGTCACCGAATTACTCTGTGAAAGGGAGGAAAATGAGAAAGAGCTATTATCAGTACTTGAAAGTAGAGATAAGCTAAAGAAACAATTATGTGTATTAGAACAAGAATGTAGTGATGTAATTGTTGAGCGGGACAAGCTGCAGGTCACCGTAGATAGCTTCACTGTATGTAGTGCAGAGTACGAGCAAGCCCTGAAATCGATTGATTCCCTGGAGAAAGCATTGTTCGATGCCCATGAACAAATACATGCACTCCAGGAGGAGAAGGAAAACACCGCAGCGTTGCAGACCCAGAGCCTCTACAGTGAAGTCGTAGGGATCAGCCCGCAGCTGGTTACTGTTGCAACTGGAAGCCTTGATGATGTCATTGATTTAACTAATGACACATTGCCCACATCAAGGTTATTAAGTTGCAGCAATAACAAACTAGGTAAAATAAATAGGTATATACGGAAAACTCAGAAATTAATAAAACATAATAAATTGTGTACTAAAAACTTAAAAGTAAGCAAGAAAAATGTAAACTTATTACATGATTTGAATATGTGTGTATTAGAATTAGAAAGTACTAAGTTGATGTATGAAACTGACACACAAAACTTACATTTGAAAATCCAAAGCTTGGAGGATTCATTGAGATCACTAAACAGTGCATATTTGAACTCTGAGAAAGTTATAAATGAATACTCATTGGCTATGGATGATTTAATTCAAGAAATGAACCATAATTGTGAGCGGTTTGAGTCGCTGACCAACAACCATACTTGTCGCTGTGAGCAGAAAGGTGGTTGTTTGACAGCGGGCAACTCTCCGGGCTTGTGTGACAGTTTACCAACACAAGGTGTTACTGATAATAGTTCTGCCAAGTCTGATATGACCACAACACCTGATATTATAATGTACTGTGATGAGATTGGAAGTGGCATGGGCTCAGCACTCCACTCATACTCTAAGGGACATAGTGTTATTAGTAATTGCTCACCGTTTAGCACTGTAGATAATATTATAAATCAAATTTTGAATGACAGCACTATCACAGCCAGTGCCACACTGATAATTTTCATGGGCAATAGGGGAGATGTGAACAAAAATAATTTAATAAAATTTTATGAAACATTGAATGGTCTTAGTGTGAAAAAAATTATATTGTTCACATTTCCCTACTGCAACCAATTGACACAAAATGAAAATGTATATAGACATAATATGAATATAACTATGTACAATTTATGTACATATAATAATAAGTTTGATATTATTGACACTAACAATTATGTTAGTAATTATTTTACTATGACTAAAGGTACATTTTACCTTTCAAATTATTGTAAACGACAAATAGCTATGTCACTATTATATTTATATGACATTACAGCCAAAAATTTGGCTTCTAACTCTGCTTTTACTGAGCAGCCTAATATGAATCTGGTATCAGACCAGAATAACAGGATGCATTTAAATTAGTTAATAGGACAACAGAGGACCCAGGCTCTGGCAACATATGTTCTAGTATATTAGAAAACCCTAAGAATAAGGGAAGCTCACATGCTAAGTATATAAGCCTGGTTCATCAGAATATTCAATGTATTAGAGGCAAAGATCTACAAATAGAGTTATTTTTAAATTGTAATAAAATTGACATTTTGTGCATAACAGAGCACTGGTTAACTATTAATGAAATTATGTTTAGCTTTAAAGATCACCAGGTTGGTAGTTCGTTCACCAGACTTAATTCAATACATGGTGGGGCATTAATCATACTAAACAATCATATGAAATTCAAGGAACGTAAGGACATTGTTTCCTTATCTGTTGAACGAACTATAGAACTTGCAGCTGTGGAATTAGAACAGTTCATCGTTATATGTGTCTATAGGCCACCCTTGAGCGACTTTGAAATGTTCGAGAAAATAATGGAATCCGTCCTAACTATTTCATCACACAGTACGAAACGATTAATTATATGTGGTGACTTTAATGTTAATCTGTTAGAAAGAACTACTCTCAGCGTTAGATTAATAAATCTTTTCTCATCATTTAGGCTTAGCCATTTATTTATGGAGCCAACAAGAGTGACTGCTACTAGTGCTACATGCATTGACAACATTTTTACTGATGTTATTCCAATCAGTAAAAGTGTTATCAGTGAATTGGATTCAGATCATTTAGGTCAATTATTTCAATTTGATTCTATTAGAGAACCTGTCATTAAAAAGAAAATTTCGTTTGTGCCAATAACTGCTGACCGGTTAGAAAGAATGAGATACTCTTTAGCCCAGGAACTACCGTTTTTGGCTGCTGAACAGTCTCCTAATATAATGTATAACTTATTCTTTGAAACCTTTATGAAACAGTACAGCGCGATATTCACTTCAAAATCGGTTGTGGTTAGTGGTTCAAACGACTTTAGTACGTGGGCTACTGCAGAGTTGCATAAACGCAGGCAAGCATTGTATGCATTGTATGAGGAACGACGGTTCAACATGAGTGACGAATTTAAAGAACAAGTCAAACAGTTCTCCAAACAATTTAAATTAGACTATCATACAGCTAAACGTAATTTTCTGAGTAGTAAAATTAAGAATAGTTCCGATGTTATAAAAACGACTTGGAAAATAATTAATGAGGAGGCCGGTCGTAGTAAAAAGGCGAGTCACGATTACGAACTAAAAATCAATGGACAGCTTACGAGTTCTAGCTTAGAAGTTGCAACTGAATTTGAATCGTTTTTTACTAATGCACCGGCTTCCACGACTAAGTATTTAAATTCGTCACCTTTGTCTGCTGTTGCAATATTAAAAGATAATGTCTCAGAGTGTGCTTCATACTTGAATTTTAAGCACGTCACAAGTTCAGATGTCGTAAAGGCATTTAAATTGATAAATGTTAAGAAAACGAATGATCTTTGGGGACTCTCTGTTCACGTCGTTAAATCCCTGATCGAATTAATTGCACCTGACCTAGCGGTCATTTTCAACAATTGTATAGACTGCGGTGAATTTCCTGATTTAATGAAACAAAGTAAGATAATTCCCCTCTTCAAAGCAGGTAGTACTCAAGACCCCACCAATTTCAGACCTATATCAATACTACCAACTTTTAGTAAAATTTTTGAGAAATTAATCTTATCACAGCTATTACATCATTTTGAATCAAATAAGCTAATGCATAACAAACAGTTTGGATTCACTCGCGGTCGTTCAACAACAGATGCCGGAATTCAGTTCATTGAAAGTATTTTTGATGCCTGGGAAGAGTCACAAGATGCCCTAGGCATTTTTTGTGACTTATCTAAGGCTTTTGATTGCGTTTGTCATGAAACATTGATCAGGAAATTACATCATTATGGAGTTAGAGACACGTCATTGAATTTATTAAAATCTTATCTGAACGGAAGAATACAAAGGGTAGACGTAAACGGAGAACGATCACCAGGATCATTGGTTTCTTTGGGCGTGCCACAGGGCTCAATATTGGGACCCTTCCTATTCCTCATCTATATAAACGACTTACCCTATCTAGGAAGGGACTGTCATGATATGGTACTGTTTGCTGATGACACCTCACTTATTTTTAAAACAAAGCGAAACCAACACGCTACTGATGATCACGTGAACAATACCATATCAAGAGTGGTAAATTGGTTTAATGTTAATAATTTGCTATTAAATGAGAAAAAGACTAAATGTGTTAAGTTTCTTACTACTAACGTTAAAAATAATCAGACATGTATAACAATTAAAAATGAGGAATTGGAATTGGTAACCAGCACAGTGTTTCTAGGTATAACGTTGGATTCCAAACTCCAATGGGGTCCACATATTGATAAGCTATCGAACAGACTGAGCTCTGCAGCTTTTGCATGCAGGAAAATCCGTCACTTGACAGATTTAAAAACAGCCAGATTAGTTTATTTTAGTTATTTTCATAGTATTATGTCCTACGGTATTCTGCTCTGGGGCAGTGCTGCTGACATAAATACTATTTTTGTGCTGCAAAAGCGGGCTGTTCGTGCGATTTATAAAATGAATAATAGAGATTCTCTTAGAAATAAGTTTAAAGAAGTAAATATATTGACAGTCCATAGTCAATATATTTACGAGAATATTATGTATGTCCATAAGAACATTGTTAACTTTCGAAGAAACTGTGATATACATAACTTTAATACTAGAAACAAGGACAAACTTGCAGTGCCCACTACTCGGCTCCATAAAATAAAAAACTCGTTCAAGGGTAATTGTGTAAGATTTTACAATAAACTCCCAAGCACTTTGACAGATCTATCAATTAATAAGTTCAAGAAATACATCAAGCAAAGGCTTATTTCTAAAGCTTACTACAGTATTAAAGAGTACATAGACGATAAAAATGCTTGGGACTGAATTGTTCTAATTAATTGTGAGCATCCTCACTGCCAGAGTTTCTTTTACTGGACACTTGGAGGCCTTTTACACCTCCAAAGATTAATTTAATTATACAACACTTGACTGTGGGGACCATTTACATCTCCTATTATCATTGTATTATTGACTAAAGAGACTATACATCTCTGTTATTTATATTTTAATTATTTTATTATGACATTTGAGACTCTTTACATCTCTCAGAAACAATAATTAAGTACTTTTTTTTTTCTGATAATATGATAATAATACCAAATGTTCTGTAAAAAATGAAATGAAATGACATGTGAAAGTGCCCTTGTGGCCTATTTACAGAATAAACGTTTTGAGTTTTGAGTTTGAGTTTTGATGGATGATAGCCTTTTTAAGAGCACTGGGAAAAACGCCATGTTCAAAGCAGAAATTGAAAATATGGCTGAGAATAGGAGCCAGTTGGTTTGAGTACCGTTTGAGGATTACAGACGAGATACCGTCCCAGCCGGTGGCAGCGTGTGGTTCTAATGTCCGGATTGAGGTTATTATTTCATCTGGGTCGGTGTGGATGAGAGCAAAAGAGGAGGTTGTTGATGGAAGAGATTGTGGTTGAGATATTCGCGCAGATTGGGAATTTTTAATTAAATCGTCAGCTAGGTTCTTTCCTATATTTACAAAAAAACTATTAACATTGTTACAGGAGACTTTCGACGGTAAGGATGATAAAATTAACTGAGTGGGTATGGATTTGGGTTTAGTAGTATTTGATATTTTTTTAATAGTATTCCAAATAAGTTTTGAGTTTTTTCCAGCTTTTTGAAGTTCTGAGGATTCGAATTGTCTCTTAAGTTTCTTTAGTAATTTTGTACAAAAGTTTCGGTATCTTATATACGTTGTTTTGAAGACTTCATTATTCGGGTTTGTTTTTGATTGTCTGTGTAATCTATCACGATTACGGATACAACGTAGTAAACCGGGGGTAATCCAGGGTTTTTTAATTGTGTGCTTTCTGGGAATGTTTTTGGTGGTGGTATTGGTAGTTATGATACTAGATAGGGTGGATATTAGAACGTTTGTGGCGGTTTCGGGATCTAACATGGAAAATATAGGGGTAAGATCCGACTTTTCAAAATCTTTGTCTAAGTTATTGTAATTTATTGTTGAAGATAAAGTGGGTGATAAGTTTCTGGTGGGTTTTAGGTCCAAGGTAAATAAAATTGGGCAGTGATCGGTTGGATTGGTATCAAGGATTATGGTTTGTGTAGGTAGACGTGATCTCAGTATAATGTGATCAAGACAGCTATTTTCTCGGGTGGGTAGGTCGTGTGCTGGGAGAAGACCGTGGTAGGCTAGTCGGTTTAAATAATTATGCGAGCTGGCATCGAGCGCCGCGGGTGTTATGTCTACATTTATATCGCCGGCAAGGATAACAGATCTAAAGTTGGACAGAGATGAGATTATTTTGTCGAGAGCATTAATAAATTGTCTATGTTAATAGTAGAGGGTGAACGATAAATACAAATAATCGCTGAGTCGGTTCCTACTTTTATTAATAGTCCAGAAGTCCACACAGATTTAGTTGTTGTATAATTGTATAATTGTAATAATAAGTAAGAAAACTTATGCACTGACTAATGCTATTCTCCCTCTCTTTAACCGCAATGGTATAATAACATTTTGATTTTCATTTTATTCATAGTATAGCTTGTTCACACTAAATGCAGTCAATAAGATATAATTGAGACATTAGAATGAACTAAATCATTCTTCATCACTATTTTTTTTTCTACCAAAAAGCGGTAACAATGGATCTGTCATTTTACTTCGTTGTTATGTGAATAAGGGTATATTTGTCCCCTGTGTATCCGAGGCTTGATACTGACCGGGTTGTTGGTGTGGTTCGCGCACTCTTGTCTGATGGTATCGAATGTGGTCTGCAGGGCCAGGTGCTCGTCGGGAACGGGCCCCTTCGGTACTGCCTCTACCGCGGGGGCGGGCGCTGGACTATCCGCCTGGGGACATTCAATTGACAAAAGGTGCTCATAACTTATTGTTTATTTATTTAATTATTATTACTATTATCTTACTAACATAGTCTAAGCCTTAAGTTAAGTCTTAATAACAATATATGGATTCTGTTATCCGAAATAAACGATTATTATTATAACGATTTTTGAAGAGAAATCG
Source organism: Argyresthia goedartella (assembly GCA_949825045.1). Lineage (NCBI taxonomy): Eukaryota > Metazoa > Arthropoda > Insecta > Lepidoptera > Argyresthiidae > Argyresthia > Argyresthia goedartella. Next base: position 29,268,523 of record OX463826.1, on the reverse strand, counting down.
CTTTACCTGGACTTATACTGTATTAGATAGTATCCCGAGGTTTATATGAAACACGAATAGGATTAGGGTATCGATTGCAAAATGCCGTATTGGGCTTGTGTCGGCGCCTATTTTGTTTGGAGACTGACTGCCAAATACGGCATTTTGCGCCCTTGGGAGCAAGCGATACATTGTTGCTATTCGAGTTTTGAACCGTTGACCTCTTTGTCTCTTTCTCTGCCAGGTGGCATTAACAGCGTAAATTTGCATGGATTTTTAGGGTTCCGTAACTTAAAAGGAAAAAAGCACCCTTTATAGGATCAATTCGTTGTCCGTCCGTCCGTCTTTCAATCGGTCTGTCAAGACCGGTTTTCCCAGGAACGCGTAGAGATATGTTGAAATTAATATCGATTACTCTTCTTAAAGTTTTGAAAAAACAAAGCTAATAATAAAATGATTTTATATATTTATGTCACAATTTTGTTGAATTTGCTTGATACTCGCAAGGGAATCAAAACCTATAGGATACTTCTCATTGACCTAGTATCATGAAATTTGGCACGAAGCAAGGTCTTATAGCACAAGTAAATAAAATATTAAAACCGTAAATTTATAGTTCCCAAACTAAAACAATGCGATCTCCTGGGAAACCCTCGGTGCGCGAGACCAACTCGCACTTCGCCGGTTTTTAACCGACTTCAAAAGGGAAGAGGTTCTCAATACGATTTTTTTTCTGTTTGTTTTGCGACTATTCCGTCAATTATGAATCGATTTCCATGACTTGTTTTGATTGATATGTCATACTTCAGAGGTGGTCCCATTTAAATTTTATCAAAATGTATTTATAGGCTTTTTGAAAAACACAACAAAAAAGATATACACGGTGAGGTTTTGGTTTGTGGTTCCTTTCAGAACTGGAAGTCGTTTTTTTTAAGAATTTAACTTGGTGTATTATTATCAGACAATAATTAATCTTACCTTCTGTGGGTACGCAGGCGCCACCCCCGCCGGCGGGCCATACCCCTGCTGGTACCCTTGACCTTGCTGCCCATACTGCTGGTACCCGGCATCTTGCCCCGGGTACTGGTAGTTCTGAGCCGGGTACTGCTGTCCCACCGGGTATTGCCCCGGGTATTGTTGGGAACCGGGTACGGGGTTGAGTGGTATGTGCTGGGGCGGCTCGGTTCCGAATAGCGGATGGGTGATCGGCGCTTGCGCGGCTACCGGTTCGGATTTTTGCTGTGAAGAATTGAAATTAATTGATTTCGTATAGGTACCACACCGCGATTACAACCGCAAATAAATCAACAATAACGGTTGTTTTCCAAAAACTATTTGTTTCATCGCACGGGCTACATTTTGCTTTTAAATTGTTACATTACATGTGTACATTACAGAAATATGTGTAGTTTTGTAAAGACTCGCTGAGATCCAAAATGTTAAAACGATGTACTTGAAAAAACATAAAAAATAATTTCACTCAAATGTTATTCACATCATTAAACTGCAAAAATATAACAACGTATCAACACAAAAAGTCACTCAAAAACATGTTTTAAAAACTTCATTTATAAACGACGTCAAATTAAATAGCTAAAACTTAAAACACCCCTCAATAGCCTCGGGGGTAAAAAGCATGGAGAATGATAAATCCATGCTTGCGATCTCAAACTAAAAAGAGACGTAGAAAAAACGGCACAAAATTTATATTCTACCGAAACACTCTAGGCCGGATGCACAGACCACTGCTCAAATTAAGTGCCGCTTAAACGCCATGCTGTCTTTTCCGGAGCGAAAGACAGCATGACTTAGAGTTTACGTCAAACTTTGAGTTATCGGCTGTGCATCTGGGCCTGTGACTCCAAGTCCGGGTAAAGACCGGGTTGTACCTCGTCTAAATGCCGCCTATGTTCAATGATGTGGCCCCACTGTCGCGTACCCGCATGTAGGGCCGACATTTGACTCCGGTAGGAGTATAAGTACTCGTCCATTAGCGTCTGCGTGGCGGAAGGTGATCTAGATAAGTAGGTAGACTAACTAGATGATCATATTATCAACATCATAGCAGCGTCTGTACCCAAGTCCAAGCTTTGCCTCACATCCTGATCAACTTTCGTCAAAAAACTTAATCATGAGTCATTAATTCTGATTGAAATAGATTCATGTTACTGAGGAATTCCCCTTTTTTATTTTGAAAGCGCTTCATGGGGAAAGTGTATTGGTAATGTGGAACCATTCTTAGATATATCATTTGTCATCTGTCAGTTGTAGGGACTTTATCTTTGATTCTCTTTCCTTCACTTAGGAAGGGAGAACGACTCATAGCTCTGTCTCTATTGGCTACAGATGTCAAATGCAGTCTTATAAGAATGCTCTGCTTTAGTGTTTCTGATAACTCCGAACTAATGCGATATCACTGTCTGGCGCAAGAGGCCTAGGCTAGGCTGTTCTATAGATTACAAATGAACTAGCTCACCTTAGGCTTAGCTTGCATCATCGGCGGGTCATTCCACCCTGGCTGCATTGGCTTCGACGGTGCCGGCGCGGGCGCAGGCTCCCCATAGTAGCTCCCGTTCACCGGATTACCCCCTAACGGGTTACCCTGCCCCACCGGGTTACCCTGACCCGGGTTAGCAGGATTGGAGTTTGGATTATAAGCGTTGGGGTTGTAAGGATTGATTGGGGCAAAGTTGTTGTTAGGAACGGCTGGGCCAAAGTTGTTATTCTGGGCAAAGTTGTTGTTCGGGACGGTGGTGGAGCTGTATTGGTCGGGTATAGGGCTGTTGTAACCGCCGTACGGGGGCTGTGCGGGGGCGGGGTTGGTGAAACTGTACTGTCCGTATTGAGGGGCAGCTTGGACTGACGGGTCCACTTTGTATTTGGATCTGCTCGTGATGCCGCCTGTGAGAGAAATAGCTTTGGTGAAGGTCCTATGCATTCGGTAAATATACCTACGGGATTATTCTTAGTTTCCATCGATATAGATAGGCCGTCACGAATATATTACTGTCATACAAATTCGAATTCCAAATTCCAAATGTCTTTATTACTGTAGATATTTACATATACTTAGTAATCGTCATTTTTTGCCACTTCTCTACATTAGCCCACTGTGATTGACCACTGATTTTTAGATCTCTTTTACAAATTGCTTGTGCTTAACTAATACAAATATTATAATATCATTATCATAATTAGTAAGCAGGAATAAATAATTACAAAATTATTAACAGCAAGGTCTGTGTGGAGCCAGATTAACCCCAAACAGTCCCGTCATTTAAGTAATCTTGAACATTGAAATATCCCATTTTCGACAGTCTCTTTAACATGGTTTTTAAATTGCTCAAATGGCAATTTCAAGATCTCCAGGGATATCTTATTGTAGCAGCGAATCCACTGACCCTTGAAATAATTGCTAACCTTCGCGAGTCTTAACCGGGGCGCAAGTAGTCTGATTATTTCTTAGGTTAACATTACAGCTATCGCTAAGTTCGGAAAATGTTGTAAGGTTCTTGCGTACATACATTATATTTTCTAAAATAAATTGACTAGCTACAGTTAGTATGTCAATTTTTTAAAAAGCTCTCTTGAGGAGTATGTGCCTTTTAAATTATAAATTGCTCGAATAGCACTTTTCTGTAAAATAAAAATAGTTTGAATATCCGCTGCTTTCCCCCACAACAAGATACCATAGGACATGGCACTATGAAAGTAACTAAAATATACTAGCCTAGATGTAGCCACATCCGTGTTTTGTCTGATGTTCCTAACAGCGTAAGTCGCAGAACTTAATTTACCAGCTAATTTATCTATGTGGAGTCCCCACCGCAATTTGCTGTCAATGGTTATTCCAAAAAACTTCGTGTCATTTACTAATTCTAATGTGCTACACACACACACACACACATTGAGTCTCATGGGTGTATAGTTCATATCTCCAGAAGAACATATATGTGCTAGTATTTAAATACATTATACAAGGAAAATTACTCATATAATAATAATAATAATACCTTGGACACTATTTACACACATTGATCTAGCCCCAAACTAGGATTCCCTGTATCTTGGGTACTAGACAACGATACATATACTTATATAGATAAATATTATACTTAGATAGATAAACAACCATGACTAGGGTACAAACATCCGTTATCATTAAACAAATATTTGCCCCCACCAGGACTCGAACCCGGGACCCTTGGCTTCGTAGGCAGGGTCACTGCCGACTCGGCCATTCGCCATATGAAAGTTCTTAAAAGGTATCTATTTCGACCAGCAATAAAATATCAGGTCGTGGGCTCACCAGACTGCGGGCCCACGCTGGCGGGGCGCGGCGGCTGTGCGGGGGGTGCGTGGGGTGCGGGGGCTGCGGGGGGCCCCCACGGGCTGGTGTAGCTCGGCGCTTGCACTGACACAGACATAACTCAACGTCAAGCGACTACCAGGAGAGAGACCTGCCTATACAGGGTCTAGCTAAATTATAAAATAAAATCTTTGGTGATAGCGGTAAACATTTCTAAAATTAAATAATCGGCATCCTGTCATACATGTTAAGTAACTTTGACAGCAAATTATTGAAGAACCAGTGACATACATTTTTTAAACATATATTGCCAGACCTATATAAACAGGCCTATCCCCTGGTACTCGCTTGACTTTGAGTTGCGGGACATTCGGTATACATGCATTTGTTATTACTAAGTTATTACTTAAAACGAATTGAACTATTGAATAACCGGTTCAACGTGGGCTTAACTATGTCAGGTCTTGTAAAACTATTGTGTTATGTCATGAATGGCTATCGAAAAGGGTAACCAGAAACATCCAAATATAGAGGAGGAATTTTAGTCGATTCAAAGCATAATATCTGTTCTCTTTCGTTGCTAACTCGCTGCGCTCGTGCGGATAAATATCTCATATTGAAGACATGTGCATTGCATCATCTCTACCCCACATCAAGTCACTGTCAGTATCACTTACCAGTGTTATAGGTAGTGTTTTCATGTTGGTACTGCTGTCGAGCATGGCTAGCTGTGTTGTCATGTTGGTACTGCTGGCGCGTGTGGCTCGTTGTGCGCGTGCGCTGCACAAACTGTTGCGGCTGCGGGTGCCCGCTCGTCTGCCGGATTAACAATACACTTTATTTATTATTTGTATGAAGCATGCCGCACCTACTATTGACGCGAATTCCTACATTTGTTGTCGCCGCTCGCCGCGCCGTAAGTCGCTGGTTGCTGGTCGCAGCAGCTGTGGCCGGGCGGTAAGCACTTCGGTGACATAATTATTCCAACAACAGTTACTGTAAGACTGATATAATAATACCTTGGACACTATTTACACACATTGATCTAGCCCCAAACTAGGATTCCCTGTATGTTGGGTACTAGACAACGATACACATACTTATATAGATAAATATTATGCTTAGATGGATAAACAACCATGACTAGGGTACATCCGTTCTCTTCAAATAAATATTTGCCCCCACCGGGACTCGAACCCGGGACCCTTGGCTTCGCAGGCTAGGTCGCTGCCGACTCGGCCATTCGGGGTGTCATATAAATATAAATATATAAAAGTCGAAGTGGGCAAGTCAGGTGGTAAGTGGTGGCCAAGAGGGGACCGAAAGTCAGGTCCACCTCTGCAATCTGTTCCGAAACTTACTGTCTCTGTCTCCCTTTCTCTCTCTCTCTCTCCCTTCTTCTCGTTCTCTCTCTACAACCCCGTATTAGACTCACCCGTCGCTGTTGCTGCAGCAGTCCCAGCGCCCTCTGCAGTCTGTCCCGCAACTCGCTCTGTCCCGCACTTTCCAGAATGTTGAGTGCGCTTTGCAGACATCCCTGCGAGGAGAGGCGGAGGGCGAATTCGTTGAGGACAGAGTCTATTTTGCTGCCGGCCTGGAATTAAATGAAAATCATAGATATGGCGGAGGGAAATCAGAGCCCTAGTTACCAAATGGTCTGTCAAAAACCGAGCGAGATTTTTGAACCTGATTGTCAATTTCCAGTATCGGAGAGGCACCTCAGGAGGGAGGCACAATGTATCCACTATATATGTACGTATAACAGCTAGACTAGTGACTTTGTGAGCTGTAGACCTCGTAGACAAACTTATGAATGTGTAGATGGAGTTTGAAAGTAGCCGCACCAATAACTTTGTATGCTACATTTTGCTGTCTTCCACCCAACCTATTGCCTTTTCATTAAAATTAAATAGCCTGTTACTCTCACGGTCTCTACAAATCCAACGACACCTCATTTGTTAAAATCCGTCAAGCTGTTAGTACTATAGTGGTTTTTTGAAATTTAAAAACCCCTAAAACGTCGTTATTTTGCAAAAATACAAAAACTGAATCAACAAAAAAAATACAAAAATATCGACGAACCTGCTCACAAAAATTCACGAAAATTAGTTGAGAAATGCGGGGACACACAAACGGACAGACAAAAGCATTTTTGCCCAATCCTGAAACGGAGACGTTTCGCACGCTTGTTCAATAAACCCACAGTAAGTTGACAATAGCTCTAAACCTTTTGTAAAAAGTGCTGACTCTGGGCTAATATGACATAAACGTCCGTGGCATAGCGGTCGAGGTTCTGCCTAACAAGCGAGAGACCCCGGATTCGAATAACGTCCGGGGAAGGAAGAGAAAAAGCCCTGGTTCTTGGATATTTATTTGTGACGTCGCTATTTCTGGTACCATTCATTAATTTATTCATTCATGAATGGTTAGCTCGCCGGTATCTGCCTGCCCCTTGCCACATCCACGCTCTGAACCAACAGACAGCGCGCCTGCATGCCGACAGTGCTGCCAAGTCGCGCCAAAATGAACGGGCGCTATCTCATATACCGTAATAGGTAGAGAGTTGAAATTTACGGAGAATGTTGCATTCTGTCGGCGCTACAGCGACAAATAATGAACTGGACGCAATTTAATAAATTAAAGGGATTTATAAGATCTGTTTCTTGCGTTTTTTACTCATGCTGATGGGATACCATATCGACGGGACTGTATGGGGTTAATCTGGCTCAACCCAGACCTTGCTGTTAATAATTTTGTAATTATTTATTGCTGCTTATTAATTATCATATTGATATTATAATATTTGTATTAGTTAAGCACAAGCAATTTTTGAAAGAGATCTAAAAATCAATCTGTGGGAGTTTCTACGCCCTTCTCTTCTCCCACAGTGATCCAATGTAGAGAAGTGGCTCTTAAAAAATGACTATTGCTAAGTATATGTAAATATCTACAGTAATAAAGACATTTGGAATTTGGAAGACCTCTGTAGCATAGCTAGTTCTGCCTCCAACGCGAGAGGTCCCGACTATCGGCCTATACCGCAAATTTATAAGGAACATATGGAAAGATTCGAGTCAGAACTTTACGCCGATAAATTAAGATCTTTTCATACGCATAGAGATACTCTTTACAAACACCGTAACGCCCAGTTGGCTAAAGTCAGTTCGGCTTTGGCCGAGGCCGGGAAGGAAGAAATAGTTATTTGTGTCACAAGGGAGCAAAATGATGTATTTACGGCAAGGGCGGTACATTGAATCCAGAGTGAAGAGAAGGATTCTACGATAGAATCCTGAGCGTAGCGAGGGATTCTAAGTTAGAATCCTGGGCGTAGTGAAGGATTCAAGCGTTAACGCCCATGACGAAAATAATTTTGCTCCTGAGTGACACATACAACTTTTCACACCGACTATGAGGAAAATTTAAATTAAATGCTCTAAAAAATATACTTTGAATTATACTTTCACCACTTTTACAGTAATCGAACAACGTAAAATTTTTTTTTTATAATGTTGGATTGTGAAGAATTAGGGAAAGGTCACCACAGATAAAATATTCCTGTGTATTTTTACTTATGTGTAAAAATAATCGAATCGAATATTACAATGGTTTCGGATTACAATATTCATTATATCATAATAACAGTCATAGATAGTTTTGATTTCAGTAAAAAAAAAATTGTGACTTTTTTTAATATCACGAAAAATTCATAAATTTTCATATATCGTTGTTAAAGTTAAAACTTGAAACAAGTTCGTTTTTAATCGACTACGTCATCGTTGTCGATTGTAATGTAATTTCATAATGACATTCGATTATTTTAATCTGTGTTCAATAGGTACATTGCGTAAATGCTACATGCCAATGAATAAATTAAAAAAGTAGCTTGAACAGAAAAGTAGCATTTTGCTCCCTCTCAACGTGGAGCAAAAGTTACTTTTCCGAATGAAAGGTGTGAAAAATTTATACCCGGCTCTTGTATGTTGATTCCCATAACACAGGGTATCCTAGTGTGGAGCCAAAGGCATCCAAAAGATTCCTGCCTGTTAATAAATTTTTATGTTCGTTCATTCATTTATCCCTTTCGCTTGTCTGCTGGCCAGAATTTTTTTTTTAAATGTTTTTTGGTCCATAAATGCCCACAAAAGAATCTACAGTACTCTAGGTGACGTCTGTCATAAAAGTTCCGTTTTAGGGTTTACGCGAGTCTACAAGATTCTTATGAACTCACCGGGGTCTGCCTGCCCCTGGCCACGGCAGCGCTCTGACTCAACAGCGCGAGCTCGGTCAGAGCGCCCTGCATGCCGACAGTGCTGCCAAGTCGCGCCAACAAGGCAGGCGCGCTCATGCCAATGAGGTAGCATATCGTCGCCGGGGTCGCCAGCGAGGGGTCCGTGTCCGATGACAGCTTGTCGCCGAGGGATTCTGGTGGCAGAAAAAGGTTTTCAATTTCTTAAAAAGCTTGAGCTAGCAGACATAAATCATAAACTGATAAAGCGACTAGAACGTAAAAAGAACATGCCTCGGGCCTATTTCGCACCTCACAACCTTGCCGTCGCTCATAACAGCACTTGATGATTGCTCATTACTGCACTTGCTAGCCATGTTAAATATCGGGGCCGAATTCATTAATTCTTCATTCGTTCGATCATTGGTTCATTCATTCATTGATGGACCCATTCATTTTCCATAAGACATATGGAACATCATTAATTGGTAATAAATCATTACACGTCAAACACAACTCATGAAATGTATAAATAAAATTTGAATAAAGAAACATTTACACATTATATTTTTTTTTATAAAATCGTTGTCACTACTCGTATAAGATAATGTTAATTGGTAAAAATAATAAAAAAGTACTTATGTACGTCATTCCTTAAAACTTATGAATTCTTAATAGAAGTGACTGAATGACTACTCGATAAGCTCCTTTTTATTTAAGTTTGAAGTTTGGCAAGCTCGGGGCATCAGCAACCGTCCAGTAGCCAGGTGTACAGGTGTACACCTTCGGACCCATCACTTGTATTGTTTCAGACGTTTTTTCTAATCTGTGAGGGACGTTGGCAAGTTTATCCGCTGATCCGCAACTCTTGTAGTGTGACCGTTATGGTCACCATGTTAAGGTAAGGTTTCAGCATTGACCCCCACATGTGTAGCAACTTGGAAAATTTGTAGGGACTGTAAAGTCATTGTTTCAAGCGCTAAAAAGTGAGGTCTGGTGGATGTGTCCTGGGCCACAGGGACTCGTTTCTGAATTCTGAAGATACGCTAGAGTCTGCAGTGCACCCCCAGAACTCAATTCCGAATTGTAGGACTGACTGCACTATTGGGGTGAGTCACTTTTCACCGTATCATTCACTTACAGTACTGTCACAGACTCACCGCAATAATGGCTGAACGCTTCAACCTCATACTGCATCACGATAGTCGCCCGCACATCCCGCCAATTCGGTAGTCCAATAAATTAAGAAACGTCTCTGAAGTTGAAACTATTTGAACATAACTATACATTTAAAATTTAAAACACCCCCGAAACATTAACGGAACGGCTAAAATTTGGTTGACTTGTGTCCTTGTTGAGCTAATAAGTTTCGAACTAGTGAACCGATTTTGATAAATCATAGCTAAGAACCATCGCAGGGAAGTATATTATCATTTACAAAAATCCGCATTGAAATCCGTCCACTCGTTTGAGCTCTAGAGTGCCACAGACAGACACACACACAGACAAAGAGACAGACAGACACTTCAACTTATAACACCCTTCTTTGTCTTCGGGGGTTAAAAAAGGTTTGACAATATCAAAATTATACATTTTCAGCTGTGGATTTTAGAAGCACGATTTTATGTAAAAGAGTCAGCATTTGTCTATGACGTCACATGCTAGTTATTCAAAGAACCCGTGAATAAAATTACCGTTTTGACAGTTTAATTTTAGCATTCAAATACCGTATTGTGGGTAGAAACAGATCGCACCAGCTCGCCCTGGCGAGACAGCAGCAGAGCGCCAGCTAGAAGCGATACGGGGACGGCGGTAGTTCTGCACTTCGTTGAGGAGCTCATTCATTCATTCAACGTTTTCTTTTTTTATCATTCATTCATTTATTCTTATTTCATCCATCCTGTCAATCATTCTGTTCTTCATTCATTCATTCATTACCAAATTATTGATCTGTTCATATTGGTTTATTCATTCGTTGTTTCTTTGTATCGTTCATGCATTCTTCATCGCGCTACTATTGATTGTTAGTGACTCACCGCAATAATGCGAAAGCGCGTCCCCCTCACAGTGCGTCACAATAGCCGCGAGCACGTCCCGCCAGTTGTGAGTAGCGGCGGATCGCACCAGCGCGTCCCAGCGAGACAGCAGCAGAGTGCCGGCTAGGAGCGACACCGGCTCGCCGGAGGTGCTGTTGAGGTGGTACTTCTGCACTTTGTTGAGGAGCTCTTGACTGCCTGGGAACATGCGTTGAAATTTATATGTTACGTTCGAAAATACAATACGCCAAGTTTAAAGCCAATGTGACTCTAATTTTAATCTCAAAAAGAAATTGAACAATGAAAGTGAAGACTTATTTAAATTTCGAACAGGAATGCTAAGTTCCTTACCCGAAGGGTGTCAAACCCCATTACCCATAACCCTTCGCCATCCGTCTGCCTGTCCATCTGTCTGTCTGTCCATCCTTCCGCCCGTCAGTGAGCTGCAACTCATAAACCGTAATAGAATAGGGAAATAATGTGAAGAAGAGTGTCCATGGCCATACAAAGCACCGCACATCGAAAAATAGTTCATTGGTAACAACCTAGATTTCGCTCATAGTATTTTTCCTCACTAAATTATAATTTATATCTCACCACAATCTCAAAGCTTTCATTGCCGAAAGAAACAACGTATTTGTAATATTCGCCGGTTATACCAGCGAGGTGGATGGCCGAGCGGTTCATCACCTGCCTTTCAAGTGGTTGAACGTGGTTATGTTCCCAGTGCGGATAACATACCTTTTTTATGTTTTTATAAGATTTTATTTATTGAGCCAAATTTTGTTTTTTATTTTTTTATTTATTTAATGTGCGCGAGTCCGACTCGCACTTGTCCGTTTATTTATGCTTAAATAAAATTGATACAAATTTCATTGGAGAAAATTTGTCGAAAAGGTTTAAAAAAACGGTCAAGTGCGGGTCAGACACGCCCAAGAAGGGATCCGCATCATCTTACCAGAAACTTAAGCACTAAAAAACAAGAAAAAAACTTGGATTTGAACCCAGAACATACACACACTGTTTCAATAAGTCGCAAAATTTAGGATCATGTTTTGAATGATATTGAGGTCTAGTCTGACTCTGGTGGCGCTAGTGTAGTCTTATTTGTCTCTGACACCACCCAGGGAATTATAACGTACACCAAATAGGCAGCCGCAGACAGAGAAAGTAGGTTTCTCTTCCTACGTAAGCAGCAAACAGGTCTAGCACCATCTGTGCCTGGGCGAAAATTTTTGCTATCTACCCGAGTACGATATTTTTTTCGGGATGGCTAGTCTTCTTGCACTATAAGTCTATGGTAATAGGTAGAAAATTGAAATTTTCACAGAATGTGTATTTCTGATGCCGCTACAGCAACAAATAAACTACACGAGATCTTATAAATGAATGGGGGTCGCCATATAAGATACGTGTTGTAAATTTATAATATTCCTGCGATCATCGATATAATCTCAAATTTCGCAATCGGATTGATGTCGGATCCGCAAGCTGTGTATCGAAACCAATTTCGAACATTTTTTGTGATTTGTCATTAAGTTTTCTTGTTAAATGGCACGGAACCCTTTGTGTGCAAGTCCGACTCGCACTTGCTTATTTACTGCGGTGTTTTTTGCTTTGGAATCAAAAAATCGGGAAAACACAATCGTAAGGCCGTACCATCGAGTTACCTTTGCTTAAAAAATCATATAAAAAAACCTACCATTGGCGGGAAAACGAACGAAAGGCTCTGCTAAAAATAAAGGGCCTAACGACAAGAAATAAACAACTGTTCAACACTTCTTTAAAAACAAAAAATGTATGGGATTTGACGTTTATTGTGAGGTTAAACGCTGTTAAAAAAAAAACATTCTAACCCCATAATACCAACTTCGCCGCTTGATATTGGGATCTCAGGCGGAAAAATTCTATTCCTTACTCGTTCGAAAAGGCTTATTTACGCGAGATAGATTGCGAACTCGTAGGAAATCTACTATTGTGGTAACACAGTGTTAACAACCACTATTTTTCTATAGAATTTTCTTTTTATTTCCTTCCATTTTTTTAGGAAAGCACTATATAACCCTCAGCAGCAGTTTTATGGAAGTCATCGCGAGCAATCAGGACGTTCTGGCAGGTCCAGGCGTCTTCGTGTTAGGTTGACATGTAAGAACAAAAGAAACGCCAATCCTAAACCATGTCGGTCTGGTTTACAATTTGTCGATAGATACTAAAGGTTTTGACAATCTTACGGTGACTTATACATATTGGGGTGCTTACGGTGACTTATACATATTGGGGTGCTTACGGTGACTTATACATATTGGGGTGCTTACGGTGACTTATACATATTGGGGTGCTTACGGTGACTTATACATATTGGGGTGCTTACGGTGACTTATACATATTGGGGTGCTTACGGTGACTTATACATATTGGGGTGCTTACGGTGACTTATACATATTGGGGTGCTTACGGTGACTTATACATATTGGGGTGCTTACGGTGACTTATACATATTGGGGTGCTTACGCTGACTTATACATATTGGGGTGCTTACGGTGACTTATACATATTGGGGTGCTTACGGTGACTTATACATATTGGGGTGCTTACGGTGACTTATACATATTGGGGTGCTTACGCTGACTTATACATATTGGGGTGCTTACGGTGACTTATACATATTGGGGTGCTTACGGTGACTTATACATATTGGGGTGCTTACGGTGACTTATACATATTGGGGTGCTTACGGTGACTTATACATATTGGGGTGCTTACGGTGACTTATACATATTGGGGTGCTTACGGTGACTTATACATATTGGGGTGCTTACGGTGACTTATACATATTGGGGTGCTTACGCTGACTTATACATATTGGGGTGCTTACGGTGACTTATACATATTGGGGTGCTTACGGTGACTTATACATATTGGGGTGCTTACGGTGACTTATACATATTGGGGTGCTTACGGTGACTTATACATATTGGGGTGCTTACGGTGACTTATACATATTGGGGTGCTTACGGTGACTTATACATATTGGGGTGCTTACGGTGACTTATACATATTGGGGTGCTTACGCTGACTTATACATATTGGGGTGCTTACGCTGACTTATACATATTGGGGTGCTTACGGTGACTTATACATATTGGGGTGCTTACGCTGACTTATACATATTGGGGTGCTTACGGTGACTTATACATATTGGGGTGCTTACGGTGACTTATACATATTGGGGTGCTTACGGTGACTTATACATATTGGGGTGCTTACGGTGACTTATACATATTGGGGTGCTTACGGTGACTTATACATATTGGGGTGCTTACGGTGACTTATACATATTGGGGTGCTTACGGTGACTTATACATATTGGGGTGCTTACGGCGTCTAGAATAATGTCTGCACCACAGACCTTTACGTTGCAGTATGAAGGAGTATAAGTATAAAAGATACCGTACATAGATCTGTAGGGACAACTGTATTTACCGAGGTAGACTAGACTACGACTTACCCAAAGAAGCGATGACAAGCGCGTCGGTGACCCTCTTGGCTTCGAGACACAGCTCGACTGCTTCCTCCAAGTTTCCGAGGATCATTGCCCGACAGATCAGGCTGGTCGAGTCTGCAATATGACGAATAAAATCATTCATCATCACAATTGTAGGTCTAGATCATTGGGGTTGTAGAACCAGCATCTCCTGTAAATTGGCAGAGCCTTTATAGAGATACCCCCAATTCACCCTTCATACTGTCAGATAGGCATTTTGACAAACGAGGTACAGTACTTTTTACCCGACTGCAGCGAAGAGAAAATAAGTAGGGTTATGTGTTTCACCTATGTATGTCAACTACTCAACAGCTCAACCGATTTTAATAAATGATACGTCATTATATTCGTCTTGATGGCGCGAATGGGTAAATACATATAATTTTATGCGCATTCATGCGCGGGATAAAAAATCTTTCTCTGTATCAAAATAAAGCGCTTTAAAATGCGTGAACTGAAATATTTACTAATCTTGCATAAGCTTTGATATACAGGCGAACAGCGAAGGCTTAGTAACAGGTACCCTTCGGGAACAGAACCCTGAAAACCCCAACTGCGGTACACTAAAAAGCACAAAAACTAGTACATAAGACTAAACGTAATTAAATATTCACTTCTCATGCTCTAAAAGTACGTCTTTACATTATGCGTTAACGGCATAAAGTCGCTATTGGTGCTCTAGTGCATAAGATCTATTTTTTGCTACTGTGCATAAAGTATTATTTATTTTGCTCTCGTGCATAAAGGATTATTTTGGTGCTCTAGTGCATAAAGTATTATTTTGGTGCTCTAGTGCATAAAGTACAAATTTTTTCTAAGTAAGTAAGTCCAAGACCAAGATCATGACGAGACACCCAGTAAATGAGCCGGCCATAAATGTTAGCAATGACTCCGTACAGGTGGTCAGCTATTACATCTATCTTGGACATCGTTTGACCGAGATGCACAGGTGAAGGAGATCGAAAGATGCATCGGTTTAGGGTTAAGCAGCCCGCTTTCGAGAAACTAAGTGATGTCTTCAAATCTTCACTCCAGCAATTCCTGAACACCAAGGTGTATAACTAATGTGGCTTGCCCATCCTCAGCTATAGTGCCGAAACTTGGACGCTCACAAAGCATAATGTGCAGACCATATGAGAAGCACAAAGAGCGATGGAGCGTTCTATGTTGGGTATCTCTCTCGTTGACCGTGTGCCAAACGTCGAAATTCGACGGAAAACGAAGGTCGCAGATTTAGGCAAACGGGTAACGAGATTGAAGTGGAGATAGGCGGGGCACTTGGGTGGACGGGAAGACGGACGGTGGACCAAAGCAGTCAGACTGGTGGGCACGGGGAGCGACAAGGCCAGTGGGCAGACCACCAGCCCGATGGTCCGACGATATCATCAAGCCGTCGGGATCCCACTGGGTGCGATTGGCAAAGGACTGAGGAGAGTGGCGCTTTAGAGAAGGGGCCTATGCCCAGCAGTGGGTCGATTGTGGCTGAGTATGATGATATGACTTCCGTGTTTTCTATCATTCATTTAACAAAACCAGATAAAATAGTTTGTTTAATATTTATGCTTCGGAACGCACCGGTTTTTTGTTGCGCGGATCGACCGCGAGTAATCGGGACATCACTAAGCGGAAACGGACCGCAGCTGTCACTCGTATCGAAACGAGAGGAGAAATTGGAGGTTATCTTTTCTCGTCGGGAGAACAAACATGTCTGCTCAGGCATCGGGCCATTGATTGTAATTCGGTGTAACAATTACCAAATACAGGCGTCGGGCCTGGTCGGAGTGTAAATCTACCACATCGTCGGGAAATAAGTAGATTCGCGTCAGCGGTTAAGTGATCCGTGTTGATTGGACATCGTCGTATTGGACGGCGACTCCACGTGACGGCAGGCAGCACGCCGGCGACAGCGTCGGGCAGCGACGGCAAGGTTCGGTTCCTCTCCTATCCCAAAACTGTCTCCTATCCCGCATTCCTGTCTCGAATCGAGCTTTCGATCTCCGGTCTGCGACGACAAGGTCAGTAACAATCACTTACTTTTCTCTCCCGTGCTGGCAACACCCCAGCCCCTCAAGATTCCACGCCGTTCGGTAGGCGTGGAAATTAATCATTTTGGTAGCAGGCGCGGTTTCCTAGTGGGAAATCATCGATTCACGGACGGTTCTAGGGTTGTTTTGTTGCCACATTGTAGTTGGGAGAAAAGAATATCTCAGATTGGCTCAAGTCGGCAATGAGTCTGTGGTCGGTATACCATGATTAAAGTTCATTTTCGGTAAGTGAAAGTATAAGTGCCAATTTAGTTAAGAATTATTACAAATTTGTAGTCGGAAACTACTGTTTGTGCGCATAAAAGATTGAACAGTCATTCTGCGAAGTAACTAGATTGTATTACTTGCGGTAGAACGTCGGGTTCTATAGTACTCCAGTGTTATTTCGGTTTACAGAGCAGGGTCAGGTTATTTAAGGGGTATTAAGCTGATTTTGCTGACCTCAAAAGAAGTGTGGGTCATATCGGAGGGGCCACTCCTAGAAAAATAGTTTTTTTTTTATAATAACCTTTTGTGTGTTATTTGTATTATACCATATGGTGGCATTCTCTAATTGATTTAGAGTGTATATTATAAGGTGTATGTCCACAGGGCGACCATATTAAATATTGTTTAGGATTTAATTGTTTTAGTGGTTGCCTTGGTTTTTACAACTTAGTTTTAATTTCTGTGCCCAGCGCTGACGGGCAAGTGCTGGTCTCTGATTGTGCTTAGTTCGGTAGTGAAGCATAGGACCAGAAACAATTGAATCGGTAACCATGGCACCTTCGCCCTTGACGGTACTGCGGTATGGTGTCCGTGAGGAGATGAGATGGCTCGCCCACACTCACAAGTATGTGGAGCGACCTGACATGGACGATGTCCTGCTCAAGCGTGTGGAGGACGCAATGACACGCGTCGGGAAGGTGTGTCGGCTGGCTGCGGAGGCTGAAGCCATCGGGCTTACGGATGAGGCCTCGGTGGCTGCAGTGAAGCAGCTCTGCGCGGATGCTGACCAAGCGATGGAGTGCTTGGGCAACATCGAGCGTCGCGCCGAAAAAATTAAGCGGTCGCGTCGGAATGACCGCGGGGAGGGTAGCGGAGACCCCCCCCCTAAGGGTGTTGTTGGACGGCTGCCACACCTGGAGATTCCGGCCTTCGGTGGGGCAATTGATGAGTGGCCGGCATTCATCAATTTATTCGATAGTCTGGTCCACGGTCGGGACGACCTGGACAACGCCTACAAGTTGGCCCAACTATTGATGGCACTGCGGGGTGAACCGAAGGAGTTGCTCGGTCACCTAACGGTCACGGCGGGCAATTATGAGATTGCCCGGGCCATATTGTTTGACCGCTACCAACACAAACGGCGGTTGGTTGATGCGCAGCTGGGGAAGCTGTTTAGCATCCCAAGAGTAACCCGGGATGTTGACATCCGGGTACAGGTGCTCAACCCTGTGCTGGTGGCCACTAAGGCCCTTCAGAACCTTGGTCTGCCGGTAGACCAATGGTCATATATCGTGTTATATATGGTTTTGTCACGGTTGCCTGCAGCTGTTCAAAGTCGGTTTGAACAGCTGCATGGGGGCAGTAGCTCGGAACTGCCCACGCTCGTCCAATTAACGGATTATACGACTATTGGGGATTGGCCAATGAGTCCACGCTTTACCACGGCGAACGGCGCCTTGACAGTCGGTGTCTGTACGACGCAACCAGAGCCGGAAGAGGAGTTCAGCCTGCTGGAACGGTACAGCTCGCTCGACAAGCTGGTCAATGTGACCGCCTGGATCTGCCGATTTGCGCGGAATTGTCGGAATTCTGAGGCGCAACGAGTGCGGACACAGGTCCTGACACCACGGGAACGGAACCATGCGTTGTTCGCATTGGTACGGAACGTGCAGACGGTGCACTTTAAGTCCGAATTGGACATTGTGAGACGCGGACGCGTCCAACTGAAGGGAGCTGTGGCTCTTCTCAACCCGTTTATTGACCCTCAAGGATTGCTGAGGGTAGGAGGTCGGCTGCGGAATGCCAACCTGCCTTATGCGGCTCGCCACCCGTTGTTACTCCCTAGGAAAGGGATGTTGGTCGAACTGTTGATACAGGATCGACACACTCGGAATGGGCATATCGGATGCCACGCCTTGATGGCGTTTCTCCAGCGCGAGTTCTGGATTCTATCGGGAAGACGCTTAGTGCGTAGCGTCGTATTTTGGTGCCTGCCTTGTTATCGGGCCAAGGCGGCTACGATGCAGCCCCAGATGGGCGATTTGCCCTCGGATAGGGTTAACGAAATCCGGCCCTTTGCGGGTGTCGGAACGGATTTCGCGGGACCATTCATGGTCAAGTCTTCACAGCTACGGAACGCCAGATTAGTGAAGGCATACCTGTGCGTCTTCGTGTGCTTGGCCACGAAGGCAGTCCACTTGGAGGTGGTCAGTGACCTCACTACAGAGGCATTTATCGCATGTCTAGATCGGTTCGTCTCACGAAGGGGCCTCCCGACATTAATCCGTTCGGACAACGGCACAAATTTTGTCGGAGCCAGGCGATATCTGCAGGAGGTCACTCAATTCCTGAACGGTAACCAGGACGCCATCGGTACGGCTTGCTCCCGACGAGGGATTGAATGGGTTTTCAGTCCGCCGGGATGTCCTCATTGGGGAGGAATTTTTGGGGCTGCGGTTAAATCGGCTAAGTCGCACCTGACGAGGATCATCGGTGAGACCTCTCTACGCTTTGAAGAGCTTGCGACGCTGTTCTGTAAAATTGAAATGACACTGAACTCGCGTCCGTTGTGCCCGCTCAGTTCGGATCCAAATGATTTGGAAGCGTTGACGCCGGGTCACTTCCTGATAGGTCAGCCCCTTAACGCCCTGCCAGAATACCCATTCGGTGATGTTAAGTTAAGTCGGTTAACTAGGTGGCAGATGTTGCAGCAGATGGCTCAAGATTTTTGGAAACGGTGATCCCTTGAGTACTTGCACATCTTGCAGCAGCGCCTTAAGTGGACTGACCGGACGAGCCCCCCTCAAGTCGGTGATTTGGTGCTGATTAAGGATGCGAAACTGCCATCATTGAGATGGAGACGAGGACGGATCGTCAATTTGTACACGGGTCGGGATGGCACGCCTCGATCAGCAGAAGTCAAGGTGGGGGACTCGGTCCTCAAGAGAGCGGTCGCAACACTTTCTCGCCTTCCTATTGATTAGGGACAGGTTCGGGCCTGTCCGGGCGGGTGACTGTTTAATATTTATGCTTCGGAACGCACCGGTTTTTTGTTGCGCGGATCGACCGCGAGTAATCGGGACATCACTAAGCGGAAACGGACCGCAGCTGTCACTCGTATCGAAACGAGAGGAGAAATTGGAGGTTATCTTTTCTCGTCGGGAGAACAAACATGTCTGCTCAGGCATCGGGCCATTGATTGTAATTCGGTGTAACAATTACCAAATACAGGCGTCGGGCCTGGTCGGAGTGTAAATCTACCACATCGTCGGGAAATAAGTAGATTCGCGTCAGCGGTTAAGTGATCCGTGTTGATTGGACATCGTCGTATTGGACGGCGACTCCAAGTGACGGCAGGCAGCACGCCGGCGACAGCGTCGGGCAGCGACGGCAAGGTTCGGTTCCTCTCCTATCCCAAAACTGTCTCCTATCCCGCATTCCTGTCTCGAATCGAGCTTTCGATCTCCGGTCTGCGACGACAAGGTCAGTAACAATCACTTACTTTTCTCTCCCGTGCTGGCAACACCCCAGCCCCTCAAGATTCCACGCCGTTCGGTAGGCGTGGAAATTAATCATTTTGGTAGCAGGCGCGGTTTCCTAGTGGGAAATCATCGATTCACGGACGGTTCTAGGGTTGTTTTGTTGCCACATTGTAGTTGGGAGAAAAGAATATCTCAGATTGGCTCAAGTCGGCAATGAGTCTGTGGTCGGTATACCACGATTAAAGTTCATTTTCGGTAAGTGAAAGTATAAGTGCCAATTTAGTTAAGAATTATTATAAATTTGTAGTCGGAAACTACTGTTTGTGCGCATAAAAGATTGAACAGTCATTCTGCGAAGTAACTAGATTGTATTACTTGCGGTAGAACGTCGGGTTCTATAGTACTCCAGTGTTATTTCGGTTTACAGAGCAGGGTCAGGTTATTTAAGGGGTATTAAGCTGATTTTGCTGACCTCAAAAGAAGTGTGGGTCATATCGGAGGGGCCACTCCTAGAAAAATAGTTTTTTTTTATAATAACCTTTTGTGTGTTATTTGTATTATACCATATGGTGGCATTCTCTAATTGATTTAGAGTGTATATTATAAGGTGTATGTCCACAGGGCGACCATATTAAATATTGTTTAGGATTTAATTGTTTTAGTGGTTGCCTTGGTTTTTACAACTTAGTTTTAATTTCTGTGCCCAGCGCTGACGGGCAAGTGCTGGTCTCTGATTGTGCTTAGTTCGGTAGTGAAGCATAGGACCAGAAACAATTGAATCGGTAACCATGGCACCTTCGCCCTTGACGGTACTGCGGTATGGTGTCCGTGAGGAGATGAGATGGCTCGCCCACACTCACAAGTATGTGGAGCGACCTGACATGGACGATGTCCTGCTCAAGCGTGTGGAGGACGCAATGACACGCGTCGGGAAGGTGTGTCGGCTGGCTGCGGAGGCTGAAGCCATCGGGCTTACGGATGAGGCCTCGGTGGCTGCAGTGAAGCAGCTCTGCGCGGATGCTGACCAAGCGATGGAGTGCTTGGGCAACATCGAGCGTCGCGCCGAAAAAATTAAGCGGTCGCGTCGGAATGACCGCGGGGCGGGTAGCGGAGACCCCCCCCCTAAGGGTGTTGTTGGACGGCTGCCACACCTGGAGATTCCGGCCTTCGGTGGGGCAATTGATGAGTGGCCGGCATTCATCAATTTATTCGATAGTCTGGTCGACGGTCGGGACGACCTGGACAACGCCTACAAGTTGGCCCAACTATTGATGGCACTGCGGGGTGAACCGAAGGAGTTGCTCGGTCACCTAACGGTCACGGCGGGCAATTATGAGATTGCCCGGGCCATATTGTTTGACCGCTACCAACACAAACGGCGGTTGGTTGATGCGCAGCTGGGGAAGCTGTTTAGCATCCCAAGAGTAACCCGGGATGTTGACATCCGGGTACAGGTGCTCAACCCTGTGCTGGTGGCCACTAAGGCCCTTCAGAACCTTGGTCTGCCGGTAGACCAATGGTCATATATCGTGTTATATATGGTTTTGTCACGGTTGCCTGCAGCTGTTCAAAGTCGGTTTGAACAGCTGCATGGGGGCAGTAGCTCGGAACTGCCCACGCTCGTCCAATTAACGGATTTTACGACTATTGGGGATTGGCCAATGAGTCCACGCTTTACCACGGCGAACGGCGCCTTGACAGTCGGTGTCTGTACGACGCAACCAGAGCCGGAAGAGGAGTTCAGCCTGCTGGAACGGTACAGCTCGCTCGACAAGCTGGTCAATGTGACCGCCTGGATCTGCCGATTTGCGCGGAATTGTCGGAATTCTGAGGCGCAACGAGTGCGGACACAGGTCCTGACACCACGGGAACGGAACCATGCGTTGTTCGCATTGGTACGGAACGTGCAGACGGTGCACTTTAAGTCCGAATTGGACATTGTGAGACGCGGACGCGTCCAACTGAAGGGAGCTATGGCTCTTCTCAACCCGTTTATTGACCCTCAAGGATTGCTGAGGGTAGGAGGTCGGCTGCGGAATGCCAACCTGCCTTATGCGGCTCGCCACCCGTTGTTACTCCCTAGGAAAGGGATGTTGGTCGAACTGTTGATACAGGATCGACACACTCGGAATGGGCATATCGGATGCCACGCCTTGATGGCGTTTCTCCAGCGCGAGTTCTGGATTCTATCGGGAAGACGCTTAGTGCGTAGCGTCGTATTTTGGTGCCTGCCTTGTTATCGGGCCAAGGCGGCTACGATGCAGCCCCAGATGGGCGATTTGCCCTCGGATAGGGTTAACGAAATCCGGCCCTTTGCGGGTGTCGGAACGGATTTCGCGGGACCATTCATGGTCAAGTCTTCACAGCTACGGAACGCCAGATTAGTGAAGGCATACCTGTGCGTCTTCGTGTGCTTGGCCACGAAGGCAGTCCACTTGGAGGTGGTCAGTGACCTCACTACAGAGGCATTTATCGCATGTCTAGATCGGTTCGTCTCACGAAGGGGCCTCCCGACATTAATCCGTTCGGACAACGGCACAAATTTTGTCAGAGCCAGGCGATATCTGCAGGAGGTCACTCAATTCCTGAACGGTAACCAGGACGCCATCGGTACGGCTTGCTCCCGACGAGGGATTGAATGGGTTTTCAGTCCGCCGGGATGTCCTCATTGGGGAGGAATTTTTGGGGCTGCGGTTAAATCGGCTAAGTCGCACCTGACGAGGATCATCGGTGAGACCTCTCTACGCTTTGAAGAGCTTGCGACGCTGTTCTGTAAAATTGAAATGACACTGAACTCGCGTCCGTTGTGCCCGCTCAGTTCGGATCCAAATGATTTGGAAGCGTTGACGCCGGGTCACTTCCTGATAGGTCAGCCCCTTAACGCCCTGCCAGAATACCCATTCGGTGATGTTAAGTTAAGTCGGTTAACTAGGTGGCAGATGTTGCAGCAGATGGCTCAAGATTTTTGGAAACGGTGATCCCTTGAGTACTTGCACATCTTGCAGCAGCGCCTTAAGTGGACTGACCGGACGAGCCCCCCTCAAGTCGGTGATTTGGTGCTGATTAAGGATGCGAAACTGCCATCATTGAGATGGAGACGAGGACGGATCGTCAATTTGTACACGGGTCGGGATGGCACGCCTCGATCAGCAGAAGTCAAGGTGGGGGACTCGGTCCTCAAGAGAGCGGTCGCAACACTTTCTCGCCTTCCTATTGATTAGGGACAGGTTCGGGCCTGTCCGGGCGGGTGACTGTTTAATATTTATGCTTCGGAACGCACCGGTTTTTTGTTGCGCGGATCGACCGCGAGTAATCGGGACATCACTAAGCGGAAACGGACCGCAGCTGTCACTCGTATCGAAACGAGAAGAGAAATTGGAGGTTATCTTTTCTCGTCGGGAGAATAAACATGTCTGCTCAGGCATCGGGCCATTGATTGTAATTCGGTGTAACAATTACCAAATACAGGCGTCGGGCCTGGTCGGAGTGTAAATCTACCACATCGTCGGGAAATAAGTAGATTCGCGTCAGCGGTTAAGTGATCCGTGTTGATTGGACATCGTCGTATTGGACGGCGACTCCACGTGACGGCAGGCAGCACGCCGGCGACAGCGTCGGGCAGCGACGGCAAGGTTCGGTTCCTCTCCTATCCCAAAACTGTTTCCTATCCCGCATTCCTGTCTCGAATCGAGCTTTCGATCTCCGGTCTGCGACGACAAGGTCAGTAACAATCACTTACTTTTCTCTACCGTGCTGGCAACACCCCAGCCCCTCAAGATTCCACGCCGTTCGGTTGAGGCGTGGAAATAATCATAGTTGTAATGTATTATAAAAAAATGCAAAGAAACATGATAAGTCTTTGATGTCAAAGTCAAATTTCTTTATTACTGTAGATATTTACATATTCATATTCATATTCATATTTATTTATTGATAACGTCAGTTACAAGTCATTTTGTAAATATAGTTAGTTCAGATGAATGTCAAATAAAAATTACATTAAAATTAAATTGTGTCAAATTAAATTAAAATAATAATAATAAATTATATTGAATTATATAAAAATATAAAAAAAAGAATAATTTACTTAATTAACACAAATGTTGTCTAGAGAGAGTCTACCTAGTTGGGTAGGTCTAGGAATTCCGAAAAAGAATAGAAGGTTTGCTCGACAAGCCAGCGCTTCAGGCGCAGTTTGAAAGTGCTTGGATTGGGAGCATCGGTTACGTTGGCGGGAAGACGATTATATACCGCCGGACCCATGACGTGAGTCATCTTCGATGACTTCCCCAATGTGTGGGGGACCGTCGCGAGTTTGTGACCGTGGCGGTGTGTTTTGCGGAGCGTGCGGAATGAGTCCAGGTTTTCGCGCACGTAGACGGCCACTTGCAGAATGGTGACGGACGGCAACGTCAGGATCCTGAGCGCTTTGAAGTGAGGCTTCGCGGAGACGTCCCAGCGGACCTGGACTATAGCTCTCACGGCTCGCTTTTGCATCCTGAATGCCCGTTCCCAATCTGCTGCGCATCCCCACAGTTCGGCTCCGTACTGCACCAGCGAATGCACTGTAGCGTATGCACCCATATCATTAGCTAACGTTATTTTTTGCCACTTCTCTACATTGGACCACTGTGGGAGAAGAAGGGAATTGGCAGTATGAAGTACCCAAGGCAAATGACATGTTGAAATTCGAAAAAAAAAACTTAGTTTCGTGGCGAAATTAGCTATTCTCTTCTTCAATTTTGCAACATTTTGTTACTTAATTGAAGTAAACAGTGAAAAATATTTTATCTAATGAAACTAAAACTATGGAATATTCAAGTGACGACGTTTCGTTTTCTCGCAATTGAAGTGAACAGCAGAGTCGTTTTACCCCTCGGCTTAACTATCCGTCTCAGGGTAAAGTGGCTTCTTCAATGCTCTAGTTGTACAATCTACAATTATTGAAAGTGAAATGAGATTATTTACCTTCTCCAGTCGGTATGGAAACGTTCTTGACAGCTGGGGCGGTGTCTACAGCCGAAAGCTTCCTTTCAATCAGCGTATGAGCGTCCTGCAAGCAAATCGCACTTTACAAACCTTGACTTCAGCTTAATTTGATTTAGTTTATATAATCGAAGAATGTTCTTTTGCTCGAAATTTACCAAACCAATTTACAATATACCGTTTTGATTCGCAAATTTGAACCATGTGCCATGCAAATAAGGTTAAACAAGTCTGAAAAGTCACTCGTATGGAGAGTCTCTCTATCCGATACCCAGGGGATTAGATATGAAGAACATTTGCTTGTACTATGAATAATAAACCAAAAAGACAACATAACCCCCCGCACGTAACTTGTTAATTTAGATCTAGAACCAGAATAGTGTCGAATTATAATTTTGAAATCAAATTAAATCGGACATGCAGAGAAAAGTAAAAATACCATACAGCCCAACCCAAGCCACAGCCTCGACATTTCAATTTGACAGTGCCCTGTGAGACTGTCAGCATGACAGGCTGTCAAACTCACCGATAGGTCAGTGCTCGTGTCAGTAGACAGTTCCGCTTCCGTTTCCGTCGATTCTCCCTGTCGCGTGCATTAGTGATAGAAGATTAGGTTATTTAGTGGTGTGAGAGAGATAAATAGCTAAATATTTAATTTTAAAGTGTATGTAAAACTTTTTTGTAAGATTTCCATGTTATTATCATGTATGTATACTCGTATATGTATATGTGAAATGAAGTTAGCTTAATAATAACAAGACAAAGTTTATCATGTATTTTTTGGAAAAAAAATCACAATAAATAAAAAGATAAACCTAATCTACAAGTAATTTAGCTTTCGAATATTATACATTCAACATAAGTATACCCTTCAGAAAAGAAACAACAGCACACCCGTTACTATCCCTTTATTTTCTGTTGGTATTTGTTTACGTGTTATTTCTGTAGCTTTACAAATTTCTAATATAATGTCTACAAAACCATAAAGGCGAAATTATCCCATACCCGACTTAGTCCCGCGATGCCACTTGTGATAGAGTCAATATTATTGTCAATATGATTGTAGTCTCCAGACACAGCACTCGGCCCTTTGAACTTTGATGGAATCTCGTCTTGTTTGAAACCTGTGAAAATGTGTTTTCATTTAGCTATTTAGTCTCGTAATTCATTTTAATATATTAAGAGATATATTGTATATAATAATAATTAAGTAAAAAGTATTATTATTTACGACCAGTTTAGCCTAACGAGTAGTGACCCTGCCTACGAAGCTGACGCTCCTGGGTTCCAATCCCGGTAAGGGCAAATATTTGTGTGATGAGAATGAATATTTGTACCTTAGTCTTGTATGTTTTCTATGTATTTACATAAGTATTTATCTCTATTAAATATATACTTGTAATACTTTATTGCACAAAAGAGTGAAAACAAAACAAATATAAAGGAAAGAACATGAACAATGGCAATCTTATCTCTAATAAGAGATTTCTTCTAGCAAACCTATATTATAATATATCGTCGTCTAGCACCCATAATACAAGCCTTATTGTGAGCAAGATTGTCCTTCATCATCTTTTTATTTATTGTTTATTATTGAATGTAGATGATTGCGCTGGAAACACTGGCGAATAGGTTGTAAACAAAAGATTAGATACATTTTATTGATTTAAAAATACTTTAATACAATTTTCCAAGTTTATCGCATTTGTTATACGTATTAATTAAGTGTATTTTGTGTTAACTGGTGCATAAGTGTATAAAATTCTAATAGTTATCCTATTTAGTGTATTTAAAAAACGTAACGTTGACGGTTGAGTATTTTATTTGAAATAATTTGCTACTGGGCTATAATTAACGATATTTTCGATATAACTAATTACTTAGGCACGTAAATTGATTTGGAATTACTTTGTTTTTTGTTGAATAGCTTATTTTTTTTTTTGCACATTTCGTTAATCATAACGTCAATTTAAGTGACTGCTTATCAGCCGTGCTACAGCCGTGCTTCAATCATGCTTTTTACTGTTGTTTTATTTTGTTTAAAATGCCAACAACCAGAAGTGAGGCAGCCCGTCAACTAGAAGATAACTTAAAATTAGCTTTATATGAATTAAAACAGTGTAAGGTAACCAATGAGCAGTTGCTTACTGAAAGGGATGAAAGTGAGAAGGAGGTGTTGCTTATTGTTAATAAGAACTTAAAATTAAATAGTGAGATGGCAGAGTTGCACAACAAGTTCCTTGATGTGACGGGAGATAGGGATCGGCTTCAGCACCTGGTAGATGGCTTCGACCGGAGTGGCAGTGCGTTCGAAGATGCCCTGAGGCGTATTGCTGTCCTGGAGAAGGAACTTCGCGACGCACGTAACGAAATTTCTGCACTACAAACTGCAAACGATAGCCTCAGGTCGGGGCAGACCCAGTCACTCTTTGAGGAGCTGATCACTCCACCTGTAGCTTCTGTCATCTCACCCATAGATCAAAATTCAACTGTGACAATTGATCTCACGTGTGATAGTCCTAATAGATCGCAATCAGTAACCACTATGAGCTGTAGTAAAAATAAATTAAAGAAATATGTTAAATTGAATAATTATATAAAAAAAACACAAAAACTAGCTAATAGAAATAAAATATTTTGTAAAAATGTAAATTGTAGCAAGGAACGTGTCGTATTAATTAACGAAATCGATGATTGTAGATTATGTTTGGAAAAAACTACAGAAAAGTACGAATGTGACACACGGCGACTCCAGTCAGATATGCATATTTTAAACTCATCATTACAAAGTATTACACGTAAATATGAGTCAGTCAATACGAAATTAAGGAACATGTGTCGGCTATGAATAGTTTGTTGGAGACGTGTAAGTATAATTATGACAATTTCATATCTTTGACCCACAATCACATCTGTGATTGTAAACAAGCTCCAGCGGACTGTTCCGTGCCGACCGTGTGTCCCGCCGAGCAGCCGGCCGAACAGCTGATACTGACCCAGGCGCCGCCGTCAGTCGACTTGAGTACTAATAGTGTTATCAATAACGCCTCCTTCTCTCGGACAAAGGATAGGTATATAATGTACAGCGATGAACTTGGAAAAAATATGGGTTTACAACTTAGTCAGCGCGTGGGCCAGGCAATATTAAATAACTGTATGCCTGGCGCCACATATTCACAAATATTAAACAAAGTTGTCATCGCAGTTTTTAGAACCAACCACCCTAATTATTTTAATTGGTAGAAGGGAAAATGTATCTAAAAAATTAATTACTAAATACTTTTCCAAATTAAATTCTTTACAAAATGTAGATAGAATAATCTTGTTTGCGTTTCCCTTCAGCCAATCTTTGTCACAACATGAAAATCATATAAGACATGATTATAATACATTTATACACACATTGACATGTCGTCGTACTGAAAAATTTCATTTCATAGACACCAATATTTGTATTGGAAAATATTTTTATTTGACTAAGGATAGGTATTACCTATCTAGGTTTTATACAAAACAGATAGCACAGTCACTATCTTATTTTATTTTGAACTCAGTCAAGTTTTTGTATAATGAAACGCCTGCTTCTATTGAGGAGTGTAATAATAATGACATGTACTCCTTGGAATATGTTCCAAGCTCTTTAAATTAACCCATAGGACAACAGAGAGTAACTCTGGCAGTAATATTAATATTTGTATAAATATACCTTCATCTTGCCCATTAAATCAAGTTACTAGTAATGAAAAATGTAAAAGTAAGAATATTTTAAACGTGGTTCATCAAAATATACAGGGCATGTTAAGTAAAGAACTGGAAATTGAGTTATTCATGAACTGTAATAATATTGATATTTTATGTATAACAGAGCACTTTTTAAAGAGTTATCAGTTCATGTTCAACTTTAATAACCACCACGTTGCTAGTTCGTTCAACTGAAAAACAGCTGATCGCGGTGGCTCCTTAATACTTGTAAATAATAGTTTTAAATATAAGGAACAAGTTGACATAGTGAGCCTGTCTGTTGAGCGTACCATGGAAATAGCCTGTATTGAACTTGAACAACTTATTGTAATGAGCGTATACAGACCACCAGATTCATCCTTTGATTTATTCGAAAAGAAAATGGATGAAGTGTTGATTAAAATCAGCGATAAAAACATTTTTTTTATAATTTGTGGTGATTTTAATGTTAATCTGTTAGAGGATAATAATATTTGTACTAGATTAAAATCTTTATTTTTATGTCACAACATGAACTATCTGTTTTTGGAGCCTACTAGAATTACTGCAACATCTGCTACCTGCATTGACAATATATTTACTAACATTACGCCCATTTTCAAATCGTTCATCAATAAATTAACCTCTGATCACTCTGGTCAGATAGGTATATTCAATATTAAAATAAAAAAGGACCAAAAAGACGATATTACATGTGTGCCCGTTAGTGACACTCGGCTTGAACACTACAGGAATAATATTTTAGATAAACTATGGGAAATACCATACAGTGACGATCCAAATTTGTTGTACAACTCAGTATTTAACCTTGTCAAAAATGAATATGATACGGTATTTAAATCAAAAACTATAAAAGTTAATAACAAAGCTTTGTTTAGTGATTGGGCGACAGTTGGAATTCATAGGAGCAGACGAAGATTATATGAACTCTATGAAGAGAAATCATATAACAAAAATACGGCCTTTTTAGATTATGTTCGTAGTTATTCAAAAATGTTTAAACGCGTTTGTGCCGTAGCTAAATCTAATTTCATTAAAAACAAAATTGAATCTAGTAGCAATGTAATGAAAACGACTTGGCAAATTATAAACAGAGAGACTGGAAAGGCCAAAGCTACACATAATAACTTCAAGCTTAAGATAGATAATCAATTGCTAAGTACAGACCTAGAAGTAGCAAAAGCTTTCGAAAATTTCTTTACGGACATTCCAGTTTCAACAACCAAGTCTTTAAATTCATCTCCCGCTGCTGCTGAATCTATACTTAAACAAAACTTTGAGGAATGTAAAACAGATTTTAAATTTAGGCACGTTAATAATGAAGACATTGTAAAAGCGTTTAAATCCCTGGAAATGAAAAAGACAGCTGACGCCCATGGTCTATCAGTAAAAATTATTAGTTCCATTGTAGATTGTATTGCACCTCACCTTTGTTGTATATTTAATCAATGTATAGATAATGGTGTGTTTCCTGACTTGATGAAACTAAGTAAAGTTATACCTTTATTCAAAGCTGGTAGTACATCAGACCCCACCAATTTTAGACCCATATCGATACTACCAACGCTTAGCAAAATATTTGAAAAACTCATACTTAATCAATTGCAAAGTCATTTTTATCTCAATAATTTAATTCATATTGCTCAGTTTGGTTTCACAAAGGGTCGTTCAACAGCCGATGCTGGTGTTGAACTAATCGACAATATTTTTGATGCCTGGGAAGACGCAATGGATGCAATAGGTGTCTTCTGCGATCTATCCAAGGCTTTTGATTGCGTCCATCATGACACTCTTGTCAGGAAGTTACGCCATTATGGTGTAAAAGATCAGGCCCTTGGCCTTCTGGAGTCATATCTAACAGATAGGGTTCAGATGGTCGATGTTAATGGGAAAAGATCACCTGGGTCTTCAATAAGTATGGGCGTACCGCAAGGTTCAATTCTTGGTCCTTTCTTGTTTTTAGTATATATTAATGATTTACCTTACCTTGTTAAAGCAAAACATGGGTTAGTATTGTTTGCCGATGATACTTCTTTGATATTTAAAGTTAAAAGACAGCAATCAAATTATGACGAGGTAAACAATGCTATCTCTAGTATAGTGAACTGGTTTACTGTTAACAATTTATAACTTAATGAAAAGAAAACTAAATGTATAAAATTCGTATTACCCAATGTGAACCCGGTAACTACAGACATATTTATAAAAGGACAGAGATTGGACCTTGTGCAGTCGACTGTCTTTTTGGGCATTACTTTAGACGCCAAACTACAATGGGATCCTCATATAAATAAATTGTCGAACAGACTGAGTTCAGCAGCGTTCGCAGTTAAAAAAATTAGAGCTCTTACCGACGTAGACACCGCTAGTGTCAAAATGACATCATAGCATCAATGTACAGCGCCATCTAGTCTTCCATAGTACGAACCACCTCACCCACAACTATACCCTAAATCAATACCTTTAGAGGTGGTTCGACTAATAAAGGCTAGATGGCGCTAATTAACCATATCTTATAAATTCCGTTCAACTCGATTTAACCACCATTCTCGCATTAGAGCCCGAGCTGCGAATACCTTGTACAAACCGAATTAAATATCTTCAGATAAAACTAAACACCTATTATTTGGGGCACCCATTTTCATGGTGACCCCGACGTTCGAAATAACGCAGTGAAGAAATTGGACGGAAGAAACCTGCAAATACGCCGCCGCGCCGCCCGCGACAAGGACAAAGGCGCGAGCACATGGTCGCAGCCATCTTGCGTATTGCCGCGTTATTGCCGCGTATTCGTTTCAACAGCCGTCTGAAATTCGTTCCTGCATTAGAACAAGTAAAAGCGACCACGAGGCGTCGAAGAAAGTGATCCTGCAAGGCGAAACCCCAGGAAAACACACTAAGACATCACCACGTGCGTCCCGCGTGTGCCCCCCAACATCTGAAGACCATCAGCCGAGAATCAAATCACCGAGCAGCCGAAACCCAACGGACGTACAAGGAGCAGCATATCCGAAGCCCGGTGGAGCGTCCAGCCGAGACTGGACTCGAGACCCGTCGGAAGCCGAGGAGCCGCCCCTGCTGTTGGACGAAAGGCGCGCCAGAGACGAGAGACATAAAAACATAAGTATCTACCGATCACGTGAGTTGGCACAAAATTTCCCCCCCATTTATTTTATCTATACACCGTTATTAGTAGGTAAATTATTGGTAAATTTCGACATTTCCATATGATGATATCAAGGAACGCGATAGTGTCTGTATGACGCACAAACGAGACTCTGAGGAAATTCGTCGTTAATCTACCTATCAAACAATATCTATCTATATCTATCTATCTAAATATTCCCATTAGCTAAAATGCCCAATAACGACGTGGCAACCGTAGAGAAATCTAAACCTGAGAGCATATCAGAACTAATAAGAAAGCGAGGGATTATAAAGGGGAAAATGACCCTATTTGTCAAATTTATAGCATCCATAAAACCCGAAACGATAACTGCCGAACAAATAATCGAGCTTGGGCTGCGCACAGACAAAATGCAACTCGAGTTTTTACAGTTTGATAAAATACAAAGTAATATCGAAACCCTCTGCTCAGATATTGACAAGCAGTTACTCGAAAGAGACTCCTTCGAATCTCAGTATTATCAATACATAGCTAAAGCCAAAGGCACTTTAAATCAAAAAGCGACAGACCAGACCGACTTACAAGAACCTACACATCATTGCAAACATAGCTCAGATACTAGCGATTCCATTAGGTACCCAGATATTAGCCTACCCTCATTTAATGGAGACATTACACAGTGGATCGAATTCCGAGATACTTTCGACGCACTTATAAATCAGGGTAACCTGAAGCCCATACAAAAATATAAATATTTGAAAAGTTGTCTAAAGGGCAGTGCTTTGGAAGTTATAGGAGCGCTAGAATATTCGGAGGAAGGGTACAGCATAGCATGGCAATTACTTTGCGAACGCTATAATAACCCAAAAGTATTGGTCTACAATCATTTGCGAGCGCTTTTCGGCATCGATAGCGTACAATCGAATCCAATGGCACTAAGGGGCATGGGTGATAACATATCGAAACACCTTAGAACCCTAAGAAGCTTAAATATAGCAACCGAAAACTGGGATATATTGATAATTTTCTTTTTATCTAGCAAGCTAGAAAAGTCACTACAACTAAAATGGGAAGAAAAATCCAACTCACGTGAACTTCCTACATTACAGGATTTCAAGACTTTTTTGAGGTCCCGAGCTGACCTTTTGGAGTCGATGAACAACAACCAAGCTGTTGAAAATACAAACCGGAATTCGAGTAATACAACTGAAAAGGCGATGATAACCACGTCCCGCAACAATCCGGAAGCTAACAAGGTAACAAAACCACCTACTACCCAGCATAATCACTGCCCTTTTTGCAAGGGCACCCACTACCTAAATCAGTGTACACAGTTCCTAGCCCTTAGCCCTATAGCTCGCAGCCGAGCTGCGAAGAGGTTACGACTCTGCACTAACTGCCTGAGATCGAATCACGCGGTGCCGAACTGCCGAGCCAGCAAGTGTACCAAGTGTTCAGGTAAACATCATACTTTGTTACACATACCTACTATACCTACTCCAGCGAACGAGCAATCTATTTATAATCCCGAGCGATTACCTACACAACCGAACACATCTCGTCCTACCTATAATCCCGAGCGATTACCTACACAACCGAGCGTATCTCGTCCTATGACGCTATACACCCCACAACAACAATCTACATCCGAAAATCAATCTATAAACTTGCATATTAAGCAAATCAACACGTCAAATGACAATGCTTGTTCACAGCCGATGCAAAACAAGCATGTTTTCTTATCTACAGCTGTAGTAAACATAACCGATCACGAAAACAAACAACAAAGCATGAGAATCCTATTGGATTCCGGCTCGCAATCGTGCTACATAACAGAAAGGGCACACAAAAAACTAAACCTACCTGTACACAACACAGATACCGATGTCATGGGTATCAGCAACACAATAATAAACGTTAAACACTATTGTAACGTTATTATTCACTCTAGAACCGAACCATTTTCTGTGGATCTATCTTGCTATATTGTACCTACAATCTGCAACCTACCTAACTATGATATAGGAAATCTTATCATACCTAAACGATTCCGACTGGCTGATGATGGATTCAATTCAGCCGGCGAAATCGACATGATACTGGGCGCCGAAAAATTCTATGACCTATTGTGCGTAAACCGACACGAATTAGGAACTAACTTACCGACTTTGCAAAAAACCAAATTGGGCTGGATCGTGACTGGCTCGACGACGGGGCCAGTACGCCAGCAAACTAGATGTCATTTCATTCAACAACAAATGAGAAGCATTTTCGAAACTGAGGAAAATTCCACACTTTCCAATGATGATATCACGGAGTGCGAAAGTGTCTTTATGACGCATAATCGAGATTCTGAGGGAAAGTTTGTCGTAAAAATACCTCTAAAAGAACCTGCTTCAAGTTTAGGTAGATCAAGACACATTGCCTATAAGAGATTTCTGTCATTAGAAAACAAATTTAGTAAAAATTCAGAATATAAAAAACAATACGTCCAATTCATGAGAGATTTCCAACAAGCGGGCCGCATGAAAGAGATGGAATACTCCAATGTAGGACCCCAAGTCTACTTACCGCATCACGCGGTAATTAATATCGAAAAATTATCAACCCCAGTGAGGGTTGTCTTTGACGCATCATGTCCAACAGACACTGGAAAATCGCTTAACGATATTCAATATAAGGGTACGATATTTCAAGATAGCCTAATCAATATACTAGTAAGATTTAGAACTTACAAATTTGTAGTAAATGCAGATATACAGAAAATGTTTTGCCAGGTCAATATTGATCAATCACAACAAAACCTACAAAATATACTATGGAGGGAAAACTCAACCGATCCTCTACGTACCTACACATTAACTACTCTCAGTTTTGGCTTGAAGGCGGCCCCCTACATAGCCACGAGATGCCTACTGCAGCTAGCAACCGAATTCGAAGGTAAATACCCTACAGCAGCCGAAGCAATAAAAGGTTCATTCTACTACGATGACTGGATCTATGGAGGCGACGACGAAGCAGCGCTAATCGAGACAGCAACGCAAGTAGCGGCCATCCTGCGTACAGCCTGCTTCAATCTACGAAAATGGAAGTCGAACTCAAAAACCATATTAAAAAAGGTATGTAACACCGACTCAACAAATCCGACCGAGAGCGGAAATAACACACACAAACTATTAGGTATCACATGGTGCAGCCACACAGATTGTTTACAATTCTCATTCAAAGAACAACCAATGCCAGATCGACTTACGAAAAGAAAGGTCCTGTCTATAATTTCAGCTATCTATGATCCTACGGGCTTAATTAGTCCCGTTTTAGTGACAGCTAAATGTTTTATTAAAAAACTATGGCAGGATAAAACTTCATGGGACGAAACCCTATCGCCCGCTTTAACAAGAGAATGGATATCTTACTATAGGAGTCTATTTTCTTTAAACAATCTATCCATACCGAGACGCACAATCATAAACAATTACGTAACACTAGAACTGCATGGGTTTGCAGATAGTTCAAAAACATGTTACGGAATTGCAATTTATTTACGTTCCATTGATAATTTAGGTAATATACAGGTGCATTTGTTATGCACAAAGTCTAGAATTGCTAGAGAGGAAACAATACCCCGCTTAGAATTACGCGCAGCGGTATTGTTATCACAAGTAATGGAATCACAAGGCAATAACCTTGCCAAACGAGTCAGTAAAATATACCTATGGTCTGACTCACAGGTGGTATTGGCGTGGATAAAAACACCGCCACCTAAACTAGGTACTTTCATCAGTAACAGAGTAGCGGAAATTCAGAGATTAACCAAGATCGAAGACTGGCATTGGGTGTGTTCGGCTGAAAATCCAGCTGACATTATATCGAGAGGAATTCAACCTCATATATTAAGAAAAAGCAATCTGTGGTGGTCGGGTCCCGCCTGGCTATCTGGTCAAACGGCGCAGTGGCCTCTGCACAATCAAACTAACACACAAATACAAACAAAGGACACAGAACAAACTATATCCTTAGTTAACCCAACAAACATCGAGAATAATTTCATAGATAAATTGTTTCATAAATATTCAAACGACAAAAAATTATCGCGAGTGTTTGCCTATACTCTGCGATTCATCAACTACCTACAATAAGAACTACTCCTTCACCGCCATTCCACACAACATTTTGTGATTATGCTGGGCCCTATTCAATTCGAGATAGAAGGGGGCGTGGTTTCAAGTCTTACAAATGTTGGATAGCTATGTTTGTTTGCTCATCGACAAGGGCAGTTCACATTGAGTTGGTTTCAGGTTTAGAATCACAAGCCTTTATTGCCGCCTTCCGGCGATTCATATGCAGAAGAGGTAAACCAAGTCAAATGGTAAGTGACAACTCGACCACATTCCGTGGAGCAAATAATGATTTAGTAGAACTATACAGATACCTAAACGAAAATTTTAGCGAACTTACCAACTTCCTTGCAAACGAAGGTATTTCCTGGAAATTCTTACCCCCCTACAGCCCGCATCTAGGCGGCCTACATGAAGCTGCAATTGGCAGCTGTAAGCTTCATCTTAAGAGGGTATTAAGTCAAGCCTTATTAACATTTGAAGAATTCTCTACGGTTCTTACTCAAATTGAGGCAATATTAAACTCGCGCCCATTGTGTCCCATACCTAATGCTAATAATGATGATTTTCCCATTCTTACGCCAGCTCACTTTCTGATCGGTAGATCGTACACGTCTCTGGCGGACTACGAATACCAAGATGTATCAAGGAATAAGTTAAATCACTTCCAACAACTCCAACAGATACAACAGGACTTCTGGAAGCGGTGGTCTCGAGAGTACCTGGGTCTCCTACAGCAGAGGTGCAAGTGGAGGAGCACAAAGGGACCTAACCTCACCGTCGGCTCAATCGTGCTGGTGAAGGACGATCGCTTACCACCCTGCCAGTGGAAGTTGGGACGCATCGCGAAGACACAAGACGGTCAAGATGGCGAAACGAGGGTCGCCGTCATCCAAACAACAAAAGGCCTTATCAAACGAGCCTTCAATAATATTTGCCCCTTACCTATTTCTCTGTCAGATACCGACTATTAGTTCTAAGTAATCAGTGTAGGTAGACAGGGACTATATAACTAATTAATCACTTTATTACACAAACAAGTGAAATGTAACCTAATTAACTACTGCCTACTTAATAAAAAAATACTTCTCTTGTGTTTTCTTCATAAGATCTAGAATCTTTCTAGGTAGGTAACTAAAACAGAACGCTAGGAGTATACATAAATCTATTAATAAATTAGCTAGTCACATTCATAAATTACAGTTATATTTGTATACCTAGTAGAGTTTAGGCGCTCTGGAGTATGTCAAAATGACATCATAGCATCAATGTACAGCGCCATCTAGTCTTCCATAGTACGAACCACCTCACCCACAACTATACCCTAAATCAATACCTTTAGAGGTGGTTCGACTAATAAAGGCTAGATGGCGCTAATTAACCATATCTTATAAATTCCGTTCAACTCGATTTAACCACCATTCTCGCATTAGAGCCCGAGCTGCGAATACCTTGTACAAACCGAATTAAATATCTTCAGATAAAACTAAACACCTATTATTTGGGGCACCCATTTTCAGCTAGACTATACTCTATCCACCGAAACGAGTTAATAGAGCATTGTCTCTGTCGCACAATCCCTTACAAAAGATAAGGACACAAAAAGGTGAGTGGGCGTCAACTATACTGATAAAAAGTTAAGGTGTGTTCATATGCGATGATTTTGTGCGCTCAATAGTAAGCACTAAAACCACTTAAGTATTTTGTATTGAACTTAGAGAAAGAAAGAAAAATATTAAGACAATGTTTTAAAATAAAATTATGTATATTTAAATAGTTTAACATATACAATTAATTAAATTATTCCGACGTATCACTACTGTCGCTGTCACTTCCCACGTTTATTATGAATGTTTCGGTCATTGTTTCCACATTTCTGTCCAAGGCATTCATTTTCGGTTCTACTATCTCTTCGACATGTTTTATGCATTTTTTCCATTTTGCAGCGTCAATATTTTGAATTGAGTTGTTTAATAAAATTTTTAATTCTGCCATCTTGTATGTTTTGTTGCGGGATGCGACATGTCCTTTAACTTGAGCCCAGATCAACTCTATCGGATTTAATTCGCAGTGATACGGCGGAAGTCGTACCACAGTTTTATTTTTAGCTTTCGCCATTTCGTCTACGACACGCGCCTCGTACTGCTCCTTATGATTTTTTACGATATTCAGTAGCTCTCGTTTTAATAAATCATCCTGAAAGGGGATTTGTTTTTCTTTCAACCAATTAATTATCTCTTGTTTTTTATTTTTTTCAGTCGGAATTTGCTCTACTTTTCTTGAGTGGTACGAAGCGTTGTCCATTACAATAATACAATTATCATGTAACTTTTCAAGAATATTTTTGAACCAATTCTCAAACACTTCGGCATTCATATCTTGATGGTAATCTCCTTGCTTTTTTGACTCGAACACGTGTAAGCCCCCTTCTACAAATCCATCATCACTTCCAATATGAGTAATTATTAACCTTTTTCCTTTTCCTGGAACAATAAAAAATTGTATTGAATGATCTGATACAAAGTTAACGCTCACACAGTTTAAGATAACATAACAAACAATAAGTGCCGCCAATTAAGGATCGCTCAGGTACATTCAAACCTTTTCAAAGAATTGCATTAATGACAAAGACAGTTTTAACAATGGAATTATGTTAAAGAACTTACCGGAAGGATTTTTTAATCCAGTTGTCAGGCCATCAAGGAATGCGTCGCGTTTATTTTTCACATTTGTATCAGTCCATACGTTTGTAGTAGTATGGCCTTCATTGAGCCAAGTCTCATCCAAGTAATATATTTTTTTCTTTTCTTCTCTTGCCATTTTCATTGTCCGCAAATAATTCCTCCGCCAAAAAAATATGTCGTCACGATCAATCAATAAGCTGTTCCTGCATCTTTTAATGTACCTAAATCCAATCATTTTAAGGATTTTATGAAGTGTTGATCTTTTGAATGTCCCCAAAGTACCATCTTCATTTATTGAATTCATTATTTTGTCCAATGTCGGTATCTCATTTCGGGAAAATAAATCGTGAACTTTTCTTCTTATAGCACATTTAGTTAAGTCGTCGATTGTGTCTACAATGAAAGTACGTTTTCTTGTTTTTTTGGGTGAATTTAAAACATTTTTAGTTTCTTTCTCTTTCAGAATTCTATAGATGGACATCCAATGAACACCCATAGATGATGCAACAGCTTTCATGACGTCATTGTTTGAAGGGGATTCCATGGAACTCCTCATAGATTGATACATGTTCCATATCATTGTTTTTTCAGTCGAGGAAAAGGCTCGTCGTCGCCTTTTTTCCACAGAGTTACCTCCATGTAAACTGTCGGCCATCTCACTTAGGCAAATCGACAGTAAACTCAAAAAGTCCGTTATACAAGCGCCAAGTCTTTAGGAATGCAATCAATCACAAAGCCGGGTCACACGTAACAAAATTATCCAGAGTCCAAATAACAAGCCGAGTCAAAAAATAAAATAATAGATTGCACTAGCACAGTGAGCACGTCTGAACAGTACGAGTCGCACGAACAAACTAAAAAAACTCGCGCTGTGAACACAGCCTTAACGTCATTGTTCGACCAATCACATGCCAGTTCATTTTTCCCCTATTAACTCGTTTTGGTGGATAGAGTATAGTCTACTTTAGTTACTTTCATAGTCTAATGACCTATGGTATTTTATTGTGGGGTCACGCTGCGAATGCTAATAGTATATTTATTCTGCAGAAACGGGCTGTTCGTGCAATTTATAGATTAGGGTCTAGAGTGTCACTGAGGGAAAAGTTTAAAGAAATCAATATTCTGACATTTGTGTCTCAATATATCTATGACAATCTTGTGTATGTAAAAAGAAATATAATTAATTTTCAGAAGTGATATACACAATTTTAATACTAGAAATAAAGACAAGTTGGTTGCTTATGTAAGCCGACTACATAAAATTTTTAATTCTTTTAAAGGCAATTGTATACGCTATTACAATAAGGTCCCTACTGATATTAAAAACTTACCTTTAGACAAGTTTAAAATAATAATAAAACAGAAATTGTATAAAAAGGTTACTATAGGATATCTGATTACTTAGAGGACAGATGTCCATGGGAATAGATTGTTTGAGTAACAGGCTGTTTCGATATATAATTAGCATTCATTTTGTAATTTGACAATATTTTATTTAAAAAAAGGAAACGCAAAAGATGCGACGACTGTGGAGTTTCTTCGGTGAGCTCTTCTCCACAGATTCCGCCATTGTGTTAGTGAACTCACCCAAAAAAATGTAATGACGGATCTAAGTGATATAACAACATCCTATGGAAATAAATGATTTTTGATTTTGATTTTGATTTTGAACCCAAAAATTATGGTAAAATATCCAGGCCATCTTATTTCTATCAAGAAATCACTGCAATCCTACAGCCAGAGCTGAGCAAAGGCCTTTAATACGCCATTTTGTACTAATGTTCTTGTACCAACCTAATCGATGGGCCCAAACCTCTTCTAGAATACCTATTGTGCATTCACATATAAAGAGTGTCTCAGTAACAGTGCACTTCTTAATTTTAAAATAAAAAGACGTATTTTTTTATAGTTGTGAAATATTTATTGGATTGTGAAGAAGACATGTTCCGATTAAGCACGGTATAAAATATCCGAAACATGCACCCCGGCTCTGATGAAGGCAATTATTCTTTTCATAAACATTTCCATGACTTTTTCACAGAGATGTGGCTGTATTTCACCGATGACGCGTTGGATCTCGGATCTAAGCTCAGGAATTGTTTCTGGTCTATTCGCATAAACCAGAGATTTCAAAAACCCCCAAGAACAAAATCGCACGGCGTTAAGTCACATGATCTTGATGGCGAGTTGACATCAGAATTTCTTGAGATAATTGGTTCTGGAAATCGTTGCTGCAATAAATCAATTGTTTCATTCGCGGTGTGGCAGGTGGCGCCGTCTTGCTGAAACCACATGTGGTCCAGATCCATGCCGTCTAGTTGAAGCCACAGGAACTCCGTTATCATGTTCCTGTAAGGAGCGGTGTGGCAGGTGGCGCCGTCTTGCTGAAACCACATGTGGTCCAGATCCATGCCGTCTAGTTGAAGCCACAGGAACTCCGTTATCATGGTCCTGTAAGGAATGCCGTTCACAGTCACTGTAATTTCGGCCTCATTTTCAAAAAAGTCCAGCCCAATCACGCCGCCTCGCCAAAATCCGCACCAGACAGTTGCTCGTTGTGGGTGCATTTGTTTCTCATGGATTGCATGAGGATTTTCTGCACCTCATATTCAACAATGTTAATGTATTCACGAAGCCATTCAGATGGATATGCGCTTCATCGGAGAAGATGACTTTTATTCGAATAATTGGCATTGACTTCACTTTGCTCCATTACCCGTTGAACGAATTGCCGGCGCTTTCCTTGGTCTGCTCGTTTGAGCTCCTGAGTAAGCTGATTTTTGAACGCATGAAGGAAGAGGTCTTTTGTCAAAATTCGCTGCGTAGTGCTTCGTGAAATTTGAAGTTGTTGAAAACGATGCCGAATTGACGTTTACGGGTTTTCGGCGACACTCTCGTTTACAGCAGCAATGTTTTCAAGAGACCAACCGGCACGTTAACGCAAAGGAGTCTTACTGCCCAGAATTTACCCAGTTGCTTCAAAATTTTTGACCACTTTTCGAATGGTTGGCACATTAGGTGCGCTATATTTTTAAACTTTTCAACCCTGTTCGATATATGACACTTTATAAAGACTCACACTACAATACAAGCACAACCTATTATTTTTTTGAAATTCTAAAATTCAGGGAGTTTATTCGCCCTTCTCTCCCACAGTGGTCTAATGTGGCAAAAAAATGACGTGTTCTAAGTACATGCGTTAATATCTACAGAAATAATTAAATTAAGTTTTAGATTTTTTACAAGTTTGCTGAATAAATTTTACAAC
This sequence comes from Argyresthia goedartella, assembly GCA_949825045.1. Taxonomy (NCBI): domain Eukaryota; kingdom Metazoa; phylum Arthropoda; class Insecta; order Lepidoptera; family Argyresthiidae; genus Argyresthia; species Argyresthia goedartella. The sequence continues at coordinate 29,226,772 of OX463826.1, read as the reverse complement.
ATTCCAGCTACACAACATTAGTTTATAACGTGGAAGTGGGATCTTTATGTGGCCCTGCACGTTTGTACGTACCCAACAGGTTGAGCACCTCACTGCGGAATGTCGGCAGGAAGTTGGCTCGCAGGAAGAACCATGTGTACCGCTCGTTCTGATCCGTGGCCGCCTCGCCTTTCTGCCGACAGTACCTGGAAAACATCCGCGATGATAGGTTCGGGATCAATATAGGATAAGTGGCGGTTTCTTCTTGGAACCAGTATATCTCCTTAAGGCACATTTTATCCATCGCTCAAATCAATTAGGGCTTTCTGAGAACTCAATTAACAAAGCAGCTCGCTAGATGGCGGTGCAGAATTTGTTGCGATGTACCACAGAGTAGTCTGTGATATTTCAAATTTGTACTGTTTCTGAGTTGTGTAAAGCTCTCGCTAACACGTTTTCATCATTTCGGACCGCACGGTTGAACCGCAAATTCTCTCACGCGCTCTAGCGACCGATTTGGAAGCTGTATTTATTTTTACCCGACTACGGCAAAGCCCCAATGGTGTTCGGGAACCGAACACCTTTTGCTGACGCCTGTATAGTCGGCCACTCGCGATTACTTATTTTCAGTGCATTTTACGGAACCGCGCGTGACGGGTGCATTCATAACATTTCAACATTTCCTCATTAACTATTCGTGAATTAAAGTCACTTCAGTGTTCAAGCTAACTTTGTGTATCAATCAACAACCCCAACAAGGCATCAACCCAAACATTGGTCCTTCGAGCCACTCGGTTGGACTTCGTGCGTGATTGCAATCGGTTCACTGGCTTCCCAGAAGCGGGTTCCACCAGTTGGATTGAGAAGGGCAAACTTCACGTGTGAAGCTCGCCGGGTAATCAGCAAAAAAGGAGTGAGTGCCGAACAACAAACATCTAAACATTTCGAGAGAGTCGGAGAACATTAACATTAAACAACAACAATTATCTTAACATTCCAAGAGCGACAGAAAACATTAACAACCAACAATGGAGGAATTAATGAGCAAACAAGTGGAGACGACGGCAGCCATGGAGAAATTGCTGGTCAACTTCAAAAAAGAAAAAACTGAGAGTAAGCCAACCATAGCAAGTAAAAGGATGGAGAAACTGACGGAGCTGTTTCGTGAATTTCACGCGAATCATCTCATCCTTTGTCAGTATGAAGATAAATCGCACGATTATTTCAAGGGAGAACATTACGAGACAACAAAAATATTTTACTATGAAACATTAGCCTATTTGGAGAAATATGTGAAGCTACAACAACAAACATCTGGAACGTCGAAGGAGATCACTAACATTGACAAAAAATTAGACGACAAGCTACGTAAGCAGACGGCTAACTACAAGGCTTTTCAGCGAACAATTACGAACATAGATGTAGAGGCGATAACAGAGAAATGGGAGTTTGAAGATGCTCTGAAGACTTTGGAAACGCGTTGGTCGACAATCGACTCATTGCATTGGGAACTAGAAGGTTTGCTTAATGAAGAGGATAATGAACAGTTCGAGGCTTTATTTAACAACAACGAGAAGCAGTATAATAAACTGAAAAAGAACCTTAATTCAAAAATGTGGTCAGAAACCCACAGAGACAAAACAACCCCTAAAATGGAGGTACCGGTATATCATGGAAATTACAACCAGTGGATGTCTTTTAAAGACCTCTTTACTGAAACTATTCACAAGAATGCTTCGTTGTCTAACGCACAAAAGATGCAGTTTCTGAAAGGGAAGGTACGTGGAGAAGCTGAGCGTCTGATACAGCACCTCAATATTAGCTCTGACAACTATACCGTGTGCTGGGACATTCTGAACCATAGGTACAACAACAAACGCCTTATTTTCACAACGTATATCAACACACTATTAGAAATACCAAACATGAAACACCAGTCCCTAGAACAGATCAAGAGGATGCACGATGTGGCCCAAGAAACACTCAATGCGATCAAGAACTTAGGAGTAGATATAACAACATGGGACCCACTAATTGTACATATTTTGGATTTGAAATTGGATAGCGAAAGCCACTCAGAGTACATAGACTCTTTAAAAAATCGCCGCGAGCTACCAATATTGAGCGATTTTATTGATTTTCTGGAGGGAAAATTCACCGCTATGGAAACAAGTCGACGAAAAGGAGAGAACAATCAACAAAGAGCATCTTACAATCATCATTATCAGCCAAGTTCATCATCTTCAAATAATACTCGAACAAATATTTCGAACAATAAAGAAAGACCGCCAGTAACAAAATCAACATTCAACGTGACGACAATAAAATGCCCACTATGCAACAACGAACATGGCCTGTTTAACTGCAAATACTTCCTAGAATTACAAAATGATAGAAAACTAAAAAAAGTACGAGAACTTCAAGTTTGCATCAACTGTTTATTCAGCCACAATGGCAACGAATGTAAATCATCAAAAACATGCCGCAAATGTAACAAGAGACACAACACAATAATTCACGATGCACTGAACTGCAATAACAACTCACACGTGTCGAAACAAAGTGATTTGAACATGACAGCGGAGGTCTTGTTGTCAACCGCCATGATAAAAGTGAAGGGAAGCGATGGTACTTATCATCTCCTGAGAGCGCTGGTGGACCAAGGGTCACAAATTTCCATCATTACGGAGAAAACAGCCCAGTTATTAAAAATTAAACGTGTCAACTGCAAGGGATCAGTTTGTGGTATTGGAGAGAAAGAGACAAATGGAAAGGGAATGATGCACATAGAATGCAAATCTATACATAACGATTACACTTTTAACACAGACGTCATCATAATGAACAATCTGGTCGGTAAATTACCTAACAAAACATTTGCAAAGCCGGAATGGACATCAATCAAAAATATTTCATTAGCCGACCCGGAATTTTACATTTGCCGCCCAGTTGACGTGTTACTTGGAGCAGAAATATATTCACAAATTATACTCAGCGGAATGATTAAGGAGAATGACTCACGTCAGCCGCTCGTACAACAATCACATTTTGGTTGGTTACTGTGTGGAAACGCCAAGACATACAAATGCAACATAGTGAGGCAAGATTTAGATGAGATTAAAAAGTTTTGGGAGTTGGAGGAGATCAATGAACAGTCAAACTTATCAGTAGAAGAGCAACATTGCATAACATACTACAACGAAACAACTACCAGAAAAGAAAATGGGAGATATGAAGTACGATTACCACTCAAAGAAGACATCGAGACAAAACTAGGGTCGTCTAAACAGACTGCCTTAACACAATTTAAAAATTGGAGAAAAAGTTTCAGAAACAAAGTAAATTAGCGACGGATTATAAAACATTTATGGAGGAGTACGGAGCCTTAAATCATATGAAACCGACAAATAGCAACGAGACACCTGAGTACTACATGCCGCACCACGGGGTCGAGCGAATCGACTCGCTGACAACGCAATATAGAGTTGTATTCAACGCATCAAACAAAACATCTACAGGATGTAGTCTTAATGACTTAATGTATACAGGACCGAATTTACAGGTTGACCTACAAACACTTTTGCTCAGATGGAGACAATACCAATATGTTTACACGGCAGACATAGAGAAGATGTTTCGCATGATACTAATAAATGAAGAAGACCAAAGATACCAGAAAATTATTTGGAGATCAGACTTAGAACAACCCATACAAATATTTAGTCTATCAACAGTCACGTACGGAACACGCGCCGCGCCGTTCTTAGCAATGATGACTCTGAAAAGATTGGCAGCGGACTCACGAGAGCAATATCCTGAAGCAGCCAAAGTTGCAGAATCAGCATTCTACATGGACGATTTGCTGCATGGATCAGATACGATTGAAGAAGGAAAGAAACTGATAAGAGAGTTGGACTTATTGATGAAATCAGGCGGATTTAATCTCAGGAAGTGGTCCGCAAGTGAACCGCAACTACTGGCAGATATCAAAGAGGAACGTAACCGGACAGAAGACACAATTTTCAATTTTAAAACAGACAACATTAGTAAAACATTGGGATTATGCTGGAACTCAGATAAAGATACTTTCACGTTTCAATACAGCATTCCAGAACAGAGAGGGAAACATACAAAAAGAAGCTTGTTGTCCGAGATATCGAAACTGTTTGATCCAATGGGATGGCTGGCCCCCATTACAACAAAACTAAAACTTTTATTCCAACAACTATGGAGTGAAACCATTAAGTGGGACGACGAAGTACCGGAAAACATTCAGAAGGAATGGGCAAGGTTAAAGGCGGAACTTAACCTCATTAACGAAATCGAAATTCCCAGATGGATTGGAAGCAGAAGGGGAGATATAATAGAGCTTCACGGCTTTTGCGATTCGTCCTTAGTCGCATTCGCCTGTGTGGTTTATGCTAAGATTATCAACAAACAAACAGTGGTTCTTGTGTCAGCCAAAACAAAACTCGTTCCACACAAAAAAGCATCAACACTTCCTAGAATGGAGCTTAACGGAGCCTATTTACTGGCAAAACTAATGAGAAAAATTTCAGAAGCATTACATCAACATAAACTTGAGATCTATGGATGGACGGACTCGATGGTGACATTAGGTTGGTTACAAGGAGAGCCGAGCCGATGGAAACCATATGTGGCGAATCGAGTTCAAAAAACAACAGAAGTCATACCGGGTCAAAGTTGGAGGTATGTGAACACGAAAGAAAACCCTGCTGACGCAGCGAGTCGGGGTCAATACCCTATACAGCTAAAAGACAACACATTGTGGAAAAATGGGCCTTCTTGGCTGTCAACATTTGAGAAAGAAAATACCGAGCCGGAGAATTACACAACAGAACAGGAAATGTGCAAAAAACAATCAACAGTCGTTATGGAACGAGAGAAACATTTGATCGACGATCTTTTAAACAATCATAGCTCATTCAATAAAATAACACGTATTGTAGCTTGGCTACTAAGGACAGCTGCACCGAGTAAACGTAACAAATTGCCAAGCTATCTCACGTTACACGAGTTGGCCGCCGCAAAAACGCTGATCGTAAAATACGTGCAACATGCAGAGTATGGAGCGGAAATCGAACGATTGCGAAAACATAAACAAATAGAGGCGAAAAGTAAAATTTTGAGTTTGAATCCGTTCATTGACGAATTAGGAGTTTTACGAGTTGGTGGGAGGTTGGAGAACGCGAACATAAACAAGGAAAGGAGACACCCAAAAATCATACCACGAGGGAGTCGACTGGCAGAGCTTTTGATAGATGAAGCTCATCAACTAACATTCCACGGAGGTCCACGCCTGACTTCGGCGAATCTCAGGCAGCAGTTCTGGATCCCTGGAGGAAACAACGCAGTGAAGAAACAGTTGCGTAACTGCGTGACTTGCAGAAAAAACAATCCGAGCAAACAAAACCAAATAATGGGAGATTTACCCGCAGCTCGGGTAGAGCCTGCACAACCCTTCTACCAATGTGGGGTCGACTACACCGGGTTTGTGGAGATAAAGGCGAACAGAACAAGAAACGCAAGGTCACTGAAAGGCTATATCGCCGTGTTCATTTGTATGGTGACCAAAGCCATTCATCTGGAGTTGGTGTCAGACCTTACCAGCTCAGCATTTCTAGCAGCATTGAGGAGGATGGCCGCCAGGAGAGGAGCCCCCGGCCACCTGTACAGTGATTGTGGCACTAACTTTGTCGGCGCTAACAGAATAATACAGGAAGAGTATGAACAAGTGAAACAAACATTGGATGACAATTTTCGAAGAGTTTTGGAAAACATGAACATAACATGGCATTTTAATGCGCCCGCTTGGCCAAGCGCAGGAGGTATTTGGGAAAGAGCAGTGCGTAGCCTCAAACACCACTTGAAACGTGTAGTCGGACAACAACGCCTAACATTTGAAGAATATTCAACAATATTATCGCAACTCGAAGCTTGCTTGAACTCCCGGCCTTTGTGCGCCCTGACAGAAGATACGGACGACTTGGATTTCTTAACTCCCGCACACTTCTTAACCGGGAGAGCAGGTGTAACAGTGATAGAAACCAGAGAGGATGCGAGAACAAGATGGTTCCTAACAACTCAGATTTTACAACAAATATGGAAGAGATGGAAAGACGAATATCTAACACAACTAGCAGCGAGAAATAAGTGGTTACAACCAAAAAGAAACGTCCAAGTAGGCGATTTAGTGACCATTCGAGAAGATAACATGCCTGTCGGAAAATGGGCAATGGGCAGAGTGGTTGAGATACATCCAGGAAGAGACGGTTACGTGAGGGTAGTGACATTGAAAACAGAGACTGGATATATCAAACGCCCCGTAGTCAAGCTCAACTTGCTCCCAATACAATCCGAAGAACAAAAACAAGATGACAGCGAGAAAAATGCAAAGAACAGCAATAACAACAACCGTCAGCAAACAAACTGTAGCCGCAAGCCGCTCTCCAAACTATTCGCGGTGGTAACAGCAATAATATTTTTTGCTTCATTCATATCGGGATCGAGCGCAACATGCAACGTCACAAAACTCAACAACAACCAGTCGCTTTATTTCGACCCGCTCGCAAAAATGCAACTACTAAATGATCAATGGACACTCGTGACATACTATGATATGAGTCCATACTGGGCCGGAACACAAACAACAGAAAAACTCTTAAAATATCTCGAAAATATGTGTAACAGTCTGGAAATAAACAATAAGTGTAACATGATCATACCTCAACTGAGACATGAGTTCAATGAGCTGGAGTACTACGACCAGCTTTTGTCAACTCAGCATTTCACGGAGCAAGCGAGGCGCCGCCGCCGCCGCCGCCGCAGAGGTCTTATCAACGGTGTCGGTTACCTTGCTAATAGCCTGTTCGGGGTACTAGACGAACATTTCGCAGAACAGTACTCATGCGACATAGCGCTTATTAAGAAAAATCAATCTCATCTAAAGAAATTATGGATTAATCAGACGACAGTGTTGGAGTCGGAACATAATCTACTAAAACGAACAGAGGAAATCATGGAAAAACAACATAAAATTATTAATAAACATTTGAACAGTCTTGACGCAGCAACAAAAAATATTCTGAAGGAGATTAACATTGCAGAGAAAGAAAGAGACTTTACATTGACAGCTATTGCAGCGACAAACATACTACAAATCTTAAGAGAAATACAGAATATGATGCTGGATACCATATCAGACATATTTAAGGGACTGTTTAACCTACATTTATTGACGCCAAAACAACTTCAAGAACAATTAAACATAATAACTGGATTATTATCGAGCGAAGTAACATTACCGATTGAAAACATACATACAGACTTTACGAAGCTTTACAAACTTCTAAAAGTTCGAGCAAGAATGACACAAGATTATTTCATCTTTGAAATCAGAATCCCCCTAGTCAGCAGAGAACAGTATGATCTGTACCACGTCATTCCAGTGCCGCAAGTGCAACAATCAAATATGATATCAATCGTGCCTATTTCCGAGTATGTGCCCAGGCCCCAGCTAAACACAACTACAATCAACATCGTCATAGTGCACCAGCGAATGACTTCAACATGGACAATGGGAAATCCCCAGTGTTTCGCAAAATAGTGTTTAGTGATGAATAAATATTTTACATAATTACATAAGTACTAACATTAACATAATTTCCTATATTGTAACATGATTTGTAATTTTCTTTCTCGTTTAATGACCACATTAACTACTAACATTTAACATGAAAGCACCCAGAACGCTTATCTTTGCCCCCCGGGAATATGTTCGGGAACCGAACACCTTTTGCTGACGCCTGTATAGTCGGCCACTCGCGATTACTTATTTTCAGTGCATTTTACGGAACCGCGCGTGACGGGTGCATTCATAACATTTCAACATTTCCTCATTAACTATTCGTGAATTAAAGTCACTTCAGTGTTCAAGCTAACTTTGTGTATCAATCAACAACCCCAACAAGGCATCAACCCAAACAAATGGAGAGGTATGAGTTTGGCCTGTAAATATGTCCCTGTTTTGCCACGTAACTGCCAACTTGTTGAAGACCTCTTCAAGGGTACTCGTGAATAATTTCGGGGACAGAGGGTCTACCTGTATTACACCTCTTTCTATTTGGAATAATATCCCATATTGCAATAAATACTTGAATACTAATAATCATAATAATCGTTTATTTACAAATAACGAGATCCATAATGTTTTGGTACATAAATTGTTTAGAAACTTTTATATTTAAATTTATTTAATTAATCAGGGATTTTTTTTTATTACTCTGGCGGCAGCGTCCTTTGAGTCAGTGTCGGCGTACTTTAAAAAAGCAGGCACGTGGCACGGCGGTGCGACCAAAGGTGACGCTTACAAAATGACACAGGGTATCCTAATGTGGGGCCAGAAGCAATGCATGTCTGTACTTTACTACTCCACCGAGCCAATTAGACGCGTGTCACTGTGTCACTCATCTTCCGTATCATGCTTCACTCGCCTTGAAGCATGTTGTGTTTCACATGCGTGTGTATTTGTGTCTGCGTGTATGAGTGAGGGTGTGTGAAGATGTGTGCGTGCGTGTGTGTGTGTGTGTGTTTGTATCTGTGAGCGTGTGTGTGTGTGTGTTTGAGGGTGCGTGCGTGCGTGTGTGTGTGTGTGTGAGGGTGAGTGTGTGTGTGTGTGTGTGTGTGTGTGTGTGTGTGTGTGTGTGTGTGTGTGTGTGAGTGAGTGTGCGACATAAGACGGAAGATGCCAGTCAGGCCTCTAGTTGGATTGTTGGAGTAGTAATGCCACCACCTCTACCGAAGGAGCCTGCTTAGTTAATCGCTGTGGGTGAAGAAGGGTGTGATTCTTACTCGGCTAGCCTGTCAGTGGCGGTTGGGTCGCGGCACAATGACAGCAGAGTGTCGAGTTCCGCTGCCTGCTCCACCACTTCCGGTTCACTCACAACCTGTTAACGACATACCCCGATATTTGAAATACGAAACTCTGTACTAAATGTCTGTCCCAAAGTTCAGCGTAAATAACGGTCAAAATAGCAAACAGATGTCTCCATTATGGGGCTATATCGAGCTGCAAAAAAAGTGACAGTTCTAAAGGCGTATAGTAAACCGTTCCGTTTAACGCGGTCCAAATCTTTGACAGCGATATGAAGTTTGTCATTTTTTGCACTGAGCTTTGAGACAAAGTTAAATAGTAGTCTGCCCGGTATAAAGGTAGCGGTTTGCGTCGCGACCACGACAGGACAGAGACAGCGTCCCGCGCATAAGCGCGCGTGAGCGAGATTGTAGACAGCGACTTCACTGTCTGGCTCCTGTACCGTTGGCGCGCGCGAACTGAAGTAATGCTGTCTCCGTCTCTTGTCTCGGTCTCCTGTCGCGGTCGCGAGGCGAACCGCCAATTTAAGACATACAGTAAAGGTCACATAATTAAAGACACCTCCTTATAGACCACCGCAACTTATAGTAACGCAAAAAAGTTGTGTTCTTAGTAGTTTAGACACTACTCACTGTGGGAACGTAACACAAAAGTTTTAACATACTTGTAGCTGGCCAGCTAAATTAAAAACAATAAAAGCTGTGTTCTTATTTTTTTGAATGAAAAGAAAGCTACATTCTGTTTTTCTTTGTTTTGCCGCGTATTTTCATGAAACGTCGATATTACACAACCTAACTTTTTTCATTAAAATTAATACGTTTTAAACCAATTGGGAAAAAAAACGTTTGCTATTCGTCCTCTACGAAGATTATTTTGAACTTTCTTATGAAAGGTTGGTATAAATATAAATATCAAACCACTTGAAATCTTCTAAGGAGATGGTTATGAATGCTATAAAACATTTCAAGAAGTTCGACACGACCGAAAACGTACCTAGAAAACCGAGACTAAGGAAAACTACTCTGCGGGAAGACTCTGAGATGGTATTGTTGGCAAAAAAATCCGTTCAAGGGATCAGAAATGAAACATTCGGAATTGTTTAGCGCAGGAGGGTCGAAGGGTGTGTCTGCAAGAACAATTAAACGAAGACTACGCGAGGCAAACTTGTACGGAAGAATATCTCAGAAGGTGCCACTTTTGAAAAAGCAAAATGTTAAGGCAAGATTAGCGTTTGAACTATGAACACTGGTCTGAACAAGACTGGAAACCCGTGCTTTTTTCTGATGAAACAAAAATTAAATTAATTCTGACGGAAAACAATATGTTAGACACCTCAGAAAGTAGTCAAACATGGGGGCGGAAATATCAAAGTGTGGGGACTCTTTTTCAGGACTTGGTGTTGGACCTGTCAGGAAAATTGAAGGCAACATGGATACATTCCTATATAAGAATATATTAGAACAAGCCATGCTGCTCTTTGCCGAGCAAAATTTACCGGTCATTTGGACTTTCCAACAGGATAATGATCCGAAACACACTGCAAAAGTAGTAAAAGACTTCTTAAGGAACCAGTCTATAACAGATTTGGATTGGCCCCCGTACAGTCCGGATTTAAATACTATAGAAAATTTGTGGCACCAGGTGAAGAAGACAGTGGCGACAAAGCGGACATCAAATGTCGATCAACTTTACACAGCTTTTACAGAAGCATGGGAGCGAATTCCGGTAGAAGCTTGTACAATCGCTTCCAGGGTCAAGAGATGTCGTGCTGTCATTTCTGCCTAAGGACATGCCACCAGATATTGATACGTACCGTAATGTTTTATAAATATGTTAGGATTTTTGTGGAATAAAGATTATTTCAATAATAACAATATATTTTTTATTTCTTCTAAGCAAATAGAGTGTCTTTAATTATATGGCCATATCTTTGTTAAGTTTATACCGCTTGCAATTAGGATAAACTGAATAAAAGATTAGGAACAGACAAGTTATGTTAATAATATTTCGTTTTAACATTACACAATACTCATACAAATATTTTTAAATTGTGTAGCAAGTTCCAATAATAGTCTGATAAAAAATATAGAGAGGAATAGCTTAGTTATTTCAAAATGCATTCAGTGTCTGTAATTATATGACCACCACTGTATCTAGAAGTTTCTTCTGATCAACTCGGTTCCATAGCAAGAGTGGTTCAGAATGATGTCTCTAGTGACCCATGAACATTGTTTACTGACCTGACTGACGTAGACTAGCTTCTGGGAGCCGGCCTCTTGCGGGCATTTCTCGAATGTGACCAGTTTGCCGCCGAACTGTAAAAAACACATAATTATACTTTGCCTGGTGTCACCACATCAGCTGTACATGCCCTGCCTGCATACCCTAACATTCTGGCCGAGGAGACAATAGTCACAGGCGGTAAGGGCAGTATGTGAATTATAAATGGTTGAATCGAAACGAAGCGAAATGTAGGCGAATGTACATTACAACACGGCATGGCACGGCCATGGCACTTCGTGCGTTAGATTCACAATGCACAATTCACAATTCTTTATTGCACAGAACATTAGAACAATACAATTATACACGAAATTAAAGGGCAAAGGCGAGCTTATCTCTCAACAGAGATTTCTTCCAGCAAACCTATCTGGATAGGATACGTATAAAATGAAAAGGGTAATCTAGTGCAATTAAATACTTTCCAAATACCAATAAAATATGATACTTACTATAAAAATACATATAATACAAGAAATAGTAGATAAAATAAAAATAAAAAAATAATAATAATAAATAGATAAATACAATTACATACTTATATATACAATACCTATGATGAAAGAGAAAGTAAGTGCTCTTTCAAGCGATTCTTAAAAGAGAGGAGAGTGGGACTGCCCCTAATAGTGCAGGGAAGTGCGTTCCACCAGTAGCTCTGGGGGTTTACCACAATCTTTTTCCGATTCAAGATAGGTTCAAAACAAGAACATCACCATGGCAACCATTTCCATTCCAATTCGCCATAATGGGCTTTATTTACCTAATATCAAGACTTGTTTTAAGACGGTCACGGTAATTTTGCGGATCAAGTTAGGTTCCTAATCTGAATCGGCATAAGACGTTGTGGTAACCCCCCTGTTCTCTATCTTTGACCCCTATCCAAATCCCATTCAAATTGCTGTTTGAAGGATGTTCGCTTGCTTCACATGACAACCCTAATGGCGGAGTTGGCAGTGACGCTGCCTTCGAAGCCAAGGGTCCCGGTTTCGAGTCCCGGTGGGTGCAAATAATTGTTTGATGAGAACGGATGTTTGTACCCTAGTCATGGTTGTTTATCTATCTAAGTATATTATTTATCTATATAAGTATATATATCGTTGTCTAGTACCCAAGATACAGGGAATCCTAGTTTGGGGCTAGATCAATGTGTGTAAATAGTGTCCAAGGTATTGTTATTATTATTTTGACGTTTGACAAAAAAGTAGCCATATTAAATAACTCTGACAACTATTCAAGTCAATAGCAATGGGGAAACAAACTGCCAAATTAGCCCCACGTCGATTGCGTACATACGTAGTTTATACATTATAAACAGAGAGTAAGTAATCAAAGAATTTTGTTCATCTGGGATTACTTACAAGTGAATCACGGGGTAAAGCTAATTTATGCAAAGAGTTTCGTTATTCAGAGAAATGAATTCTCAATATCCAGATATCCATAGAACCTCAGATGAATAAAAATCTTTGCTGCTGTTCACAATTTTTATCAAGTGTAACGGATCCTATTTATGTCTTTACAGACCACATCATCACTTATTTAGCGGGTAACGCAAAAGCGCCAGTGTTTGCATAACCTGTCGATAGATTTTTCTACTTGTAATTTAGAGGGCTAATTCATAATTTTGAAACTTGAATTAAAAGACCTTTTTATTTAATTGGAAGCGAAATCCCACTAGATGGGGTATAACGACCATGTGTACCAATTACCACAAATGTAGAGTTAGCTTAATCTGTTTGCAAGCATTTCGTAAATGCTATCAGTATCTTCGATAAATAGATCGAAGGGGTTTCGCAACATGACAGATGGCGTGGGAGTCGCACGGGTTAGGGGGAATTTATGACGGGTTTTTGGAAGTTTACAGCAAGTTATGCGTGTCCTGAGGTATCGAACCCGGGACCTCTCGCATGGTAGGCAGGGCCACAACCGCAGCGCCACAGGGGTTGAATAATAGCCGGGGTGGGGTGTTACACAACTAACAAACCTGAGATGAATGAAACTCTTTGTAATAAGGCGGATATAATAAAAAATAAGGCGGGAAAGTATACGGCGAATTCAGACTGAGAAATTTTAAATACTTGAACTATTATCTTTCACTACTTTTATTTTTCACCTACTTTCCTTGCAGTATTCAAAAGAAAAGCAGATTATGCACCTCGCATTAAGTAATTTCTATTACACTCGTGCCTTTTAGAGCCTTCGCTAGCGCTCGGACTCCAAATAAGCACTCGATGTATAGTAAATTACTTTTTACTTGGTGCAACAAGCTACAACTGTGCGTTGCATGTTGTCTTTCTGTTGTTGATCAGTGTTATAATGTAGAGATGCTGTTGTGTTGCGGTGGCGCGGCTACGACGGCGCAGGCGCAGCGACCGCGATCAGTGTTGGGAGGACGCCGCGCCGAACAACAGCACTATACTTGTTTTTGAGTTGCTTTGTTGGTGTCGATGGATCATGTTGTTGAATTACCCTGCAGCGTTGTGTTGTTGGGTTGTGTTTTACGTACGGAGAACTTGGAAGCAGCTGGTCGCCGCAGCCAGGCCGGCGGCTGCGGCGGCGCGGGCGCAGCTTGCGTCACGGCAGCCAGCGCGGGCGCGGCCACCGCGGGCAGCTGTTGGAAGGACGCCGCGCCGAACGAATCCATGATGTTGTTGTTCGAGATTGTGCTCTGTGGGAGATTTCATTGTAGACATTAGGACACAGAATATAGTCGCAGAGCCTTGGTTTTCATTTCAGGCTTATAGTTCGTGCGCTTGTAATAATGCAGTTATCATCGTTGTCGTACGGCGGCCTAGCCACGCCCCGTAACCAATCAGGTCGATGCATTCCCTGCATTCTTAAAACAAACGAACTGTAAATATAGGTAGATATAGGTAGTTAATCGAAGTAATTCTCTTCTAATGTTAAATGACAGGTAACACAAGACGTGGACACAATACTACACCTCCTAACGTGAATTGACTGGTACAGAAAAATACGGTTTTCTGAATGGCTCTATCAAAATCAGAATCCAGATAATTATTCTGATATAAAAAATGACCCTGGTTAATATCATAGAATCTTAGTGTAGCGATAGATACTCTCGAGTAGTGAGGGATACCCACGAGTAGTGAGGGATACCCACCAGTAGTGAGGGTACTCTCGAGTAGTGAGGGATACCCACGAGTAGTGAGGGATATCCACAAGTAGTGAGGGACACCCACGAGTAGTGAGGGATACCCTCGAGTAGTGAGGGATACCCACGAGTAGTGAGGGTACTCTCGAGTAGTGAGGGACACCCACTAGTAGTGAGGGATACCCTCGAGTAGTGAGTGACACCCACGAGTAGTGAGGGATACCCTCGAGTAGTGAGGGATACCCTCGAGTAGTAAGGGACACCCACGAGTAGTGAGGGATACCCACGAGTAGTGAGGGTACTCTCGAGTAGTGAGGGACACCCACTAGTAGTGAGGGATACCCTCGAGTAGTGAGGGACACCCACGAGTAGTGAGGGATACCCTCGAGTAGTGAGGGACACCCACGAGTAGTGAGGGATACCCTCGAGTAGTGAGGGATACCCTCGAGTAGTGAGGGATACCCACGAGTAGTGAGGGATACCCTCGAGTAGTGAGGGACACCCACCAGTAGTGAGGGATACCCTCGAGTAGTGAGGGACACCCACGAGTAGTGAGGGATACCCTCGAGTAGTGAGGGATACCCTCGAGTAGTGAGGGACACCCACGAGTAGTGAGGGATACCCTCGAGTAGTGAGGGATACCCACGAGTAGTGAGGGATACCCTCGAGTAGTGGGGATACCCACGAGTAGTGAGGATACTCTCGAGTAGTGAGGGATACCCACGAGTAGTGAGGGATAGCCACGAGTAGTGAGGGATACCCACGAGTAGTGAGGGATACCCACGAGTAGTGAGGAATACCCACGAGTAGTGAGGGTACTCTCGAGTAGTGAGGGATACCCACGAGTAGTGAGGGATACCCTCGAGTAGTGAGGGATACCCACGAGTAGTGAGGGATACCCTCGAGTAGTGAGGGTACTCTCGAGTAGTGAGGGATACCCACGAGTAGTGAGGGATACCCTCGAGTAGTGAGGGATACCCACGAGTAGTGAGGGATACCCTCGAGTAGTGGGGATACCCACGAGTAGTGAGGATACTCTCGAGTAGTGAGGGATACCCACGAGTAGTGAGGGATACCCTCGAGTAGTGAGGGATACCCACGAGTAGTGAGGGATACCCTCGAGTAGTGGGGATACCCACGAGTAGTGAGGGATTACCCACGAGTAGTGATGGATACCCTCGAGTAGTGAGGGATACCCACGAGTAGTGAGGGGTACCCTCGAGTAGTGGGGATACCCACGAGTAGTGAGGGTACTCTCGAGTAGTGAGGGATACCCACGAGTAGTGAGGGACACCCACGAGTAGTGAGGGATACCCTCGAGTAGTGAGGGATACCCACGAGTAGTGAGGGTACTCTCGAGTAGTGAGGGACACCCACTAGTAGTGAGGGATACCCTCGAGTAGTGAGGGACACCCACGAGTAGTGAGGGATACCCTCGAGTAGTGAGGGATACCCTCGAGTAGTGAGGGATACCCACGAGTAGTGAGGGATACCCTCGAGTAGTGAGGGACACCCACGAGTAGTGAGGGATACCCTCGAGTAGTGAGGGACACCCACGAGTAGTGAGGGATACCCTCGAGTAGTGAGGGATACCCTCGAGTAGTGAGGGACACCCACGAGTAGTGAGGGATACCCTCGAGTAGTGAGGGATACCCACGAGTAGTGAGGGATACCCTCGAGTAGTGGGGATACCCACGAGTAGTGAGGATACTCTCGAGTAGTGAGGGATACCCACGAGTAGTGAGGGATACCCACGAGTAGTGAGGGATACCCACAAATAATGAGGGATACTCAAATTGCCTGGCCAAATTCATATTCAAGATACTTTATTTTCTGAAAATATTAACATCTGTTTACAAAACTTTATTTTTTGCCTCTTTCAAACCACAAATACTCACATTGCCTGCCCTGCTGGAGCCACCCAGCAGTGAGTGCACCGCCACGTCCTGATCGAAGCCGGCTGCGGCGAACAGGGCCGGCGAGCGCGGACACCACGACACGTCGAACACCCACTGAGGCTGGGAGCTCAATTCACAGAGTAGGGAGCCGCGCTGTGGCAACAAAAACAAAACATACAGACAATGTTAGCATCCTTTTCCTGTTTTGGGTAGCAGAGGCACAGTTGTGCCCACGTTAAGCCAGTTACTCAATACTCCATTTTGCGTGATAGGGGCTAGCCCATCGCCGCAGCTATCACCTGACCGGTAGGCCCAAAACATATGAAGATATCGAAAATAAACTTGCTCTGATCAAGTCGGTTGTGAAAGTTGGTCAGAATGGTATCCATAACAACTACTTATAAAGGTAAAAAACTCATGGCCCCAGCGGGATGGATTCGTTAATTTTGCGAGATCATGTAAAGATCATTCCACTTAACTTTTCCCTTCGCCATCAAGTTGGTAGCAATAAAACCAGCATTGCTTTTATTTAAAAAAAATACTCAAAAGTTAAGGAAATATATCTTATCAGTGACTGAAATGGAATACCTACCCCAAATTATCTAGATATCTATAATTAAACAAATCGATATTAGTAAAACTAAGAAGGTATTTAAAAGAATGAAATCAATATTGACCAGACCAGCCAGCTAATGGTTATAAAAGTTCTTCAAAAGTAACAAAAGGCACCAAAAAGGGATGATTATTGGATGGAGTAGAGACGACCCCTTATCAAAAGGGACGGATAATTGTCCCTTTTAGGACGATCTGGTAAATTACATACCCGCTATCTTATTTTTTGAAAGTGAGGAATTATGATCTGAGTCTGACAAAAGGATAGGTCTTTTCCCCATTTTTTTGACATTTGTGCAATAAAGTCAACTTGGCGAAGGAAAAAGTTAAGGGCATGTATTTAAACGCTAAACAAATAATCCCGACTTTTTTTTTATCAAAATGTCTCAAAACTGCAACAAAAATACTGACTGCACCTCAAAATTTACCCACAAAACAAAATAAAATGCAAACTCTTCAACTACTTATGTAAAACCATTATACCAAGTGATTATCTGATATCTGCTGTGGGACTTGAGGTAACTGAAGCGACTACTGGCACCCCTGGGTGGCGACGCAGCTCTGTATAGCCAGCGAGGACGACCAGGGCCCCGTCGTGCAGCTGTGGGACTTGAGGTAACTGTAGCGACTACTGGCACCCCTGGGTTGCGACGCAGCTCTGTATAGCCAGCGAGGACGACCAGGGCCCCGTCGTGCAGCTGTGGGACTTGAGGTAACTGTAGCGACTACTGGCACCCCTGGGTTGCGACGCAGCTCTGTATAGCCAGCGAGGACGACCAGGGCCCCGTCGTGCAGCTGTGGGACTTGAGGTAACTATGTAACGTACTACCTCTTTGACCATATTGGCTACTGGCGGATTAGCCAGATTAAAAGTACAACTATATAAATTCGGAAATTCGGATCTGGAATCTCGTCTGGCAGCTGATTGTTTTTTTTGAGGAGACATTGTTTGAGCTCTGAAACGTGAGGTTGTATCTTCTGCATCAATAATTTTTAAGTCACGCCTTTAGTTGCGGCGATGGGCTAGTCCCTTTAGTACTTTAATGGAGCTGAATGTTTAGTTGCTGTAAAGTGCAGTAGTTGATACGAAACTTCCCTACTATCCCCAATCCATGGGTAAGCATTGGTTCGTAGTTAGTCTTTCTTATTTTCGTGTATTTTATACTTTCTATGTATTTCCCTTTTCTACACAGTGTCTATTGGACTGCGGCACTCTTAGATCCTAATTACCCCAGGGCCCTCGTCGGAAGTCTCCGTGTGGGGAGCCGTCGCCTGATAGCTGGGCGCTGTAGCGCTTTTGTATTCCTATCATTCACACTGGTCTCTTTCCAGGGTTCCACGCTGAGGAGTAATATCCTCCTGGCGCTAACGGAGCTCTGAATCGGTTCCACGCTGAGGAGTAATATCCTCCTGGCGCTAACGGAGCTCTGAATCGGTTCCACGCCGAGGAATAATATCCTTCTGGCGCTAACCGCATAATCACTTGTTGACGTCTGGAGAAGTGGACCAGTTGGATTGAGTCTACCAAGGAGCTGAAATCTACAAATTCCCGGCGAGTCCCTATCCAGCGTTTCAACTATATCACCAATATTCGACTCACGACCCTGTGATTAATAAATGTATCTTGAGCCTGCCAACAATCTCTTTTGGTCAGGTTAGTCTCACTGTTTCAATGGCGCCCGGATTAAGGGAATATTGGTGATAGAGTTTTATGTCTGGTCAGAATAGTTAGGCCATAAGAGCGCCGTAGAACGCTAGATTTCTTTCGTAGCTTGTATATTTTGTTGTGTTTATTTTTGTCTGACAGGAGTATATTTGATCGTTTATCTGGGTACCTACCTCATTTCTAAATTATTTATGGTCGCAGTCTGACGGCCGTTGTCATATTATAATTGTTGACAAATATTTTCCTCCAAATTTTCAGTACGAAAAATAAATTAATAAATTGTGAAGATTTTAGTAGGGAAACTTTTCGGACTATTAAATAATAAATAAGGTTAGTGTTTAACGGCCGATTTCTCGTACATTCAATCTGTTGTTGACAGTCCTTTATCAATTTCAGCTGTCAAAACGGTAGATCAATGGCTTGATTTTGTACCAGAAACCGGGCGTTAGTCGTGTACTCTGCTTACTTTCATGTAAAACTACTCTATATTGTCAGACTTACTAGTTGATCTTGTGAGCGTTATTCTATTTATTTTATTCTAAATAATAACATTGCTATTTTTAATCTTTAAGGGTCGGTCTGTTTGTTAGTTTTTAACTAAATACTAACTCTTTAGCGCTTGTACTTGTGCCGAGTGATCTGTGACTGTCTGAGAGCACCTTCTGTCTGAAGATAGGCTGCGACAGCGTTCTGTCTTATTCAATAGTAGTTAACGATTTCTTTATGTTTTTAATAGGTATTTTGACCCTTGTATTCTAAAAACCATCTATATCTACAGCTATGTAAAAGTTCTTTATTATGTAACGTTACTCTGCAATGTCTGTTACTTTAGCTTATGGCCTCTTGAACTATAATTCTCTACTTTTTTACTCTTTGTTGTAGAATAGATATTCTACTCTATTATTATTTTCTGTACCCACTAACGGTGCAGGAAGTCTTGAACACTTGAGGGAGCTGCCCCTCATGGTGTTATTCTGCGTTACGATAGTAGCTAAGCTATCGGGGCGTTTATGTACTAAGGTTCTTATTTTAGTTCAAGGGATCTTGCTTATTTTTCAACTTCTGACAGTTAGTCTGGGTGTGCATTTGGCTATAATAATGGCACCCTGTGTGTAAGGCTGTGTTTACACGATGTTAGTGTGAACTCTTGTATGAACTTAGTATGAATTCTGATGTCTGATTGTTGGTACGAATGTGTGATGTTGGTATGTAGTTGAGCTAGACTGTTAGTTATATATTTCTCTGACATTGTAGATGGCGAGCTTTAGAGAATTTTATCTTAAGTAGTTAATTTGGTAAGTTAGTTTAGTTTAGTTAGTATCTTAGCGGATTTTATCAGGTAAAATCCTACCCAAACAAGACGGGTATGTAACGTACTACCTCTTTGACCATATTTGCTACTGGCGGATTAGCCAGATTAAAAGTACAACTATATAAATTCGGAAATTCGGATCTGGAATCTCGTCTGGCAGCTGATTGTTTTTTTGAGGAGACATTGTTTGAGCTCTGAAACGTGAGGTTGTATCTTCTGCATCAATAATTTTTAAGTCACGCCTTTAGTTGCGGCGATGGGCTAGTCCCTTTAGTACTTTAATGGAGCTGAATGTTTAGTTGCTGTAAAGTGCAGTAGTTGATACGAAACTTCCCTACTATCCCCAATCCATGGGTAAGCATTGGTTCGTAGTTAGTCTTTCTTATTTTCGTGTATTTTATACTTTCTATGTATTTCCCTTTTCTACACAGTGTCTATTGGACTGCGGCACTCTTAGATCCTAATTACCCCAGGGCCCTCGTCGGAAGTCTCCGTGTGGGGAGCCGTCGCCTGATAGCTGGGCGCTGTAGCGCTTTTGTATTCCTATCATTCACACTGGTCTCTTTCCAGGGTTCCACGCTGAGGAGTAATATCCTCCTGGCGCTAACGGAGCTCTGAATCGGTTCCACGCTGAGGAGTAATATCCTCCTGGCGCTAACGGAGCTCTGAATCGGTTCCACGCCGAGGAATAATATCCTTCTGGCGCTAACCGCATAATCACTTGTTGACGTCTGGAGAAGTGGACCAGTTGGATTGAGTCTACCAAGGAGCTGAAATCTACAAATTCCCGGCGAGTCCCTATCCAGCGTTTCAACTATATCACCAATATTCGACTCACGACCCTGTGATTAATAAATGTATCTTGAGCCTGCCAACAATCTCTTTTGGTCAGGTTAGTCTTACTGTTTCAACTATAGCGACTACTGGCACCCCTGGGTGGCGACGCAGCTCTGTATAGCCAGCGAGGACGACCAGGGCCCCGTCGTGCAGCTGTGGGACTTGAGGTAACTGTAGCGACTACTGGCACCCCTGGGTGGCGACGCAGCTCTGTATAGCCAGCGAGGACGACCAGGGCCCCGTCGTGCAGCTGTGGGACTTGAGGTAACTGTAGCGACTACTGGCACCCCTCGGTGGCGACGCAGCTCTGTATAGCCAGCGAGGACGACCAGGGCCCCGTCGTGCAGCTGTGGGACTTGAGGTAACTGTAGCGACTACTGGCACCCCTGGGTGGCGACGCAGCTCTGTATAGCC
The DNA here is from genome assembly GCA_949825045.1 of Argyresthia goedartella. Classification (NCBI taxonomy): domain Eukaryota; kingdom Metazoa; phylum Arthropoda; class Insecta; order Lepidoptera; family Argyresthiidae; genus Argyresthia; species Argyresthia goedartella. Next base: position 29,205,769 of record OX463826.1, on the reverse strand, counting down.
AGCGAGGACGACCAGGGCCCCGTCGTGCAGCTGTGGGACTTGAGGTAACTGTAGCGACTACTGGCACCCCTGTGTGGCGACGCAGCTCTGTATAGCCAGCGAGGACGGCCTGTCGGACTTGAGGTAACTCTAGCGACTACTAGCTCCCCTCGGTGGTGACCTAGCTCGTTAAAGCCAGAGCAGGACGACCAGGGCCCCATCGTGCAGCTGTAGGAAAAGTGCCGCGCTGCTATGAATCCGCCCCGCTGGCGGTGTGTTTCAACCATAAGGCTAGACTTTTCAGTTACTTCCATGGGTAGGAAGATCCACCACCAAAAAATAGTCGCAACATACTCCAAACACTCCGTACAGGGTGTTTGTATACAGAGTGTCTGAATACAGGTTGTTAGTAGACAGGGTGTTTGTATTCACGGTGTTTGTATACAGGGTGCATACAGGGTGTTTGGAGTATCGTGCGACAATTTTTATTTGAAGAGTAGAGTGGGTTGTAGTGTAATCATTTCTGCTTGAAATTCGGTCTTTAATTGCACAGTGGTTAAGATATTATTTTTAACGGTTTTGGAGATAAATACCCAAGACTTCGAAAATTATTTAATTGTAAATCGTCAAGGTATGAATATGATTTCTAAATTCTTCTAAATGAAAACTAAGGGCTAGTAAGAATTTTATATCACTTTAAAAACTTATTTACTTCATGCCCTTTCTAACGGTGTAACACATCAGATGTTTCTTCACTGTTTGGTGAACAAATCAAGATGAGTCGCCACGGTCGGCTTATCGTGTCTTAAGTCGCGAATAAAAGAATTGCTTTCAAGATGCTGGAAGCGAATGCTCCCTCGTTAACAATCTATCTTGTTTTCTGCAGGAAATATTTGGATCCCATCACCCTCCACCCGACTGAGCATCCACCCATCATAGATAGTACTGAGCAGATCAGCGGTACGGACACACAGAAAGACAGACTGCCAAACTCGACCCTCACTACAACTGGTTACCGCCCTGCTACGCGCCGGGGCCCACCACCAGACTGAGCGTCCGTTAACGCGCCTATTTTCTAGTAGACCAAACAATCAAATCAAATCATTTATTGCAAGTAGTATAATGCAAAATAATGCAATTTTACAAGTCAAAAACTTAGTCTCATATACATGGAAAAAATAAAAAATAAACCAAATATGATCAACTAAACTAATGAGTACATAACTGATTTGAGTTTGAAAAAGGAAATTCCTCCTTTAAGTGGTGATTCATGGCTGAATCTCGCACAGGAAAAAGAAACTCCATGAACCATACCAGTGCTTCGGAAATACGCCCGTCAGAGATGATAGCAATAAGAAACTCTACGGGGATGTCATTTTTTCAATTTTCGTCATATATTTTTTTTACACTATGTACGATATAAAAAATATTTAATCTAATGTCAATATTATAACATCGTATCGATAAGTGCCAATAAGATGTCTCAAAATAACAATCTAACAAAATAAATAAATAAGAACAAAGACAAGCTGTAATGAACATAACTTATGAAAAACCAGACTGGACCAGTCCCCCCCAAGCAGCACTCGTTCACGAGTATGACTTGTGCACCAGCCATCACCCCCCTCGCCATATTTGAGGGAGGGGAGCAACCCGCTACACAGAGCCGCCGAAAGAAAAGACATTTTAGTGAGCATGACCATAAACTCGGGTTTCTTGGTAACAGACTTGTATTCTACGTGAAAATTAATAAATTGTTATGATCAGTTCAGTTCATCAGTTGCTTTGTCCTTGTTATTTAAGAAGAACAATTCTGTGACAGAGAAAGCGCTTTGCTAGCGCGCTATCCTGAATATACCTACTAACCTACCTAGTAATACAATATTCCCTCACCGGTCTAGTATCATTAGGGTTCCAGCACAGCACCCGACCGTCCTTTCCTGCTGACAGCAGCAGGTCCGGTTCCTGCTTGCACCACGACACAGACAGCACGCCCTTGTGGTGACCTTCCAGCGTGACCAGTGGAGATGCTGCCAGTCTGTGGACATTATATTAATTATGATTGTTAGATGCGTGCGAATGAGACACCGGTTGCTATAACACTGATCGTTTACTGCTCGTTTATTGTAGCACAATAAACAGGTTGCTTATATCTAACACCCCTCCACAACATTTTCAAAAATATCTTGTACAACTTCAATAAAGGCCACAATCCAGAAAACAGGCATACTTTATGAAAAAACTATATAGGTTTGAAGGTCGAAGTACAAACCTATACACTTATAGGTTTGTATTTCGACATAGTGGTTTAAGTTCATCTGTAGTTTTCACAAATATTATTTAAATCTTATAACATAAAATAAATTGTATGGACTGCAATTATTGTACTGCAGTGCCTGCTAAACCCCATAAGTAAAAATCACACAGTAGCTGCCGCGCCCCTTGTAAAGCAAGCCCAGTGGGATACCGTGAAGTGGGAACCAAATACAAGAAGTCATTCTTTTTTACATAACCGAGATGATAGTGTCCCACTGCTGAGCAAAGGCGTCCCCCCTTTGAGTCCACACGTCCCGGCTTAGTGCCACCTCGGCCACCCCGGCAAGACCTTGTCGAAGTCGGCCCGATATTTCCGCCTTGGCCTGCCCCTACGCCGCAAGCCGTATTGTGGCAACCAGTCAGGGGCGATCTTCACCCACCTGTCTGGGTGCATACGACTCACGTGACCGGCCCAGTTCCACTGGAGTTAACTTCCAGTTAAGGAGCGCAGTGCGGTGTACCTTACGCGGTCTATCTATCTTACGTCAATATTACTGAACGATAATAGTGAACTCAATATAATATTTATCAAGGTAATATTTTCTTCCCTGCCCAGCCAGGATTCGAAACCGACACATCGCCTAGATAACAGCTCTCAAGCAGACCTCGACTTCTACGCCACAAAAGGTACCACCAATCATGAATTCAATTAGTGATCCTAGTGTTCTTCTAAGCAATTCTTACTACCCTTATGTGGGTAGTTTTTGATACCTCAAGTCCCACAGCGGTACAACGGGGCCCTGGTCGTCCTCGCTGGCTATACAGAGCTGCGTCGCCACCCAGGGGTGCCAGTAGTGGCTACAGTTACCTCCAGTCCCACAGCTGCACGACGGGGCCCTGGTCGTCCTCGCTGGCTATACAGAGCTGCGTCGCCACCCAGGGGTGCCAGTAGTCGCTTCAGTTACCTCAAGTCCCACAGCGGTACAACGGGGCCCTGGTCGTCCTCGCTGGCTATACAGAGCTGCGTCGCCACCCAGGGGTGCCAGTAGTGGCTACAGTTACCTCAAGTCCCACAGCTGCACGACGGGGCCCTGGTCGTCCTCGCTGGCTATACAGAGCTGCGTCGCCACCCAGGGGTGCCAGTAGTGGCTACAGTTACCTCAAGTCCCACAGCTGCACGACGGGGCCCTGGTCGTCCTCGCTGGCTATACAGAGCTGCGTCGCCACCCAGGCGTGCCAGTAGTCGCTACAGTTACCTCAAGTCCCACAGCTGCACGACGGGGCCCTGGTCGTCCTCGCTGGCTATACAGAGCTGCGTCGCCACCCAGGGGTGCCAGTAGTGGCTACAGTTACCTCAAGTCCCACAGCTGCACGACGGGGCCCTGGTCGTCCTCGCTGGCTATACAGAGCTGCGTCGCCACCCAGGGGTGCCAGTAGTCGCTACAGTTACCTCAAGTCCCACAGCTGCACGACGGGGCCCTGGTCGTCCTCCCTGGCTATACAGAGCTGCGTCGCCACCCAGGGGTGCCAGTAGTCGCTACAGTTACCTCAAGTCCCACAGCTGCACGACGGGGCCCTGGTCGTCCTCGCTGGCTATACAGAGCTGCGTCGCCACCCAGGGGTGCCAGTAGTCGCTACAGTTACCTCAAGTCCCACAGCTGCACGACGGGGCCCTGGTCGTCCTCGCTGGCTATACAGAGCTGCGTCGCCACCCAGGGGTGCCAGTAGTGGCTACAGTTACCTCAAGTCCCACAGCTGCACGACGGGGCCCTGGTCGTCCTCGCTGGCTATACAGAGCTGCGTCGCCACCCAGGGGTGCCAGTAGTCGCTACAGTTACCTCAAGTCCCACAGCTGCACGACGGGGCCCTGGTCGTCCTCGCTGGCTATACAGAGCTGCGTCGCCACCCAGGCGTGCCAGTAGTCGCTACAGTTACCTCAAGTCCCACAGCTGCACGACGGGGCCCTGGTCGTCCTCGCTGGCTATACAGAGCTGCGTCGCCACCCAGGCGTGCCAGTAGTCGCTACAGTTACCTCAAGTCCCACAGCTGCACGACGGGGCCCTGGTCGTCCTCGCGGGCTATACAGAGCTGCGTCGCCACCCAGGGGTGCCAGTAGTCGCTACAGTTACCTCAAGTCCCACAGCTGCACGACGGGGCCCTGGTCGTCCTCGCTGGCTATACAGAGCTGCGTCGCCACCGAGGGATGCCAGGCTAGCGAGCGCCAACGGGTGCGGGACTGCGTGTCGCTGGGGAAGGCAAACCACCAATTCTTTAGCTGTGTTTTATACTCCCATCAATCCTTTATATTACTTTTGATATTATTTTACTAAAGTACATTATAAGCAGTATTTTTCATTCATTCGCTGAATAGGCTGTAGTTACTATTCTTACAGTGATAGAAAACATCATGAGGAAACCTACATATCTCCGTAGCTGTGGCCCATAGCCTAACCCCCTGACAAGCCAAATAGACTATCGAAAGTCTGGCTATAAGTGGGCACAACTGTGCCTCTACCACCTCCTATGTGAAAAGGCGTGACGCTTTGTGTCCAGTTACTATTCAGGGCTCAGATTTATGTGGTTTGTACGATGCATCAAAATGTAAGATCAACATAAGGCTATTTACACCATAGAACAATCAATCAATCGAATTATACTAAAGGCGATGCTTTATCGTGTGCGTATGTTGAAGTTTGAAAAGGGGAAAGGGGAAAGGGGAAAGAGGCAATCGCGGAGGGGGTGAATCCCGCTCACCTACAAAGGCACTTGACATAGTGCTGAGCAAGTTCGCATCGACCCTGTTTATCGATTTCGATCTCGCTCACAGTGAAGCTTGCACTTCTACTTGTGTTATTAAAATGGCTTCGGCTGCCTTTTCGTCTATATGAAAAATTAAAAAACCAATAATGCATTGTCAAGCACGAGAACTAACTAAAAAATAACTGGAAAATTGTGACATTGAACGGTAAAATTATTTCAAAAAACTTATACCTTTTTGTTTACCCAAAAGTAAACACTTTAGACCCAGTATAAAACAAATTACAATTACGTAAGTAAGAAGGTAGCTACCTACCTTGCCTTAGAATTTGCCAATAGCCTGAATAAGTACTAATAACACCTCTCTTACACAGAGTGGACTAAAATTCACAAACACAGATCGCACGTAGGTAACCCTAGCGTGATCAAGCGAGACAGGAGTTTACAGGACGACCTTGTGATGTCAGAGTAAAGAAGCTCTCAGGCGTTCTGATGCGGCGCAATCTAGCTTGCTCGGGCGGGACACCCGATTCTGTAGGTGCTTAGCGATTGTCGTACGTAGCGCAGGTGCGAGCTAGATTGCGCTTTATTGTCGCGCAGCGAGAGTAGCTATTTATTTAAGTGTATTTACGGAGTGATCTTTCTGTACGTAGACTATCAAGTATTCTGTGGTTTAGGTACACTTGATATTTGATTGTGATCTTAGCCTGGTTTGCTGAAAGAGTTCTCTTATTACAGATAAGCTCGTTTTTGCACACTATTTTTATTCCACTCTTTTTTATATAATTTGTGTGCAATAAAGAAATTATGAAATTAAGAATTGTGATAAATAAAATATTAGTTTATTTAATTGGATATAATAATCAACCTTCATGTAGTAGTGTACCTTTTCACTATATTTTCGTGTAACTATCGAATTGGATAGGAGACTATGACGGACCTCATATATAGGAATCTTAAGAAGACTCCCGCTGAAGAAAACATTATGAAAAAACCTGCATAAGCCTGTCTAGATATTAAGCGTATTCACAAACAAGGCTATAATTTGACTAGCAGAATTACAAAATTCGCTTCTCACCTGAGTTTCATGATAGGTTCATTCTTCCTCAAGTCCCAAACAACGCATCGAGTAGCAAACGTCGATCCGAGAATGTGTTGCACCTACAACAAGCATTAATTCTTATATTTTGTTGAAATGATCAAATATCCTGTACCACTCTCTCTTACACTCACTCTACTCACTCAATATTCATTCAATAGAGAAGCGTTGCATTGCCACGGCTACACATTTTTTATTACATTCCTATATATTTTAATGCCATTTTTTGGCACCTCGACAGCACCACACCTTTGTCGGCTATTTTGTAAGCAACTCGAACGCATCAGATAGATATGGGAGATACCTTTTACACCCTTTTTAGTAACTCCACAAAATCTGAGCATACCCTCTAGTCTAGAGCCATGCCGTTAGGGCAACAAAAGGGTGCTCGCGTTGCTCACGAAATCTCCACTTGGTCTTCGTTACTAATAGATGTGTACGAAGAAGACCTCAGAACATTACGAATGTCCAAGCCTCAAGGTATCTTTTTCTCATTCGAGATTCGAATCCAATTATTCCCAACGAACCTACTTTGTACCTGTGCCACTACATCCGAGAATACTACCTGCTGGTTTCACGCAAGTCCCGGCATATGTTCCTGCGGCTATGTCTTGTTGCATGGCGACATCGGTTGGCTGGTGTTGTTGATGTCCCAGATGAAGATCTCGCTGTTCGAGGTTCCGACAGATCTGAGAATATCCCACCTGCTGGTTCCACGCGAGTCCCTGCACATGTTCCTGAGGCTGAGTCTTGTTGCCTGGCGCCATCGGTTGGCTGGTGTTGTTGATGTCCCAGATGAAGATCTCGCTGTCCGAGGTTCCGACAGATCTGAGAATATCCTACTTCTTCCTTGAGATCAGCTTGCACCACAACAAAATTCTTCTGGGTGTATATTACAGCCCCTCAATTCGTATCGATTACTTTGATTCTTTTGAATCTCTACTCAGAACTTGACTCCTCTCTATAGTGAAACTCTCATTCTCGGTGATTTTAACACCTGTCTCCTGAAAAATAACGCCCGCTCTGCCAAACTTAAATCTATTGTAAATTCCTCTAACTTACATATTCTTCCCCTTGACGCTACTCACTTTCAACCGCACTTTATTCCCTCCCTTCTCGATCTCATGATTATCTCCAACATAGCCAAGGTGGCTGCTCATGGCCAGCTTAATGCCCCATTCTCCTATCACGATCTGGTGTATGTTTCATACAAAATTAGGCTCCCTAAGCGCAAAGTCAAATTCCTTGATATTCGAAGCTTCAAAGGTGTGAACCTCGATTCCCTGAAATCAGATGCCTCATCTGTCGATTGGACCCCCGTTGTAACTGGTGAGACCGTTGATGACAAAATCCTGAAGTTCAACTCAATTGTCCTGGGGCTGTTCGACAAGCACGCACCAATGAAAAAGGTCAGGGTAAAACATTTTCCTGCTCCGTGGTTGACAGACGCTATCAAGCGTTTAATGGCAAAAAGAAACCGTGCGAAGGGGCGATATAAGAGAGACCCAACCAATAACAATCTCCTAACATTTAAACGCATTCGAAACCTATGCAACCGCATGTGCCGTGACGCCAAGCGACGCCACATCTATGAGCGTATAGAAATGTACACCCCAGCTCAGGTCTGGAAATTTCTTAAAACCCTTGGTGTTGGCAAGTCCCAGGAATTTTCTACAGGTGATGTCGATCTCAACGGTCTTAACCAGTTCTTTTCTTCTCCCCCCCTCGTGATAGACCCCGCCACAAAGCAGGCAACCCTTCGTCATCTACGGTTGAAGGCTGCAGTCTGTACCTCACCGTTCAACTTTAGTCTCGTTGGAATCGGCGCAGTTAGAAAGGCAGTGCTAGCGGTCACATCCAAAGCTGCTGGTGGCGACAACGTCAGCCATCAGATGATCCACAGCGTCCTTGAAGAGTTGCTCCCTCCAATTACCCACATCTTCTCTTTATCAGCTAGATCTTTTCCTAGTCTGTGGAAGAAAGCTCTTGTCATCCCACTGCCCAAAAATTCCAATCCCTCCTCCTTCAAAGATTACAGGCCCATATCTATTTTACCTATTCTCTCCAAAGTCCTTGAATCCATTGTCCACTCCCAACTCACCTCCTACTTTTCATCAATCAAACTTCTCAATCCTTTCCAATCTGGCTTCAGACCAGGGCATAGTACTACCACAGCACTCTTAAAAGTCAGCGATGATATACAGCTAGCCATGCATCAGAGGTTGGTTACGGTGCTGGCCCTGCTTGACTTCAGCAATGCCTTTAACTGCGTCGATTTTGACATTCTTGTCGCTATATTAACATCGCTGAATGTCTCCTCCCACGCTGCTGGCTGGTTCGACTCATACCTGAGAGGTCGTCAGCAGCGCATTAAGTCTGAAGAGACCGAAACCAATGGTGTGATATTTCCTCAGGAGTGCCTCAAGGTGGTATTCTCTCTCCTCTTCTTTTTTCAGTCTTTATAAACTTCATCTCCGACGTCCTCTCTTCTTCGTATTATCTGTACGCAGATGATCTACAAATTTATCGCCACTTTTCCCCCTGCGATGTAGTTTCATCCGTGGAGGCACTGAATGCTGACCTCGAGTATGTGAAAGACTGGGCCTCATCATACGGGCTGTTAATAAACCCGAATAAATCACAAGCCATGATTTTAGGAACCAGGCACACTCTTTCCTTGTTACAAAAACCCATTGTTCCCGTATCATATAATGGCATCACAATAGAGTACACAGATAAGGCGAAAAACCTTGGGGTTATTTTTGACAACCAGCTGTCTTGGTCTCCACATGTCAGCGAGGTCAGCAGACGGGTCTTTGCGTCTTTTCACTCCCTCAGGAGTCTGCAGTACTTCTTGCCGCGGCAGACCAAAATCACCCTTGCTCAGTCCCTTCTCCTGCCGCTAATCGACTACGCCGATGTCTGTTGGGCGAGCGCGAACGAAGATCTTCTGAACAAACTCGAACGACTTCAGAATCTCGGGATTCGGTTTATCTTCGGGCTGCGCAAATTCGACCACGTCTCTCAATTTCGCAAAGAGTTGGGGTGGCTTCCGATTCGTCGTCGCCGAGACTCTTTTCGCTTTCAAAAACCGGGTAAAAGAGCACTTCCTCTCTCTTTTGTGATAGTTGTAGTATGTATATTATTATTATATGTAAACTTTATGTGCAGGTTTATGTATGTATTGATACGTATTTAGTAGTTTGTTAGATACGAGTATGTATTTTATTTACCGTATTTTATAGATATGTAATTTACTTATATGTATTTTATTATTGTTTAGATATTGTGCACTGCCTACCCTTTATTGATAAAATTTCCTGTCATGCCTTGGTTTGCTGGAAGAAATCTCTTTTTAGAGATAAGCTCGCCTTTGTACATATGTTTTCTCTTAATGTATCTTTTTTAAATAACTGTGTTCAATAAAGAATTATGAATGAATCCCACCTGCTGGTTCCACGCGAGTCCCTGCACATGTTCCTGAGGCTGAGTCTTGTTGCCTGGCGCCATCGGTTGGCTGGTGTTGTTGATGTCCCAGATGAAGATCTCGCTGTCCGAAGCTCCGGACGCGAGCAAATTCCTCTGGTACGGGTTGATGTCGAGCGCTGATATTGGGCCTGGAAGTCCACAGCATATATTTCAGAGAGTTATATAGAGTGATCGGAATAGGTGTAGCTATTTTTCACACTTGCGATACGTGGTAATAATATGGACATGTCCGAAATCCCAGGTTTCATATACGGGTGTAAGAGAAGGGGGGTATATATCATATTTTAGGGGTTGTTATGCATATCATTCTTAAAAACATTCTCCTTGGAATAGATTTGATCAGAGCAACTTTGTTTTTTCTTTACTAAGCACGAGTCAGACGTTACTACCTATATGATAACTTTCGATGCGTGATTACCGCTATACCACAGGGCGCTTCATTGATTTATTTATTATTTCATTTAAAATCGTTTATATTGTGGGTTTTTGATCAGAACTCTGGGGCATATCCATATAGCTTCTTATAACACATAACATAATACAGCGTCACGGCTTCTTCCATAAGGGGTTGGCGAGCTACAGTTTAGCCACATATTAAATACTCCATTTTGCGTTTCTCATTGGCATATGGTCGGCCCAGTGAGTCTAGATAGTCACCTTTTCTAGAGACACATTATTTGCACTTCACAACATTATCCGTGTTACTACAAAAAATGTTACACGTCGTTTAAACTCAAGTCAAATCCTTTACATTTTTGTGTTGAACATGATGAAATGAGTGTTGAACAGGAGTTTATTTTTTTGTGGTAAAACCATAAGTATCTTGTCATGAAAAATGGAATATCATGATTGAATAACTAGCAATACATGGGCAGAACTGTTCCTATGCCACCCCATATAGAAAAGGATGTGATACCATCTTGTCCTTTTTTATTTAAAGTGGTACAGTAGTATCACACTGTACAGTACACCTTGAGGTAATAAATAATAATGTATCATAGGTAGGTCAAAACAAAATACAGAAATCAAAAAGTGCAATTGAGTCATGGTGATCTCCTGGTGCAGAATTATGCATTTTGCACTTACCAAACCTTTTGTTGTCTGTAAAATTGCATTGTTATCTTAAAAAATTATACCACATCTCATAAAATTATGTCAAACAAATGTGTATTGTGCCAGCCTACACTGCATTAAATATTGCACACTTACCATTATGTTTCGTGCAGCTCCCGATCAGTGCTTCGGGAGTATTTTTGAGCAACTTCTCGACACTGTAGAACTCAAGCAGACCCCCGTCACACCCACCAACGATCACACCGGCACCCGACCATACCAGCTTCTGGAATCTGTGAGCAGTTTTTCAACATTGATTGGCTTTAACAGTGTTGCATTATGTTATGTTATTTGTCCTGGCGAATATTAAGCTTACAATGGTACTGTAACTATCGAACGCCATTATTATCTAACTCCAACATTGATGCTGATCCCTTTGAAAATTAAAGTTTGAAGGCACCAACCAGAACACAATTATTTAATAGACGAAGTTAGGGTTCAAAAGGATAATTTATCGTGATAATTATAGCGATAATAACTGTTCGATTCCAAATCGATATTCGATCGATGGTTTCTGAACGGCCATTTTGAATTTGACGTTGCTGCCAACCTAGCAGTTTTTTGACAACTGACAGACGAAAGCCCTCGCAATGTAAACGCGTTTTGGTTAGGGTATTGAAATTAAATCGCAAGCCATCTGGAATGTATTCGGGTTTCCCTCAGGATTGTCTATATAGCTGAGTGTGTTGTGGTTCCCCGAACCAGATAAAGTTCGCATTTACGTGGCCGATTGGTTTTTACCACGTAACATAACCTGTGTTGGAACACTGTGCTCATCGAAGCTGGCCCGCCAGTCGTACCTGGTTGGCTGAAGAACCTGTCTACCAAGAAGAGCCTAGGGTGCACCCGGGCCTTGCAGAGAGACAGGAGGTTGACGGGACCGAAGCACAGACCAGGTTAGATCGACCCCAATTACTTCAGCTCGGTGAATCGCCGACGTTCACACTTCTCGGCAACTGATCGTTACGCTACCTCGTAGCTGATGGGCCCCTACGAGGTCATTAGGTGCTGAGAAGCCTGAACATTTTGGTAGCAGAGCGTGGTTTCCTGAGATTTGCAGCCGTCAAGGGCTCCAGGAAGGCACGACTTGGGACTATCAATCTGTAGGTATAGGCGGTTATTAGGTAACTTGGTTGTGTTCCTATATCCACATAGATTGGTAGTATTGTAAGCTATAGGTCTATTGCTGGTAGTAGACAGACAGATATTGAATTGAAATTTGCATTGAATTACCAGTTAGTCAATCTATTAGTGGTCTAGTAATGCTATTGATGAATGTTTTGGTTAACATAGGTAGTTACATCTATTGATAGCAGGCTATTACATTGTTTTCAGTTTATAGCAATTTATAACTTGAACTAATATTGACTATCTGTGTGTGTTGTAGTGATAAAGGGAGACTAAATTGTTATTACAGAATTTATATAGATATAAAACTCGGTTTCTATTGTTTAAGGAAAACAACATTGTTTAAGTTGTGGTTTAGGGTTCCCTCGTTTGGGTTGTAGACTGGAGGGTCCAATAAAATTGAGTTACTGCGAACTGTGAGTAAGTATCGTTCCGATCATGTCGTTATCTGAAATCCAGAAGGGTGTTTCTAAGGAACTCAGATGGTTTTCCTCCGCACACGGTCTGATAGACCGTTTAGATAGGCATGATGTGGTATTGGAGCGGTCTATGGACGTTAAGGAACGTTACAATAGGGTGCTCGAATTGTCCGCGCAGGCGGAATCAGTTGATGGTTGCGCACCTGACAGGCTGTCACGGTTGCTAGGGGATGTCGACCAATGTATGGAGATGGCAGCTGCTATCACGCAGAAGGCTGCGGACATACGTAGACAGCGCGAGTCCAGCCATGGTGGTGACATTGAAGCACCTCTGCCGCTTCAGGGTTCGGGGTCCAGGTTACCTGCCATAACTATGCCTACTTTTGACGGAGTGTCCTATGAATGGATGAGCTTCATCAATCTGTTCGACAGTTTGGTGCACATGCGATCGGACATTACCAAGTCTGTCAAGATGGCTCAGCTGGTGGCAGCATTGAGGGGTGAGCCTAGGGAGCTGGTCGCTCATTTGACAGTTACGGAGGGTAACTATGAAACGGCCAGGCAATTGTTGGTCAGACGTTACCATAACAAACGGAGGTTGGCCGATGCCCAACTGAACCGTTTGTTTAGTATCCCGGTTGTGAACAAGGTCGGGGCCATACAGACGGAGGTTTTGAACCCATTGTTGTCCGTCACCAAGGCTCTAGAGAATCTTGGACTTCCGGTTGGTGAATGGTCGTACCTACTGTTGTACATTGTACTTTCCCGCCTACCCGCTGACGTGCAGACTCGTTTCGAACAGTCTCACGGGAGGTCGGCCGAGGACCTGCCCGCCTTCTCCGACTTGGTCGGATTCTTGGAAGAGGAGGCTCGACGGGCAGAGAATTTGGGGTTGACGGTCACCCATCCTTCGGAGCCACAGAGAGCTGCCGGGAGCGCTGTGAGTAGGGGCCCTCCGAGAGGAAGGACCGCACCAAACGGCAGTCGTATGGGACTGTGAGTGAATTGACCCCACATGGTGAGACCTGCCCATGTTGTAGGCAGATTGGCCATGCTGTGGCCAATTGCAATAAGTTCGGGGAACTTAGGGTTCAGGGACGGCGCCGGATGGCCAAGCAGCGGAGCTGGTGTTTCCTGTGCCTCGGGCCACACATGGCTAGGGACTGCACGCGCACAAAAATGTGCGGATATTGTGGTGGGGCCCACAACAATCTGTTGTGCATGAACCGGTCCGGCCAACAGCCTCCACAGGGCCGTATCCAGGGTGACACGGCATGGGGCCCTGAGAATTCGTTTGCGACTCGGAGCGCAACTCAGGGGCCAACGTCCCCACGTCCACAGGGCCGTACCCAGGGTGACACGGCATGGGGCCCTGAGAATTCGTTTGCGACTCGGAGCGCAACTCAGGGGCCAACGTCCCCACGTGCACAGGGCAGTACCAGGGTGCAGGGCCGCACTCAGGACCATTACATGGGGGGCCCTGAGTTTTCGGTTGCGACTCAGCATCCGACCCAGCGGGACATTGGGTGTGTTGAGCAGGCCGTAACGGGCGGGTGGCATGGGACACCTTCGAGCTATGCGGGTGCGGTTCGGACGCCGCCTCAGTTGTCGCCCCGCTCGTCGCCTCGTCCTCGTCGGTCACATGTGATGTCCCCCCCGCTCATGGAGCGGCCACGGTTGAATTCACGCCCACCCCCCTTTACGGGGAATCGTAGGTTGGGAATGGAACCGGCGCGTGGGCCATTTGTACAATGGGACCCTCTGGCGTATAGCTGCATACCTGATCGGTTACAGGCACAGTGGGGCCCCGGGGGTCCTCGCTAGGAATTTGCGGCCCAACCATTGGTTGCCCCCCAACCGGAGACGGTGGTGTTACCGATCGCCTCTGTGCTTGTTTGGGATTTGGCGGGCAACCCAACATACGTTCGCGCCCTATTAGATTCTGGAGCTCAGGGCTGCATTGTATCGAATGATTTAGCAAAATGGTTGGGCCTCAAGGTAAATAGGTATAATAAATCAATACGGGGCGTGGGGAATGTTACGGTTACGAATGTAGTTGGTCAATCGGTGATCACGTTCTCTCCACGTAATAATTAAAACTTATTAAATTAAAATCTATTAATATTAAAATTCTAGATAATATAATTAAAGCTAATCTAACTTCATATGAAATTATGACATTTTGACAAAAACATCCGTGCAAGCTTTAGTAATGACGCATGTCATGGGCAGACACCCCTTGGTGAAGTTGAATCCGGCCGTTCGATTCCTGACATCAGGACTCAAGTTGGCGGATCCCGATTTTGACACTCCAGCCCCGGTCGACCTGCTACTGGGAGCAGACGTTCTGGGTAGGTTTCTGTTGTCGGATCGGCGAGTTCTTCAGCCGGACGGGTTGATTGCTGTGGATACTAAGTTTGGTCACGTGATCATGGGTCCGGCATTGCCAATGGTTAGGCCTGCGGAGTCAGATGGCATACTTATTGGCTCAGTGTTGTCAGACGTTATCCAACGTTTCTGGGAGATAGAGGAACCTCCCACCGTTCGTCGAGTCGACGCAGACGAAGAGTGCGAGTTGTTTTACCAGAATAGTACTGGTCGCCTTCGTTCTGGTCGTTTTGTAACTCGACTGCCTTTCAGGGCCGATCGACCGCCACTAGGAGAATCGAGGAAGATTGCGCGATGCGAATCTGTCGTATTCGGCTCGTCACCCACTTCTGCTCCCCAAGGGGGGACAGTTAGTTGAATTGCTGGTGACTGATCGTCATATTAAAAACGCGCATGCCGGCTGTAACGCGTTGTTGGCCACGCTCCAGCGGGAGTTTTGGATCTTATCTGCCCGCCGTGTCATACGGAACATCGTGTTTCGGTGCATGCCTTGTTATCGACTTAAGGCTGCCACGATGCAACCTTTCATGGGGGACTTGCCCCCTGATCGTGTGAATGAGGTCAGACCGTTTTCAGGTGTTGGTACGGATTTTGCAGGACCGTTTATGATGAAGAGTTCACGATTGCGTACCGCTAGGCAATACAAGGCGTACCTATGTGTGTTTGTTTGTTTATCCACCAAGGCGGTACATCTCGAGCTCGTTGCTGATCTCTCGACAAAGGCTTTCATTGCTTGTTTGGATAGGTTTGTTTCTCGAAGGGGACTTCCAACTTTGATCCGCTCTGATAACGGCACTAACTACATCGGTGCGGAACGATACTTACGAGAGATAGTCAACTTTTTGAATGTAAATAAAGTGGATATTGGAACGGCCCTCTCCCGTCGGGGTATACAGTGGACCTTCAGCCCACCGATTTGCCCCCACTGGGGTGGGATTTTTGAGGCCGTAGTTAAGTCAGCTAAGACGCACTTGGGGCGTATAGTAGGTCAGACCGCGCTGACTTTTGAGGAGCTCGCGACATTGTTTTGTAAGATCGAGGCCGTTCTCAATTCGCGACCGTTGTATCCGCTCAGCTCGGATCCAAATGACCTGGAGGCTCTGACCCCAGGCCATTTCTTGATAGGACAGCCACTTAACGCGTTGCCCGAGCACCCCTTCGAGGGAGTGAAATTGTATCGGTTGTCAAGGTATCAGATGTTGCAGCAGTTTACTCAGAATTTCTGGAAGCGTTGGTCGCTCGAGTATCTGCATATCTTACAACAGCGCCTTAAGTGGACTGACAAAACCAGCCCCCCTAGTGTTGGTGACCTCGTTTTGGTTAAGGATGCTAACCTACCGCCACTACGTTGGCGCAGGGGGCGCATTGTTAACTTGTTCCCTGGCAAGGACGGGACCCCCCGGTCTGCAGAGGTTCTAGTAGGAGGCTCGGTTCTAAAACGAGCGGTAGCAACGTTGTCTCAGCTGCCCGTAGATTAGGGGACAGGTGGGTGCCTGTCCGGGCGGGTGATTGTTCGATTCCAAATCGATATTCGATCGATGGTTTCTGAACGGCCATTTTGAATTTGACGTTGCTGCCAACCTAGCAGTTTTTTGACAACTGACAGACGAAAGCCCTCGCAATGTAAACGCGTTTTGGTTAGGGTATTGAAATTAAATCGCAAGCCATCTGGAATGTATTCGGGTTTCCCTCAGGATTGTCTATATAGCTGAGTGTGTTGTGGTTCCCCGAACCAGATAAAGTTCGCATTTACGTGGCCGATTGGTTTTTACCACGTAACATAACCTGTGTTGGAACACTGTGCTCATCGAAGCTGGCCCGCCAGTCGTACCTGGTTGGCTGAAGAACCTGTCTACCAAGAAGAGCCTAGGGTGCACCCGGGCCTTGCAGAGAGACAGGAGGTTGACGGGACCGAAGCACAGACCAGGTTAGATCGACCCCAATTACTTCAGCTCGGTGAATCGCCGACGTTCACACTTCTCGGCAACTGATCGTTACGCTACCTCGTAGCTGATGGGCCCCTACGAGGTCATTAGGTGCTGAGAAGCCTGAACAATAACAGTTGGATAATTATCAATTGATAATAGCAAAAAATTGCGCTCGCGAATGCAAGAGAAACCGAATGTATGTTATCAAAATCGTGTTATAGCAGCTTCACTCGGATCATAGACCGATCTTATACCATCTCGGCAGGCCATTCGACCAACCGACTAAAACCAGGACCGTTATTAACTTTATTAAATTTGAATTCAAATTATTAACTAGGGGGTTAATAATTTGAAATGTAGTCAACTGTCTGATAAAAATAAATCTTATCTAAAACAAAAAAAAATGTCTTAATCCTTTTACTTGGCGGAGCCATCTTGGCGAAAACACGTTAAGTGGCAAGATGGCTGCCGTTTCGTGCGAGCGTGAGGTTAACGACTTGTGCGTAATAAAATGCAAATACTTCATTTTTTTGTATGGAAAGTGTATTAGACTGTATTTAGGTGGTCCACACTTGCATGGAAAAAAATATGTAGTTTTACCAGATCCACCAGGTTCTTTTCGTTCTTTTATCTAAACAGAGTATGTGTACAAAAAATCAGACCAATAGAAACACATCTATCTAGAGGTCGCGCAAAGTAGAAGAAAAATACTAATGCTGAATTTCTATTGTTATAATAATCGATTTGAGTTTGCGAGCTTGTTTAGCGACACAAAAAATGTAGGGACGGGCGGGGGGTACCCTCTTCCCTCCCCCACGCACCGCACCGCTTTCCCGCTCGGGGACCCCATACACTAAGGCCTACTACAGTGATACAATCAAAATTTAGTAGCCGAGAGACGACTACATCGAATTACTTAGCCTTTGTCATATTTTACTCAGAAGGCCTCAATCAGCTGCTGAATTGAAATTTTGCGCACCCGGTGCCTTACACCAGGCTCTCACCGCAGCAGAGAAACAATATAATCATGGAATTAAGCCTGTTTCTGAGTCCGTTATTAAATGGACCACGGCCGTGTTTGACTTCTTGATTAATAATGGGCGAGCAAAATTAGAAGTATTTTTGGTAAAAGATCCCTCAGAATGGCCTGCCGATGAAGTTTACATCGAAATGAAGGAGAAATCTCGCCAAATCAAAGTAGTGAATAAATGTGCAAAGCCTGGAATTGCATTAGTCCAGAAATTAAATGCAAGTTTAACAAAAAAACGAACAGCAGAAGCAGTATCTCCTCGGTGTGGTAGATCTACACAGAAAAAAATCCCTGTGGCTTCTAAATCCAACATTTCAAACGTGCGTTTTTAAAATAAAGATGCTAACTGATTATCTTTATGTAATCTATTATTGTACATCATTATAATCGGTTAAATGACAAAATATAAAACTGGTTAAATAAACACACAAAGATATATTTGTTTCCATATGAATTCCAATAAAAAAGTGTAAAATCTGCGCGAACCCTAAATATATAACGGCCTTACTAATAAAAAAAGTTATTCAATGTTTAACTTATACAATGTTTTATCCTTTTCATATGTCGAGTAAATGTCATATGGCAAAGCAAGACAAAACACTGTATAAGTTACACAGTGAATAACTTCTTTTATTAGTAAGGACGGATGAGTTTTGCCTCAAAGGGGGACCTGGGGCGTTATGAAACAAGAAGAGCCTGGTGGAGCACCAACATTCGAAATTTTGTTTTTTGGACCAGCCTAGACTGTATACATTTTTAGATTTGTGTTGAGCTAAGCAAACTAATGTTTTTTCCAAAATACTTCGTTTTTTTTGAGAATTTACAAAAAACGGCAAAGAATATATAAAAAACATGATTGCATAAATATAAAACTTTATCATTCAGTTTCTCTTTTAGTAAAATCGAACAACACAGCTCAAATTCAAGTGCAGTTTCATACAAACAACACAAAAAGAAAATGTAAACCCAAGAGTGGTATGAAAAAAACACCCGACAAAAAAGTTGTCCAAACTTTTTTAATGAAAACTTCTGTTGAGAGATAAGCTCGCCTTTGCCTTTATATTTCGGTATAATGTATTGTTGTAATGTTCTGTGCAATAAAGAATTGTGAAAACCACATACTTGCTTAGGCTGGCTTCAAACAATGGTTTGTCTATGGTAAACCCGATAAAAATATCGCCAGGGCTGTAAATCGTTAAAATCTGTACAAAAAATATGTTTAAAAAATCACGCGTGAATCCTGTCCGGACCGGGCACATGCCAATTGTGGTACTTTTTGTTCTGCCCGGTCCAGGCATTTACCAATCAAAGGGTTATGACAGCAAGGCAAATTGAGAACCTATGAAATGCATAATTAATTGATCATAACTGATTGTCCTAATATATTACAAAACAAACCTAATAAGACAATACCAAATAACAAAACATCTTCATGTTCTACTACATCAACCCCAAATTACCGTCCAAGAATCCACACTTGTTACAAAACCATAGTTGTTTACGATGTTAAACAGTGATTACTTACTTGTGCTGCGTCTGAATGCTGGCTTTCAACTCCAAGTCTAGTCCAGGGTCTTCCAAGTTGAGTCCATACAGCTCTAATTGAGAACTAGAGCTGAAGGTAGCGTCAACCTGCTGCGCCGCTGAACCGGCCGCTAACAACACCGGGTACTGCTCCCCCGGCGACCAACTCACGTTCACAGTCCTCTTCAACTCCTTTATCCTCATCTTCACACAACACTCGCCCTACGAACACACAAAAACAAGAATATCCCGGTTTACCAAGAGTTTATTTACTGAATTATGTCACGGCTTTGTCAGCTGACTTGTGTCTGAAACTTCGCGGTCAGCGTGAATTGTGAATGGGAAAGTGATGGGCATGATATCTGGGATGGCTTTTAGATGGAACTTACGGGATTTCAACAGAAAAACGAATTATTATTTATCATGGAAATGCGAGTTGGCACTTCCAACGTGGCTTATCGTAAATATTTGTGATTTGACAGTTGTAATGACGTGACAAGATCGATAAATAACAGTCGACTCTTTCTAAAAATCGATTCTACTACTCTGTAAGCGAATTTATTACCCAGGTACTATTTTTACTATAATTGTCGGGATAATAGTAATTAAGATAATAAAACTTAAAAACTTAACTACAACTTATACTCATTTTTTTTTCAAAATCGCTGCTCGGTGGCTGTGTGTCCAATATACTGGTACCATTTCCTAACTGTATCGCTAAACTGATACGTTGAGCGAGGTATGTGCCAGCTCTACGGTGTTCTGACGCTTCGATGAGTCGTTTAGAGATGTCTTCAAGCACTCATCGAGCGTCAGGGCCCCACGGCCCGAGGGTTATATTCCGAATGGCATATTCATTACCTAGGGGGGCATATTGGCTGGCATGCCGTAACTGGAAAGGGCCCGGCGAATGACGTCAGGCTGGCTTATTGAGCCCCAATCTCATGGCGCTGTGCTGACAGAAGAGGCCGTGGTATCCTAATTGGTCTACCTTAATTAGTCCGTACGCCGAGTCGCAGGCAGACGGTGTGTGTTAGTGTGGCCCCATCGAGCAGGGTGCTCGAATGTGGCTCGATTATTCTTTTATGATGTGAGTTAGATTTATAAATTTTATGATTAACGGTGATTCGCATATTTTTATTTACATTTTGTAGATGAGACTTTATGAGTTATTGATAAAATAAATCTACAAGAATATAAAATCCATCCATCGATTCCATTATTTATCGACATGCTTTGTTAGAACAGCACTATGGAGCAGTTTAGTGATTACCGTTCCGAAACCTAATTTTATCAATGGTGTTATTTTAGTGCTGTCAGTCAACCAATATTATTATTGATCTCCGAGGAAGGAGAATTCGATGGGCCGTTGCCCTGGTAATAAAACACATCTTTGCGCGGTATGAAAATTTCTAGTATTCCCTACTTAATAGAAGAGTTTTTTCTTATCTTGTGTTTGGGCGTGGTTGTTCATTAATTTCATCAGTACCTACATATCAATTAATAACCGACATCGTTGTATGATGATTGATGATGAAATAGTTAATTCAAGAAAGTTTCAAACTTAGCAGAAATAGTTACTGGCCATAACTGTATTCTTATTTTATATAGAATACCTGCAACCTGCGAATAATACTCTTTAAATGACACGCCCCCTGTCACTGCTTTTCTGGCTAGCTTATTCTTCGTGTTTTCAAAACATACAGAAAAACGCAGATTTTAGTGAAAATATACAATTTTTTTAGTCATTCAAGACCCGAGCAATAGCATAGCAAGGTTTGGATATATAGAAGAGAACCAAGATTTTTTTGAAACGTTAGTTTTTAATAAATATCGCTAACTGCCGCCTCCTTTTAAAATTCCAGCTTGCCCCAAAATGCCGATTGTAATGTCCAGGAACGAATGGAATCGGATAGTTAAGTGGACGGACACAAACAAGGATGATCCGGAAACTGTCCGTCGGAGGGAGTACATCAAATATCTGGACGAGAACAGCAAAATCATGACCAAAACTTGGCCAAACTCCGTGGAGGTAAGATCAACGGGTCGTTCGTAATAAACCTAGTGGCTCTGTGAGCTGTGGACCTCGTGAGCGAAACAATATATATTTTTATTATTTTCTACTCCATAAAGGGTTCCGCGGTCTAATGGGTTTCACGCTTGCTTCTCACACAGGAGATGCAGGTTCGAATCCTGACCACCTGACCATGTACCAATGAGATAATTAATTTATCTTAAGTACATTAACGGACGTTCAGTGTTTCGGAGGGCACGTTAAGGTGTAGGTATGTACCAATGAGATTGAAACGGGTCGAGATTCCCTAACTAAAAAGAAATAATAGTTACAATATTTACAAGGTTTATTTATAAGTAGCGATACCGCGGCTAGGATGTGGGTTTCACAGAACTCAGATCGTTACATTTGAAGGCCTAGAGAGAGACTCCCCTGGCAGGTCTTCAGTAGGGAAGCAATGTGTTGGAGGGCTCGTCGTGGCGTCCTCCAGCAGTAGGGACCCAGGTTAAGGAAGAGGTTTACAGGAAAGGTACCACGTGCCAGGAAACAGGGATGTGCAGAGGAAAGTGTCAGGTACTGGGAAACACGGGTGTGCAGAGGAACCCTGAAAAGATCAGAACAGCCTGAGAACTTGAGGTGAAAGTGATTACAACGCTCCTTGAAGCTCGTAAAACGTCGTCGCACGCAGATGCCGCGATGGAAAGCCTAGAGATTAGCTAGCAAGGGCGTTGTAATCGAGACAGAAGCTGTAGGGATAAAGAGACACAGAGATATTTACAGACAGAAACCAGAATTGACTACGAGCTAGACAAATAGGTACCTAAGAGTTGGGGACAGCAATCAGCTTCACAAATTTACAGTAGGAATACTATTTCGTAAACGTATTGTCACGATTGACGGACAAAAGGCTTAGGATAATACGATACCAGTTTATTTTGAGCAACAATTTATCGAAGAACGTTCAATTTAAATTAAATTTCAGGTGCTTGAATATTCCAATTACCATGCAGACTTTTGAGCCAAAAAGGGGTATAAGTTTTGGCGAATCACTCGCGTTCACTAGAAGATCCAATCTGGTGCCTACGGGTTCGTCTCATGAGGGCGGAGAGAACTGCGTAGTCTGATTAGATATACATTTTCCGAAATAAAATAAAAAAACTAAAATCGACAACGACTACGTTCGCTACAGCAAACTCCCCCCCCCCCCCCTTTCCTTCTTACCCGGGGGCGGGAGTGGAGGTGTGTAAACTCTGGAATTATTGTAAATAAATAAAACCGGCCAATTGCGTGTCAGACTTCGCACATAAATAAAAAAAATCACTATCATTCTTCACCAGCAAATGTTTTTCTTAGTGTCTGTATGAATAACAAAGTTATATTTACGGTGTTTAGTAAATAGTAGTAAATGTTTTTTAGCTAAAAAACCTCCTTATTTTCCACTTTGGAAGGGTCTGTCTTTTGAACAATTTATTTTGAGAAAAAGTGGTTTCAGGAACCTCGACGTCATTTTTAAATATCTATCTATAGACGCCACCACACATATAGGATTGATAAAAAAAAATGGTTTTAGTTCTTGCTTGGTAGTATTTTTTGAATTTTTGTATAAAAATCATAAATTGGTTTAAGAATATACTAAGTGACATACAAACTTATGAATGCACCTGGTTACGTACATGGAGTATGAAAGTAGCCGCACCAATCACTTTGTAACGCCATAAGTCCGCCATTTAAAAAAAACTGACTCGACAAAAAAAAGCTATATAATAATCATACACAAAATTTCACGAGAATCGGTTGAGTTTGTTGGAACAGAGAGATTATCTTGATAGAGATTGGCTCGCTTTTTACACGATTTTAATAATAATAATAATAATCCTTTATTGCACAGAAAACACAGTGGAAATTATAACAGAAACAGTATGCAAAGGTGAGCTTATTCTCAAAAAAGAAATTTCTTACAGCTAACCTGTGAAGAAAAGAGAAAAATTAAATATAGAGAGGTAGTCCTAGTGTACAATTAAGAGTTAAAAGAAATAAATAAAATAAATATACTATCAAATAAATCACAATACACCCTACGTAATTACTATAAAATAAATAAATAGAATACAATAAATAAATAGATATACATAAATACTATGAGATACCCACTATTCGGAAGAGAGGAGATGCTGTTTCAATTTTTTCTTGAAAGTGACCAAGGATTTGCAATCCCTTATAGCGCAAGGAAGTGCATTCCACAAACGTATTGCCCTTAACCTAAACGAGTGCTTGTAAGCAACAGTGTTGTGCTGAGGAATTGACAAAAGTGACACCGTGTGAGATGATGTTTAATGTATATCTTGTTATTTTAATTATTTGTGTACAATAAAGAAATTATGAATTTATGAAATGCGAACAAATGCATTTTTGGCCAATTTCGAAACTGGACGCATCGATCGATTCGCTCGCTAGGTCAATAAAGTCAGGCGCTCCTTTACTTCGCATACAGTATTAGCACAGGCAGCCTTTTGTGGCTTTTTCCAGAATCCCCTGACTGTCCTATTATTAATTAATGGATTGAGTTTAAACGATTACCAAAAAATTCGAAAATTTACTAAGTACCAATAAATGCGAAATGACTGCCAAAATGGATGGATGTCCACCAAATTGTGTTTGGATAAATGATCACCAAACTTCTTTTTATGTTTTGTGTACTTAAGTTTATGTTTTAAGTATTTTTTGTTGTTCTTACATGTTCAATCTAACACGGACAACCTTCCAACGCTTCCAACCTAACAATTTTCCAACCTAATAATTTACCGCAGTATTTTGCCCTGATATTTTCTGCAACTTTTGGTGGTCATTTAGCCATTTTGGCTTGGAAAACAAATATTTTGGTGGTCATTATATTTGTTGCCTTGTTCAATTGAGCCGTTATTGAGGACTTTTTAAATAAACCGCCACGCCTACTGCTTTTTACTTGACTGCCCCAGAAGGAGGGTAATTTTGATAATAGGTATACGTTAGCATAACGAATTATGTTTTTACGTGTCCCCCAGAACGTGAACAAACGCAACGAAGAGGTGCGCCAAGCGCGCATCGAGTTCGCCGAGCAAGCCAATAATCGTTTTTACAAGAAGTATGTAAAGCAAAAGCAGGCGGAACAAGTAAGGATGATGCATAGCGCGAGAGACACCGTGTTTAAGAATAAGGATGCACCCAAATTGATGCTAAGGTAATAATACCACAGGTCCTGTCGCACACAATCCCTGCGTATCCGGTTATCTCTCAGCAGCACAGGTATAGGGCTCTCATACCATTATAACTTTGCCTTTAACCTATACGCAGGGATTTATCTCCGGGTGGCGATCAAGGAATCCTCCCAAGTAAATAAGCTCATGGGAGGATTTTCACAGGGGATTTTGGGATTAACCATCTTGAGAGAACCAACCAACAACAGCGACTCAAGGTCCAAATCCTGGGATATTTAAACATGAACATTTACATACAGGCACATACATTTCTCAATGCTTCGACGAGCATCCGAACCCAGGCCCGCTTGGTTTGTGAGCTTTCATCTTTGCCTCGTTCACATTATGTGTTTGTAACCAGTTGCGAACAAATACTTTTTTGTCCTCGTACGAAACCAGAGCGGCTCGTGCTCACAACTCTTCGGCATAACACCATGAGAACGGATTTAGAATCCGGGATATTCGGCTGTGGAATGCCTTCCTCTGCGATATCAGGGACAGTCCAACTTTCAATATGTTTAAAAAAGTCGCGATAAGAAGATATGTAATATATCGCATTATACATTATTGTGTATTTGTGTAAGTATACTGGTGTATCTTGCTTATTGACAGAGCGAGCGAAGCGAGCGAAGGGCTCCATTTCGACAAGATAGGAAGCCGATTTTGCTTTCGTCTGTCTTTATGTTTTTCTTTCAGTTCCGGTCTAGGGGCCATAGTTTTCAAGCGAACCTCACGTGTTCCTTGTTTTTTTTTTGTCGAGAGCTTTTCTCAATTTTCCCCTTAACTTCTTAAAAAAAATTAATGACGTCTTAACTCCCCGTTAAGACGTCATTAATTTTTTTGTATGTTTTTTTTTTTATTTTTGTAACTTATCGTGTGGGGTATCAAATTAAAGGGCTTCATAAGCCGGTTCTAAAAATATACTACATTACCTTTCGGACGCCTGTTTTCTAAAAATCCAAGAAATATTTTCAAAAAATACCTACCAAGTTTGGACTCCTCGAAGTAGGAGACGGATTAGTAAAGAGGATCTAAGTATACAGACCATGAGAGTGAGTGAAATAGGCTCTAACTATTTTCGTGAAAAGTCAATAGATTGTATTTTAAATCGCAAAATGTAGTTTATAAAGTTATTGGTGCGGCTTCTACTATTTGATTTTGATTGCATCTAAAATACTTAACATTAAATTTAAGTATACAGACCATGAGAGTGAGTGAAATAGGCTCTAACTATTTTCGTGAAAAGTCAATAGATTGTATTTTAAATCGCAAAATGTAGTTTATAAAGTTATTGGTGCGGCTTCTACTATTTGATTTTGATTGCATCTAAAATACTTAACATTAAATTGGTTCACAATCCCCCCTGTTAGCGAGGTCTACTGCCTACAGGGCCACTAGTATTAATTGGGTTTCATATTATACTATATATTATATTATTACAAACACAAACATTTCATGCTTCTGGCCTCACATTAGGATACCCTGTGTCGTGGGAACCAGAAACTTCCAATACCTGGGCTTTTTTTCTTCTTCACCACCAGCCGGGGATCGAACCCGGGTCCACAGAGATCGTCTACTAAAAGTACTAGGAGCATATAATTCTATAGGAGGTTTGTGCTGGTGGTGGTTGAGTACTGTCAAAAGCTTTCGTTTATGGACAAATATTCTCCTTAGGATTAATTTGTCCTTGTTCGCAATTGGTTTCATAATTCATTATTTCTTTTTGCACACAAACAACTTATAGAAAGAGTACCAATATATGAATATATGAATAATGTACAAGGGCGAGCTTATCTACAACAAGAGATCTCTTCCAGCAAACCAAGTAAGGATGGGTGGACCTGTGTAATACTTATTTTTTCGTACCACTTGCTCAAAAAAATGACATTCTATGCCACAAAAAGCGAACATAACAATAGTCATTTTTAATCTGCTAAAGACAGGGAAGGGAAAGAAAATTGTACTGAATTTCATTCATGTCTAGGGGAGAATGTGATTTAAATTTGGAATAATTACCGAAATTACTGAACTATAATACTGAACTACATCTGTGTTTATACCATTGAGTTTGTATATAAAGCATTATACATCTTTTTGAAAAAGGAATACGCATTTATTAATGCAGTTATGATTATTAAATAAAATGACGGAAACCGACGAGGCCGTATGAGCTTGATGCCTTTGCTTTTCCGGGAAAAAAAATTTAGTCCAGGTGTTCGATTCAGAATCGATACTCGATCTATGGTTCCGGAACGGCCATTTTGAATTTGACGGAGCTGCCACAGAGCAGATTTTGACAACTGACTGACGAAAAGCCCTCGCGATGGAACGCGTATTGGGATAGGGCATTGAAATTAAATCGTAAGCCATCTGGAATTGTATTCGGGCTCCCCTCAGGATTGTCTTATAGCTGAGTGTATTGTGGTTCTCCGAACCAGATAAAGTTCGTATTTACGGAAACTGTGCGCTTCGAAGCTGGCCTGCCAGCCATACCTGGTTGGCTGAAGAACCTGTCTACCAAGAAGAGCCTAGGGTGCACCCAGGCCTTGCAGAGAGACAGGAGTTTGACGGGAACGAAGCACAGACCAGGTCAGATAGAATCTATTTACTTAGCTCGGTGAATCGCCGACGTACTCGCCTCTTGGCATTCGATCGCTACGCTACCTCGTAGCTATGGGCCCCTGCGAGGTCACGGGTGCCGAGAGGCCTGAAACATTTTGGTAGCAAGAGCGTGGTTTCCTGAGATTTGCAGCCGTCAAGGGCTCCAGGAACCCACGATTTGGGACTATCAATCTGTAGGTATAGGTGGTTATTAGCTAACTTGGTTTTGTTCCTGTATCCACATAGATTGGTAGTATTATAAGTTATAAGTCTACTGCTGGTAGTAGACAGACAGACAACAGTTTTCCCTAAATGACCAGTTGTACTGAGATGTGACTCAGAATAGTAATTACATTACAGGTGCATTGTAGGTGAATTGAAATTTGCATTGAAGTCATATCATGTTTGCAGTTTGAAGTTTGCATAGTCAATCTATTAGTGGTCTAGTAATGCTAATGAATGTTTGGACATTGTTTTCAGTTTATAGCAATTTGTAACTTGAACTAATATTGACTATCTGTGTGTGTTATATGATATAGGGAAACTAAATTGTTGTTTACAGAATTTGTGTAGATATAAAACTCGGTTTCTATTGTTTGGGGAAATCAGCATTGTTTAAGTTATAGATTAGGGTTCCCTCGTTTGTGTTGTAGACTGGAGGGTCCAATATAATTGAGTTACTGCAAATTGTGAGTAAGTATCGTTCCGATCATGTCGTTGTCTGAAATACAGAAGGGTGTTTCTAAGGAGCTCAGATGGTTTTCCTCCGCACACGGTCTGATAGACCGTTTAGATAGGCATGATGTGGTGTTGGAGCGGTCTATGGACGTTAAGGAACGCTACAACAGGGTGCTCGAATTGTCCGCGCAGGCGGAAGCAGTTGATGGTTGCGCACCTGACAGGCTGTCACGGTTGCTAGGGGATGTCGACCAGTGTATGGAGATGGCGGCTGCTATCACGCAGAGGGCTGCGGACATACGTAGGCAGCGCGAGTCCAGCCATAGTGGTGACATTGGGGCGCCTCTGCCGCATCAGGGTTCGGGGTCCAGGTTACCTGCCATAACCATGCCTACTTTTGACGGAGTGTCCGGTGAATGGATGAGCTTCATCAATCTGTTCGACAGCTTGGTGCACATGCGATCGGACATTACCAAGTCTGTCAAGATGGCTCAGCTAGTGGCAGCATTGAGGGGTGAGCCTAGGGAGCTGGTCGCTCATTTGACAGTTACGGAGGGTAACTATGAAACGGCCAGGCAATTGCTGGTCAGACGTTACCACAACAAACGGAGGTTGGCCGATGCCCAACTGAACCGTTTGTTTAGTATCCCGGTTGTGAACAAGGTCGGGGCCATACAGACGGAGGTTTTGAACCCGTTGTTGTCCGTCACCAAGGCTCTAGAGAATCTTGGACTTCCGGTTGGTGAATGGTCCTACCTACTGCTGTACATTGTACTTTCCCGCCTACCCGCTGACGTGCAGACTCGTTTCGAACAGTCTCACGGGAGGTCGGCCGAGGACCTGCCCGCCTTCTCCGACTTGGTCGGATTTTTGGAAGAGGAGGCTCGACGGGCAGAGAACTTGGGGTTGACGGTCACCCATCCTTCGGAGCCACAGAGAGCTGCCGGGAGCGCTGTGAGTAGGGGCCCTCCGACGAGGAAGGACCGCACCAACCGGCAGTCGTATGGGACTGTGAGTGCATTGACCCCACCCAGGGGTGCAGGTGAGACCTGCCCATGTTGTAGGCAGATTGGCCATGCTGTGGCCGATTGCAATAAGTTCGGGGAACTTAGGGTTGAGGGACGGCGCCGGATGGCCAAGCAGCGGAGCTGGTGTTTCCTGTGCCTCGGGCCACACATGGCTAGGGACTGCACGCGCACAAAATTGTGCGGATATTGTGGTGGGGCCCACCACAATTTGTTGTGCATGAACCGGTCCGGCCAACAGCCACCACAGGGCCGTACCCAGGGTGACACGGCATGGGGCCCTGAGAATTCGTTTGCGTCTCGGAGCGCAACTCAGGGGCCAATGTCCCCACGTGCACAGGGCGGTACTAGGGTGCAGGGCCGCACTCAAGGTCATCACATGGGGGGCCCTGAGTTTTCGGTTGCGACTCAGCATCCGACTCAGCGGGCAATGGGGCCACAAGCACGCAGCCACCCAGGGGTGCAGGGCCGCACTCAGGGTCATCACATGGGGGGCCCTGAGTTTTCGGTTGCGACTCAGCATCCGACTCAGCGGGACATTGGGTATGTTGAGCAGGCCGTAACGGGCGGGTGGCATGGGACACCTTCGAGCTATGCGGATGCGGCTCGGACGCCGCCTCAGTTGTCGCCCCGCTCGTCGCCTCGTCCTCGTCGGTCGCATGTGATGTCCCCCCCGCTCATGGAGCGGCCACGGTTGAATTCACGCCCACAACCCTTCGGGGGGCGTCGTAGGGTGGCAATGGAACCGGCGCGTGGGCCATTTGTACAATGGGACCCGCTGGCGTATAGCTGCCTACCTGATCGGTTACAGGCACAGTGGGGCCCCGGGGGCCCTCGCTAGGAATTTGCGGCCCAACAATTTGTTGCCCCCCAACCGGAGACGGTGGTGTTACCGATCGCCTCTGTGCTTGTTTGGGATTTGGCGGGCAACCCAACATACGTTCGCGCCCTATTAGATTCTGGAGCTCAGGGCTGCATTGTATCGAACGATTTAGCGAAATGGTTGGGCCTCAATATAAATAATGTATCGCTGCCGAGGAAATTGGTCCCTGCTGGGGATTACAGGGCAACCCTTCACGGGTTTTGTGATGCCTGTGAACGAGGGTTTGCGGCAGCGGTTTATTTGCGAACCGTCACCTCCACCGGGGAGGTCGACGTGCGTTTGGTTTTGGCAAAAAGCAAGGTAGCGCCTATTCGGACAAGGATGACGATTCCAAAACTGGAACTGTCCGGGGCTGCTCTTTTGACCAAAGTTTTGAATAACACTCTAACAGTGTTGCGTGGGTCAGTGGTTTTGGAGGATACGGTGTACGCGTGGACGGACAGCCAGATTGTTTTGTGCTGGCTGAAGGCTTCGGTCCATACCTTAGAGGTTTTTGTTGCGAACCGTGTCTCCCAGATTGTGTCGTCTGAGGTCCCACTGACTTGGAGACATGTACCAGGAGAATTGAACCCGTCTTATTGTGCATCCAGGGGATGTCGGGCTCCTGAACTCGAGCTCGTTGCTGATCTCTCGACAGAGACTTTCATTGCTTGTTTGGATAGGTTTGTTTCTCGAAGGGGACTTCCAACTTTGATCCGCTCTGATAACGGCACTAACTACATCGGTGCGGAACGATGCTTACGAGAGATAGACAACTTTTTGAATGTAAATAAAGTGGATATTGGAACGGCCCTCTCCCGTCGGGGTATACAGTGGACCTTCAGCCCACCGAGTTGCCCCCACTGGGGTGGGATTTTTGAGGCCGTAGTTAAGTCAGCGAAGACGCACTTAGGGCGTATAGTAGGTCAGACCGCGCTGACTTTTGAGGAGCTCGCGACATTGTTTTGTAAGAACGAGGCCGTTCTCAATTCGCGACCGTTGTGTCCGCTCAGCTCGGATCCAGATGACCTGGAGGCTCTGACCCCAGGCCATTTCTTGATAGGACAGCCACTTAACGCGTTGCCCGAGCACCCCTTCGAGGGAGTGAAATTGTATCGGTTGTCAAGGTATCAGATGTTGCAGCAGTTTACTCAGAATTTCTGGAAGCGTTGGTCGCTCGAGTATCTGCATATCTTGCAACAGTGCCTTAAGTGGACTGACAAAACCAGCCCCTCTAGTGTTGGTGACTTCGTTCTGGTTAAGGGTGCTAACCTACCGCCACTGCGTTGGCGCAGGGGGCGCATTGTTAACTTGTTCCCTGGCAGGGACGGGACCCCCCGGTCTGCAGAGGTTCTAGTAGGAGGCTCGGTACTAAAACGAGCGGTAGCAACGTTGTCTCGGCTGCCCGTAGATTAAGGGACAGGTGGGTGCCTGTCCGGGCGGGTGATTGTTCGATTCAGAATCGATACTCGATCTATGGTTCCGGAACGGCCATTTTGAATTTGACGGAGCTGCCACAGAGCAGTTTTTGACAACTGACTGACGAAAAGCCCTCGCGATGGAACGCGTATTGGGATAGGGCATTGAAATTAAATCGTAAGCCATCTGGAATTGTATTCGGGCTCCCCTCAGGATTGTCTTATAGCTGAGTGTATTGTGGTTCTCCGAACCAGATAAAGTTCGTATTTACGGAAACTGTGCGCTTCGAAGCTGGCCTGCCAGCCATACCTGGTTGGCTGAAGAACCTGTCTACCAAGAAGAGCCTAGGGTGCACCCAGGCCTTGCAGAGAGACAGGAGTTTGACGGGAACGAAGCACAGACCAGGTCAGATAGAATCTATTTACTTAGCTCGGTGAATCGCCGACGTTCTTGCTTCTTGGCATCTGATCGTTACGCTACCTCGTAGCTGATGGGCCCCTGCGAGGTCATTGGGTGTCGAGAAGCCTGAACACCAGGAATTTGCCGCGTTTTTGTTTTCTTCAAAATACATAAACGTTAAGTTTATTTTAATTTATATTTATAAATAATTTAATGTTCTAAAAATACGTTACGATGTTAAATCAAAGCGACAGTGACAGTGAATTGTCGGATTCCATCAGTGCAAATGCTGCCGCAATTATAAATAATTTGCTTCCAACAAAATCCAAGGAAAATGATTTAAAAACTTATGAAGAATTTTCAACGTGGAGAAGTGCGAAAGGACTACCAATTTCAGAATCAGTACTTCTTGTCTATTTTGATTATTTATCCAAGACAAAGAATCCGAATACACTTTGGTGCATATACTCAAAACTGAAAGCAACAATAAGCATCAAACATAGCATTGAAATAAATAGATTCACGAAATTACTGGCTTTTAAAAAAATTAAATCAGAAGGGCATTGCGCAAAGAAGTCTAAAATTTTTACGAATCAAAATGTGGAAAAAATTCTTAATGAAGCTCCTGACGAAATTTTTCTGGCCACAAAAGTAAGTATACATGATTTAACTATGAATATTTCGTATCTTAGTCATGGTAATTATTCTATATATTTACCTGTTTTTTATCTTTGTTATAGGTGGCCTTATGTTTTGGACTCAATGGTGCTTGCCGCGGATGTGAACTTGTAAACTTAAAGGTGGAGGACGTTGAAAATAATTCCAATCAGTTGCTGCTGATTAATGTAAAGGAAACTAAGACAAAGAAAAATCGGTCATTCGTTTGTACAAGGACAATATACTAAAATCATTCATAAATACCAAGCATTACGTCCCACCAACATGGAAAATAATAGATTTTTTATAAACTATCGGAATGGGAAATGTACTCGACAAGCCATCGGCAAAAATAAAATTAGGTAATATGCCAAAGGAAATTGCTAAATATTTAAAACTTAAAGATGTTGAACTCTACACCGGTCACTGCTTTAGAAGAACTACGGCGACTTTCTTGGCGGATTCAGGGGCGGATATTACGTCAATAAAAAGACACGGTGGTTGGAGCTCTGATAGAGTAGCTGAGGGTTATATCGAAAGCTCAATGGCGAATAAAACCATATTAAGCAGTCAAATTAACAAAAATATAAAACTTAATCCATCAGAGCCACAACCATCAACTTCCAGCATCTTATCTTCGTCCGTAACTCACGATGCACCACCACCACTATCTCCGAAGTAATCTATCTACAATGAAACGCAAGTCCCTCAGACGCAAGAACAGAGAAATACTCAAATCAACTCATCAACAATAAATGTACCAAACAAAAATGTAACTCTCTCTATCAATAATTGGACCAATGTTTCAAATGTTAACTTTTACTTTTAATTGTCATTATTTGTAATAAAGGCTTATCTCATATTATTATTGTGTTAATTTTTTCGCAAATGGTACGAAATGTATAATATTTTCCTCGGTGATAAAGGTGTCTTAGTCTTGGGTGAACTTAAAGCCCTCGCTACACTCAGGACTCGTCTTAAATCCCTCGCTTCGCTCGTGATTTCAGTTTTTAACACCCTCGCTACGCTCGGGAGTAAATCTCCAGTCCTTCGTTACGCTCGCGATTTAAATCGTCACCCGCGACAGAAGACACTGCTTTATCCCCTTGGTTAATAATGTACTATTATTTATCAGAGTTCACAATATAGGTAGTAATCTTAATTAGTACAGAGCATTTGTGTCAGATTAAACAGACAACATGCTGAGCTAGGTGGTTAACGTGTATTTCAAATTCAGCGCTCTTCCTATTCACAGGATGCATGCTTTGCGTGATTGAGAAATGTATTGTGTATGTACATTGTTGGGAATATAATTTAAAAAGCTAATAAAACAAAAAATTTAATAAAAGTAAGTTAGAAAAAAGGTAAAATGCTGTTTAGGCAGAAACTGAAAATAAAAGCTAAGTAGTGTGTAATAACCTATCTTTGAATAATGTGAGTATGAATGAGTGTGTGTGAGATGGTGTGTAAAGTTTCACTGTTATAAGTTGTACTCATTATAAATTATTTTATCTACACACGTATCATAAATCCTCTTTACTGCGTTCAAAAACCGCACGTTACGATCAGCATTATGTTAAACTACTCGGTAAAAACTCGTTTCGTATCTGGAAAACTACACATTATGGTCATTATATGTAGTTTTTCTACATATAATGACATTCAAATTTCGAACGCCGACGCCCGCCTGCATGCCACCCCTAGTTTGTCTGTGAAGTTGGTACTAACATTCAAATTTCGAACGCCGACGCCCGAAGTTGGTGCTACAGAACAAGCTAAACAACTGCAGAGCCACAATGCCGGTCAAACATGCGGTTTCTGAACACATCAAAGAGAGCTTATGATATGTGTGTAGATAAACTAGTGTATGTAACTGTACATAATTAGGCATTAAAACTCTCGAGTGATATTATTATGAAACGCGCTCGAGTATTAATGCCCTCCATTATGTAGCAGTCACATAAACTACTATTAGAGAACAAAAAAGGAAATTTGAAGCAAAATATTATATTTATTTTCGAACATACTTACATACAAATTCGATATAAGGGACAGCTATGTTATGTTGGAAGAGATATTTAGCTTACAGACAATGCTGAGTAGTTCCTCCGATTGGTTATAGTTCAAGATTTGGAGAGTATCATAAACGGTTTTTTTTATGTGATGGGAGGTAAGGCTGTACATGACTATTCTTACTAATTATTTTCTATAACAACGGTCCAAGGAAAAGGAGGAATCTGTGAGCAAAGGATGTCCGGAGCACTCGAGATTGAGAACAGACCCTATCAGTACGTCGATTGATCATCAAGCTGGGTTTAAACGGCATAAGCGAGTGTTGTTTTAATACTGTTAAGCAAATAAAAACTTTCCTGACTGTAAGCACGTTACAGGACTTAAAAAGAAGTTCAGTTGTGTATTAGAATGGACGAAAAGTGCCTTTAATTCTTTTTACCTTTAGTACCTTTCGTACCTTTAATATTGCTCTTTGTGCTCTTTCCAAGTTTAAAAGTACGGTTTTGGGTGCACCGCCCCACGATGTAACTTCAAACCAATAGGCTGTATAACTATAGTTAAAACATTTAAACTTCTTAACATGAAAAAGACTGAAGATTTATGGGGCATGTCGGTTAACGTGGTTAAATCAGTAATCGATGTGATATATGGCAATCACATTCAATAGTTGTATAGCAAACGGTGTTTTTCCTGACCTCATGAAAATGAGCAGATTAATACCATTTTTCAAAGCCGGTAGTAAGGAAGAACCTGCTAACTTTAGACCTGTATTTGTATTGCCAGTGTTGAGCTAGGTGTTTGAAAAGGTCATATTGAGTCAACTACTCTCTCACTTAAATGCATCTGGGCTACTCCACAAAAACAGTTCAGATTCACTAAAGGCAGATCAACACCAGACGCCGGAGTAGTCAGTCAGGTTTTCTTCTTGGATAGGTCACCAGGGGGATCTCGCGGGCGGTGGAGGTCTTCTCACGTGTGGTGCTCCGATGGGTGATCGCCGGCTAGGCAATCAGGTCGCGTGGCAGACGGCGGCGGTCGGGCGGGCGCGCGTGGTACGGCGCCAGTTCGTGGATTTGCGGGTGCGACATGCCCTTCGCCAGCCTCTGGACAAACTGGTCCACAAATTCCCATCTAAGGTCCCTCTGGATCGTCGCGTTCCTCACGTAGCGGGGGGCGCCGAGCCGACGATGGTATGCAGAGAGAAGTTATCTTGGGCTCGGTGTCTCCGTTTGTTCGTCTCCGAGCACAGGGCGTACCATGCCGGGGTCGCGTAGGTGAGGCGGGATCTCACGTAGCACTTGTTGATCCCGAGCTTTGCCCTCAGAGGGAGGCTGGAGAGACGCCGGAGTAGCGCTTTTAGAACATATTTATGGTGCGTGAGAAGGATCACAGGATGCGGTTGGTATTTTCTGTGATCTTTCCAAGGCCTTTAATTGTGTGGACCAGCAAACTCTTTTGCTCTAACTACAATACAATGGCATCAAAGATAGGGTTCAGATGGTGGATGTTAATGGGAAAAGATCACCTGGGTCTTCAATAAGTATGGGCATTGGGCGTACCGCAAGGTTTAATTCTTGGTCCTTTCTTGTTTTTAGTATATATTAATGATTTACCTTACCTTGTTAAAGCAAAACATGGGTTAGTATTGTTTGCCGATGATACTTCTTTGATATTTAAAGTTAAAAGACAGCAATCAAATTATGACGAGGTAAACAATGCTATCTCTAGTATAGTGAACTGGTTTACTGTTAACAATTTATTACTTAATGAAAATAAAACTAAATGTATTAAATTCGTGTTACCCAATGTGAACCCGGTAACTACAGACATATTTATAAAAGGACAGAGATTGGATCTTGTGCAGTCGACTGTCTTTTTGGGCATTACTTTAGACGCCAAACTACAATGGGATCCTCATATAAATAAATTGTCGAACAGACTGAGTTCAGCAGCGTTCGCAATTAAAAAAAATAGAGCTCTTACCGACGTAGACACCGCTAGACTAGTTACTTTCATAGTCTAATGACCTATGGTATTTTATTGTGGGGTCACGCTGCGAATGCTAATAGTATATTTATTCTGCAGAAACGGGCTGTTCGTGCAATTTATAGATTAGGGCCTAGAGTGTCACTGAGGGAAAAGTTTAAAGAAATCAATATTCTGACATTTGTGTCTCAATATATCTATGACAATCTTGTGTATGTAAAAAGAAATATAACTAATTTTCAGAAGTACAGTGATATACACAATTTTAATACTAGAAATAAAGACAAGTTGGTTGCTTATGTCCGACTAAGCCGACTACATAAAATTAGTAATTCTTTTAAAGGCAATTGTATACGCTATTACAATAAGGTCCCTACTGATATTAAAAACTTACCTTTAGACAAGTTTAAAATAATAATAAAACAGAAATTGTACAAAAAAGGTTACTATAGGATATCTGATTACTTAGAGGACAGATGTCCATGGGAATAGATTGTTTGAGTAACAGGCTGTTTCGATATATAATTAGCATTCATTTTGTAATTTGACAATATTTTATTTAAAAAAGGAAACGCAAAAGATGCGACGACTGTGGAGTTTCTTCGGTGAGCTCTTCTCCACAGATTCCGCCATTGTGTTAGTGAACTCACCCAAAAAAATGTAATGACGGATCTAAGTGATGTAACAACATCCTATGGAAATAAATGATTTTTGATTTGATTTGATTTGATTTGATTTTTTAATGCGTTAAAATTAATGGAATCTTATCTTATGGAAAGAGTACTAAAAGTAGATATAAATAGATGAAAGTGTTCTATCTAAGGTCCGTTCCTTTTCTTAGTACATATAGGTGAAAGACTTGCCGTAGATATATGATGGTAAAAGTGACTCGGTTGTTCTATTTGCTGATGACACATTTATTATTTTCAAGGTGAAAAGACGAAGAAATTCTAGACGACGGAAATAGTACACTGTCGCATGTGTTAAGGTGGTTCAATGTGAACAACCTGTTATTAAACTCAAAGAAGACGGCCTTACTAATAAAAGAAGTTATTCACGGTTTAACTTATACAGTGTTTTGTCTTGCTTTGACATTTGCCATTTACTCGGCGTATGAAAAGGACAAAACACTGAATAAGTTACACCGTGAATAACTTTTTTTATTAGTAAGGCCGATGTATACAATTTTGTTTGCTCATGTACGACAGGTTGAAACGAGTGTAAGAATAGGATCTGAAAGATTGGACCTCGTTGAGGACACAATCTTTCTTGGAATGACTATAGATTCGAAACTTCAATGGGGACCTCACATAACTAATCTCGCTCTGGGGGAGAGCAGCAGATATAAATTCGATATTTGTTTTACAAAAAAGGGCGATCAGGGCGATATATCAATTAGATGCTAGGGAATCATTAAGGGAACAATTCAAATAAAATAATATATACTTACGGTTACCTGTTAATATATATACGAGAATATCATGCATATAAGAAAAAACGTAGCTTTATTTTAAAACTGTAGGTTATTATATTATATATTATTATTACACATTATTACAATTAACACTACCATTATTTAGAATAAGTAAAGTAGGCTCATCATTCATGGGGCACTGTATTCGCTTGTACAATTTAATACCACAGGAAACATTGATCCTTCCTGAAAAGAGGTTCAAAAACTGTGTTAAAAATGAGCTGATAAAAAAGTCCTTTTATAGTATTAAGGAATACCATCTCAGCGCAAGAGAATTCGACCAGGGGCGATGGATCAAGTCTATCCTGAGTCTATCGAATTTCCTTAGACTGAAACCAGTACCTGTTGTGAAGTCGCTTTTTCAATAGATGGTATGGGGGAGTTACTTACCGAACCTGAATCCGTAATGCAGTATGTCAGGACAGATTGACTGAGTGCGATGTAAACTCTTTTAATAAAGTGCCATCAGCAACATGTCGCAAAGGTTTAAACACGTAGATGTGTTTGCGGATTATTGGACTGACGTTCTCAATGTGTAGGCTAAAATTCAGATTTTGGTCTATTTTCGAGCTATCTTCGAGCGAGTTCTATTTTCGAGTATCTCAAGATAATTGATGTTCGAGGATTTCATTGGATCAGGACATGAGCACGAATTACGAGTCGGGTCGGGAGAGCTATGAGCTATTAGTACACCATCGGTGTTAAGGGTATTTCTTAGCAAGAAGGACAAACTTGGTTTTCTCCGCATTCCAAGTCAATGGGTTATTCCTCGGCCAAGAAGTAGCTCTATTAAAACGGGAAATATTAAACGGCACATCAAAAATAGTGATTTGCATAGCAAATATCATGGCAAAATGCTGCGGTAGCTTAGGTGAAGGGTAAAGGGGGTGAGCGAAGCGAAGCCACCTTTCTTTTTCCTTCGTGTTAGGTTGAACATGCAAGAACAACAAAAATTACTTAAAACATAAACTTGAGTACACATAAAAAATTTAAAAAATAAAAAGTGTTTTTGCTGTGCAAATCAGTATTTTTAATGTGCGATTCAATACTAGCCTATTAAAACCAGCCTGGGCACAAACAAAGGCATCCTCCCACGTATTTGCTGGAAAAAAGTAGAGCCGTGTCATCCGCAAAAGTAAATAGCCTTCCCTGAGTCGGATTCAGGTCACAAAGTTAATTTATGTAAAGCTAAACCAAGAATATAAATACCTCGCCGTGTTGCGGAAAACTTATGAAACTTTTCCTTCCAACACTTTCTATAAAAAGTAATTAATGTCTTCAGTCGATTGCTGTCAGTGGGCCGTCGATTGTGCATGGAATATTTCTTGTGTTTTGTGAGTGAAAATGCCGAAAACTATTAACAGTGGCGTAAGAAAAGTTATTCAATCTATCGAAATATGTGTAGGATAGAACGTCTGAAGGATGGGACTCTATTGCTATAGATAACATCACCAGCCTTGTTGTCAACATGAAAAGGTAGGTACGTCATATAGTATGTGCAATGTGAATCGGCTAATTTGTAATTACTTATAAGTAAAATATTTTGTTGTATTTTAGGCATCTCCCGATCTTCCGTAATGAAAATACAAAACGAAGGTGGGGCTGTATCTTCAGCTGTATTTTCTACGCCGAAGAAAAATTAACCTAAAACCAAAAAGAAAATCAATCTGGATGATTTTGATTTATGTGCAATTAGGCATAAAATACATGAATTTTGCAAGAATTTTTAAATAATCCATAAATTTTGTTGGTGGAAGGGAATCGTTTACTCTTACACAAATTAGGTTATAAATATAAAAACAATTAGAAATCAAAGGACAGTTATTATGGAGCGACATGATATAGTGGCATGGAGGGACAGGTACCTTAAGAAGTCATAGATGTAAGGGAGAGTGGTATGCCTGTTCTATACCTTGATGAAAGTTATATTCATACTTCGCTCAATCATACAAAATGTTGGCAAAGCGAAAATGAGCCCGGCGTATCAAAATCTCTAGCTACAGGAAAAATACATATAAATATTTATTGTGGTGGTAATACTGGATTGGTCCCGAATGCTTTGTTAATTTATAGCGACAAAGAAAAAAAAGCTGATTTCCATGATGCCATGAATAAATTTAATTAAAAAAAATGGGTATGGAATAAATTATTACCCAATCTATATGAACCCACCTGTATAGTCATGGGCAATGCTAGATATCATTCTAGCCAAATTAACAAACCTCCAAGCTCGGTTAATAGAAAAAATAAAAATGCAGGATGGCTTACATCAAACAATATTGCCTCCCCTACCAAAGCCACCAAAAGTATGTTGTTATTTTTCATAAAACAAAATAAACCTGACCCAGTATACGAAATTGATAAATTAGTACAGGAGTATGGTCACAAAATACTATGACTGCCACCATATCATTGAGACCTTCAGATTGGATTCATCCAATTGAAATTATATGGGGCATAGTAAAAGGAAAGGCTGCCACAAAGAATGTTGGTGTAGATAATATCACGTTCCTGCAGCTTGTAAAAAACTGTTTTGAGGATATAACTGCAAAAAAACTGGAAGAGGAATATAGATGCAGGGAAGTGGTAATTGATAGAAAAATTGAACAACTTATTATAAATGTTGGCGGCAGTGATAGTGAAACATCCAGTCTTATAACTGGCAATGAGTCTGATATGTCCAAAATTGAACCAGTATAATCTGATCATGTAGATCATGAAATGTCATATGAATCTGTTGAATATTATATTAAAGAATAGATTCTGAATTTGATGACTGGCTCCCGATCCGACTTTGTCGTGATATGCACACTCTCTCCTTCCTTTTTAATATTTTGAGAAATCCGCGCTATCCCGCATATCTTCGTGACCATTTTGAGTTTCTTTTCTCTGGGGATAGACTTCGGAGATCAGTAGAGTAAGATTGGGATTACTGCATCACAAATTCGCTCGCTTGGTTTGTGCTGCAGAAACCCACAATCTTATCCTACCCTGCAGGTTTTAAACGGCAACCTGTTTATTCTGCAGTGTGTCTGATTCGCACTGCAGCTCTTTTCAATCGCTTATGTTGACTTATGACGATCTGAGCTACAGAATCTTACTGTTTTTTTATCTGATAGGACAGGTACGCAGCGTACGCTATGCAGTTATGCTTATATGTTTCTTATAAATTATAAAGGAAATAAGGTACTTGAAAAATAAAAAATGATATTTCAACGCAAGTTTATATTATTTAAAAAAAAGTACACCATTTTTTTAAACATGTAACATTTTTTAGTGCACAAAATGAAGGATGATACATACAATTTAAAATATCATTACAAAATCTATATTCTTTATGAAAACTTAACAAACTAGGACATTTAACGTATTCTAAATTTATAACATCATCATGATTAAATATATTCTTAATCCAAGTCGCTTTTTCAACCCCTTTACAATAAATCGTTTTGTCAACCAAGAATAGCTGCGTGTTCATTAAAAAATTGTCATAGGTAAGCAAGCCAGCAAATTTTTCTATTTCGTTCTATCCATCTGATTTGCATCTTTTCTGTGTATGTAAGGTGGTGAAATGAAAAAGGTGGAAGAATTAATAAAACTTGAACTTGATCACCACAAATGATAGCAATTTCTTTAATAATACATTCATTATTTTCTCTTCTGAATCCTTGTACATCTACAATAGCTGCTGATTTCATGATATTTTTCATACTATATTACTTAAAGGTCTGTACTCTACCAGATGATTGTTTATTATTTAAACAATTTGCGCTTGTGTTATCCGGAATATCCTTTTCACATTCAATTTCTCAATGTACATCAACAGGTCCTGTTTTTAAATTTTCGTTTTGCCGTGAACAATCAATTACATACAACGGAGCTTTAGTTTTAAATGTTAGGTGATCAATCAACGGGTCTGCAGGAAGATTATAGAACGACTGACGCAAAGTAGAGCTTGTCTCAGCTCAAATGACATGCCTCTCCACTTTAAACTCCATCTGCTTGTATGAGAAATGAGGTGGTGCGTCATTTGAGCTTAGACAAGCTCTACATTGTAAAGGAACTGGAGGGTTTTAATAAATGATGCAAACAATAAGGTTAAACAATATTATTTTATTGGAATAAGCGAGTAAATATCAACAGTACATGTTGCAAATTATAGTAACTACAAATATATAAAACCTCATTTGGTTATTTTACAAAGTTAAACCGCAAAATTTGTTTATTTTCTAATCAATTTACAACAGCAGATTATTTCTTAAAATATAGTGGAATAATGTCCCCAGGGTAATGTTTTGAAGCTTCCATTTAATATCTGTCTTTTATCATAATTTGCATTTAAAACAAGCTTATTCACTTTTTGTGTATAGACACAGTGATTTTTAGATCGTATAGAATACATTGAATCTTTAAATTCTATGTTTTTAAATAAAGCATCCTTATATTTATTAATATCCAATTTTTTTACAAGACATTTTTTCATACCCTTAGCTTTCTTAACTGAAGAGTTTTTATTTGTCTCTATTTAATACAATTGGCTCTTAAGCCCACAAATTCTGAAATAACATCCCCACTCATCTCATCTTTAAAATATCCTGGAATTTGTTTATTTAAACATGGCATATTGTACACATGGGTCCAATTCTCTAGGTGACACCAACTAAAATTAACAGCCAACTAGACAACTAAACGTCATCATGACGTCATCTTAGTTCCTTAGCTTTAATCGGTATTCGGAAGGCGCCAAAATTAATCGATCTGTGTTTTTAAAAGTAAATTTTAACTTGTCTGTGCCAATTTGTATTGATTTGATATACTGAAGGCATTATAAGCGGCTGGTATTAGCTACTTTTTGACAGATGGCAAGTAGTTTTAGTAGGCCTTGTTTTGGCGGCCATTAAAATTAGTTCAGGTCATGTTCAGATAGATTTCGTATGATTTACAATTGACAGACACTTACTAACGTGACTCTTGCACGAAAATACGCGGGAAATTAAATGTTTTTCAAACTAGTTCACGTTACAATTGTTGCCGTGAATTGATTAATATAAAATGGACATCGACTACGTGGCGGCTCTCGTCGCCCTTGCAGAAGAGACGTCTCACCGGTGGCGGTAAGTAAAAAAGGTTATTTTTACATACCAATCAGTTCTTGTTACAAAAATTAGCTCAATGACTTGCCTACAGATTACAGGAGCGCGCCTCAATGCAGGTATTGAGGGACAACTCAAACCCGTTCTCGTTGTTCGATAGGAAAATTATTTCGTTTGCCAGCAACCGCTGTGCACGAAATAATAAATACATTAGGAGCGAGCGAAAGCCGGCTCAACCCAGGTTATTTAATAACCCAATACTGAATTTAATATCCAAGTTTGAACCCCATAATAACTATTAAGCATGGCTCAATTCTTACTTGTATCCGCATTAAGGCCTGTGCCCCTTGGTAGGGACATTAATGTATAATAATAAAAATAAGTTTGTCCCAATTTATAAACTTACATTTTTACTCATAGGTGTGTGATGCTAACTGCAAGATATTCATATTAACCCCAATTTTCGGGGGTCGACCCACGATGCGGCGGTGTGGATTCATATAATACCAACCAATTTATGTTTCAAAGGATCCCATTTTTCGTTAATCATAAATATATATAAACATATAAATATATACATCTCCTCAATCATTTTAATACACTTATGTACCTATTGTTAGAATTCGAGATATCAAAGAGTGTTAGCTGTTAATATTTAAATGTAAAATGATTATAAATGACTACTTTAATTAAAATATTATTTGTCATGTGTCTTAGTTTGTAATAATGTTTACTTATCAATACGGGAGTTGAATTTGCGATCGCTGTTTTTTCCCCTGTCTTTTTCTTTACTAGGACTATAGGGCTCGCATAGGGCGACGTCGAAGGCTGCACTATATCGCAATCAATGAGTTCCTGTACCATGTTCCGTACTTTCTCCCTTTCGGTGAATGGTAACCTATACGGACGGTATACCACGGGTTCATCATCCTTTAGCTGAATCGACATTTCGACTAAGTCTGTTTTGCCTAGTTCCTCTAGCTTAAATGCAAATGCCTCGCGATATTTATTTAACAATCCCAGTAGCTTAACGATGGTCCCACTATCTAGCGTGTTACGCCCTAAATCGTCTGCTAAGATAACTTGCTTTGGTTCAACCAGATTGACTCGCATTACCGTATTCAGCATAGTATCACTAGATTGGGCCTCCTCTGCGCGCTCGCATCTAGCCAATAATGATCCCCTTTTAAGTTCAAACGGTCTGCTCGATAACCCTTTTAGCAACGCTACACCACTACCCTCTGTTACGGTGAACAACCCTTGTACTATGTAATGCTCACGTCCTGACTGATAATGGGTGCTACCATTGATATAAACTTCTCCCGTATACTTAGGTTCTGTTTTAAAGTCAACAGCAGTCAACCCATCGACGATAGTCTCAGATGCGCAAACTAACTTGACCCTATTGTCTAGATAATCTTCTGAGCTACTTATACGCAAAAATGTACTGTCCTTTTCTACCACAATGTGTGGTTGCTCGGTA
The DNA here is from genome assembly GCA_949825045.1 of Argyresthia goedartella. Classification (NCBI taxonomy): domain Eukaryota; kingdom Metazoa; phylum Arthropoda; class Insecta; order Lepidoptera; family Argyresthiidae; genus Argyresthia; species Argyresthia goedartella. The sequence goes on along the minus strand of OX463826.1, from coordinate 29,161,722 downwards.
AAAGTCTGTCCAACCAGTAAAGGTACTTCCAGAACCTCATCCGGAACAACCATACATTCAACACATGCCTTTGCTGCATCTATTTCCACGTCTACTCTGCGTTTACCTAATGGTCTAAAAACGCCATCACCGAACCCCTTTAAAAATGGTAATGTGGTTTCGTGTTCCCACGCTAGTGACAATTCGCGAGCGAACGTTTCCCTAATCAATGTTACCGCGCTACCGAAATCGATGAAACACTTGCATATCACTTTATTAACTATCACGCGCTTATAGTACTTTGAAGACTTTGTACCGGACGCCTCTACACACATGACCGGTTTTGATGTTTTACTGGTGGTGTCAGCGTTTTTATTATCATTAGTTCGACAACTATCAGTAGAATGACCAAAGCGCATGCATTTATCGCATTTCAGTGCCGGTTTGGGACACTGAGACTTGTAGTGGCCGTCTTGTAAACAGTTAAAACATTTAACCGGTCTGTCGCTAGCTGTGTTTCTATTCAATTCTAGTCTTAGCCTCTCGCTCCATAAATGAACTAACTATTCTTAGCGCTCTTTAAGAAAGGTAATAGCTGCTCTGGACTATCAAAACGAGCCGCTTCGGCCCCTAGACGAACACTACGATCTTCTATTCCAAATACTAAACAATCAACCGCTCTCTTGCCCGTAATGTCGCACCGGTTTAATAATATGATTTTATCATAGAAATATTCCTCTAAAGAATCATTAAACCTAGCACGTTTAGCAAGCATTGTTGTGAGTAATTGACCATAGTTATCATCGCTAGGGAATGCTAGTTTCAACTTTTCCTGCCACTGTTGCCAGGAAAACATTACAGTCGAGAGTCCAGCGTACCATTTTTGAGCATTGCCCTTGAGCTTTGGTAACGCAAAGTACGCAAGGCCTCGACTAGATGTGAAATAGTAACACTATTGCTGTGTACGGATTTCGCATTCAAGGACTCGCATACAGACCCGGATTGTTGTTGTTCCTCTAGAAGTGACGGCTGCGCAGGTGTAGCCCCGCTGTGCGACGACTGCGCAGGCGTAGCCCTGCTGCGCGACCGCTGCCTCTCGCTACGCCGCCGATGCCGCTGACTGCGCGAGCGTGACCTGCTGGGACGACCGCGGCCTCGGTGGCTGCTCCGGCTGCGTGTCCGGCGCCTGTTGGCGTCGCCGCTGCGTGACCGACGCCTGCTGGTCCATTCCCGTGTCCTCTGGTCACTGCGACTGCGCGGCCGCTTCGCGTTCCTACGTTGACTGCGTGACCGGCGAGATCGTCTTCGGTCCGTGTGCCTAGTTATGCTACGCGACCGGTGCTGACCTTCGGGTAGCCCAGGTGGCGTTGCCAGCACACGCGAGCCACGCGACCCTTTCCGACCGTCATCCATTTCCGTTTTTAATCGATGCTCTTATATCACAGGTTCGACTCAAGGAGTGAATACTCTTTACAACTCCTTTCTATCCCTTTCTTCTGAATTGTAGACGGCGAGCTTTAGTAAGACACTGAGACACTTTCACCACTTTTATTATAACTCACTAAGGATTCACAGGGTTTTAACTATGACCTTCCAACTCAACTATCTGGTAACGAACTGCTGTCTTCGGCAACACGTGCTGTCTGTCCCCCTGAACCCCGCCGATCGTTCTCCACGGCCGGTGTCTATACCATTGGCGCCAACGTCGACAGCACGCGTTGGCGGGGAAAAAACAGCGATCACAAATTCAACTTCCGTATTGATAAGTAAACATTATTACAAACTAAGACACATGACAAATAATATTTTAATTAAAGTAGTATTATATAATTATTTAACATTTAAATATTAACAGCTAACACTCTTTGATATCTCGAATTCTAACACTATGTATGTAAGTTTCGATTATATTCCATTACAGGAGATAAAGGCTAACCGTTGCTGACGTGGCAAATGTCAAATGACTCCACTAGTGGATGCCACGACCGGAACACCAGCAGGCCGGGACAACGCTTGCCACACCAAAGCACGCAACGTTGTTGAAAGATTCTTTAGCCGGCTAGAGGCCAAATTTAGCTGCCTCCACCAGCATCGCACGATGCATTATTCGCTAACAAAAGCAGTAAAATATGTTGTGGCCTGCAGCACCCTCCAAAACATGTGGCCAAGATACCATAATTGGTAAGTTGTTCTGGTAATTGATGAAATAATATTCGTTACATAGACCAAATTATGCTTGTACCTAACTGTTAAACAAAGGTTACCATAAAAGGAGAAAATAAACCCATATGGTCACTTTGTTTTCTGTCTGTCAACTCTTTTTTCAGGAACGCCTGAAAGTATCGAGTTGAAATTAATATCAGTTATTTAGGCACTTGACCGGTTTTATTAAATTTCAGATGAAGTGGCAGAAAGTGATGCATAGGGGACCAATGAGAATATCGCCGATGCCGCAGTCTTCGACTTCCTGCAGGAAGGCCGGCAGTGGTCATACATTGTAAATAGATATTTTATCTACAAAAAATTAAACATGTAATATAATAATCAGTTAGGTATATTAACAAAAAACTGTAAAATAACATTCTGTTACCCAACCTAACCGTAGCTACAACTCGATTCAAAAAATGTATAAAGCACACTTTGTGCACAAAGGTCTACTACAAAATAAATGATTTTTTACAAGACACCGACATCTGGAATTAAACCAGTTCATTGCACCCTATATATTATATAATAATTAGGTACTTTCTTAATGTTATATAAAGCTTGCTTGATTATGTTATGACGTTCATTAAGTCTCAATTTTTGTGCTATTATGAATAAAAATCTTTGAACTTGAACTTATACATTTCATATATCATATATATAAGCTTACATACACATTTCTTTGTAGGTACTTGTTTTACCGTACATAAACCTGTACATAAACAAGTACATTGTAGGTACTTGTTTTACCGTGCAGCGAGCGACGAGCGACGCGACGACGCAACAAATCCGCACCGCAACCCGCGGCGCTAAGCGACAACCCTAGCCGTTTGAGCAAGAGTAGGTAGTTATCATGCGAACAGGAGCCGAGTGAACTTACTATTTCTTATTTATACTATGCCGCGGCGCTAAGCGACAACCCTAGGCGTTTGAGCAAGAGTAGGTAGTTATCATGCGAACAGGGGCCGAGTGAACTTACTATTTCTTATTTATACTATGCTTGTGCGATAAGAGACAGCCCCACTCTTTTCGCTTTCAAAAACCGTGTAAAAGAGCACTTCCTCTCTCTTTTGTGATAGTTATAGTATGTATATTATTATTATATGTAAACTTTATGTACAGGTTTATGTATGTATTGATACGTATTTAGTAGTTTTGTATATACGAGTATGTATTTTATTTACCGTATTTTATAGATATGTAATTTACTTATATGTATTTTACTATTGTTTAGATATTGTTCACTGCCTACCCTTTATTGATAAAATTTCCTGTCATGCCTTGGTTTGCTGGAAGAAATCTCTTTTTAGAGATAAGCTCGCCTTTGTACATATGTTTTCTCTTATTGTATCTTTTTTAAATAACTGTGTTCAATAAAGAATTATGAATTATGAAATCTTGTTCTACTGACAGTGTAAATGATTTTTTTGCAAGCGTGGGGGAAAACTTAGCAAGTAAAATTACGGGAACTCAATATCCATCTGCGGCTGCGCAACTGAGGACTTCAATACCTATGAGAACAACTATGTCGTTTTCCTTGCTGGAGACCGATCAAGCAGAACTAGAGAGACTTATCCTTGGTTTGAGGAATATGTCTGCGGTGGGTTAGGATCAAATTTCGAACCGTATCGTTCAAATCAATAAAAAAAATTGTTCCTCCCTTAACTACTCAAAAACTGAGGACAGCTGGGACGGATCGCGATTTTGAAACCTATAATAATAATAATAATAATAATTCTTTATTGCACAGAAAACACAATGGAAAAAATATAAAGAACAATATGCAGAGGTGAGAGGTTTCTAAAAAGAAATTTCTTACAGCTAACCTGTAGGAAAGGAAAAATATTTGTAGAGAGGTAGTCCTAGTGTACAATTAAGAATTAAAAGAAAGAAATAAAGTCAATATATTATCAGATAAATCACAATACATCGTACACTACTATAAATAAATTAATAGAATCCAATAAATACATAGATACACATACATACTATAAGATACCCACTATGCGGAAGAGAGAAGATTTTGTTTATTTTTTTTCTTAAAAGTGAACAAGGATGTGCAATCCCTAATAGCGCAAGGAAGTGCATTCCACAAACGTATTGCCCTTAACCTAAACGAGTGCTCGTAAGCAACAGTGTTGTGCTGAAGAACTAACAAAAGTGGCACCGTGTGAGACTAGCCTACCCTGCAGGTTTAAACGGCAACCTGCAGTTTTTAAACGGCAACCTGTTTATTCTGTAGAGTGTGATTCGTACTGCGCCTCTTTTCAATTGCTTATATTGAATGATGACGACATGAGCTACAGAATCTTATTGTTTTTTTCCATCTGATCGGGCAGGAACACAGCGGACGCTATGCAGTTAACAATTAGTCTGCTTGACAGATATAAAATAATGAAAATATGAAAACTGTGTCCACTTAAAGTGATCAATAATTTTCATTTCATTTTTCATTTATAGGTATAAAAAATAACAGCAAAACCTTTGCGTTTCGAGAGATGTCTTTACTTGATACGTGGTACGTGGCATGTGGCACTTGTTGCGACATCTCTCTCAACACTTAGGTTGATCTGGTATGTGGCATGTGGTACTGGCACTTCTAAAGCTGCTTTCGGGTTGCCCAAACCCTAATCGCCTCAAGAGACAAATTTGCATGGTTGACAATGGTACATGTATAAGTGGCCATTTATGTGCGTGAGAATATAGACCAATTCAAACGACTTGGAGAATGGCATAAATATGAGACACGCAACTCCAACAAGCTGGCTACAATTAAGCACAAGCTTGCTAAAACAAGCAACACGATCCAAGTTATGGGTCCGGTAGTCTACAACAAGTTACCTGAAGCTATCACTAGTGCACCGAGTATGCCCATCTTTAAACTGAGGTTGAAAGGATGGCTTACCGAGAAGACCCTCTACAGCTACGATGAATTTCTAAAACTAAATGACTAATTATCAGAACGATGACACCGTTACTATAATGAGTATGTGTTTGACATACCTATATTCCATAAATGTGTCATTATTTAAAGCGTAATTTATTAATTTAATTTAATATATTTTTAATATAATTTAATATATTTCCAATGACATGGTAATTTACAATTTATTCAATTTAAATTAATCAATTTTATGACATAATAATTAAGATATTGTAATAATTTTATGAATCCTGTGTAATAACTACACTATGAGTTCATGTATAATTTATTTTCCCTTGCACGACTTATAATGAATATTATTAATAAATGATGTCTATGTCTATGTCTAAGAGCTTCGGTAAATCGGGCGAATTTAACTAAAGCATCTCACGCATAACCAGTCTATCTGAAGTATATCTTACACTTCTTATATACTAAAAGAATGAAAAAACTTTGATAGCGCGATGTATTCATTTTATACTGGAGAATTGAAGTTTTAAACCTGAATCCATATTATGATGACCATTGGAATTCTGATGAAAGTTGTGACGTATTTCATTCACACTGCATTTGTTTACTTAGAGATATTCCTTATAAGTGTTGTGTGTCATAATCATAACAAAAACTTATGTAGATGAGGGCTATCACGAATAAGTCTCGATTGATGGGAAGTGACAAGTTTGAGACCGAGTATTTTTATTTCAACAGATTTAAGGTTTATTTCACTTTATCCTTCGATGTTATGTTAATTCGATACTGTTTCGCGATCGAACCTCTGTATGGGTATTGGATGGGTGACCCTGTTTCTATATGACATTTGTTTCGAACGCTTCTGTGTTTTGAATGATACGTTAAACTGAAGATCCTCGGATACTATCACTGTGTATCAGCAAACTGATAGCGTCGCGTGTATTATGTCGGAGAGTGAAGGAAGGTGCTATGCGCTATTTTGCTATATTTAAACAACAGTCTCAACAACCATGCTCTTAAAAACCCTGCTATCATTGAAATGTTCACTGCTTGTTTAGAGTGAACGATATTTTTAATGATGCCAATCAATCCATCAATGTATGTAAAGGTACATCTCATAACCATTTAAAAATTATGTTTCTAATTACACACCTGTCCTTATCCAGTTCCACCATTGCCCGAATTCAGTCAGCTAAGGCGGCGTACATGCAATGATTGTTAATAGAAGGAAACAAAATTGATAATAAGTACTTGAAATATAATAAGTATAAGGTTAAAAATCCTATGCCATTAGATTTTTTTAATTTTTTTATTACACTGGTTAACAGTATTTTTTCCATTGAAAGTTCGATGTTGATGCACCTTTATAAATCAAAGCTTATAAATATTGTTGCAACTAGATGAAAGCCGCTTTGCTAATACTCGCATCGATATCTTCGAGTGATTTCGTGTTTTTGTGAATTAGTGCTGCTGAAGAACTGAAGGCAAAGTATGTAAGTTTGATCTTTTATCACTTATTCCTTAACTAATTGAACTACTCTGTTACTCAGCTTTATTTAAGCTTTAAAACCAGCAATAGAGCGTGGATTTGATATAACATTTTTTACATTTACATACCATATCTATTTTACCTATTCCCTACAAAGTCCTTGAATCCATTATCCACTCCCAACTCACCTCCTACCTTTCATCAAACAAACTTCTCAGCCCTTTCCAATCTGGCTTCAGACCAGGGCATAGTACTACCACAGCAATCTTAAAAGTCAGCGATGATATACAGCTAGCCATGGATCAGAGGTTGGTTACGGTGCTGGCCCTGCTTGACTTCAGCAATACCTTTAACTGCGTCGATTTTGACATTCTTGTCGCTATATTAACATCGCTGAATGTCTCCTCCCACGCTGCTGGCTGATTCAACTCATACCTGAGAGGTCGTCAGCAGCGCATTAAGTCTGAAGAGACCGAAACTCAATGGTGTGATCTTTCCTCAGGAGTGCCTCAAGGTGGTATTCTCTCTCCTCTTCTTTTTTCAGTCTTTATAAACTCCATCTCCGACGTCCTCTCTTCTTCGTTTCATCTGTACGCAGATGATCTACAAATTTATCGCCACTTTTCCCCCTGCGATGTAGTTTCATCCGTGGAGGCACTGAATGCTGACCTCGAGTATGTGAAAGACTGGGCCTCATCATACGAGCTGTTAATAAACCCGAATAAATCACAAGCCATGATTTTAGGAACCAGGCACACTCTTTCATTGTTACAAAAACCCATAGTTGCCGTATCATAAAATTGCATCACAATAGAGTACACAGATAAGGCGAAAAACCTTGGGGTTATTTTTGACAACCAGCTGTCTTGGTCTTCACATGTCAGCGAGGTCAGCAGACGGGTCTTTGCGTCTTTTCACTCCCTCAGGCGTCTGCAGTACTTCTTGCCGCGGCAGACCAAAATCACCCTTGCTCAGTCCCTTCTCCTGCCGCTAATCGACTACGCCGATGTTTGTTGGGCGAGCGCGAACGAAGATCTTCTGAACAAACTCGAACGACTTCAGAATCTCGGGATTCGGTTTATCTTCGGGCTGCGCAAATTCGACCATGTCTCTCAATTTCGCAAAGAGTTGGGGTGGCTTCCGATCCGTCGTTGCGGAGACTCCCATATTCTTTTTCATCTTTTCAATATATTGAAAAATCCGCGCTACCCCAGCTACCTTCGAGACCGTTTTGAGTATCTCTTTTCAGGAGATCGGCAACGGAGATCTCACACGGTCTCACTCTTAGCCACTCCAAGGCATACCACTTCCGCATATGAGCACTCCTTCAGGTTGCAGGCGGTCCGACTGTGGAACGCACTTCCTTGTGCCACGCCAGGTTCACTTCAAACAAATCAGCGAGAACAACCGCACACATGCAGCTACATTGCATTCCATATAAGCACGCGCCGCCACACGCACACATTGGCGAAACCCGCGTCCTTCGCTTACAGATATTCTTATTTTGCAAGATGGAACATTTTGCGGTATACGGTTGCCTCAATAAGGATTCCACAAATAAGGATCTAGTATTTTTCAAAGTACCCCAAGATAAGGAAATGTGAGTATCCATACCCAATAATACCTATATATTGTTTGTAAAGTAAGTTTTAGGTTTTGCATCGGTGAAAACACAAAAATGCTACTTACTTCACTAACTCTAATCGCTAATAATAATAACTTATTGGCATACGACCTTGTGTTTACAATAGGAAGGTATACATTTTATTTAACTTGCAATGTATGTTGTCCTATGTAGGTATGTTTGGTCGGGTGGAATCTTGCAACTTAATTTTCAAGCTTTTTTAGGCAGAACACGGGGCATCACCTGTAGGTGATGCCCCGTCTGAGGCATCGAAGGTATTGCTGAAGTCAAGCAGGGCCAGCACCGTAACCAACCTCTGATCCATGGCTAGCTGTATATCATCGCTGACTTTTAAGATTGCTGTGGTAGTACTATGCCCTGGTCTGAAGCCAGATTGGAAAGGGCTGAGAAGTTTGTTTGATGAAAGGTAGGAGGTGAGTTGGGAGTGGATAATGGATTCAAGGACTTTGTAGGGAATAGGTAAAATAGATATGGGCCTGTAATCTTTGAAGGAGGAGGGATTGGAGTTTTTGGGCAGTGGGATGACAAGAGCTTTCTTCCACAGACTAGGAAAAGATCTAGCTGATAGAGAGAAGTTTATGATGTGGGTAATTGGAGGGAGCAACTCTTTAAGGACGCTGTGGATCATCTGATGGCTGACGTTGTCGCCACCAGCAGCTTTGGATGTGACCGCTAGCACTGCCTTTCTAACTGCGCCGATTCCAACGAGACTAAAGTTGAACGGTGAGGTACAGACTGCAGCCTTCAACCGTAGATGACGAAGGGTTGCCTGCTTTGTGGCGGGGTCTGTCACGAGGGGGGGAGAAGAAAATAACTGGTTAAGACCGTTGAGATCGACATCACCTGAAGAAAATTCCTGGGACTTGCCAACACCAAGGGTTTTAAGAAATTTTCAGACCTGAGCTGGGGTGTACATTTCTATACGCTCATAGATGTGGCGTCGTTTGGCGTCACGGCACATGCGGTTGCATAGGTTTCGAAGGCGTTTAAATGTTAGGAGATTGTTATCGGTTGGGTCTCTCTTATATCGCCCCTTCGCACGGTTTCTTTTTGCCATTCAACGCTTGATAGCGTCTGTCAACCACGGAGCAGGAAAATGTTTTACCCTGACCTTTTTCATTGGTGCGTGCTTGTCGAACAGCCCCAGGACAATTGAGTTGAACATCAGGATTTTGTCATCAACGGTCTCACCAGTTACAACGGGGGTCCAATCGACAGATAAGGCATTTGATTACAGGGAATCGAGGTTCACACTTTTGAAGCTTCGAATATCAAGGAATTTGACTTTGCGCTTAGGGAGCCTAATTTTGTATGAAACATACACCAGATCGTGATAGGAGAATGGGGCATTAAGCTGGCCATGAGCAGCCACCTTGGCTATATTGGAGATAATCATGAGATCGAGAAGGGAGGGAATACAGTGCGGTTGAAAGTGAGTAGCGTCAAGGGGAAGAATATGTAAGTTAGAGGAATTTACAATAGATTAAAGTTTGGCAGAGCGGGCGTTATTTTTCAGGAGACAGGTGTTAAAATCACCGAGAATGAGAGTCAAGTCACTGAGTAGAGATTCAAAAGAATCAAAGTAATCGATACGAAGTGAGGGGCTGTAATATACACCCAGAAGAATTTTGTTGTGGTGCAAGCTGATCTCAAGGAAGAGATACTCAGCTGAACCAGAGTACAGGCTTGGCGAGTGGCAGATGACTGCACGGAATGTCAGAAAGTAAGTAGATAGCAACCCCGCCATCTGCTTTACCTGTCCTATCGTTGCGATAGAGCCTGAACCCTGGCAGAGAATACATGGAGGAAGGAAGAGATGGTATCAGAAATGATTCGGATACAAAAATACCATGTATAATCTGATCGCTGAAAGCTTCCAGGAGATCAGCGTAACTAGCAGGAATGCTTTGGGCATTAATATGAACGACATTGAAATTGAACTCCGACTTGTTGAACACTCGTTTCAGATTGCTAGACAATGATGCGTCCGCAAGGGAGTCACCTCCTGAACCAAGAGAGTCGCCGTTAGAAGAGCTAGAGAAAAAACTGTCTGTGAAATTGTTTATGATATCCATTTAAAATAAATAAATAAATATACTTAAATAGCTATAAAATAAATATAAAACTAAACTATAATATCCTCCTTTACGAGGTTTAACACTAAATTAACAATTAAATACAAAAAGCCTGAACCCAGACACACTGGGCTTGTTGGGAAATAATCTATTACCTAAAAGGTTTGAAACAACGCAGACAAAACGAACCTCGTCCAGATCTTACTAATTCATTCGGAGTAGTCCTAGCTTTGTTAGTGTTTGTGAATTGTTTAATTATTATTGCATTCCATTCTCTCGTAATTTCTCTTTAGTTTTTTCAGTAAATTATTACAGAATTTTATATACCTTTTATATATGGTGAGAAGGATAAAGTTATCTGGACAATCTTCTGGCTTTTTGTGCAACCGGTTTATGAGTATGTTTTGGTAAAATTGTATGCTTTGTTATCGACTATGTTTTAGCCAGATGTCACTATTTTGACAGGTTTACAGTATCTCGCCTTTGTATACCTATTTTTGTTTTTAAATTATTTGTGTACAATAAAGAAATGATTAATTATCGTCGGCTTAGTGCAAGAAGTCATTAACCGACAAATCCTGGAATGGAGAAAAACGACTTTGAAGTTTTTGATGCACTGAATTACTCGCAACTTCGCGACTATGATAGTTACGATAAAATAAAAAATATCGTTAAATGGGTTGCAACATCTTTATTAATCATATAAATTCTGAGTTGACAAATTTATTAGGCAAGTATTTAAAAAAAATAAGAAGTGAAGTTAGTGACTTTTGGCCTTTCCAAATTCGAACATAACATCAATTAAGTATTTCTTATACTACAATATTTCTATTCAGTCTTGTTTCAAAAAGGACAATGCGTTATATAATTTGAGTACTAGGTACTCCTTCCGAATGTTTAAATGATGACTTCTTAATTACTAACAAACAGTCTAATTTGTCCAATATCACAAGTAAACATTCTACAAAGACGGTGAAAGAGTAACACATTTTTACAATCAGATTTACGTGTTTTGGTACTGACTACTGAGTGATGATGATTCTATCGATATAGGAAAATAGTCTACCTACTCACATAATTGCAGGTTCGACCACCTAGGTTAGGTAAGTACCTTGGTACCTAAAAATCAGACTAGTAAAAACCATTAAGTATCAGACTTTAGACAATTTCTCTTATATTTACGACGTAATAAATCAACCACGTACAGACAACAATAATAAAATAATACTTTTATTCTCCACCTTCATCATCACCTTCGTCTTCATCTGATACCATATCTCGCCCCTCTTTCTCTGGTAAGCTTTTATACCAAGCGTGCAGTTCGGGGGGGATTATATTTTCCGAGCCCATCTTCATCAAGTCCTTTTTCTTTGCCTTTGTGATAGTTAGCTGTTTCTTATAGGCTTTTTTTAGACTATAAACGCTAAAATCAAATTCTTGTGCAGTTTGTACAGTTTCATCGCAGGCTTGTTTACGATATCGTAGATTTTTCGCCCTTGGCTTTATTGCGGTTACTCCAGGTTTTCTAAAAACATTGATTTCTTTGTAGTCCGAGTGGTAGTCATATCTGTATTTAACAATGCCAGGTTTGTTTTTATCAAACCTGAAACATTTCACTTTCAACCACTGCAGTTTTTCCCCATCAGTCCCATAGGACCGATTCTGCATCAAGTTTTTGCCAAAATCTTTTAGTTCTAAAATGTCTGTATGATTCAGCACTATTGGCTGGTATGGTCTCTTCGGTACATCATCCTTCTTCCTCTTTCTCTGAGATCTAGCTAGTTTAATTGCATTGCAAATGTCAATTTTAGAATAATATGACATCAGGTTCATTTGATGCTCAATAGCACTGTGAATGCTATCTACCTCCATGTGACTATGTCCAGACTCGAGGTATTTGTGCTCAATGGCATTGAGGTGAGTTGTCTGAACTAAATATAGCAGCAAACAAAGGACATATTGGTTTCGATTTTGGCCTCCGCAGGTGTCAGAAAATATAGAAATTTCTGTTACCGTAGATGGCAGATTCATGATCCAGGTGATACATTGCCGTTCCCACCTCGTCACTTCCTTTCTTTCCATCTATTTCAGACCACAAGTAACATAAACCATCGTTTGGAGAACGAGCTTCGTAAATAGTGGCGTTGTACATCTTAAGTTTGCGTAGGTAGTACAGGAGTGAAACCCTACTAGTCGGCAGATTCAGAACTTTTTGTAAATCTAATGTTATAGACATGAAGTGTCTGTCTTTAACGAACGAACGAACTTTATCCTGTGCTTTGGCCTCTTGGCTTTCTTTATGCAATGAAATATGTTATTCATACTTTTTTTGCCATGTAGCTAGATCGGGCGATTTTTGTTCTTTAGCACATTTATACTTATGACACAATACATATTGGTCCTTCTTTGGATGGTGGAAGTCAAGATTGTACTGTGTACAAAATATATTTCGGTAAACGTACTCTGAGACCTTAGTTCTGGATACTGCGTCGCATTTTTCCGTATAGAGTTCGTACAATTTGGAAATAGATAGGGTGCTGTCCAAATATTTTTTTGACGAAGTCTTTCTACAATAATGCGATTCCATAGTAGGGAAGGACCCGATGTGTTCTTGTACAAACAACGCATCATCCACCTTGGTTTTGTTATGAGGCTCATGTTTGCCCCGGGAATCTTGCCCATCGAAGCTTCCTGAAATTCCTGCTTCGGAAAAAGCTTTGTTCACTGGACGGTTAGATATGTGTGAAAAATATTTGACACACTTTGATCTTGACGCTTCTTTTTCTCATGTTAGCTTTCGCTTAGTATCTTTCTGGATCTGGATTTTGCTGTGACGTTCTTCAGTATAAAATCCTTCTGTCTACTGAAGTCCAAACCCCAGTAATATTTACAAAGTGCTGCTCTGTCTTCCTCCGAAATATTCTTTGAACAGTTTAGTCTGCATTTACAGTCTGATTTAGGCAATTTGGGTGGCTGTATTTGTTTTTTGTAGTTTTTGTATGGTAAGCACATAGATCGATTAGCTTTTTGCAAATTTCTGTCATATGTCTCCTTATTTTGTTTATGCCATCTAGCTGTTTTATTTTTTTTTGAAATCGACTTTTCCACCACCTGGATGTCGCTGTCAATGCTCCGTTCAATATCTTTGTTTGCGGCAGGTCTGTCTACATGATTTACCCAATTTGGGTCGGCATCAGAGTCATCACTATCTGTTCTATTCTGTTGTTGTTCTGGTATCACAAATGGTCTGACACGCCCGGACTGACCACTCCTGATGTACCTGGTTCTGTGTGTAATTCAAATGGTGTCATTGATGAGCTGCGATCTATACTAGCTGTGATGGCCATATCGTTGAATGATTCTCGGGGTATCAGAAAAGTGCTGTCGTTTTCCGCACTTGCTGTTGTTACTGTATCATTAAATACTTCCTGCGGCATCAGTGTTGGGCTGAGGCTGAGATTGTCTTCACAATATTTTGCATTCTTGACTTCATCTAGGTGTATCGGTGATGAGCTGTGATTTTCTTCATAAGTGGCTTCATCGAATATCTCTAGGGTCATAAATGAATCTGTTTCATGACTTGGTTATAAGCTGCTATAGCTGTATCGTTTAGTGGCTGCAGGGATGTTTGTGAAGGGATGATGACTTCCACATTAGCTGCTATAGCTGCATCGTTGAGCGGCTGCAGGGATGTCAGTGATGGGCTGTAGACTTGAACATTAGCTACTATAGATGTATCGTTTAGTGGCTGCAGGGATGTTAGTGAAGGGACTGTGACTTGCACATAAGCTTCTGTAGCTGCATCATTAAGTGGCTGCAGGGATGTTAGTGAGGGGCTGTTGAATTGAACATTAGCTGCTATAGCTGCATCGTTCAGTGGCTGCAGGGATGTCAGTGATGGGCTGTTGACTTGGTTATAAGCTGCTATAGCTGTATCGTTTAGTGGCTGCAGGGATGTTTGTGAAGGGGTGATGACTTGCACATTAACTTCTGTAGCTGCATCATTCAGTGGCTGCAGGGATGTTAGTGATGGGTTGTTGAGTTGAATATTAGTTTAATATTTCCTGTGTATGTCACAGTGTAAGTCACAGAAGATGGTGTGCCCTCAATAAACTCAGTTGAAGACTAAAATAGAAAAGGTTAATTATTTATGATTAATGGCAAATATAATAGAAGGTTAATAAAATCAATAAATGTTGACATAAACAAAAAGCACATTACATTGGACTAATCACCGTAAGTTATCGAAGTACTTTGAGTTGTTGTGCTTGGGTATTTCTCAAAACAATCTCCAGATTTAGGCTGCAATAAATAAAACAAAAAAATTATAAAAAAATTAGAAGGTTATGTTTGCCAACTGTCCTTTGGATCTTTAAAAAAAATCAAATATAAAATCAAACCACTACTGATCACAATAGGAACAATAGTAGAAAATCATTTGGGATGGCAGAGGCAGAAGTAGAGTGATTGCGACCAATTCTGATTTCTTTTACTTACACTTACAAACTAATTGACAACCCTAACTCCAATAGCTCCTATACGGTAGCCATAGATTTCATTTTCAAACTCACTTTTGAAATGTTTCTTAACAGAAGAAGTGAACACCAACTGTACGAGTATGTACTGTGAACTACTTAACTACTATTAGTTAAGTAGTTCACAGTACATACTCGTACACAACGACAGTTTTAGTTCGTGTTCGTTTCAAACTTGCTCTCAATCTCCCAACTCGCTAAATAATATATTGCTCAAACACTTACCGTATCCACTATAGGTACTTGAGACCTATTTTCTTTATTTTCAAGATGTTCCAACATCTTGAAACCGCGTCCCGGCTTAAAACCACAATTTTTACGGGACATTTTGCAAGAAAACATTAACTTCCGTCTGAACTCGTCATTTACGTGCTTTCGAGGACGCAAACACCACGAACACGAAGTGACAGCGTTGCGGAGAGATAAAGTCAACCGATATGCGCCCCCCTTCCAGCCTTCACCCCGCAGCTCCCGTGTTCTTTACAACAAAATAGCCAAAACCTGACAAAATCTAATACGTTCATTACCTAACAGTACCTAATTAGTTTTATCCCACTAAAATTCTGACAGTCAACTCACCTTTAGTTTAGCAGAAATAACTAAAGCTGTTCAATGATAATTTTGACATAATCATGGTTTGATAGAAGTCATGATTGTTGCCTGATGACTGTTCCTAAAAACATAAAGTTTGGCAGAAATCATTATGTGCACCTAATGAATTTAAGCTAAAGGCGGTAAATACATGCTTAGTTAACTTGTGTATTTTCAAAACTCATTAATTTCATATAATGACTTTTGCCAAATATCAAAATTACTTATTGTGAGTAATGCGCGTTATCAGAAGTCACTGTGTTATATAGATGACTTAACGCAAAATAAAAAAAACCTTCACACGCAAAAATACTTTGACAAGAAGCTACTAATTCAAGTAAATGACTTTCGAGGAAGAAAAGGTGCAATAAATTACTTCATGCAAAACTTTGATTGCGAATAGGTGGTAACTGATGAGAGCTACATTAAAAGTGTCTTCTACTAAAATGTAGGCCTGGTCAAGACGAACACGCCGGTACCCATAACGCAGTTAGTGATTTTTGGCACTTAGTGACTTCTTGAACTAAGCCGACGTTATGTCCTCTATTGAGCATTAGCATTTTTATCATTTTAAGTGATCCCGCCTAGTTTCGTATATGCACATTAAAGTCTTCCTTCCTAACTAACTACATAGTTTCATAAAATTCATTCGTTCTTTGTTTGTAACTGGTTTCGTACAAGGACACACTATTCGATTGCAACTGGTTACGAACCGCCCCGGTTACGTACGCGGCCGAAACGGGAAATATATTCGTTTATTTTCCACCAGCGCCGTCATTGAAACGGTCATCCAGAAGGAGCGCGACGAGCAACTCAAGTTCAAAAAGGCGAGACGACGCGAGGCTCAAGAAGAGAAGAGGAAGAGCGATGAAGAGATTACAAGAAATGCAAAAGAGTGGTACGAATTCATGAAGAAGCAGAAGAAGACGCGGTTTGAGATCAATAAGAAAAACCAGAAGGAGATTGTAGACCAGTAAGACCCATATTACACTGGATTGTTAATTTTACTCAAAAATACGTACAATGCGATAATTATTTTGACAACCTTCTTTGACTAAAGTCAAATTTGCCGCGCTACTTGAATAGGCGCCAGCTAAGTTGTATGGAAATTAATTGCTGCTGAGTTTTGTCCCGAAAATGGTCAATCGCAAAAATATTTTATCCAGAATGTGTCTATGTAAGTTATGGCAGCCTTGACAAATACGCGAAACAAAAGCGCAACGCGGTGATCTTTTTTGCAATTTTCCATATTATGATCCATCAAAATTCGTGATAATTAAATTTAAATTACTCCTATTGTTTTAGTAAAGCACTGTACAAGCCTTTCGGCCACCAACAGTGCTGTCAGCAACGCAGTCATTATAGACCGCTTAGTGTGCTACAGCTTTCAGCTACCACGCCGACGACGGAGACGTCATCGCCAGAAACTAACTGTTACGAGCCTCAGGGAGATGCGGCTTCATAAGGCTCGTAAGAGTCGCGAGCGAGATAGACTAATAGTAGTTTATGTGACTGCTGCATAATGGAGGGCATTAAAACCCGAGAGTGAGTTTCATAAAATTATCACTGGAGAGTTTTAATGCCTAATTATGTACAGTTACATACACGAGTTTATCTACACACATATCATAAGCTCTCTTTGATGTGTTCAGGAACTGCATGTTTGACCGGCAGTGTGGCTCTGCAATTGTTTAGCTTGTTCTTTAGTACCAACTTTACGCAGACGGGCGTCGGCGTTCGAAATTTGAATGTCAGTACCAACTTCACAGACAAACTAGGGACGGCACGCAGCAGGCGGGCGTCGGCGTTCGAAATTTGAATGTCATAATATGTAGAAAAATTACACATTATGGTCATAATGTATAATTTTTCAGATAAGAAATGAGTTTTTACCAAGTAGTTTAACATTATGCTGATCGTAAAGTGCGGTTTTTGTACGTGTAAAGAGGGTTTATGATACGTGTGTAGATACAATTATTTATAGTCCCGTTTCTACTCAGTTGCTGGCGACGACGGCAGCAGCAATAGCTTGATTAACCATTGTATAGGCTCTTCATTCGCAGAGTGGATTTTAAAAGCTATAGCGCATTGTAATTTTTGTGTCAAATAAAAAATCTTTGTCAAGTTATTCATACTTGGCTCAATATGCTGGACTTGACAACCAAAACAATCTTCAGCATTATTACTATTAGATACGATGTGCTTTTGTGTCTCAGGATAGCTGAGAAAGCGAGGATCGAGTACCAAACTGAACTTGATCAACAGAAGAAGGACAACGTGAAGGCTCTAGAGCAGATCGAAGCCATCAAGGAATTTGAAGAGGAGTTTGTAAGGCACATTTTCTTATATCGTTACTGGAAACGGAACTATTCGATAGCATTCGCGAGGAAGATGATATCTACTGATATATATTATCTACTTTGTTTTGGTATGTTTTGGGAATTGAACTGGCCTCAATATGTTTATATTGCTTCGTTAAAAATCATAAGATTCATTTGTTTAAATGCGTTCTATCTTATTTGGCGAGCTGTTGTCAGCATCATTTCGGATTAAAATTGTGCGTCGCGCGGTGTTTAAGTTCCTCAGTCGGGAAGGAAATACGCTTACGCATATTCGGGAACGCATACTCAGTTGATGGGAGATTCCTGTGCTTAGGAGTATAAACTAATTTGACAAGGGCGTGAGAGCTTCTGTCTTCTAAAAGAGGGTGTAGCGCCTGCACCCGGCCCACTTGCGCGGGGCCTTTGTGCATATCCTCTTCGCCTGCATATCTACTTCAGCTATCCCAACTCCTGCACCAGCTGGAGTAGGAGGCCTAGGTGTTCTAGGAGATCGCAGGGTGTTTGTTGTTTCACCTAACCATCCTGGGTGGGCGTGAGAGCTTATATGATGAAAGTCAAGCAGATAACGTTTAAAAATTGAAACACCTGATTCTAGCTGATCGACGAATCAATCAGTGGGAGTAAGCTAGAGATGTTCATATTATTTAGGAATAAGTTTAGAAATAATTAATGAACATTAAGGGACACTCAATGTTGAGCGCTTAGAATGTGGGCGTCCGTCAGATAAGCAGAACCTTGTAGAATGTCACGGCGAGAACGTCGCTGAAGAAAAACGGCTTTGCAGACTTCAACCACCTACAGCATGGTACAGATTAAGCCCTTTGTGACTATTTCTATTCCAGATATTTTAAGAAAATTTGAGAGATTACATTTTGTTTTTGGTTGATCTTCATCCACGAAGGCAGTTTTTTAGGACTGATGCCCAAGAGGAAGTATATCTATATATAGGTGACGTCACAACTTTCCAAATGTCACATATCTATTTCAGTTGGAGAGGACTACATCAAACAATAACAAATTAAACAACGTTCTTAATCTTTTCTTTTATTCTTAGGTAGGCAGATACTCAACCACCGTAGATATCATCCTCCCAAACTATTGTACAAGACATATTTACTATGGGTTTTAAAGTGTAGACTCTAAAAGAGAGGTACCATCACGCCTCCCTCTGCGGAACCATAATGAGAGTCCACATAACGCCCGAAATTGTGCAGCAGTAAAACAATAAACCATCAACCTCGAGTTCTTCTACGTCTATTTATTTTCAATCTTTTTCTTGATGAAGATCTCCACGATTTTACCTCGACAGAAAGCTGCAGAAAAAGCGCGCATCTGGGCCGACATGAAACGCGCGCGTGAAGAGACACAGCAGCTCCGCGACGAGTGCAGAACGAGAGAGAAGATGGACGACCAGCTGCTGGAGGTGCTGAACAGATCGCGAGCCAGGGTGGAGACGAAACGGCGGCAGACTGAGAAGGAGGTGAGCTTCAGAAGAATACAAAGTTAAGGAAGTCGCGGAACTTTATGGATCAGGGAAAAGATCTAGAAGATTTCTTTACCTTATTTACGTCGGCAGACTGAGAAGAAAGAGGTTAAAACGCTCTAAAGAAAGGTCGAGAGGTCTTCGTTGGGGATACCATCTTCCTACCGGGAGTTTATAACTGGTGGTTGTCTTTCCAGACCAAGGAAGCACAATTACGAGTGGTAGAAGCAATCAGCAAGAAACTGGTGTCAGGAGAAGCGGCACTGCGAGCCAAGGAGCAAGCCGTCCTCGATAAAGCCTTCAAGGAGAAGCAGGAACTGTAAGGAGTAATTTCAAGCTTATTTCTAATATTTAAATCAGATAAGATCAGATTTAAAAAATAGGATTTAAGATTTTATATACAATATACGTGTTTTAAACTCCCATACAAGAGACGTGATGATAATATAAGCGCGAATTTCGCGGCACCTTTTATTATCGTCGTCGGTTTGACGGCGGATCCGTAATTAGTAGGAACTGGTATAGAAACCCAAATTGAACATTTATACGATAGTACGACGAACTCTTCGTGTGCGAGTCCTACCCGACCTACTTGACCGATTTTTGCATAATAATTTGCTAATTATTTCCAACAGCGAAGAGGCGCTTTGCCTAGCTAAAGAGAAGAAGTTGGAGCAGTCCAGGCAGGAGCGGCGTGAGACTAGGGCTCAGTGGGAGAGTGAAGTCTCTCAGAGGCAGCACGTGTTCAACGCCATACACCAGTGGGGCATCATGAACAGGTGATTTACCTCCAACATATAAAATAAAATCTCCTCTATAAGTTATTTAATGAGTGGGGATTTCTGGATACAAAGCCCAAAACTGGGCATTTCTGGAACAGTTTTTGTAACGTCACTGGAAATAACTACATTTGGCTCATCAGCACACCACCGGTATCCTGCTCGGTCGGCGGTCGGACCACACCTGTCCCACCCCGCTATTAGTCACGCATGCGCGTATCTAGACAAAAACAATATTATAATTTAGAGATAAATAGCCAATACACTACAGTCTTAATTGATTAAATTGGAAATTAAGTTATTTCAGTTGCTTAGTCACATCATATTACTTAATTGATGGGGTACCCGCGAACTTCACAAATGTCTGTTTTCTAGGTTCAAGAACGCTGAGATCTACGAGGACTATAAAAAGAATCTTCGCTTGGAAAAGGAACGCAAGATCAAGGAGTACCGTGAGGATTTACTCAAATTATGGGTGAGTAATCATTTCCATAGCGCTGGTTTCTGAATTGAGAAAATCACTAAGATAATACTTAAGTATCGTTATGTTCCGTTTTTTTTGTGACATCATCTGACATGACAGTATCTGATAATTGATATTCTCACAAAAACTATCTTTTCTAGTTAATTCAACACAAAACTTGACAACTGGCAAATCTTATCATAGTCGTATCATAATATCATAGACTAATGATAATAGACCACATACCAGGGGGATAACCCACTGTTTATGTCACAAGCTAGATTGAATCCTGAACGGAACGAGGACTCCAGATTTAACCCCCGAGTGTAGCGAAGGTGTTCAGGTGTGAAGCGAGAGTCCTGGATTCAAGCGCGCCACTACAACAGCATTTTATTAAAGTAAAAGAAAAACAAAATGTATGTTTGATAATTCATACTTAATTGCACAAAAACAATATATTACCGACTTGTAAATGGAAAATAAAGCCGGGCTTATCTCTATCAAGAGATTTCTTCCAGCAAACCTAGGACGGGAAGGACAAAATTAAACAACATGTGCAAAATATTAATGAAAATAATAAACTACTTACCAATATCTAGATAAATACTATAAATCTAGATATAGATAGATAGCATATACAGTAGGGGTCACATAATTAAAGACACCCCTTATTGAGCACCAAAAACTTAATTATGGTAGTACCATTAGCTAAAATAGGTACTTAATCTTGTATAATTGTTATAAGATCATACACGACGATGTATTCTTAAAATGTGGGACAAAAATAGGCGTGTTCGTTAGTAGTTAAGATACTGCTATTCCCTGTGGGAACGTAACACAATAGTAGTTTATGTGACTGATACATAATGGAGGGCATTAAAACCCGAGAGTGGGTTTATGAAACGAGCCGAAGGCGAGTTTCATAATAATATCACTAGAGAGTTTTAATGCCTAATTATGTACAGTTACATACACTTGTTTATCTACAAACATATCATAAGCTCTCTTTGATGTGTTTAGCAACCGCATGTTCGACCGGCATGGTGGCATTGATAATTGCTCTGCACTTGTTTAGCTTGTTCAGTAGTACAAATTCACAGACAAACTAGGCACGGAGGCGGGCGGGCGTCGGCGTTCGAAATTTGAATGTTATAATTTATCGAAAATTTATACATTATAATCATAATGTATCAATATTAAGATAAGAAATGAGTTTTTACCAAGTAGTATATAACATTATGCTGGTCGTAACGTGCGGTTTTTGGACGCAGTAAAGAGTTTTTATGATACATGTGTAGATAAACTTTTTCAACGTACTTGTAGCTCTGTTTTCTAAATTTATATAACAAAACATTCTGTTTTTCTTTGTTTTGCCGCGTATTTTCACGAAAAGTCAATATTACCCGTAAAACCTATATTGTTTCCTGAAAATTACTAAGTTTTTAACCAATCAGTATGGCAAAACACAATAGTTGCGATTCGTCCTCTACGAAGATTACTTTGAACTTTCACAAGAAAGGTTGGTCATACAGAAAAATAGCAAACCACTTGAACTGTTTTAAGGATATGGTTATGAATGTTATAAAACACTTCAAGAAGTTCAACACTACCGAAAACTTACCTAGAAAACCAAGATTAAGGAAAACTACTCTGCGGGTAGACTCCAAGAAAGTATTGTTGGCAAAAAAGATCCATTCAAGGGATCAGAACTGATAGTTTTGGAGTTGTTTGGTGCAGGAGGCTCGTATGGTGTGTCTGCTCACTGGACTGAACGAGAGTGGAGACATGTGTTTTTTCTGATGAAACAAAAATAAAATGTATAATTCAGATGGTAAACATTATGTTAGACGTGCCCCGAAAAAAAATTGGATCCAAAGTATACTAAGAAATTTGTCAAACATGGGGGCAGAAATATCAAAGTGTGGGGCTGTTTTTCAGGTCTTGGTAGGACCTGTCAGGAAAATAGAAAGCAACATGGATGAATTCCTGTACAAGAATATATTAGAACAA
The DNA here is from genome assembly GCA_949825045.1 of Argyresthia goedartella. Lineage (NCBI taxonomy): Eukaryota > Metazoa > Arthropoda > Insecta > Lepidoptera > Argyresthiidae > Argyresthia > Argyresthia goedartella. The sequence continues at coordinate 29,139,233 of OX463826.1, read as the reverse complement.
GTCATGCTCGGCAAAATTTATCGATCATTTGGACTTGCCAATAGGATAATGATCCGAAACACACTGCAAAAGTAGTAAAAGACTTATAAAGGAACCAGTCTGTGACAGTTTTGGATTGGCCCCCGTACATTTAGATCAAATAAAAAAATTGTGGTGCCAGGTAAAGAAGACAGTGGCTACAAAGCGGACATCAAACGTCGACCAACTTTACACAGATTTTACAGAGCAGAGCTTTTGGGAGAAAATTCCAGTAGAAGCTTGTACTAAATGCCCAAGAGATGTCGTGCTGTCATTTCTGCCAAAGGACATGCGACTAAATATTGATGCGTAGGACTGTTTTATAAATGTTTTAGGAATTTTGTGGAATAAAGATAAATTTAATAATAACATATTTTTTTATTTCTTCTAAGCAAATGGAGAGTCTTTAATTATATGGCCATATCTTTGCTAAGTTTATACTGCTTGTCATAAGATAAACCGAATAAAAGATTAGGAACAGACAAGTTTTGTTGATAATATTTCGTTTCAACATTACACAATACATACTTTGAGAGAAACTTTTAAATTGTGTAGCAAGTTTCAATAATGTTATAAAAAATATAGTTAGGAATAGCTTAGTTACTTCAATATGCATTCATTGTCTGTAATTGTATAACCACCACTGTATATAAATACAAATACCTAATTTTATAATGGAAGAGAAAGATAAGTAGTGTTCTATGCTGTTCTGGTGTTCACTGTGCTGGTGGCCACTAAGGCCCTTCAGAACCTTGATCTGCCGGTAGACCAATTATCATATATCGTATTGTATATGGTTTTGCCACGGTTGCCTGCAGCTGTTCAAAGTCGGTTTGAACAGCTGCATGGGGGCAGTAGTTCGGAACTGCCCACGCTCGTCCAATTAACGGATTTTTTGGAGGGTGAATGCAGGCGATGCGACACAATGGATACGGAGGCCAGTGTGCAGCGCCAACCCGCGCGGATGCGGGAGGGGCCGCGCCCCCCGCCCCCACGGGGGGGTGGGCGGTCAAAACAATTTGGCGTTTTGAATGCCGCGCCGTCGGGTGACGGCTGTGTGCACTGCGACAGTGCCGGTCATGAAGTGACCAGTTGCGCCAACTTTAAGGCGCTCGGGGTAGCTGCCCGCAGGAAGGTAGTCTTCCGCCACCGATTGTGTTTCGGTTGTTTTAGGCCGCACCCGCTGAGCGAGTGCTCACGCGCGTATCCCTGTGAGTGCTGCGGTGGCAAGCACCACACCGTGTTGTGCCTGAACCGGTCAGGCCCTTCGGACGGTCACCAGGGCCGGACTCAGGTTGGTCGGTCACAGGGCCCAACCAGGGCCGGACCCAGTCCCCCTCCGGGCAACGGGAGTCACCAACGGGGTGACTGGGGTACCCGCGGACGGGACCCCCCCCCCCCCCCCCCCGAGGGGAAGGGGGCAGCGCGGGGGGTAACAGGCGGGATAGCCGGGGTTCGGTCGCCGCTGTCCAGGGTCAGCGAGGACTTCGGGCCGCTGGCTCACCGCGTGTTACGGGCGGGTGTCAGATGACACCTATGAGTGGCGCGAAGGCTGGGAGCCCACCACCTTCTGCGCCACCCTGCCCGTCGCTCTGGCAGGCGAACAGGGAGGCGAACAGTCGGATGTCGCCCCCATTCCTAGAGCGCCCCAGGTTGGATCCGCTCTCCCCCCTCCATCCACGGTGGCCACCGGGCACACCGTACACTGTCTGGTATGGTCGGATACCGGGACAGCGAGGGGCCTATTATGCGGGTTGGGACCCCCTGATGTACATACGGTCTGATATGCCACCGGCATATCAGCAGCCGAGTTACCAGGCCGACGGGGGTCCCAGCGGGTTCGGATTCCGCGGAGGTTCCCGCTAGGGACACGCCGCCCACTTACAGGGTGCCGCCACTCCACAGACGGTCATGCTCCTCACCGCCTCGGTGATAGCGTGGAGTTCGGACGGCAAATCTTGTGTGGCACGAGCACTATTGGACTCGGGGGCCCAGGGGTGCTTAGTCTCGTGCAACCTTGTAAGACGGTTGGGCATTTCGGTAAGGGAGTATCCACATTCCATTCGGGGAATTGGGAACACGGAAGTCGGTTCCGTTAAGGGAGTATGTCGGATTACTCTCTCTTCACGGGTGGATTCATCGGTGAATCTGACGGTCACGGCATTAGTCATGCCTAATGTGATGGGCTCACACCCTCACGTACGGTTGTCGCCCTCGGTGCGACAGTTGGTCGCTGGGTTGTCACTGGCTGACCCGGAGTTCGATATTCCGGGCCCAGTAGACATTTTATTGGGTGTCGATGCCTTGGGATACCTGTTAGTGCCAGGTGTCCACGTGTTGCAGGCGACTGGTCTGGTTTCGGTCAACACCAGACTGGGCCATGCGGTAATGGGTCCGGTCATGCCGGCTGCCCCACGCCTAGCGACTCATAGTCCCTTATTCGGTTCTGTACTCTCGGAGGTGATGCAGAAGTTTTGGGAGGTGGAGGAACCACCTACGGTCCGCCGGTCGGACCCGGTTGAAGAAGAGTGTGAATAGTTTTATCGGAACAATACTGGTCGCCTTCGGTCAGGTCGATTGTGTCACGCTCCGGAGTTGGTTGGACATCCCTTGTGGTGGGGTCCAAAATGGTTGACTCAAGCCGAATCGGATTGGCCAATGAGTCCACGCGTTACCACGGCGAACGGCGCCTTGACAGTCGGTGTCTGTACGACGCAACCAGAGCCGGAAGAGGAGTTCAGCCTGCTGGAACGGTACAGCTCGCTCGACAAGCTGGTCAATGTGACCGCCTGGATCTGCCGATTTGCGCGGAATTGTCGGAATTCTGAGGCGCAACGAGTGCGGACACAGGTCCTGACACCACGGGAACGGAACCATGCGTTGTTCGCATTGGTACGGAACGTGCAGACGGTGCACTTTAAGTCCGAATTGGACATTCTGAGACGCGGACGCGTCCAACTGAAGGGAGCTGTGGCTCGGCTCAACCCGTTTATTGAGCCTCAAGGATTTCTGAGGGTAGGAGGTCGGCTGCGGAATGCCAACCTGCCTTATGCGGCTCGCCACCCGTTGTTACTCCCTAGGAAAGGGAAGTTGGTCGAACTGTTGATACAGGATCGACACATTCGGAACGGGCATGTCGGATGCCACGCCTTGATGGCGTTTCTCCAGCGCGAGTTCTGGATTCTATCGGGAAGACGCTTAGTGCGTAGCGTCGTATTTCGGTGCCTGCCTTGTTATCGGGCCAAGGCGGCTACGATGCAGCCCCAGATGGGCGATTTGCCCTCGGATAGGGTTAACGAAATCCGGCCCTTTGCGGGTGTCGGAACGGATTTCGCGGGACCATTCATGGTCAAGTCTTCACAGCTACGGAACGCCAGATCAGTGAAGGCATACCTGTGCGTCTTCGTGTACTTGGCCACGAAGGCAGTCCACTTGGAGGTGGTCAGTGACCTCACTACAGAGGCATTTATCGCATGTCTAGATCGGTTCGTCTCACGAAGGGACCTCCCGACATTAATCCGTTCGTACAACGGCACAAATTTTGTCGGAGCCAGGCGATATATGCAGGAGGTCACTCAATTCCTGAACGGTAACCAGGACGCCATCGGTACGGCTTGCTCCTGACGAGGGATTGAATGGGTTTTCAGTCCGCCGGGATGTCCTAATTGGGGAGGAATTTTTGAGGCTGCGGTTAAATCGGCTAAGTCGCACCTGACGAGGATCATCGGTGAGACCTCTCTACGCTTTGAAGAGCTTGCGACGCTGTTCTGTAAAATTGAAATGACACTGAACTCGCGTCCGTTGTGCCCGCTCAGTTCGGATCCAAATGATTTGGAAGCGTTGACGCTGGGTCACTTCCTGATAGGTCAGCCCCTTAACGCCCTGCCAGAATACCCATTCGGTGATGTTAAGTTAAGTCGGTTAACTAGGTGGCAGATGTTGCAGCAGATGGCTCAAGATTTTTGGAAACGGTGGTCCCTTGAGTACTTGCACATCTTGCAGCAGCGCCTTAAGTGGACTGACCGGACGAGCCCCCCTCAAGTCGGTGATTTGGTGCTGATTAAGGATGCGAACCTGTCATCATTGAGATGGAGACGAGGACGGATCGTCAATTTGTACACAGGTCGGGATGGCACGCCTCGATCAGCAGAAGTCAAGGTGGGGGACTCGGTCCTCAAGAGAGCGGTCGCAACACTTTCTCGCCTTCCTATTGATTAGGGACAGGTTCGGGCCTGTCCGGGCGGGTGACTGTTTAATATTTATGCTTCGGAACGCACCGGTTTTCGTTGCACGGATCGATCGCGAGTAATCGGGACATCACTAGCGGAAACGGAACCGCAGCTGTCACTCGTATCGAAACGAGATGACGAATTAGGTTACTTTTCTTGTCGTGAGAAAAAACATGTCTGCTCATGGCGTCGGGCCATTGACTGTATTTCGGTGTAACAATTGTCTAACACAGGTGTCGGGCCTGGTCGGAGTGTTGATCATAATAATCGTCGGGAAATAAATAGATTCGCGTCAGCGGTTGAGTGATTCGTGTTGTGCGGTCCCCGACTCGTCGTATCGGACGGCGACTCCTCGTGTCGGCAAGCAACACGCCGGCGACAGCGTCGGCAGTGAAATAGGGAGATTCGGTTCCTCTCCTATCCCAATTGTGCTCCTATCCCGTATTCCTGCCTCGAATCGAGCCTTCGATTTCCGGTCTGCGACGGCAAGGTAAGGTATCAATCACGATTTTCTCCCGTGCTGGCAAAAACCCAGCCCCTCAAGATTCCACGCCGTTCGGTTGAGGCGTGGAATTAAACACAAAGATAATATTTTTTTTACTTACTTTCCAAAAATCTATTTCCAATAGCTCCAATCGTGTGCAGGTTTCAAGTCCTTGAAGTGTAGCCAAGAAGTCGTCAGTCCGGGAGAATAGCACAGTCCAAAACACAGAGCAAACACAAGTCCAAAAAATAGCCAGTTTTTTCGAAATAAATGAACGTAAGAGCACACCCGTAACGTACGACAACAAGCGAAGCGCAAAGACAAATGAAGCTTTAAATTTATGGCAATTATTGCCATGTATTTTTTTTATTTTTTTTAACAACTCTAGTTTTTCTGTTGGTATGAAAAATAAGAGTGATGCGAATAATGTTAAAATATTTAGATAACTAACGAAACATATGAATGTAGAAAATAAATGATGCACAACATTTGTAGACCACAGCATTATTTTTTAATTTAAATATTGGTATAATAGCTGGGTACAGATTGAGCGAGGCAGCTCGAGAGGCAACATCACACGAATACCTCAGGCGAATGCCACGGCGAGGCCGCCTCGGGCTTGCGTGAGGCTACCTCGCGAGCAAAAGCCGAGCCACGGTGAGCCTGAGCAATTGAGCATGTTTGAGTCACCCGTGTATTTTACTCTGTGGTACTCACATAAAATTATACATATAGCTCATTAGAGAAAAAAGCGAGCTTATCTCTAATAAGAGAGTTCTTCCAGCAAACCGTGAAGGTTATAGAAGGTAATGCATCACACCGGACTGTATGGGGTTAATCTAGCTCAACACAGACCTTTCTGTTAATAATTGTGTAATTATTTATTCCTGCTTATTAATCATAATTATTTATTTTATATTTGTATTAATTAAGTCCAACCTATTTTTAAAAGAGATCTAAAAATCAATATGAGGGAGTTTCTACGCCTTCCTTCTCCCACAGTGGTCCTATGTAGAGAAGAGGCAAAAAAAACGTTAGCTAAGTATAAGTAAATATCTAAAGTAATAAAGAACTTTAACTTTGACTTTGACACCAAATGACCATTTTTAGAAAAAATAAAACGTAATTTTCTCCATACATTATTTTTTTCAATATTTATTTCCTCGATAAGTATGCACCCTACAGATTTTTTCTACATAACAAATGTTGTTTGTATAGATAATACTGTTCTACAACAAATTTTCAGATCAAAATTCCGAGTTTAAAAAATGAAGGTACCTCTGCCTATGAACCTAAAAAAGGGTCAGAGTGTCGATATGGGGGCGGAAGCCTCCAACCAGTGATTGTGAAAACCGTCATCGAGTGATCCTTGTGAAATATCGAGTTTTTGTGATCACGTCATCTTTGTTTACCTCGTATGCCAGTTAAGGACGAATCGAGTATATAAAACTTAAATATAGATGTCATCATCAAAGGTTGTTGTTTCCCTGCGTCGAAGAGTACTTCGCTGGCACCTGGCTGGCTGTCGCTCGGAGATCTATCATCGTAGGTGTTGCTGCTCGCTTCCATATGAGCTAGGCCATGGGTGGCCAAACTTTTGACCTGTAAGGTCTACTTGTGCTCGAAAATACTTCCTGCGGTCGACTGCAACGTAGAATGTAGAAGAGAGAAATAAAACATTTTTGTAATAAGTTTGTATGTATTTATTTATTGAATATTACATACTTAATTCGAATTTATAATTGCGTTTTACGCTTTTGAGTGGATGTTTGACACTGCATATTCTCCACAAGTTAATCATATTGGGGAGTGTACGAAGTAACTGCGATGCGCAAACAGGAAGTTAAGTGAGCGTCTGTTAAGCGGGAACGATTTTTGGTTTTTATTGCATTCGTAGTTGAAAACGTTGATTCGCAAAGATAGGTAGAACCAAAAAATGAAGTCAAATATAAAGCCACCTTTCTTAGGCATGGAAACTTTTCTTTGCAAATCACTTTCCAAAATTCTGTACTACCAGATGCTCTAGCTTTCAGAAATATATCGCTTCTCATTTTTATTATTTCTTCTTCGACCAGAAGAGATTCAGTATCGGTTAAGTTGCCGATTTTAACGGTCAAGCTGTCAATGTCAATGTTTTCATTGAAAGGGAATACCATGAAACTTAGCACTTCTTCGAGAGCGGCAAAATCTGCAACCTTCTTTCGAACTCCAGATGCAAATTCTCCAGCTGCTCAGCGAACATTTTGTAGTCTCGATTTGAATTGAATTGTGCGTACATTCTTCTTCCATGTTTTTATAATTTTTTAGTTCACCTCGTTTTAATTGAGATGCATGCATTTGAATTTGACTTTTAAAAGTTTGAACCAAAGATGCCATGTCAATGACGGTTTTGTCTTTCTCTTGAAGATTTAGGTTTAACTCATTGAGTTTTTCTGTTATGTCACAAAGAAAGGCCAGCTTCATAAGCCATTTTTCATCTTCAAGCTCAGGTATATTTTCTCCTCTTGATTGAACTAATGTCTTGATTTCTGGCAGTAATTGGCGAAATCTCTTCAAAAAGGCACCACGGCTAAGCCACCTAACATCTGTATGTAGCAAAAGGTCTGAGTGTTCGGCTTCTGTCTCTTCAAGAAGAGCTCGAAATTGACGCCTTTATAAACTTCTGGCTCGAATAGAATTAACTATTTTAAAAGCAATTTTCATTATAACATTTGATTCCAGAATTTTAGAGAACTAAACTTGCTGGTGTATGATGCAGTGATAGTTGGTGAAACTTGGAATGTTTTCATCATTTTTGCACAATGAAATAAAACCAATTCTTTGTCCCAGCATAGCTGGTGCTCCATCTGTCGTGATAGCAACTAGTTTGTGTATCGGAAATGCAGTATTTTCTACAAAAGATCTGTAAATATCTTCACCTCTGGTTGGCCCTTCAATGGAATCATTGTCAATAATTCTTCTTTTGTTGTCATGTCTTCAAAAACTAGGCGCACGAAAACGCACAATTCAGCAATGTCGGTTACATCGGTGGATTCATCAAACTGTAGTGACAAGAAACAACATTTCTGCAAGTCTTCAGTAAGTAATTGTTCCAAATTTTCACTTAAGGCTTCACTGCGTCGCATTACTGTGTTCCGTGAAAGTGAAATATCATTTATTGCTGTAATAATTTCTTTTTTGTTTTTAAAATCATTCAAAAGTGCTTCTCCAGCTCTCTGCATGGCTTCCTTGATCATTTCTCCGTCTTCGAAAGGTTTCTTCCGTTTTATTAATATTTCTGTAACAGAAAATGACGCCAGTGTTGCAGCTTTTGATTTCGAATCTGGTTTTGTAAAAAAATATTGTTGTGCGTTTAAACTGCTTTTTAATTCACGTACTTTTATCTTTCGGTTTTCACTGCCAAATGGAAAATCGGTGGCGTATTTGGAATGTGTAGTTTTAAAATGCCTTTCAACATTCATGAATATGTTAAAAAATATTCCAAAACTTTCAAGTTGGTTTGTAGGACTGCAAAAACTTTACACATAAATAGAAAAATACAAAATTCAAATAATAGAATGAAAACGGTTTGGCAAATCATAAACCGTGAAACTGGCAAAGTTATACCAAGGGATAATGATTTCTGCTTAAAGATAGGTGATGATGTTGTTAAATCCAACGCTGAGGTAGCTCGAGCTTTTGAAACATTCTTCACCAATGCACCCTTACTCACAACAGAGCGTCTAAATTCATCTGCATGTGAAGCAGAGGTTTTGTTAAAAAACAGCACTAGCATCGGTAATGTAGATTTTAAATTTTATCATGTATGTCCCCAGGATATTGTCAAAACGTATAGATTACTTAACTTAAAAAATACTGAAGACCTGTGGGGTATGTCAGTCAAAGTCATTGGTTCAATAATACTTGTTATAGCCCCACACCTAGCTTATATATTTAATAAATGTGTTGATGATAGAGCTTTCCCAGACCTCATGAAACACAGTAAACTCTGTTCAAGTCGGGAGACAAGGGTGATCCGTCAAATTTCAGACCAATATTGGTTCTTCCAGACAGAAGTAAAATTTTTGAAAAGATTATACTCAATCAAATGCTCTCACACTTTAACCGTACAAAACAACTCCACGCCAAGCAATACGGTTTCACTAGGGGTAAATCGACTACGGATGCAGGTATTACCCTTATATCTCATATTTATTCTGCATGGGAATCCGCACAGGATGCTATCGATGTTTTTTGCGATCTGTCGAAGGCATTTGATTGTGTTGATCATGACACGTTACTAATGAAATTAAATCATTACGGCGTTAGAAATAAAGCGTTGGATCTACTAAGATCATACCTAAGCAATAGAATTCAAAAGACAGAAGTCAACGGCGTTAAATCTGATGGATCGGGGGTAAAAATTGGCGTTCCACAAGGTTCCATATTGGCCCTTTTTTATTCCTGGTATATATTAACGATCTGCCTTTTATGGTGGAGAAATTGACTAACATAGTGTTGTTTGCTGATGATACTTCACTGGTCTTCAAAATTGAAAGACAAAAAGAAGATTTTGATGATGTCAATAGAGTATTATCTTTAACCTTGAATTGGTTAATAATTTATTGTTAAATGCTGGTAAAACCAAATGTATCAAATTATCACTTCCAAATGTCAGGCAAGTTGGGACCAGTTTAGTGTTGGACAGCAATACGTTAGAATTAGTAAATGATACGAAGTTTCTTGGAATAACCATTGATAACAAATTGCAGTGGGGACCCCATATAGAAAAATTGGCTGGTAAATTAAGTTCTGCGGCTAACGCTGTTAGGAACATCATACAAAACACGGATGTGGCTACATCTAGGCTAGTATATTTTAGTTACTTTCATAGTGTCATGTCCTATGGTATCTTGTTGTGGGGGAAAGCAGCGGATATTCAAACTATTTTTATTTTACAGAAAAGAGCTATTCGAGCAATTTATAATTTAAAACGCACAGACTCCTTAAGACAGCTTTTTAAAGAAATTGACATACTAACTGTAGCTAGTCAATTTATTTTCGAAAATATAATGTATGTACGCAAGAACCTTACAAATTTTCCCAAACTTAGCGATAGCTGTAATGTTAACCTAAGAAATAATCACAGACTACTTGCGCCCCGGTTAGACTCGCGAAGGTTAGCAATTCTTTCAAGGGTCAATGCATTCTCTACTACAACAAGATACCTCTGGAGATCTTGAAATTGCCATTTGAGCAATTTAAAATCCATGTTAAAGCGACTTTGTCGAAGAAGGGATATTACAATGTTCAAGATTACTTAAATGATGGGTCTGTATGGGGTTAATCTGGCTCAACACAGACCTTGCTGTTAATAATTTTGTAATTATTTATTCCTGCTTATTAATTATGATAATGACTAAATATTATATTTTGTATTAGTTAAGCATAAGCAATTTTTAAAAAGAGATCTAAAAATCAATCTGTGGGAGTTTCTACGCCCTTCTACTCCCACAGTGGTCCAATGTAGAGAAGTGGCAAAAAATGACGATTGCTATGTATATGTAAATATATACAGTAATAAAGACATTTGGAATGTTTTAGTTTTTAGCTCTTTTCGGTAATGCGACACTTAAGTTACAGATAAGGCACACACATTTATCTTGACCATAACGAAATAAAATTCCTCTTCCCACTCACTGTATTAATGGTAAGTCTTACTTTTTTTAGCACTCGAACTAGAAGGCCCACTCATTCTGATAAAATAGTTAAAAAACACTAAGTCTCAAGGCCCCTACGTTAACTTTTATTATTAAAAATCGCGACGCAACAAATTTGTTGTAAATACCTACGTTCGCACTCAAGTCGAAACTAGTACTGGCTCTTGTTATCATTTGGCCGATCCTTCGTGGGCGAGGTCACAAAAAGAGAAAACAATGCGAAATGAAAAGAGACAACAATATACTAACGGTGTGTCGCGTTTACACGACTGACTCACACACACGCACGCAACAATATACCACGTTACGAGTTACGACAGACCGAAGCGTGTGAGTACCTACTTATATAGACGTGTTCTTGGCGCGAAAAGGAACATTTTAAAATAAATGATATTATTTTTAAATATTTTCTGTTCAGTTTATTTTTACTCTCGTGGGCTACCTAAATCGTCTTCGCGGTCGACCGGTAGACCGCGGTCGACCTCTTGGCCATCCCTGAGCTAGGCTTACATGTTGAAGCCGAGTATGGCTGCTGTGAGCGCCAGGTATGCGTCGGTGTATTTATGGTTATCGTGGCTTGTTAAAGAGGCCCGAAAGTATTCTCGGGCCTTCTTGAAACACATTCTCTTCGAATCTATTGAATCTCCGATTTGTTGGTGAAGTTGTTGTCTTGTGAGGGCTGTTCTTCAGTGTTTCTTTCACTATCGTCGTACTTTTAGACATTCCATGAACTTTCAGGTTGTCGTCCCATGAGAGTTATTGAATACATGTCGTGAGACCGTACGTACTGTTGTAGCTAATTCTTGCAGTTGGTATACTTGAGTATTGTTGCGCCGTTAGTTCGCTGCGTTGTAAGACTATCCTCACAGTGACTCGAAGTGACAGTTACCTCAACAAATGCTTAGCCATGTCTTTTTCGTTCGGAGTTTAATCCACTCGAGTATTCCCGAAAACACCCGAATCAAATAATCCTATGAGCCCTAAACATTGCACTTGCAATTTGTACCTTGTTCGAAAGAAATATAAGACAATTCCATGTGTAAACAATCGAAAGCATTTACGGGAGTTCGGCGGTCGCCCGCCGATAAGTCAGTCAGTTGCCTTCATCTATTTTCTTCCAAGATGGAAAAATTTAAACGTGGGGAAGCCGATTAAGTCAAACGCACGGCAAATGGTGTTTGATGTGTACTTCCATTTCTTAAATGAAGCCATTGTATTAAAAAAGACCATGATGGTTATTTTAATAAAGTTCATGTGTTACAAAACCTGCAAGAATTTCGCGGCGAAATTTGATTAATATCTTGAAGCAAAAAAAAACAAAATCAATCACTGAAATTGTCATCACCGAAAAAAGGAAGACCTGAAAGGTAGGTTTCGGGTGGGGCTTGATAATTTCGAGTATTGAGCTGTTCTATGATATAAAATTTTCATATAAAGCTCAAAGAACTGCCCAACTGTAAATAACTTGAGAAAAAAGTTATTCGAAGCTATTAACTTCAAAGGCTGTGCAGAGACTTTGAGGAACGAAGAACAAGAAGAAAGAAATGGTGTTTAGGTTTTTGAAAACTGATACGAACAGGCGACTACTTATGGAAAAGCAACACATACGTTTAAAAAGGATCAAATATCTCAGAGAAATACAACAGCTGGGGGATGTTGGTAGAAACGTACCGTGTTACCACAAAAATATTAAACAGCGAATAAATATTTAAGCTCAAAACAAACGTCAAATCCCATATGTTTTTGTTTTTAAACAAGTATTGAAAAGTTGTTTATTTTTTTTTTTTGGTAAGGCCCATAGTGTTTATCGATGAGTCAAACGTGCTACATCGTATACTTAAGGTAAAACTAGGCAAGTTATCAGCAAACAAGGTATTGAACAAACCGTTTCCAATGGAGAGCGAATTATTATTGTACCTGCGGGCAAAGAAAAAGGCTCGTCCCAGGGGCTGTTATGTTGCATAAATGTTTAGATTCAGAAGGTGACTATCATAAAGAAATAACCGCGGAATGTTATAAAACTTGACTACGCAATCAATATGTTGGTAATTTAAAACGCCCCGTATCATAATAAGCTGTCTGCAAACCCACCAAACTCAAATACACCCAAACTCTAAATGATAGCGTGGTTACAACAATACAATATTCCACATGACCTAAACAAATTGAAACCCGCATTGTACGAAATTATAAAAATACACAAAGAAAGAGACACAGAATTGTGATTGATGGTATAATGTTCCATGGGCATAAAATTATACGTTAACCAACATATATTATCCCGATTTTAAACCCATCCAAAACATTTGGGCACAAATAAAACTACACGTGGCCAAAAAAATATTGCAATGAATGTCACGCATGTCAGTTAAATAAATTATATAAAAGAAAAACATAATCTAGGACCTGAAGAATTGAATAGTGTTAACCTAAGAAATAATCACAGACTAGTTGCGCCCCTGGTTTAGACTCGCGAAGGATAGCAATTATTTTAAGGGTCAGAGCACTTTCTACTACAATAAGATACCTCTGGAGATTTTGAAATTGCCATTTGAGCAATTTAAAAAGCATATTAAAGCGACTTTGTCGAAAAAAGGATATTACAATGTTCAAGATTACTCAAATGATGGGACTGTACGGGGTAGTCTAGCTCAACATAGTCCTTGCTGTTAATAATTTTGTAATTATTTATTCCTGCTTAGAATAGAATAGAAATAGAATAGAAATATTTATTGGCCTCGAAGTAAAATAATTTACAGGCAAGTCATTTACATTTTACACTTACATACTACTTAAATATTTGAAATTCCTATTCTAACTTAAATATTTAAAATTTTACATTACTTAAATATTTGACATTTAAATTACTGCATTTAACTTTTTACAGTGAAATGATAGTTATTTTATTTATAATTTTTCCAAGAACAAAGATTCTACAAGTTCCATTGACATATATTCTTTGACAGTATAAAATGGATTATTTTCAAAAAATATTTTTAGTTTTTGTTTGAACAAGTTAAATTTTAGAGTGGTCAGACTTTTTGGTAATTTATTATACATCAGGATTTTAAAGTAACGACCTTGTTTCTGTACTTTAGCTAATCTTGTTTTTGGTACTATACGGGTTTCATTATTTTTTATTGTTCGTTTTTTATTATCACGGAAAGTATAGGGTAAAGCAGTATCTTGCTTTTCCGGAATTTCCCTATCTTCGTGAACCTCTAACAAACTATTGTAAATGTAAAGAGAAATAACTGTCATAATTTTGTCTTTTTTAAAGTGCTCTCTTGCGTGGCTGCGTTTTTTTAAACCATTGATTGTTCTGATTGATCGTTTTTGACATTTTAGGACTCTGTTAATTTCTGTAGCATTACCCCATACAGTAATAGAATATCTAATAATTGAATGTATATACGCATAATAAACAGATAGAAGTGATTTTTTATCTAATAATGGTTTAAGTTTAAAAAGAGCATAATTGCTGCTAGCTAATTTCATACAAATTTTATCAATATGCCCTTTGTGACTAATCGTATTGTCTATTGTATATCCTAAAAATACATTTTCTTGAGAAGTCGAGTTACCAAAAATGCCTAATCTTGATTGATAATACTATTAACTATTAACTATTATTATACTTTATTGCATATACACATTAGTGGACAATTACAAACATAGTTAGTAAACAAAGGCGTGCTTATCTCTATATAGAGATTTCTTCCAGCAAACCCAGGGCTGACAGGGAAAAATAGTTTCATGCGAAGGGATAGACCTATTATGCACAACATATAAAAAAAACTAAACATCAGAGTGACTTTAATATATTTATAATAAATTACTTACATATTTACACATATAAATAAATGAGAACCTACATAATAATATAATACCTATAAATACTATATTTAAATATCAATAAATACCTATACAATATATAAATAAAATATAATCTACTACAGAAGAGAAAGGTAATGTTCCTTCAAACTACTTTTGAAGATGTTAAGAGATGGACTGTCCCTGACGGTGCTGGGGAGTTTGTTCCAGAGCTTGATAGCCCGGAGTCGGAACCCATGTTCATATGCGACAGTTTTATGTTGCGGTGTTGTGAGCAGCGACCGAGTGTGAGGTCTCCGAGGCCTATCTGAAGAAAGAAAAGTGAATGAATCACGTAAGAAGCCAGGGTAATGAGGATTATGTAAAATCTTAAAGAGAGTGAAGAGGATGTGGGAATCCCGGCGAAGACGGATTGGAAGCCACTTCAGATCCCTGCGATACTGAGAAACATGGTCAAATTTGCGCAAACCGAAAATAAACCGAATCCCAAGATTTTGAAGTCGCTCGAGTTTGTCCAGTTGCTCTTCGTTTGCGCTGATCCAGCAGACATCTGCGTAGTCAATGAGGGGAAGTAACAGAGATTGGGCGAGTGTAATTTTGGTCTGAAGAGGTAAGAAGTGCTGAAGTCGTCTGAGAGAGTAAAACGTAGCGAAGACACGCCTACTAACCTCGCAGACATGCGCTGACCAAGACAGCAGGTTATCAAAGATGACTCCGAGATTTTTGGCCTTGGAGCTGTAGGGAATTACGATTCCATCGTACATTATGGGTGCAGTGGACATATGCTGTAACACTTGGAGAGAGTGCCTGGACCCGATAATCATTGACTGCGACTTACAAGGATTGACGAGTAGCCCGTGTGACAGAGCCCAATCCCTGATACACTCAAGATCAGCATTCAGCAAGGCCACAGCAGAGTTAACATCACAGGGAGAGTTAATACATTACAATACTTTTATTAGAGTTCAGAATAATGCCGTTAGCATCAAACCATTCTTTAAGCAAACTTATGACGTTGTTTAATTTATCATCTAACTGCGACTTACTTTTGTCTCTCTCTTATTAATTATAATAATTAATATTGTAATATTTGTACTAGTTAAACACAAGCATTTTTTAAAAGAGATCTAAAAATCAATCTGTGGGTGTTTCTACGCCCTTCTTCTCCCACAGTGGTCCAATTTAGAGAAGGGGCAAAACATGACGTTTGATAAGTATATGTAAATATCTACCGTAATAAATAAATTTGGCTTTGCCGTCGTAGGGTTTTCCTCAACCAGCTGAATGGCAGTGGTATTATGGGTTCTGGTCCCTCCAACGTCTGTTCCGAACACAACCTTGCCAGTGCGTCGGCTACGTCGTTGCCGCGCTTGCCACTGTGTCCCTTTATCCACTGCAGGGTAAAAGTACTGTGGTCAGAGACCTCTGACAGGGCTTGGTCACATTCGCATATAAACCCGGAGGTGATGGTGTTGCTTTGAAGAGTGAACTGCCTTGCTGCCCGAGAGTATGCGGATAGGGAAATCCTTTACCTCTCTTTCTATTGAGCTGTAATAGCTATTATGGTGCCCATACACTCGGCTTGGAAGACGGTGTTGTGGGCACCTGATGATGTTGATCTCCTCATGGTTAGATCTTCCCCGATAGAATGCCCTGGCGACTGTGCCTGAGTTTGTTTTAGAACCATCTATAAATATCCTTAGTTCTCTTTGATTGATGCCCTCCCAAGGGTCTTCATGCAGTTAAATTTTATACCTTTTGTCGAAGACATATTGCTTGGGTATCTTGTCAGTCGCCGCTTCTTATAGCGGCTCCTTAGCTATGTACTCATCGAGTATTTCAGTATGTGGTCCTGTCTGATGATTAGGTGTAGCGGCGGCAGATTCAGTATGGCTTCCAAGGCCGCTTTCTCATACACCCCGTTGCTGCCATGCAAGCCAGCATCTGGAGTCGTTGTAGGTTTGCTTCGACAGTGGATAGCTTGGTTCATGGCCACCAGACTATCGCGCTGTAGCGCAGGTATGATGACCGCTGAGTAAAGTCAAAGGGTGATTTTTGGGGTTAGCCCCCAGGTTTTACTTACCATTCTTCGGCACTGCCAAAATGTGACTGTTGCTTTATCTATCTTGTTGTTCAGATGGTTGCTCCAATTAAGCTTGTTATCTAGTATTACATCAAGGTTCTTCACCTCAGCGGCAGATTATAGCTCTGTACCAAACAACTTGGGTGTCCGATAGTTGCCCAGATTGCGCCTGTTTGTGAACATTACCATTTCTTTCTTGTTTGGGTTTACTGATAGTTAGTTAGTTGTGCACCATCGTTCCACGACCCGCAGTGCTGCTTGGGAGACATCATACCGTGCTTGTTACGATTCCACTTGTTAGTATCACTATATCGTCGGCATATCCTACCGAGTAACATTGTTGGGCTTTCAGTGTGGATGAGGTTATTCGCCACCAGGTTCTAAAGCAGCGGCCAGAGGACACCTCCCTGGGGGCATCCCTTCACTACCAATGCGTGTTGGGTTTCTACTGAAATGAGTTTCATGGCTCTCTTACTCAACATATTACCGATCCACTCCATAATAACTGCATATTCTCCGTCTTTTACCAGTAGCGCTGCTATGCTGGTGAATTTAGTCTTGACAAAGGCTCCTTCCATGTCAATGAAGATTCCTAGTCACATAGACTTTCTGTTGATGGCTTCTTCAATTTTGCAAATAACAGAATGAAGAGCTGATTCTGAAGATTTACCCTGACTGTAGGCTTGCTGATTTTGATTCAAGGGTATGTTTCTCAGGGCCTTCTCCCATGGATCTCTATCACATAACCTTTCCATCGTTTTCAGCAGGAACGAGGTGAGCTGATTGGTCGATAGAATTTAGGAGCTGAGTAGTCGCTCTTACCAGGCTTAGGTACGAAAATTACTATTACTTCTTCAGTTTCTCGGTACATATCTGTGTGCCAGACATGCCACACAGATATGTACAGGAGACCTACTAGTTCTGGCATTAACTACTGTCATAGTGGTTAATGCCAGAACTAGTTACTCTCCGCCCCAATTTAACAAAGCCGGTAAAATGGCATCCAGTCCCGGCGATTTAAACGAGTTAAAGCTGTTGATTGCCCACCTTGTTTGTTGTGGGTTGATTACCTCGAGTGCAAGTTCCCACTTCTCCTCGGTGGGTGTCATCTCCTCCTCCATCCAGTTAACCGTCCTTAATAGTTGTAAGTCAGGAAAATGTGTCTGTACTAAGGTACATTCTGCTTTTTTTGGAGTGTTGGTGATTGTGTTATCCAAGGGTTTGATGGGATTTTTGGCAGATAATGTTCCTTACCCTGTTCGCCTGCGCGCAGTTCTCGACGTTTTTGCAGAACTTTCGTCACGGGTTCGTACTTCTGTACTGTAGGCCTCAGTTAGGTTGCTTACCTTGAGTTCTATAGCCTCAGCGCCCGATACCCTTACCGGCACCCCCTGCTGTTGCAGGTGTTAATCCAACGTTTTGACATATTTCACTCGGTTGGTTCTGTGCGGATTCCGCTTTGGCCTAGTTTTCACTAGATATTCAACGAGAAGCTTACCTCGGTCGTTGTTATTTTTCATTCCCCAGAGAGTATGGTGTGCTTTCGAGTACGAGGCTATGATCAGCTGCAGCCCGGATTCTTTGCAGGGTACCACCAGCCTCGTCGTGTCATGCGGGGGCGGAGCATCCTCCTCTGGCATCTAGATGGAGGCAACAACCATCTCTGGATGGCTGAAGTTTTGTGCCTTGTGCAGCGTTACGGCAAACACGTCTCTGGAACGGAAACTTCTATGCTAGAGGTTGCACATATATACATGCCCGCGGATTATTCAAGCTCGTATCTGCAGACAACTTACCTCCAAGATTTCAGAGGCCGCATATATTAAATCTATTTATCCACGGCTCCTGGGTCAGTGGCAAGACTGTGTGGTTAACCTCCAACCACTTCCTCGCCTGCGCCGTTCTGGTTTCGCTGTGGTGGAGGTTTGCTTGTAAGATTTTACACGGTGGGCAAGGGGACGCCATCATTGTCTGATAGCAGTACCTCCTCATCCGTCCCGAGCGCCAGGTTACCCATCTCCTCCGCACATTCCATCCAGTCCTCCGACAAATCCAGGACAGAACTACCATCCTCTCCAGGTTTTTCGATGATCAGGTCAGCCTGCTGCGTTGGGGTTAGGGGCCTAGGGTTGTCTTCAGCCGTAATTACCTCAGCAATATCTGGCTGCTTAGCTGTTAGCGGGACTAAGGGTGACTTCGATTGTGTGCGACAAATGTCCAACCGGCGTCAGGCTTGGTAGGTGTAGAGATTGAAGCCACCACCTTCTGCGCTGGCTTTTGGGCCACACATTGCTCCGCATGCCCATAAACTGCACTGGTGGTAGTGGCTAGTGTGCTTGTTGATGCGGTACCGCCGTGGGGCAGGGCCGCGCCTGTCTGGGTTGCCGACATGGCAGGTTTCGGCTCAGCTAGTTTTCTAGCTTGATCGCGCCCTTTCGCGGAAGTTCCCGGTTTTATGTGTGGCGATGCAGCTTTCGCAGCTTTGTCCCAGTATGATTATAATGTTAATATACTGGATAAGTATCCGCTAAGTAATAAATTACAAAATTAATTTTGGGCTTTGATCTAAAAAATATTTTTAATTGGCCAACAAGAATCACAACCTCATCTGCAACTAGCTTAAACAATGTTTTTTGTAACTGTGAACCTCAAATCATGGCTATATGCGACAAACTTAGCTCGGATCATTGTGGATAAAGCGTTGTGTTCCCTCGCAAATTGAATAAAAACTCTCAAGAGTTTACTTACAGACCCATTACTACCAACCGTATGGGACAGTTGTCGGAAAGCATCGATATGCAACTAAATTACTTACCGTTTGTTGCGAGCCCAGATGACCTTTGCAATTCCTTTCCAATTCAAAGCGATTGAGAAAAAGTTTAATGATATATTTAAACTAAAAACATGTAGAGATGGCATCAAGGCGAGATTTGATGACTGGGCTACAAATGGTGTTTATAAAAGCAGCGACAAATTGTATGATTTATATTCACAGAGATATATAAATGCCCATTATACAAAATTTTTGAGTACATGAAACAATATTCAAAGACACTAAAATCAATTGCTCTATGTCTAGTTACCACTTTTAATAAGTGTGTTGATAAAGGAGTTTTTCCTGAGGTAATGAAAATAGCAAACTGATTCATTTATATATATAATAAAAATGATCCGATTAACTACAGATTTTGACCCATTTTAATTTGATCAGACTGTTCCATAGTGAGCAATATGGTTTCACTAAAGGGCCTTCCACCGCAGATGCAGGGATAAGTTCTTAAAGCATAATATGCTTTAAGAACCTTACAACTTAGCAACTCAATCACTGAACGACCCCACATTCAGAAAAAGGCCTCGTTCACTTCTCGACAGTGAATTGTGCAGGAGATCATCTTCATCGAGTACCAGCAGTAGTAGTAGCAGCAGCAGCAGCAGCTCTTCCTCAAGCTCGGACACACCAACACGTGAGTCTCAGTCGGCAAAAGTAACCCCTGCAATAGAGCCCACTGCATCTGGGAACTTCAACACTGAAAAAAGATCCCGCAAACGCCAAAGGAATCCCAAAGCCTGGAATCAAAATGTCGCAAAGGCTCTGAGAAACAGCGGAAAAGAGTATGTTTCAAGATCTAAATCAAAGAAAATTCCAGCTCGAAAGATGAGGGACCCTTGTTCATGCAGGCTCAAGTGTTCTGAAAATATAAACGAGACTGACAGAAAAAGTATCTTTGACAGTTACTGGGCGTTAGGTGACATCGAACTCCAACGAGTCTATATTCGGAATGCGATAGTAGAGATCACACTTAGATACAAATATACGAATGCACAGAGGCCCAGAAACCCAAATTGTGCCTACTATTTTACAATTGAAAACACCAAAGTCAGGGTTTGCAAAATGTATTTCATTAATACACTGGCAATATGTGACAAGGTAATAAGAACGGTGAAAAGTAAAACTGATGGGCAAGGATTTGTGAAGAAAGATGAACGCGGTAGAAATGATGGGAGGAAGACTGATCCCATGCTTGTGGAAGACATAAAGAACCACATCAACTCAATACCAAGAATTGAATCGCATTACCTGAGACAATCCACTACAAGAGAATTTATTGGTGGAGACAAGACTATCAAAGACTTATGGAAGGATTTTAATAATGTCCAAAAAAAAGCCGGGAAACCTTCTTGTCTATACTGGCTGTACTATGAAACATTCAACAAAGATTTCAATATCGGCTTCTTCGAGCCCAAAAAAGATAGGTGTGACCTTTGCGCAGCAAACGAGCTTGCTCCACCAGAAAGAAAACTGGAACTGAAAGATAAATATGATAAACATTTAACCGAAAAAAGCCTAGCCAGACAGGAATTAAAGAGAGACAGGGCAGAAATTGATGAGACCCACATAGTAGCATTGTACGACTTAGAAGCTGTCATGCAATGCCCAAGTGGGGAGACATCATGCTTCTATTACAGGTCAAAATTAAACTGTCTGAATTTTACAATAGTCGAGTTATTAAAGAAGGAAGTAGAAGACACAAACAATGACAAAGAAGAAGAAATGCCTGCGTATGGTAACGTATTTTGCTATTTTTGGGACGAAAGTCTGGCTCGGAGAGGTGCCAATGAGATCGGATCATGTATACTGAATTATCTAAAAGGCGTTAACAATAAAAACGAGGGCCAGGATATTCATGTGACATTTTACTCCGATAATTGTTGCGGACAAAACAAAAATAAATTCATAACATCGCTTTACTCGTACGCCGTATTCAAATTCCCTAACATACAATCAATAACTCATAAATACCTGATAAAAGGCCATACCCAAAATGTTGCGGATAATGTTTTTTTTTTTTTATTATTATTTTTTTATTCACTTCCACAAGAACAATTACAATTTTACATTTTCAAGATACCCCTCGCAAACCGTCAGGTTTATATGGGGGTAGCTAAATCGCTATAAACACAGATAACACAAAAATAAAAATAACACTTATATAGATAGTAGCCATGCGACAATGGATCCTAATACTGAGTACCAAGATTCATCCTCGCAATACCCCTTTCTAGTTCCTTACATTACTCTCATATATGTACATAAACTTACATAGCCTTATTGAGAAGGAGGTGCTGAAGCATAAGAAAATGGGACCTGTGTACGCTCCTTCTCAATATGAGATGCTGATACGAAATTCTAGAAAAAGCGGCAAGCCATTCATGGTCAAAACACTAACTTACGACTTTTTCGTGGACATAAAAAACCTTCAAGAAAAGTGGGCATACAATTTTAATGAAGACGAAAACAAAAAGAATTTCTTATGCAATGACATCAGAGCCTTGAAATTTCATAAGCAAGATTTGTTGAAATTCAACTAGATCCTAAGTTACAGTGAGCCGGAGTTCATCAAAGTGAACATGAGAAACAAAAGGAAGAAGATGGATGATGTAAACGACATTACATTGACCAAATTGTATGAGGCTGCAATAAGCCTATCGAAAAGCAAGCGTGACGACTTGCGGTATCTGGTTGAAAATAATTTGATTCCACATTATTATTCATCTTTTTATAAATCTTTATTGAGTCTGCCTTAAGTAATAATTAAATATTCAACCAGTTTTAACGCAAGAAGTCACTTTACACCACAGCGAAACAAAAAGCCATTTTTTGAGTATTCCATGCACACCCAAAATTTCAGAAAGCAGGAATCTATGAGGGAAATTAAGACAATCTAAAATATTCAGACCTTAAAACCACTGTTTCGCTGTGATCTATCGCCACGTACTCTGGAATGATTTTGATATTATTTTACTATTGTTGTCTAGATATAAGTTCAATTATTACTCTCATTTTGTGGGTAAGCTTAATCTGTATCTGTAAAGGGTGTATATTTAATTGTGTGCCTGCTATACAGGGTGTAACAGAAAGGTGTAGTCATATTTCAGGGGGATGTTTGGGACATAATTCTGAGCAGCTTTCACTGTGGGATCAAAACTCAAAAAAAACTCAAACTCAAAACTCAAAAAGTTTATTCTGTAAATAGGCCACAAGGGCACTTTCACATGTCATTTCATTTCATTTTTTACAGAACATTTGGTATTATTATTTGTATCATATTATCAGAAAAAAAAAAGTACTTAATTATTGTTTCTGAGAGATGTAAAGAGTCTCAAATGTCATAATAAAATAATTAAAATAGAAATAACAGAGATGTATAGTCTCTTTAGTGAATAAAACAATGATGATAGGAGATGTAAATGGTCCCCACAGTCAAGAGTTGTATAATTAAATTAATCTTTGGAGGTGTGAAAGGCCTCCAAGTGTCCAGTAAAAGAAACTCTGGCAGTGAGGATGCTTACAATTAATTAGAACAATTCAGTCCCAAGCATTTTTATCGTCTATGTACTCTTTAATACTGTAGTAAGCTTTAGAAATAAGCCTTTGCTTGATGTATTTCTTGAACTTATTAATTGATAGATCTGTCAAAGTGCTTGGGAGTTTATTGTAAAATCTTACACAATTACCCTTGAACGAGTTTTTTATTTTATGGAGCCGAGTAGTGGGCACTGCAAGTTTGTCCTTGTTTCTAGTATTAAAGTTATGTATATCACAGTTTCTTCGAAAGTTAACAATGTTCTTATGGACATACATAATATTCTCGTACTTGATCAGAGCAACTTTATTTTGTGCTCCTCCAAACAAAACTGCTGAGCGCTCTGTCCAAAATGTACTGAGATGAGAAAAATAAAGTTGCTCTGATCAAGTTGGTCTCGTAGTGAAAGTTGTTCAGAATCATGTCTCTAATAACCACCTGACTAAAATATGACTACACCTTTCTGTTAAAACCTGTACAATAGTGGCACAATAATACACCCTACCCACCTTAATTTGCAATTATAATGTTTATAAGAGTATTTTTGTTGGTTGTGATTTAATTAAGTGCAATTTAGGTAAATGTAAACTTCTACCTCTATAGAGTGTGACTGATTCGCTATATCCTTAAAATACTGTTATTTAATGTGTAACCTTGAAATACTAATGACTAAACTAATGTGTAAGGTTTCAGAAAGTTGATTTTGATTTGTTTGTTTATGTAAAACTAAAGGTTTGTCTAAAACTATTTTTTTATTTATTTAAAGTACCATTTAGCATAGAATTTAGCTTTAAGCTCAATAATGTTGAAATTAAAGGTATTCCGCTGAAAAGTAACGAAAACCTATTTGATATAGTGGAGTCTCTAGGTAGGCATATCAACCTACCTATATCTAAATCTCAGATCAACTTTATATCACGCGTTCCTGTATACAATTCCAAGGATAAGTCCATACTGCTTGGCTTCGTAAATCGCTACGCAAAAGAAGATTTTATTGCAGCTGCGAGAATAAAAAAGCATTCTCTAAAAGCTTCTGACATCGGTTTTGCTAGTGATGAACGCATTTATGTCAATGATCACTTATCACCCGGAAATAAAAAGCTTCTCTCCAAGACTAAGCTTGTAGCGCGCGAGAAGAACTACCAATACGTATGGGTCAATCATGCTAAAATACATGTCCGGATGAATGATACGGCACCTGTCATGACAATTAGGTCTGACGGGGATTTAAACAGATTGAAATAATCAGTTTACTAATTATAATTATTCCGTTCAACATATTTATTGAATTTGTTTTGAGCTATTCATTTAAGTTGACAACCCCTGGCTGTTTATTTTTTGCTCACCTAGTGACTCTTTTGTTCAATCCTACTACCTGCTATCGCTCGAGCGAGCCGGACACCTGTGCTGATAATTGTATTGAGCATTCAATGCGATCTATGTCTATACGCATTAGAGACTATAATGGATTACTTTATTTTTGCTATGTTACTTTTCCACATTGGTACTTCGCGGACGAAAATAATAATTTATCTTATTTAACTTACTGCCTATTTGAGCTTTTGTTTAATAGTGTTTTACTGCACGATTTAAGAAGCATTACTAAATGCGTACTAAGTATAATATTACTACTTGCCATATGTTTGTATAGCTACCGTCTTTATGAGTATATTTTCAAGTGTATCGAACATATTATAGTGTTAATGCGAGTTGGGTACGAGTGCGAGTTCACAGAGGAAACGAGATTTTTTGCTTTGCTTATTTATTTAGTTATTTTGCCCTTGATTTGGTGACTATACAGTTATTATTATGTTTTGACTACCTAAATGTTTAATTTAAAAGTTTACTATCAGAACGTAAGGGGACTCCGGACTAAGACTGATATTTTTCTGGGAACGTAGGACTAAATGATTACGATGTCATAGCACTAACGGAGACTTGGCTGCACGAGGGAATTTACGATGAGGAATTGTTCGACGGTCGGTACGTAGTGTGGCGGCGTGATCGTGATTACAAACGTACTCAACAAGAGCACGGAGGGGGTGTCTTGATAGCTGTCAAGAGGGATCTCATAGCAACAGGATTACCTGACTGGCACTCGCCCGCTGAGGATATATGGGTCTCGGTTACGTTGCGCTGTCCCATTTCAAAAAGTGAATATAAATTATATATTTGTACTTTGTATTTATGTTCTGAAAACCTGGGCTTTTCGTTTACAGATCAATTACATAACTTTTGCAATAAACTCGAGTCTATAGTCACAGAGCATGATTCTCATAAATTCATCCTTTTGGGTGATTATAATATGAGCTGCATTGAGTGGGTTGTATCTGAGGATGGGATTGAGGCAGCTAGTTTATCAAGTGAACACATAAATAACTTCTTAGATACGGTTAGTTTTTGTGGTCTGCAACAATTTAACCCAATTGTCAATAAGTTCGATCAAATACTAGATTTAGTTCTCTCAAATGACCACGTTTCAGTTTCACTGTGCACTGACCCTCTGGTAACAGAGGACCCGTATCACGCAGCTCTTTATATTACTGTCTCATTTGTAGAACTCGAACCACTTGTACCATGCAAACGCTCAATGTATTGTTATAATCGTGCTGACTTTACTAAAATTAATAATGAAATTAATTCAACTGACTGGCAAAATACACTTAGTGCGGGCTCAGTTGACGAAGCTGTGGGCAAATTTTATGATATTTTATACGAACTTCAGAATAAACATATACCTCAGCGTGTTACAAATGTAGACAAATATCCGCCATGGTATAATCATGCCATTATTAAAGTAATTAACGAAAAAATTAAATTCCACCGAAAGTTTAAGAAATATGGTAACCTATGTGATAAACAGACCTTTGATTTTCTAAGAGAAAGAGTAAAGCGGCTCCAAACCATATGTTTCAATGATTACATAGCCCATATCGAAAGTTCATTATCATCAAACCCTCGGGCATTTTGGTCTTTCATTACAAGCAAACGGAAGGGATTTTCATTTCCATCGTGCATGAAACACTTAAATGTTTCTTCAACGTCAGGACCTGAAATAAGTAATTTGTTTTCTGAATTTTTTCATTCTACATTTTTACAATCAAACTCTGGGCCCGTACAAGTGGACGAAAACATGAACGATGGCATCCCAACTCCGCTAGATGATATTGCGTCTATTGAAATATCTGTCGACATCATTTGTAAGCTCCTTGGAACTTTAGATCTTAAAAAGTCAGCTGGCCCAGATAAATTACCAGCAGTATTTCTTGTCAATTGCTCTAAAGCACTTGCAGTCCCTTTAGCCATTTTATTCCAACGATCATTAAGCGAGGGCGTAATGCCATTATTGTGGAAGTCTGCCTTTATTAGTCCGATCCACAAGAAAGGTCCAAAAAACAACATCGTCAGCAACTATCGACCAATTTCTAAACTATGCCTTATTGCTAAGATATTTGAGCGCATCGTTTATGATCAGGTTTATGCATCGTTGAAGCTAACTTTTAACGCATTTCAACATGGTTTTCTAAAGAAAAGATCTACAATCTCAAACCTTCTAGTTTTCAATGAGTTTATCACAGAACAAATGGATAACCATAATCAAATTGATGCCGTTTATACTGATTACAGTAAAGCATTCGATCGAATTGACCACGAAATGCTGCTCAAAAAGCTACTACTAGCCGGAATACGTGGCGATTTATTTCGCTGGTTCAAGTCTTACATATCCAACAGGACGCAATCGGTGGTATTGAATGGTTATATGTCAACATGGAAAAATATTCCTTCTGGGGTACCACAGGGATCTCTATTAGGACCCCTCCTATTTATTATTTTTATTAATGATATTGACATTTGCTTTAATCATTCCGAATTCCTCCTATTTGCTGATGATATGAAGGTGTTTAGAGTGGTCAATAGTCCGGAGGACTCTGATTTACTACAGGACGATCTTAATAGACTTGATACGTATTGCAGACTGAACAGTTTGGATATAAATGTCTCAAAGTGCTTCTCCATTTCATTTGGGCGTAAAAGAAACATGTATCGGAGTTCTTATAGTCTCAGCGATAAATCTATTTCCAGCTGTAATGAGTGAGATAAGGGATTTGGGTATAATAATGGACTCAAAATTACTTTTTGATAAACATATTGATACAATAGTAAAGAAAGCACAATTACTAGGATTCCTTATACGCTCCTGTAAAAATTTCAAGTTGATGAAGTCTATTAAGATAATTTACTGCACTCTTGTAAGAAGCAACTTGGAGTACGCATCTCAGGTGTGGAACCCACGTTATGACGTCTATATTTCAAAAATTGAGTCCATCCAAAAAAAGTTTATTCGCTATCTATGTTACAAATTTAGAATTCCAAGGCGGAGCTATGAGTTTCATTGCAATCAATTCCACCTTCTCCCTCTTCAAATCAGGCGTGAAGCTGCAGATATAATATTCCTCACTAGGCTGGCTCAGAATAGTATTGATTGTCCAGATTTGCTGAATAAAATCCATCTGTTAGTCCCCTCACGTCAATTACGTCTCAAATCACTGCTGCATGTTCCACTCGTTCATACCAATTACAGGCAGAACTCGTTTCTTTTGAGAGCTTCGCGCTCTTTCAATTCACTTAGTTTTGACTGTATGGACATAGACATGTTTTGTAGTAGTGCTCGGTCTGACAGCTATTATCTGACCAGTAAGTTTAGCTCAACTATTTAAGTTTAGTGCTAAGCAATATTAAACTATATCCTTGTATTAACTGTTTATACGTCTCGCGTATCTCTCTTAATGTTTTAATTTACAAGTAGAAGTAGGTATATATGTCTCAATATATGCTTGTGTTTTTCTTTGTAATAATTAACGTAATATGCATAGTTAGGTACTCACTCATGTAACATTCATAAAAATGTAGGTATTAATAATATTGTATTTTATCTGGTTTCGTGTTTCCAGTTAGGTATGTCTGCATTCATAGGAATCAATTTGTTATTATACTCTGTCGTCAATTAGTGAAAACTTGTAATTGGCTATCAACTGTACATTTTTAGTGTTAAACTGTAAAATTTTAGCTGTAAGTTTTCCATAGAAGAAAAATAAAATAAAATAAAAATAGAAAAGAATTATATCGTATAATGTCCCTCAATAATCATAAACCTGTAGTATAATAGAGACTTTATCAGAGATAGGCTACAATATTTTTTATAGATTCAGTAATAAAAAGGCTTAAACATAAAAATGCCTTTTAAAAAAAACATCTCTGGAATTATAAAGGCTTATATTGTCTGAAATTTTAAAAAAAATATAAAATTAAAGACAATTTATAAAAAAAAAAATGCTTCTATGGTTAGACAAAAAACTAGAAATTCCAATAAAAATATAAAACATACAAATTTTCATCAAATTTTGTGAAATAATCAGTCTCAAAGTGAAAAGTTTCAGTTTTAGAATCTTCTTTTGCAATTTCCCAACAATTTGATTTTTTGAGTTGTGCCTCTTTAATACTGAGGGTGCGATATCTTTGATGCTTGGAAGAAGTCACAAAATGCAATTGGTGTCTTCTGTGACCTTTCCAAAGCGTTTGATTGCGTTAGTTACGAAACATTAATTTGTAAATTTAATACAGCATTTTCAGGGGAAAGCTCTCGAACTTGTCTTCTCCTTTCTTAGTTATAGAATCCAGAAAGTTGATGTGAATGGAGAGGGGTCATCAATGGGTGTTCCTCAAGGTTCAATATTGGGCCCCTTTTTGTTTTAAGTGTATATTAACGATATTGCCTTTTTTGTACAAAACTTATGTGATATTGGTTTGTTAGCTGATGATACTTCACTTATTTTTAAGATTGGAAGAACCCAGAACAATTTTGATGATGTTAACAAAGCAATCACGTTAGTTATTAAGTGGTTTACTACCATTAATTTAGTGTTTAATTCTAAAAAACAAATGAGTAAAATTCTCGCTAACCAATGTCAGAAGGGATCCCCCTTTAAGTCATTTAATAAATGACGAGCCTTTAGACCTGGTTCAGTCGAATAAATTCTAGGGTATTAATCTAGATCCACAATTGCAGTGGGGTCCCCTTACATCGTCTATAGCTGGAAGATTGAGCTCTGCAGATTTTGCTGTACGAAAATTTAGATAGCTTACTGATGAAGCAAGATTAGTATATTTCAGTTACTTTCACAGCATTATGTCATATGGCATACTGTTGTGGGATAAAGCCGCAGATATACAATCGGTATTTGTGCTACATAAGAGATCTATTCGTTCCATATATAATATGAAATCGCGTGATTCTCTCCGGGAACGATTTAAGGAGATCAATATTCTTACAGTGGCTTACCAATAATAAAGAATCTCACTAGCACATAGCGTAATACTTAACTATTTTGTATAATACTATACCTATATTATTGGTGATATATTTATAATGTTATTATTGATTATTTATACTGAAATATTTATATTAATATATCTTTATTAAAATTTTATTCTAATGGTGTTTTGTAAACTTTTCTGTTTTACTATAGTGTTTTTAAATTACAATTTATAGTAATAGCATTTAAAGGTACTTTTTAGATATAGTATGTACTCTTGCCTTTACCATTGCGTAATTCATTAATTGATAAAATGTTGAAGTTGGCACCCATAAGACAAGCTTGCTTAGTTTGGGGCCACAAGAAAACGAAACAATAATCTCTTAAATTCCTAAATGTAAATGGCTTAGTGTTTGTTATTATTTTTAATTAATCTTGTAATTATTTAGAATAATTTTTGTGATTGTATTAAAGTTTTTTGGCATACATATTTTTGTATATTGTAAAAAAATACAAATATGAAAACATATTGTACGTTCGGAAAAATATTAACTCCTTTGTCAAAGATTGTGATGTACACCATTTCAACACTAGAAAAATAAATAAACTGAATGTCCCAGATTTCGGTTGCAGAAGGTTAATGGTTAATTGTTGGGAACTGTATACGCTTTTTTAATAAGTTACCAGAATGAATTGTTCAATTACCCATGCAAAGGTTTAAAATATTTATTAAGGCTAATCTCATGAAGAAAGCCTATTTTACACTATTAATGACTTTGTTAATGACAAAACTGCATGGCCTCAATGCCCCAAGCTCCATGATAATGAAAATAATAATTAACGTAACGTTTACAAATGCAATAATGTACATTAATAGTCTGGTAATATAATTAAGTGTACAAAAGTGCTATGTAGGGTGACTCATAACAATTTATTAGTTTTAACGTAGAATACAAGTAAGTTACCAAGAAGCCGGAGTTTATGGTCATTCTCACTTAAATGTCTTTTCTTGCGGTGGCTCTGTGTAGCGGGTTGCTCCTCTCCCTCAAATATGGCGAGGGGGGTGATGGCTGGTGCACAATTCATACTCGTGAACGGGTGCTGCTTGGGAGAGTGGTCCAGCCTGGTTTCTCATAAGTTATGTTCATTGCAGCTTGTCTTTGTTCTTATTTATTTTGAGACATCTTATTGGCACTTATAGATAGGTAGTTAGGATTTTTTAAATTGCACATTGTATGATAACAAAAAAAAATTGCGGAAATTAAAAAAAATACATCCCCATAGAGTTTCTTGGTGCCATCTTCTTTGACGGCCGTATTTCCGAAGCAGCGGTAGAGGGAGTCTCCTTTTCCTGTGCGAGATTCGGCCATGAATCACCACTTGAAAGGGTGATTTCCTTTTTCAAACTGAAACCTTAATTAGTCATGTACTCATTAGCTTAGTTGATCATATTTGATTTATTTTTATCCATTTATATGAGACTTAAGTAAGTGTTTGACTTGTAAAAGTGCATTATGTTTGCCTGTTTGCACTAAAAAAAATGAATTTGAGTTTGAGTTTGAGTCATGTTATATTATGTTCATGACATGATGAAATGACATGACATGTTATGTTATGATAAGATATCTTCACTCAGCTGGCACAGCGGTCTTGCGATCAGGGTTCAGTGCTAGATAATGGTCGTGAAAACTGCTCGTATGTCAGTTTCTGCTTCCCGAGTTCTCTTTTTCAATTATATTTCATGGAACGCACTGCAGCTTCCTAAAGCCTGCCAGCTCTAGGCCAGACCGGCGCTTTGAAATAGGACTCGATTTCCATGTCCCGTATTTTATTGTAAAATGTTGGCCATAGTATTTGTTTAAATTCAATGAACTCTTTCGTAAGCCAATGCAATTTGAGCCATTAAAGACTGGTAGATTTTTTGAGGCGTTGAGCGACGCATGCAAGATCGTTCCTATTCTGCTATGAATGTTTCAGAGCTTAGGTCCGACACTAGCTCAAGTTCACAGCTTTTGTTACCATAAAATAAATGTAACTCATTAATGTCCCCACCGAGTGGCATGGGCATTTATCCGGATACGAGTAAGATTGAGCCATACTCCACCACCCTGGTTCAGTGCGGGTGTAGGGGTGTCGGGTTAGTGACCAACCCGTCTGTCAGAAGTTACCAAGCTGACCTATTAGGGCCTCTGATACAGCTTTACGACTACTATCACCGAGTAGCCGGGACCTATTGCTTAACGTGTCCCGAAACAAATCTCATATAGAAAAGGACACCCATCCAGCGCCGGTCTCGGCCAGATGTTTCTACCCGCACGATATTTTTCGACGTGAGAGTATAGCTAGGCCACGGACGCTCCACCATACACAGACACACAAAAAAGAGCACCATATTTGTTACCATACACACGAAAACTGCAAAGTACCCCTTGCAAGTACGTACTCCTCTCCCCTTTTTACAGGTGGTGTGAAAATTCTGTTATTCCACCGACCGTGGTCATTATCCAGTGACATTGCTATCTCAGTTTCGTCATACCGTACAGTAAGCACATGGAGTGATATCGTCACCCGGATTGGTTTCGTGACTCTTGCCCTTTAGGCCCTCCTAATTAGATGGATAATAAAATCCAATCTCTCAAAATATTAGTTCTCACTGGGTAGTTATTCAAAAGTCCAAGCTCACAAAAGATCTGTCATCCATTACAGAAAGAGCGCGACGAGCGCGAAGCCCGGGAGAAGGCGGAATCTCGATACTTCTACGGAGAACTGGCGGAGAAGAAGATCCGGGACGCGGACAACAAGGTGCTCACTCACGCGCAGGTGCTGTTGGACGAGGTGCGGCGACATGGCCGCCCCGAACACGCCATGATAAGGACTATTGATGTGAGTTATTTTATTACTCAATTACTCATCATACTTACTTACGTTACCCACTTTTAAACAAAAAAAACTACACAGGATCAATAGGTCGGACAATCCATCTGACTTAGACATCTGGACATTTTTGGATGACAGATAACCCCCACGAATGAATAGCCGAGACCCAAGCGATTCCATGCGAATAGCGAGTGATCATACTAAAAGTCCTGAACTTCTATACGTAGAGCCGGTGGAGATGGGGGACACAAAAGGGTCTGGGTTTTTCGCATAAATTACAAAAACGGAGCTTTATAGATAGAAGTTGCAAAGAAAGCTCATAATATTTTCGACAACTTTAATTCCATATTTTTTTATTCTCAACACGTTTTCGAGTTCAACGCTCTTGCAAAAGTGAAAATTGTAAAAATATGTGATATCGTCTAAACCAGCGGTTTTAAACCGGTGTGACGCGACTCTTTGGGGGGGCACAGTGGTCTAAAATCGGCCTCCATATTCGTAGGAACAATTCTATGGAATTAAATTGACATTAGTTAAAAGCATGTTATTGGTGTTTTTTGTATCGAAAAATATTTATTTTTTGGCACAAATGCTTTGTATTTTTTTCTTGATATTTTATCATGGAAACAAATTTACTAAGTTCCTGGCATCAATTAGTCGATTTATAGGACCCGAAAAGATGATAATCATGTTTTGACGGACTTTAGAAGATGTTATTAATTATATTAACCATTTAATATCCTAAAATAACCCCTGAACATTTTTGTTTATTATATGAATGTCTATCATTTCATAATATGTATTTTCACTCTCAAAGCGATCGGCTGGTACATCTTATTACACGTGAAACATACGAATAAGCTCATATTAAAAATTCAAAATTTCAAAGGTTTAAGTGCTTCCAAAGCTGCAACTAAAAAGGCATGAATTATAATATGTCATTGTATTCAACATGCAAGAAACTATAGCTCATGTGAGCACCAGCCCATCAGTTTCAATCAGTTCCGAAAAAATGTACATTAAGTGTTTTCTCACATACAAAATAAAATATATTTTTTTTCTCACGCGCGGAGCTACCAATCCAATCTATATTTTAATATGACATAAAGGGAGTTATACCGGAGACATAACATTTTTTAAATTTTAATTCAAAGCATGAAGTTCCTACGAGTAATGGCGGCCGATTTTAGACCACTGTGTGGGGGCTGGGTGCTTCTTTTAGGGGTTATTGAGAAAATGGCTCCCTTTGGGTGCGTAAGCCTATATAAAAATTATGTTAGCATTCAATCTTTCTAACAAGAAACAAAACATGGGCATGGGCATGGGCATGGGTATGTAGGGGTAACCCAGCGCGGATCCAAGGAGTTTTGCTCAATGTTCATTACTCGACATGCAAGCCATGTGAAATATCACGCCGCCCCTCTCTCCCATGGTACCTCTTGTTACAGCTATGTATTGTATTATAAAATGTGAGGTCATACTTGAAAGCGCAGCAGTAGCAATGCAGTTAAATGAAAATTCCATGGCTCACAGTTAAATCTATTATCAATAACTGTCACACAACACCTGAATAAATGATTCTTTATCTTTATCTTTCTTTATCTTTAACACAACAAAAGGACAATTAAATGAAAATCATGTTTCTTGAACAATGAAAAATTGTATTCTATAGAAAGGGTTATAGGTTAATAGGTTAAATAGATCTAGATCCTTTAAGAGGTTGTATTATCTATTATTTCTGATTAATTTGACTATGAAACACCATAGCGCAAACTGAACCGTTTTCAAGATATTGAGCTTTTAAGTTTTTTTGTTTAAAAATTGCTGATTTTTGTCTTTTGGTCTTTTTTTGCCCCTAATTTATTTGTTTTTATGACTCTTGTATAGTAAATAAGTTGCTTTATTATCCTCAATGCCGAAATAGCAGGTATCTGAACAAACTGGGTCTTAGTAGACGATTGATAGAGCCCCTACATCGTCTTCATCATTGTCCTCATCAACAGGCGCACCGTTGAGGCAATTGCCTTGGCAGTCAAGGCAAGTGGCAGAAAATTTCAGCATTGCTTTCTGGCATCCACATTTGCCACTACCACAATCCTTGATGCAGCGACAAAATTTTATTTTCAATAGGACTTCTGGTGCTGGTGGATCTTCCGTTATTGGCACCAGGGTATCTCCTACAAGTATGGCACGTGCGCTGCGCTCTCAGTTGGTGGGAGGGATATGATGACAGGCTTAACTATGTATGTTAAGCCTGACATCAGCTTCCTCCCACCAACTGCGTCACGCCTTTTCCCACACGCGGTGGCAGTGGCACAATTGTGCCCACTTTGAGCCAGTTATTAAATACTCTATTTTGCGTGACAGAGCGTTAACTGCAGCTATGGAGTAATGAAGGTTTCCTCACGATGTTTTCCATCACCGTTAGAATGTCCGTATAATATACTTAAGATAAATTAATTACCTCATAGGCACATGGTCAGGAATCGA
This sequence comes from Argyresthia goedartella, assembly GCA_949825045.1. NCBI lineage: Eukaryota > Metazoa > Arthropoda > Insecta > Lepidoptera > Argyresthiidae > Argyresthia > Argyresthia goedartella. The sequence goes on along the minus strand of OX463826.1, from coordinate 29,104,840 downwards.
ACCTGCATCTCCTTTTTGTGAGAAGCAAGCGTGAAAACCCATTACACCAAGGAGCTCTTGTGCACGGAGCACGGAGCTGATGTCAGGCTTGATATTTACGACTGACCTCATGAACTGGAAGCCGTATTAGTTGAGGGAGGTCTTGCTGGAGCCTCATACCATTTGAGAAAGCATATCTTTCCAGCCTCTTCAACCTAGCCGTGAGTGGAATAGGGTAAAAGATCGCTGCCGCTTCCTGGATGATTTCTGACTTTTAGTACCTACCTACAATTTTGAGAAGTCTACCTTGCTTGTCCTGAAAGTTGCAGATGTTGTGTCTCAGCCGGTAAATTAATGTTAGAAAAGGATGTGTTCTAATCCATGCTTCTGCATCTCTTGGGTGGCCAATGCTATTGATTTGGTGTTTGACGACAAGACCAGGACCCAGTTCGCCGATTAGAAAAAAAAATACATTAGAAACACTCGAGCAACCAAATCCACTCAAGCTGCATTCACAGCCACTTACGTAAAAAATATTAATTCAGACAGTACGTGGTATGAGGGGCGGCGTGATATTTCACAAGGCTAGTCTGCGAAGTAACTCACACTCTACACCCCTCCTCCCTCCCCCGGCTCTTCACCTAGGCGTCAGGACTTCTACGAGGAATAATTTCACTCTCTAGGCTCGCTACACGTTTCTGATGGAATTGCTTGGGTCTCTGCACACGCACTCTACAACTGTTTCATTGATCGGATTTTAAGTGAATCGATTAGAGTTATTTTATTACTCAATTACTCATAATACTTACTTTACAGTTTCAAGCCTTGAAAAATACCGAAGAACATTCATCTGAGTTAGACATCTTGAATTGGGGTTTCTGGAATTCATTTTCATTGATGATTTCTGGAATTGCTTTTAATCCCGTAATGTAGGTAGCTAATGCGGGATTTTTGTCAGAAAATACCTTTATCAGGTACCTACATAAACAGAATAACTTTGAATGGACTGACCAAGCTTCATGTGTTGTCCCTCACAGCGCTACTGCAAGATGAATCGTCTATACCCCATGCCGGACCTCCCTCGCTCCATGCAGGAGCATTTCCAGGGATACGCACCGAAAGACCTTTCTTCTCCTGATCCCTGGTAACTAATTCAAAGAAACTTGTCCCAATTGAACGGCACAGCAGGGCCTTTACTAAACTTACTAAGAATACAGGGGGACAGGAATGCACGGCCCAGTAATGCCCGACCCCGTAATCGTGTGATTTGTGACGCCAATTCCGGGGCCGGACATTTCAGGCCGCACATTACTGGGGCGGGCTTTCCGAGGCCGTGCACTGTGGTACACGACCCCGGATAGTCCGGGCCAGGAATGTCCAGCCAAGGCATTGTGGGCTAACGGGGCGCCAATTCCGGGGCCGGACGTTACTGGACCAGATATTCCGGGATCGTGCACTGCCTTTTCGACCCCGGAATGCCCGGTCCCAGAATTGTGGAACGTCTCTCATTGACTGGAAATACTGGCTTCGGATTGGTTGAAGATTTTGGATTTATAATAGAGGAATCTAAGGCCACGGTCATAATAGTTAGGTTTTTTATAAGCAAGGTTGAATTCACTTGACACAGCATAACCTCATAATTATTCAGATTAAGTTAGATCAAAATAAAAACAAACTCAATTCTATTAAAAAAAAACTTGTGAAGACTGAGTGAGTTCAAGTAACATTATATTTTTTGAGTCAAATTTGGCTAGAGTAGGTTATTGTGGCTTAATTTCAATTGGGTTAAAGGTTAAGTTGAAACTTAGAAGAAGCAAAACCAGAGCGTAGTGGAGCGAACGTAAACCTTAAAACTTTCGCCATTCACTGCCAGAGGGCAGCACAAATGGAAAAACTAACTAAAATGATGAAAATAATCTAAGAAGATTTGGTAGAGTAAAAGTAAGAGTTTAAACAAATGGAAGAAAACAAAACAAGAAAAATTAACAATAAAATCAACGATAAATTTATACTGTTGGAGACTGTTGGAGACGAAATGTGCAGAGCTAGAAGAAATAGTCGAAAAACAAGAGCATATTGACAATATGGAAAAACAATTAAGGAAGAAAAATGTAATGTTTTATGGAACCGAAGAGAAAGAAAAAAAGTTACAAAGACCTGGAGAAATTCCTGCTAGAAATTATTAACGAAAAAATGAAAATCCAATGTGGCCCGACCGATGTAGAGTCTTTCAGAAGAGTCGGCAAACGTGGAGATAAACTGAGACCTGTCGTTCTTATGCTGACCACAACAGGAAAAAATATACAAATCATGAATAAAAAGAGAGTCCTTGACGAAACAACGTATGACATCAAAGAATATTTTCCAACCAAAATTTTAAATTTACGCAAACAGCTACTAGCGGAACTGAAAGAAAAAAGAGATGCTGGAATAAACGCCGTGCTTCATTATGACACAATAGTTATCCTCAACAAAAATGAACAAGAAAAAAATAGACAGGCCAGCAACAAAATAAACTTATGTGAATCACAACAATCAAATCGAAAACAGAGGCAAGTGTACAAGAAAAATAAAGCAACAAATATAACAAACTTCTTCAGCCAAACTACCAAGGAAAAACCATCACCTCCGCCAACATCTCTCTCTCAATTAAGCCATGAATCAGCATAAGCGGTGAACATAGACCCCTCCAAAAAATGAATGTTTCTCAATACGGCTAGTCACCGTGGGAATCAAATACTACAACCCTCCAAAGAAAAATCCACAAAAAAACGAAACGAAAAAACTCTACATCTGCACATTTAGTTTCCTCAGCGATCACACAAAAAGCAACAAAAAACTAATATTAGAACAATTAATTATGATAACGTAACAAAGACGCTACAAGGCTACGATTGGCTTTCAGTTACACAAATTACCGACGTTAACGAAGCAACATCAAAATTTATAAATGTACTTTAAAAAATAATAGAAAATAATACAGAAACAAAAACACAGTCACATAAAGACAAAATTGCAAAACCGTGGATTACTAAAGCGCTGGTCAAATCAATTATAAAAAGAGATTTGATGCACAAAGAAGCCCGTAAATTAAATACAAACACAATACAGAACTTCAAACTCAATATAAAGGTTACAGAAACACATGTAAATTAGCAACAAATACAGCCCGAGAACTATACTATGGTCAAAAACTTTAAAAATTTGCTGGTGATCATAGAATAACATAGTCTATTATAAAAGAAGCAGCAGACTTTAAGACAACAAAAACGACATCAGCAAATGCTCTTTTATCAACAAACCCTCCTGATGATGTTAATAAGATAAATGAATACTTCATAAATTTAGGGGAAAATTTAGCTAATAAAATACTGGAAAGACTACAGACCGATGGGGAATCGTTAATTAGAACAAATAATCAATTTAAATCATCTGTTTATTCACTCTTTCTTACTTCGGTTGATACCAAGGAAATTTCACAGGTAATCAGTTCGCTCAATAGTATGAAATCTGCAGGATGGGATAATATACCCAATTTGGCTTTCTCCGAAACTCTGCAATCTCGGGCTTGTGCGCGCTGGTGCGCTACCTTTTTATATTCATTGTTACTTCATTGTTATCTTGTTGTTTTCTCTATTACGAGCCTGAAACCAAAATCTGACATATTTTGATGTCGTTGTTTATCTGGTTGTCATGGCAATGTCCATTCAAACTCATTAGCGGTCTGATATGTTTACTTCAATACTTTTACAAAAATACTTTTTCCCTCTTGGCCATCCACAAAAATTGCTTTTAATTTATGAATGAATGAATGAATGAATGGTGCTTCTCCAGCCAGGGTTCTAAACCTGTTCCGGTCTTTCGGCCGGCATACCAGAGAGCACGAGTTTTGCGGTGGGGCGGAATGACCTGCTCGATAGGAGTGGAAGGAGCGTGAATTCAATCGACCGACTCTTCAGCCTGAAGCCAATATAGGATATGTGGAATGGGGAGGATATAGGATTTGGAGAGCAGCTGTTGTTTTCTTCAAGTTCATGTTTTCCTTCTATTTTCAGGTATTGTTGTAGGTTGAGTTTCCTGTCCTGTCGTGTTCGTTTGGGTTATCCGGTAAGGTCTCCGTTTCGCTTTCGCTGTCTGTTTCTGGAATATGGTATATTTGGCTCGATGCCTTTCTGACTTCGTCCCTGTTGTGTGCTGATTCTGTCCAGTAACTGTGTTCTTTACCGTAGTATTTGATGTCATGCTTAAGGGAATCTTTCCAGGTGTAAATGGGTCGGCCAACTTTCTTCTTCTTTGCTTCGTATTCCAATGCAGCGTGGAGTAGGTGTTTTTGTGGGCGTCGTAGAATATGTGTATAGTAACACATCCGATGGTTTTTGATTTGTTTGGTTATTGTTTTGCCCTGTAGTAAGTCATGAATTTTGTGGTGTCTTGGATAGCTTCTGGCGTTCTCAAACATGTCTCTGAGGATCAGGCGTTCATATTTTCTTAGTCTAGAACGGTTTGCTTTGGTGAGGGCTGCCGCTTTAAGTCCGTATGTTATACACGGTGCAATAACCATTTTGTAAATCAGGCGTACTATTTTCCAGTCCATGTTGGATTTCTTTATAAAATGCATTAGGGCCTTGGAATTGCCTATGGCTTGCCGGCATCTCTTCTTTATTGTGTCTCTCCTACTATGTCCTGCCGTTATATATGTGCCAAGATATTTTATTTCGTCTACGGGTCGTATTGGAACTCCGTCCAATACGATCACTTGTGGGCGCTGGGTGTTTATGGGGTCTCTTATAAGAATTTTCGTCTTTGTTTCGTTAGTATCGAGCCCTACTGTTTTTAATAGTGCTTTCAAGTGCGTGACGATTTGTTACGTTATGTTGTAAATCTTGACAAACGATGATGAGGTCATCCGCGAAGGAGAGAATAAGTGGTAAGACTATTTCTTCACCTTGGTCCAGTTTTATGTTGGGAATTTCTTCTTCCAGTGTTTTGAGGACATCATCCATTAATATTGTAAATAGTCTTGGTGACAGTGGACAGCCTTGTTTTACTCCTTTTCCTTTGTTGATCAAGTTACTTTGCTGTCCGAACCATTTGATGCAGGTCCGTTCATACATGCAGGCTTTTATTATCCTATTGGTTAAAATCTTATTGGTCCTTGAAAGGAGAATATCCTTGAGCACGTTTAGGTCTATAGTATCAAATGCTTTGGCGATATCTAGCGCCAGTACATATGTTCTGTTACCCGCGCGCCATTCTTCGTCTAATACTCTGCGTAGTGTGAAGATGTGGTCATCGGTGGATCTATTACGGAGAAATGCTGCTTGGTAGTTCCCGAGTTCTTTTATTATCTCGTCTAGTTTGATGAGCAGGTATGTCGCGTATATGCGATATCCTGTATTACACATTGTTATACGGCGATAGTCATTGGTGTCTTGAGGGTTTCTGATTTTGGGGATAGGTACTTGGACCGTTTCATTCCAGGACTCCGGTATTATATTTTCTGTCCATGCTCTGTGCATTGTTTTGGTAATAACCTTTAACAGTTGTGGCGGTATTCCTTTGTACAGTTCCGGGGCTACCTGATCTGTACCCGGCGCTGTTCCGTTACGCATGCGGCTGATTATCGTTTTTATGTCGGCTATTGTTGGACCATTTTCTAGATAGTCAGGGTTTAATGAAGTTTCGTTAGGGATAATCATATTCATTTCCTTAATTCCTGTACCCAGCGTGACATTGGGATAAATCGTTGTTTTTTTTTCCACCGTCTCGATTGAAGCTGGTGTCGTCTGTAATAGTGGTACACGATTTGCATGCGTTTGCTTGGGTGTTTTTTTCCTAGGCCTTCAAAAAATGCTCTGCATTCTCGTTTTTCTTCATTATTAATAATTTCCTTAAGACGTCGTCGGCATTCTTTGAGTTGTTTATTGATTGTTTGGTCGGTTGGTCGACGTCTTTTAAGGAATTTGGCCTTTTGTAAATTTGCCAGAGCAATTCGGTGTTCCCGCGATCTAGCGGGTTTTACGGAAAGTGTTTTTTGGGCTACTGACTTCATAACCCCTGTAATAGATTCCCATGGAATGTCGGGCGTATGTTCGTCGTCATTTTCTATAAATTTGTAGTTGTTCGCCGTAAGTTCTTCCATAATCCCGTTATGGTATTTTACTTTTGTGTCATTCATTTCATCTCGTGCTAGGGCGGTGTACGAACACTGTTTATAGTTGAACTTTAAAGCTGTTATCGCTTTGTACTTAGTTTGGGTTGTACTCTTTGTTGATTCCATTTGCGTGTCGCCAGTTCTTGGAAGCAGGTTTAGTGGGTCTATTTCACCCCAGATTATCTTGTGGTCGGAAATATGCAGGTAGCTCCATTGTCCTTTGATGAAGTTAAATGTGTGTGGCGCATTATTCGAGATTATTATATGGTCTAGTTGTGATTTTGTTTTCCCGTAAGACCATGTGGCCCGACATGACTTGCGAGCCCAGGTGGTTTCTACTTTTAAGTTTTCGCGGGAACAAATATCCATTAGCATTTCTCCGATGATATTTGATGATTTGTGTAGGAGATTTGTTCCTATAATTCCCTTTTTCCTGTATTCCTTTGTATCGCCTAGTCCGATATGCGCGTTAAAGTCACCTAGCATTAATAATTTGGCTTTGTTTGGTTTCTTTTGAATTATCTTTATAAGTTGCGAAAACGCTGCGGTTGCTCTCGTGGAAGAGCTGGGGATATGTGCGTTTATTACATATAGTGTATTAGTGGCCGATGTTATTGTTGCTGCCATGGTTTCCAGGTCGCGATTTATATTGTGGACCGATAAGTTCAGGTCCTTTCTAATTAGTATAGCTAAGCCACAGTGTGCGATGCTGGTTGTGCCTGATAGATACCAGAGATAGTGTTTTGACACGTATGTCCCCGATGTCATGTTTGTTTCCTGTATACAGGCTATATGTATGTTTCTGTTTGTCAATTCAGCATCAATGTTGAGTCTCTTAGGTATTTCGGCGCATCCTCTAACGTTCCAAGTAGCAATGCGCATACGCTCGCATGTGACTTTTGGTTTAAATATGGGGCTGTGTCGTATCATCGTATATCCGGTGTTGTCAGGGATGTCATCTATTGATGTTATGGTTGACCCTGAGGAGGTCATGGGTGTTGCATTAAGTATCGGGGAAGGTATGTTGTTATCAGTTTGGCTGTCGGTTGCTAGATTCGTGGGTAAATTTTGTGATTCAAGCAAGTATACGCTGTCGTAGTGGTTTCCTGTGAAGTTGAGGTTGATAGATCGCACTGCATCCGCGGGATTCTTGGGCCTGTATGTCAGCGATGGTGTATTTTGCTGGTGGATTGTTACGTTAATTAGAAAGTATTCGGCGGCTGCTATTATAATCTCCTCTCCAGCCCAAGTGCCGTAATTGCGCAGATTTTTAATGTAGTCATTGAGGGTTTCTTCAGGCTCGGCGATTGCAAACTTTACGTTCTGTTCATCGCAGTTTTCTTCTACATATTTAACTAGGTCCTTACGAATGTGGGTGTGGTCGAGTGTTAATTGATATAGGTGATTAATTTGGTCAGCAATTGCGTGGAATAGGCAGTTACCATCTCTCGGCATTGATAAGGCTTTCATCTTTTTGGAATGTTGTTGAAAGAAAGAACTTAGAGCTAATTTGATTAATTTGAACTACCTACGTACCTATTGTTAATGGTACGGGTTGTGGCTGTCAAAGTTTGTGCGTATCTTTGCGCACTTATTCTCGGTATTTTCTAAGAGAATTGGAGGCTGGGCCTGGAGGCTATAAAATAGGCGTGAGAGAGACCCGCTTAGGACAAAGAGTCTTTGATTTTATTTTGTTATTGTTCGTCAGCTGCCTTTCGTTAATTGCCTGTTTTCTGCAAGATGGTAAAATGATCCTTTTATGATGTGCAAGTGTTGGCTTTTACTCGCTATTTCTCAGAATATGCAGTAGGCTTGCATTATTGTTTATTTTATTTTTGTAACAGGTCAAGATGGGCTGGTTGGACCGGATGGTGGCAAATAGTTTAGTTTTGTTTTATTGTGCTTGGGTAGGTTCCTGCCTACTTTTGTATTTTCGTATACCTATCACCTACCTATTTGTACGGGACTATGCCTATGGAATAGTTTAGAGTTGGCGTAGTAATTTGGAGCGAGAGCGGTATCTGTTTATGAAATGGTAACCAGCATTACGAAGGATGTTACCTGCCAGATATAAAGTTAGTTTTGCTGTTTTATCTGATATAGGGCTATCTTAATCGGAGCAATCTCACAAGGTTGTTGCTCAGCTAGTGAGACTCTCTGCACTGACATCACCTACTTCAGTTCACTTCATTAGTGCGTAGTAGTGAGGTCCGTGACACGGGTCGAGGTTCAGTCCCTGTACAAGGCCCTATTGTTTATTGCTCGTTGGAATTCGTTTTTTCTTAGCTCGTTGTCCAGAGAAGGGGCTTGTTGCACAAAAAAAAAACGTATTTGCTTCGCCGTTTTGCAGCTGTGTTAGTTTGAGGAATGTTTTCTGTCGTAATTTATCTCTTTTGTTTAACTTTTTCTGTCCGGTATTGTTTGGGTTTTAGTGTCCTTATTCACGTGCCTGCAGGAAGTGCATGAAAGGGCCTGCCTCTTGGCGTGGGATAACACCACGACTCGTTGCGCAACTCTAGTTTCTATTGACTTAGTATTTATGATGATGTATCAAGCACCACGAATGTCTGTGATGAAATGAAATAAGTCTGTTTCCTAGGTTGTTGCTGTTGAGAGAGCTTAATTTTATGGGTTAGATTCACTTAAGAAATACCTTAAATAATGAAGATTCTACGTCCTATGTAATCGTTTGTGTGTCCGGAAAAAGCAATTCATTGATAAGGTTATGTTATTGCTGAGGAGATATCCCAGTGTCATGACACACCTAATGTGCTGGATGGGGTCGGTTAATACTCCAGGATAACGGCGTGTCGGTAGGGAGTACTGTTATGTATTGCGTGAGACGTAAACTCGGGGTCTCTTCTAGTAGATTCGTCTATGGAGATAAATATTGTTTGCATGCGTTAGGACACTGAATAGGAACGGGCTCACCAGGCAACACTCGTTGAGTTGTCTCAGCTATGTGCACCTATTGTCGTACACAATATTGTACACGTATTGTCACAGCAGCGTGGCGTAGCCTATTATCTGGTAGGGCGCAGCTCAGAACCTATCTAATTCACACTTTACGCACTCTACTTTCACACTTGTAGCTATATTAGACACTCTCATATCATCTCGCTGATACAAAATCTCCGAAACGCGAGAAACCAGAGACAGAACAAAGGCGCGCGCCGGGTTGTAAACTATTGTTTGTTTTAATGCGTTTGCAAGATGTCGGAGGTCTATAGACACGTCCGTTCGGTCCGGCAACACAAACGCCACTCCCCACAAAAATTGCTTTTAATTTAAATAATTTTTAGAACTCTCCAAAAAGGTTATAAGAGCGGAACATTTCTGAAATTCGGGAGTCTCACTTCAGCTCTGAAAGAAGAAGCTTCACCTAAAGGCCTTATCCCGGGACCGCACTGCCCCGGGATCCTGCGAGCCTCTGTTGAGTCGCTGACTGTCTGCTGCTGTTGCCTTATTGCCGTCTCCAGCCACCTATACGGCTTGCTGCTGTTGCCTTACTGCCGTCTCCAACTACCTATATCCTGACGTGCTGCCGTCTCCAACCATCCATACCCCGCCGTGCTGCCGTCTCCAATCACCTACATCTTGAGGTACTGCTGCCTTCAAGCCACCTACTTCACCACCTCCGGATCACCAACTACGCCACTACTCCAGGCTCCGGGCACCACCGCCGCGCGCTCCCTGTTCTGTCTCCTACTCTCCGTGTCCTTCGCTTCCTTTTTTTTATATCAATACCTGTATCTTTTAAAAAACCTGTGTCACCTCATTCAGCCTCAGCCTCATTTCATTTTTATAAAAATAGTCATTGTAAAATACACATAATAAACTGTCATTTCTAAATTTTATCCTGGTTTAAGTTCTTGTCGCTACACGACAACTTATACACCCTGTATTCTGTGTACTATGCTCTATGTGAAATCATTTTAAGATATTGTATTAGTGCGTGGGGGGGCGCCGCAAAATCGTACCTGCTCCGCCTGGAAAGAGCACAGCGTATAGTATTAAAAATGATGTTTAAGAAACCCATTAGGTATAGTACGGATATTCTTTATTACGAAAGTAAGTTGCTAAGCATAAGAAAACTGTTCATTCATTCAATAATGTCACGAATTGTCCTAAGCTCGTCATATTATAGCAACAATAAACGTAATTTTAGACTTGATGTACCTATAACCAAAACCATGTTTGCTAGGGGATTCTTTTGGTATCTACAACCATACCTTTACAACAAGATAAGTAAACTAATTGCACTAGAAATAAATGAACGAGGTAAAATACATAAAAAATCAGTTGAAAAATTGGCTAATAACTGCAAAATATGAATCTGTTGAGAATCTTCTTTTGGCAATTACTTAGAGATCAAAGTGCGACAAAATTGTATAATTTTTTTTAATGTTTTATTCTGATGTTTAACATTATCTAATGCATGTTAGATTAGATATTACCTAAATAGGCACGATGTAACCTTACGCTGTGTCCCATGTTACGGATTTTTCTAGTATGCGATGCTACCCACAAAGTGTATAAATGTATTGTGCCTACATGAATAAACTTACTTACTTACATACAATGTGACATCATTATTATCCGAAGAAAAATATACATAATTTAAAGAAGCAATATGTGAGATCAAATACGGATTTGTGGAATTCGTGTTTTATGGCCTCCCATTTTGTATCAGTTGCATAAACAACTATTATTCTGCTTGTGACCAGTAAGAACTGTTCGACGTGGTGACGAATAGGTACAGATTTGCGGTGTGACCAATAGCAACAAAACTAAGACGTGACTTGACGTGAATAATTAAATTTACATGTGACGGATTAATACAAAATCATATTGCTTTTAGCAAAATGACCAGTAAGGACACATTTTTGCAGTGACGAATTGATTCCTAAATAAAAAAAATCTGTAGAAAATGGACCTGGCTATCCCCGGAAGGGAAAACAAAGAATGAAATAGTCTTAATACTGCCAAACCAGCGAAAATATTTTGAAAATATAGAATTACTTAACAGCATTACATATCCGACCTGCCACAGGCTCGAAAGAAGAACACTAAAATGTCCAACCTTAAAACATGTATTTATTTATTTATTTATATATTTATCCACAATTACATTATCTTTACAGGCTTAACCTAACGTGATAGTGTAGTATATCTATTATAATTCGGTTACCTTTAATATTTCATATTTTATAGCTTATTATAGCCAGGTCTACCCTTGTGAATTCATTCAGAGCGCAGGAGAACAGATCTATCTCGTCCGCTATCAGGTTTAGAGTAGAGAGTGCGCGTGTGAGCGGCGCCTTGCCCAGCAAGTTAGTGCACGCGTGTGGCACCGCCAGTAAGCGCGGGCGCCGCCGCCGCTGCACGTACCCGTTTGGTACGCACAGACCCATTATCTGCAGCATGTCCGCATTGTACACCTTTCCTCTTAATATTTTAAAAAGATACGTTGCTAAAGCCAGGTCCCTCCTAACTCTGAGTTCGTTATACCCAACCATGCCTAGAGTAAACAAAGTTGGGTATAACAGTGGATAGCCAGGGTAGACCCCATACTGCCTCATATATAAATATCTTATAAATTTATTCTGCACTTTCTCTAACATTTCAATATATTTATGTTCATGTGGAGCCCAAATAATAGCATTGCATTCAAAATGACTCCTCACCAATGCATTGTATAAAGCAGTGATCGCTTTGATATTTTTGAAGTTTTGCACCCTTCTTAGTATAAACCCTAAGTTCCTAAACGCTTTTTTGCAGCATTTAACTATATGCTCTTTGAATGTCATATCAGCCCTCAGCGTCACTCCCAGATCTTTAACTTCACTGACTCTTGTCATGGGCGTCTGACTCACTTCATAGTTATGCAACATAGGAGTTTGCGATCTAGTGAAACTAATTGTGACGCACTTAGAGGTGTTAAACTGCAGCTGGTTTTCTGCACTCCAGGCCACCACTCTATCGATATCCCTTTGCATTTTCCCACTGTCCTCTATATTTGTTATAGCGAGTGATAATTTGAGGTCGTCCGCGAATAAAAGGCACTTTGTGTCCTGAACTACGTCGGGTAAATCATTAATATGAATTGCAATGGACCCAGATTACTACCTTGACTTACTCCTGACTTCGTAAAATATGGTTCAGAACTAAATCCATTGTATTCCACATACTGTTGTCTATTTCGCATATAACTAGCAAAATATCTAAGGAGATGTGGAGTGAAACCAAAGCCTGCCAGCTTCCTCAGTAGAACATCATTGTCGACCAAGTCGAATGCCTTCTTAAAATCGAAGTAAGCCGCATCAACTTGTAGCCCGCTATCCACTGCTGGCATTACTTCCGCCATGTAGCTGAGGAGGTTGCTGGTGGTGCTCCTCTCCAGGCGGAACCCATGCTGGGCATCGGACAATTGCGGACTCACCTGTGCAAGTATGGTCTGGTGGATAGCGGATTCCAACACTTTAGCTGGAGTTGATAATACAGCCACAGGTCTGTACTCCTCAACACTCGGCCCTGCTCGACCTTTTGGTACCGGCACCACTCGTGTTTTTTTCCATCTGACTGGAAACACCGCTGTACTTAGGCTTTGGTTATATATATGGAGTAGTGGCTCGGCTAATACAAAGCGACAATCCCTGATAATGTAGGGCGGGATGCCATCTGGTCCCGCTGATCTCTTCGGCTTGAGCTGCCTCAGTGCCCGCTGCACCTCGTTCAGCTGTAGTCTCTCCAGATGTACTCGCGCAGCCCCGTTCCTGTCACCCGCTTCCACTATTGCTGCCTCCACGTTTGAATCAGCAGTTCTTGTACTATAAACCGAGTAAAAATATTCGGCAAACTCCTTTGCACATCGCTCCCCAGTCAGAACTTCTCCGTTTTTCAAAATCGTTTGTGCATTACGTGTGCCTTGTTTTGATTTTATAAAATTCCAGAACGATTTAGGATCTTTTGATAAATTTAGTTCTACCTTACTTTGATGCTGCTCTTGGTTTAATTCAATCAATCTCTTCACTCTAGCCCTACACTGTGAAAAACATTCATAATCCAACCTGGAATTACTCGATTTATATCGTTTATGTAACCGTGCTTTCAACTGTATGTCGCGAATCAATTCAATAGTGTACCATTCGGGATAGCTGTATCTCGAACTTGCGCTACTTCGCTTTTTATGGGGAACGCATTCGTCAAAAATTGAATTAACCTTGTCATAAAAATAATTTAAACTCAATTCTAAATCTAGGTCATAAATTGGAGTCCAGTCTATGTCTCTTATCGCAGAGTATAGTAGAGGAAAGTCCGCCTTATTAAAGTTCCAAGCGGTCGGACTAGCATGCGCGGGCGCCGGTGCGGGTGGTGCGGCGGGCGAGGATGGCGGCATTGCGGGCGCGGCGCGCGGCCGTAGGCGCAGCGAGCACTCGAGCGGCGGGTGGTACGCGTCCACGGGCAGCAGCGGCTCGTCCGCCGCCGACACGCACACCTCCACCTCCCCCGTACTCAGCACTACATCTAGAATTCTGTTATTGCAATTACGTACTCCGTTAATTGAATGAATCCACAATAGGTTAACAAGTATTCATTGTAATTAACTATATTAGTCGAACACGAATACAAATTAAAATCTCCCAGCACTATTATTTGACTATACTTATTACTTATTTGTTCTATTATCCTAAACATCACCAAGTATTCATTGTCCGCACTCTTCGGTGGAATGTACGTTACGCAAATTACTACCTTATGCCTATCACGACAGTATGCCTCGGCGCAAACTAACTCGAACAGATGATTGTCCACGATGACGTCACCCGGTATCGACACTCGACGCAACTCAATTCCGGGTGCGGCCACTAAAAGCGCTCCGCCATGTTTGCGGCCGTCAGATCGATCACATCTTAGTAGGCTGTAACCAGGTGGGATAAGTTCTGCGTCGTGGATGGAATCGTGGCACCCTGTTTCCTTTATAGCAAATAAATCTGCAGAAGATGATTCAATGCTTGCGTAAAAGGGGTCCAATTTGGTTCGCAATCCTCTTACGTTCTGGTAATAAATTTGTAATGGTTTAATATCTCGTAACTTGTGTGTCTCTCCGAAAAAACCAATCCCACTCACAATATTTTATATTTACTGCCCAATTTCCATCTTCACTTAATTTTTCATACAAACTTTCTGGAACCGTTATAATGAATGACTCGTAGTTTCTCTCTTGTTTGTATTTGATACCATCGACTTTTATTTCAGCATTTTCACCGCAGATCTTCTTCACGAATGCTACCATTGATTCCACTGTTGTCCCTTTCTTCACTCTCCAAACATGAATGGATTTCTTTTGTTCTGTCCCTTCAATTTCTAAAGATTGTTTACAACCTCCTTGTTTTACCTCTTTCCTAGGGTACTTTCTTTTTGTTCTATTTACCGTTTCCCAAACTCCCTGCTGGCTCTTTTGCCGATCTTCAATGCCACCGTCGTCGCTTGGTTGGACTGGAGCAAAGGGAGCACTATGAGGCGGGACCGTCACTGATACTTCCGCCAGTTTCGTGGCCTGACTTTTATTTGCCGGCGAACTTTTTGTTACCCTTTGATCGCGTTGTTGTAATACCTTCGCAAATGTTAGTGGAGCTTCTTTTCCGATAGCGGAACTATCCACCGGTACCACGCTTTCTTCCATTACTTCTTTCCGCCCAAGATTGTGTATGAGGATTTCAATTTGATCCAGTTTTTTTGTGTTTTCGTCAACTACCGTCATATTTTTTCGGAGGTCTTTCATTTCTATTTCGATCGCATTTAACTGTTCTTGAAGGCGCTTGAAGCTCTTCACCTGTTCATCCTGTTGGGACTTCATCTCCATCCTAAGCTCCTTGAGAACTCGAAGTATTTCCGCGTCATTGCGAACATTCGATGCGTCTACCTTGTTGCGTGAACCCCGGGGCTGAAGGTTGACGAAGCTACTCGGCGTGAAGGTCTCATTCATCGCAGGCATCACAGCTACCTTGATTGGTGTATCCGAATTCCCCACTTTGGGAATGCTACACTTGCACGCTGGGCATATCCACGAATTCTTGTACTCCTCACTTAACTCCCTAAACTGTTCATTGGTGAATCCCAGGCACTTCAAGTGATAAAACTTTTTACACCTCTCCTGCGAGCACTCCATGTAAAGTATATAGTATATTGCCAAATCACAGCCATTACACTTCGTACCCATTAACTTTACGTAAATATTAATTCAACCGAATACACGTCCGTTCGCTAGCGCGCGCGTCCGACTATATGTCCGTCCGAATGTAGAGCCAACTATTGCAATAGAGCCATAGCACTAAAGTCAGAAACCGAATAACTATCATTCACAGGATCTTAACACACACGAAGACGAAGACTTAAATTCCTACGCAACAAAACTGGAAAATATTATAAAAGAATGTCTAAGAAAAACCATATCAGAAAAAGTCTGAGAGGTAAAAAAGCGCCCCCAGTGATAAATCAAAACAACTTACAAAAGTATAAACAGAAGTATTGAAATTACTATAAGATAATAGAATTAATATACTTGCGAGACATCTAATTACTTCAGGAAGCGTGAAAAAAGGATACCAACAACTGAATAAGAGCAAACCCTGGATTCCTCATCTTAAAACTAAAGTCAAGACTCTGCAAACAAACAACCACAAAACTCAAATAAGAGCTGAAGTAGTGAACACCGCTACTAAATTCTACGAAGAACTGTACAGCGATCCGGCCAAATGCAACAGATAACAGAAACATCAGAGCCAAACCAATGTGCATCGGGAAGGATTCAGCGGTTCGAAGAAACTGAGATTTTGAGCAGATAACCAACTTGAAAAATGAAAAAAAGTCCAGGCCCAGACAATATACTAAACGAGATATTAAAGATCGGCAAACACATAATGGTAGAACACATAAGGCAAAGTTTTAAAGGACAAAGAGTCTGAAAACAACAAGTTCAAGGCAAAAAAAAAAAAAAAACATCTATTTAACAGAATACTTTCAGAACGAAGAGTCCCTACGAAATGGACAGAATCAGAAATTATATTATTATACAAAAAGGGCGACCCATCAGATGTTGGTAACTACCGCCCGATAAGCCTAATGCCCAATCTCTACAAATTATTTTTAATAAATTGGGCCTAATTGAAGTATTGATTATTTTTGTAATATATTCAAATGACTTTATTGACATTTTTATTGTTGAATTTTTATTATTATTATTATTATTGTTGACATTTATTGAACTGACATGTACGATACTATAACTTCATGTTTTCTATGTTTCAACTATGTTTCAATCTGGTTTCAATGGAAGGGTATATTTCATTTGTTTATTTGTATTTCTACAACGAATTCGACTAGTCCGTGATGTTGTGCATTAAACTGTATTAATAAATAAATAAATAAATCTTTATCTCTTTAATGGAAAAGACAATAAATAAAGATATAAAGGTAAATCAACCTATTGAACAAGCAGGTTTTAGAAAAGGTTTCTGCACAAAGGACCATATCCACACGCTAGAAAAAATAATTGAAAATACATTGAATTTGATCAACCGCTCTACCTTGGTTTTGTGGACTACACGAAAGCGTTTGATTCCACTTACACTCCAGTATATGGAATGCACTCAAAAATCAACATATTCCAGAAGAATACATCTCGATCCTAAAATATATTTACAACAATAGCACTAGTAGAAGCTAGACCAATAAGGTAAAATAATACAAATACAAAGAGGTGTGAGACAGGGTGACCCGCTATCTGCAAAGATATTTATTGCAGTTCTAATAATTAGGGACCCGCGCTTCAAATTGAAACACAAACACTCGCTAACGGGTCCACCGGACCCAGACAATATTACGTGTTTATTTTAAAACTGCTTAATGAAAGTGGTTGGTATTATTTAATATCGTTAATAATGTGCAAAAAGTAAACAAATATTTTATAAAATACGAATATTTATTGTTTTACTTAATCAAATACTCAGTACAAAAATAGAAGGAATTTTGGCATAGTTTTATGACTAAACTTAAAGTTATAGTTATAAATTCTGTAACAATATATTTTAAACACAATCTTGTTTACTTTAATATACTACTATAATGTCTCCAATAAGACAAAATATGAATAAGAGATCAATCATAATACTAACAAGCAAAATCTACTTTCAAAATCAACAAATTTTAGATTATAATTTTTGGTATAAAATCACTTTCCAACATAGTTCTGCATTTTTCTTTATAAAACTAAGCTATAACAATTTGCACAAATTTGTTTTATATGTTCTCCACAAACTGGTGTCTTACATTTTACGCAATAAACCTTGGTTTTCCTGTCTTTCTTCCAGTTACAGAGACCGCAACGTACTTTTCGTCCACTCGTTGGTAGGGGTGCGTTGGATGCTACTTCTGGTATTATGTGCCGGATACGGGTTTTGATATACTGTGGAATATTGTTATTAGCCGGTTGGTCGCCATTTTCTATGAAAGAAAGCAACAAAAACATTAAACAAACAAATAATTAGATAAAAAAAACACTACCGTATTTAGTCGCTACCGGGTCCAACGGACCCATACGCACCTTTCACGTCTTAGCACTCACACGCGGCGCGCTAACTGACAGCTTAGATGGTAATCTATCGCCTTATACACTCGGCGCCACGAATAAAGAGCTCTCGGAGAAACTGGCGGGGATTACTGCGCATGTGTACAGTCGCGGCATAATTCCGAAGTGCGTTTTTAGGGTTAGTGTGAAGGAATGAGTGTTCAGGACTTTCTTCACTTCTATTTTTTCTCTGTTTGATATTTTGTTGATTGGGATATTAGCCGATGTAAATAATGGACTTTGTGTCAAATAAACTATAGGTACTCTCTATTGACAACATTTGTTAACGTCAAGGTTGAAACCTATATATAAATAACCCCCTAGCATAGAATGCCCCTAGCCACTAGGGCCTAGTGAATATAGATATTTGTAGTAATAGTCCTGCACACTCTTTTCTTCCCGCTGACTAATAATTTGTAACAATTAAACCACAATTAAGTTTTCAACACAAAAAATATTATTCAAATCAGCAACGATTTCATCAGACTCTTTTTTGATATAACAGTTCACATCGTAAACCATTTTTCTAGCTTGCCTAGTCAGTACTTTATTTTTCGGCATTTTCGACCGGGGCGAAAGATAACGTTGGGTAATATTGTATGCGACTGTACTCAAGAAGCTTCGAGACGTGCTTTCGGTGCGGGCATCGGGAAGCGACTGATCAACGAATCAGGTGCCGGCGCTGACTACCGCCCCCGTCGCTCCTCACTTCCCCGCGCCAAACACTTGTGAAAAGTGACTACTGCGCATTCAAGGACAAAGCTCTTTAGTCGTGGCGCCGAGTATACTATGGCCGAAAGGTGCTAAGAACGGCAACGTCGCAAACTTCGTAATTGTTAAGTATTTCAGCAAAATACAAGGGACTGGGTCCACTGGACCCATTAGCGAGTCCTTAAGTGTTAAATTGTCCCAAAAAGGTATTCAAATTGAAGGAAACTGCCTAAGTCACCTACGATTCGCAGACGACAGCCATAATATCTCATAATATCTGATACGCACAGCTAATAGAGACTATGCTGCATGAACTAAACATAGCCAGCAAAAATATTGGATTAGAGATGAACCTAAGCAAAACTATGCTAATGACCAATAATACTAAAATACCGATAGTTATCGACGGCATACCCCTTGAGTACGTGGAAAAATACCACTCCTTCCCCACCACACTACTAAGCCGCACTACTGAGTATTTTATTTTTCCTTCTGCACTACTGGTCCAGTAGTGTCGCAGGTATTTGTAAAATACATATATATCCCCATTACACTACCAAATTTATTTTCGCAACTAGATACGGGTAAGCAAGAATCAAAATTCCTGTTTATATCAGTTTATTTAACACCAATCCAAGGTATTTTTTTCTGCATAAAGTTAGGGGTTGAAATAATTGAGTTTTTCTAAGCTTTTGGCAAAAGATAAGCAACTTTTTACTATATATAACTTTTATATATAAACACTAACTTTTATCGTAGATTCAACAGGCCAGCCACCACTAACGCGCAAAATCGCTGGGCTACTGTGTTTTAGTGTAGCTGTAGGAAAAAAGTTAATTTGCCTGCGCAAATGTCTCTAGTCATAGCAAAGCGTTTGGGGCATACAAAAAGTAGGGCAGAAATTCCAGACCAAAGATTGACCGAGGGTTGCACATACATTAAGGAAGAGTGTGGCAATGAGATCAAAATGCCAAAATTTAAAAACTACATGCAGCGTTTTTGGTTACATAAGCCTTACCTACACAACATCTATATTTGGTGAACTTTACCGAACGAACAATGTTTTAGAAGGATGGTTCATTCAAAGTTGAACCGGTTACTGAACAAAAATACGGTCACGGTTATGCGATTGCTTAATATGTAGTGAACCCCTACTTGCAACGCCAAAAGATTTATTGAAAATTGTACTAGTAGTTTGTATTTGGGTCCAAATTGGATAATGTACTGTTTCATTCAATTATAAACAGTACCAAAAACAAAATACGGAACTAATGCAAATGTCACAAAACCACACAATCAATCACATTATTAAAGATGCTATCTTTACACGAGTGCAAATGCATTTTATTACCGGGGACATAAGTGTAGGTCATGCTTTAGATAAATTGAGATGATTTAGTATTTAAAATCACCATTTTAACACAGTTTATTACTAGCAATTGTGAATTGTATTTTTTTTGTCTAAATGGATTCTCTAGACAGGGAGCGTGTTAAGTTTTGTTTTATGTACATATGAGTTTCGTTTTGTGTTATGTATATGTAAAGTTTGACGTTGGATATATATTAAATAAGCCGCTATAAATAGACATTTTGTTTCTTATTTACACGTATCTAGTTTCAAAAATAAATTAGGTAGTATAATGGGGAACGCATATAACGCTAGGTACCAGCATGTACCAGTAGTGCCGCTTAGTAGTGTGGGGGGAATGGGTGTATAAGTATTTTACAAATACCTTCGACACTACTGGACCAGTAGTGCAGAAGGGAAAAAAAACAACGTATGAAACTGAAAAAGAAGGTGACTCTTGCCTCTTACCTTGCCTGACATACGCATGTCAATCATGGATATTCAACAGAGAAAAGCGAAACAAAATTCAGATCTGTCAAAGAGCTATGGAGAGAAGGTATTAAAAATAAAACTGTGTAACAAGGTAAAAAACACAATAAGGAAGAGAACAAATATCATATATGCCTTAAACCACGCCCAAACTTTATCTGTGGAGAATGGCCGGACATATTGCAAGAATACAGGACATCCGATGGACGAAAACAGTTACAGGTTCGAATGGCCCAGGAAATAAAAGGAAGAGAGGTAGACCACCGGAGCGCTGGGCAGACGAGATAAAAACGACTACCAACAATAAATGGCTAGAGGTAGCCCAAGTTAGAGAAAATTGGAAGTCATTAAAGGAGGATGCCTTCACCCGCAGAGTGGTCCTAAATTAAATTAAAATGCTAATGTATATTTAAATGTGTTAATTAAATTAAAATACTAATGTGAATTTAAATGTGTGTGTCATCGTAATTTAGGAATTAATAAATGCTTTTTTATTATTATTTTATTTTATTTATCCCAGAGAATAGATCTCACATCATGCGTCAAAAGAGGCTTCATCTTAAATCTAGGAATACTGTAGGATCATTGTTTAATATTTATGCTTCGGAACGCACCTCCTTTTGTTGCGCGACTCGGAACCATGCGTTGTTCACTAGCGGAAACGGAACCGCAGCTGTCACTCGTACCAACGAGATGAAAAATTAGAGGTTTTTTTTTTCTTGTCGGGAGAAAAAACATGTCTGCTCAGGCGTCGGGCCATTGATTGTATTTCGGTGTAACAATTGTCTAATACAGGTGTCGAGCCTGGTCGGAGTGTTAATCATCTACATCGTCGGGAAATAAGTAGATTCGCGTCAGCGGTTGAGTGATCCGTGTTGTGATTGGACATCGTCGTATCGGACGGCGACTCCTCGTGTCGGCAGGCAGCACGCCGGCGACAGCGTCGGGCAGCGAATAGTGAGATTCATTCCCTATCCTACCCAAACTTGTGCTCCTATCCCGTATTCCTGCCTCGAATCGAGCTTTCGATTTCCGGTCTACGATGGCAAGGTAAAGTAACAATCAAGATTTTCTCTCCCGTGCTGGCAAAAACCCAGCCCCTCAAGATTCCACGCCGTTCGGTTGAGGCGTGGAATTAACCATTTTGGTAGCAGGCGCGGTTTTCCTAGTGGGAAATCACCGATTCACGGACGGTTGTAGGGTTGTTTTTTTTTGCATTGTAGTTGGGAGAACAGAATATCTCAGATTGGCCGGCAAGTCGGCAATGAGTCTGTGGTCGGTATACCACAATTAAAGTTCATTTTCGGTTAGTGAAAGTATAAGTGTCAATTTAGTTAACAATTATTATAAAATTGTAGTCGAAAACTACTGTTTGTGCACATAAAAGATTGAACAGTCATGCTGCGAAGTAACTAGATTGTATTACTTGCGGTAGAACGTCGGGTTCTATAGTACTGCAGTGTTATTTCAGTTTACAGAGCGGGGTCGGGCTATTTAAGGGGTATTGAGCTGATTTTGCTGACCTCAGTAGAAGTGTGGGTCATATCGGAGGGGCCACTTCTAGAAGGTCACAGCTACCTTCATTATATTAAAAATAGCTTGGATTTCGGAATCCAGTGTGGTTTAGGGTGCTATATTGTTTAGGTTTATAGTCTCGGAGCCACCACTTATTATTTTGTATTGTTTTCATAATCAAGTTTTGTGGGTTAATTTTGTATTGTGTTTTATGGTGGCATTCTCTAATTGATTTAGAGTGTATATTTATAAGGTGTATGTCCACAGGGCGACCATATTAACTATTGTTTAGGATTTAATTGTTTTAGTGGTTGCCTTTTTTACAACTTAGTTTTAATTTCTGTGCCCAGCGCTGACGGGCAAGTGCTGGTCTCTGGCTGTGCTTAGTTCGGTAGTGAAGCATAGGACCAGAAACAATTGAATCGGTAACCATGGCACCTTCGCCCTTGACGGTACTGCGGTATGGTGTCCGTGAGGAGATGAGATGGCTCGCCCATACTCACAAGTATGTGGAGCGACCTGACATGGATGATGTCCTGCTCAAGCGTGTGGAGGACGCAATGACACGCGTCGGGAAGGTGTGTCGGCTGGCTGCGGAGGCTGAAGCCCTCGGGCTTACGGATGAGGCTTCGGTGGCTGCAGTGAAGCAGCTCTGCGCGGATGCTGACCAAGCGATGGAGTGCTTGGGCGACATCGAGCGTCGCGCGGAGAAAATTAAGCGGTCGCGACGGAATGACCGCGGGGAGGGTAGCGGAGACCCGCCCCCTAAGGGTGTTGTTGGACGGCTGCCACACCTGGAGATTCCGGCCTTCGGTGGGGCAATTGATGAGTGGCCGGCATTCATCAATCTGTTCGATAGTTTGGTCCACGGTCGGGACGACCTGGACAACGCCTACAAGTTGGCCCAACTATTGATGGCACTGCGGGGTGAACCGAAGGAGTTGGTCGGTCACCTAACGGTCACGGCAGGCAATTACGAGATAGCCCGGTCCATATTGTTTGACCGCTACCAGCACAAACGGCGGTTGGTTGATGCGCAGCTGGGGAAGCTGTTTAGCATCCCAAGAGTAACCCGGGATGTTGACATGCGGGTACAGGTGCTCAACCCTGTGCTGGTGGCCACTAAGGCCCTTCAGAACCTTGGTCTGCCGGTAGACCAATGGTCATATATCTTGTTGTATATGGTTTTGTCACGGTTGCCTGCAGCTGTTCAAAGTCGGTTTGAACAGCTGCATGGGGGCAGTAGCTCGGAACTGCCCACGCTCGTCCAATTAACGGATTTTTTGGAGGGTGAATGCAGGCGATGCGACACATTGGATACGGAGGCCAGTGTGCAGCGCCAACCCGCGCGGATGCGGGAGGGGCCGCGCCCCCCACCCCCACGGGGGGGTGGGCGGTCAAAACAATTTGGCGTTTTGAGTGCCGCGCCGTCGGGTGACGGCTGTGTGCACTGCGACAGTGCCGGTCATGAGGTGACCAGTTGCGTCAACTCGGGGTAGCTGCCCGCAGGAAGGTAGTCTTCCGCCACCGTTTGTGTTTCGGTTGTTTGGGGCCGCACCCGCTGAGCGAGTGCTCACGCGCGTCCCCCTGTGAGTGCTGCGGTGGCAAGCACCACATCGTGTTGTGCCTGAACCGGTCAGGCCCTTCGGACGGTCACCAGGGCCGGACTCAGGTTGGTCGGTCACAGGGCCCAACCAGGGCCGGACCCAGTCCCCCTCCGGGCAACGGGAGTCACCAACGGGGTGACTGGGGTACCCGCGGACGGGACCCCCCCCGAGGGGAAGGGGGCAGCGCGGGGGGTAACAGGCGGGATAGCCGGGGTTCGGTCGCCGCTGTCCAGGGTCAGCGAGGACTTCGGGCCGCTGGCTCACCGCGTGTTACGGGCGGGTGTCAGATGGCACCTATGAGTGGCGCGAAGGCTGGGAGCCCACCACCTTCTGCGCCACCCTGCCCGTCGCTCTGGGAGGCGAACAGTCGGATGTCGCCCCCATTCCTAGAGCGCCCCAGGTTGGATCCGCTCTCCCCCCTCCATCCACGGTGGCCACCGGGCACACCGTTCACAGTCCGGTATGGTCGGGTACCGGGACAGCGAGGGGCCTATTATGCGGGTTGGGACCCCCTGATGTACATACGGTCTGATATGCCACCGGTGGCATATCAGCAGCCGAGTTACCAGGCCGACGGGGGTCCCAGCGGGTTCGGATCCCGCGGAGATTCCCGCTAGGGACACGCCGCCCACTTACAGGGTGCCGCCACTCCACAGACGGTCATGCTCCCCACCGCCTCGGTGATAGCGTGGAGTTCGGACGGCAAATCTTGTGTGGCACGAGCACTGTTGGACTCGGGGGCCCAGGGGTGCTTAGTCTCGTGCAACCTTGTAAGACGGTTGGGCATTTCGGTAAGGGAGTATCCACATTCCATTCGGGGAATTGGGAACACGGAAGTCGGTTCCGTTAAGGGAGTATGTCGGATTACTCTCTCGTCACGGGTGGATTCATCGGTGAATCTGACGGTCACGACATTAGTCATGCCTAATGTGATGGGCTCACACCCTCACGTACGGTTGTCGCCCTCGGTGCGACAGTTGGTCGCTGGGTTGTCACTGGCTGACCCGGAGTTCGATATTCCGGGCCCAGTAGACATTTTATTGGGTGTCGATGCCTTGGGATACCTGTTAGTGCCAGGTGTCCACGTGTTGCAGGCGACTGGTCTGGTTTCGGTCAACACCAGACTGGGCCATGCGGTAATGGGTCCGGTCATGCCGGCTGCCCCACGCCTAGCGACTCGTAGTCCCTTATTCGGTTCTGTACTCTCGGAGGTGATACAGAAGTTTTGGGAGGTGGAGGAACCACCTACGGTCCGCCGGTTGGACCCGGTTGAAGAAGAGTGTGAACAGTTTTATCGGAACAATACTGGTCGCCTTCGGTCAGGTCGATTTCTCACACGTCGTCCATTCCGGAGTGATCGCCCAACGCTGGGCAGTTCACACCATGCAGCCGAGACGCGGCTTCTGTCGATGGAACGACGCATGAAGCGTGACGGGATTTTCCGGCAGAAGTACGTCGATTTCATGCGGGAATACGAGTCGCTCGGCCACATGTCGGTTTCGGGTATCGACTGGAAGCGTGAAGACCACTGCTTCCTGCCCCATCACGCGGTCTTGAGGACCCCGGAGGGCAAAATACGGGTAGTGTTCGATGGATCGGCATCAACATCTAACGGCATGAACCTGAACCAGTGTTTGCATTCAGGGCCGAAGTTGAACCATGACATCGCGGATGTTATCACACGGTTCCGTCGACACAATGTTGTGTTTGTAGCTGACATCCGGATGATGTTTAGACAGACGGTCATTCACCCTGACGATAGACGGTATCAGCTGATACTGTGGCGAGAGAGCCCAGATCAGCCCATCAGGGTGTACGAGCTGAACACCAACACGTACGGGCTACGGTCTAGTCCTTATTTGGCGATTCGCACTCTGCGGGAGTTAGCGGATCGAGAACGGTTAAACTTCCCTAGAGGAGCAGCGATCCTGGAGCAGGATCTCTACGTGGACGATATCTGTACCGGTGCAGATTCAGTAGAGGAGGCGCTCGCTCGACGGGACGAGCTAGTTGAGCTCTTACGGGGTGGAGGTTACGAGCTCCGGAAATGGATGTCGAACTCTCCAGAGTTACTGACTGGTCTTCCGGATGACTACCAGCAGGATCCCCACATTTTTGAAAATTTGGAAAATCCAAATATGTTGTCGGTATTAGGCGTCCAGTACCAGCCGGTGTCAGACATGTTTTCGTATCGGGTCGAGTTGGACTCCCCGAAGGTCTGGACGAAACGGAACGTCCTTTCAACAGTGGCTAGGACATTTGATCCAAACGGGTGGATCACCCCGGTAACATTTCAGCTCAAGTGTTGTATGCAGCAATTGTGGTCTGCTGAGCTGAAATGGGACGACCCGATCGGCGGGTCATTGAGCTCAGAGTGGGACTCGTTCTTTTCGACCCTCCCTGGCATCAATCGGATTTCACTGCCACGGAGGTTGGTCCCCACCAAACGATACACCGCCACCCTGCATGGGTTTTGCGATGCCTCGGAGAAGGGCTACGGAGCTGCGGTATATCTGCGTACGGTCGACTCCTCGGGGGAGGTTGATGTGCGGTTGGTCATGGCCAAGAGCAAGGTTGCGCCGTTGCGCACTCGCCTGACCATTCCCAAGTTAGAACTTTCGGGAGCGGCTCTCCTGACTCGTCTGCTCAACCACACGATGACGGTTCTTCGTGGGTCAATAGCGTTGGAAGATACGGTCTACGCTTGGACGGACAGCCAGATCGTGTTATGCTGGCTGAAGGCTTCAGTTCAAAAGCTGGAGATTTTTGTGGCGAATCGGGTTTCGCAGATTCTGAATTCGGAGGTTCCCTTAATCTGGAGACATGTTCCAGGGGAAATGAACCCAGCAGACTGTGCGTCTCATGGGTGTCACGCTCCGGAGTTGGTTGGACATCCCTTGTGGTGGGGTCCAAAATGGTTGACTCAAGCCGAATCGGATTGGCCAATGAGTCCACGCGTTGCCACGGCGAACGGCGCCTTGACAGTCGGTGTCTGTACGACGCAACCAGAGCCGGAAGAGGAGTTCAGCCTGCTGGAACGGTACAGCTCGCTCGACAAGCTGGTCAATGTGACCGCCTGGATCTGCCGATTTGCGCGGATTTGCTCGGCGATATCTGCAGGAGGTCACTCGATTCCTGAACGGTAACCAGGACGCCATCGGTACGGCTTGCTCCCGACGAGGGATTGAATGGGTTTTCAGTCCGCCGGGATGTCCTCATTGGGGAGGATTTTTTGAGGCTGCGGTTAAATCGGCTAAGTCGCATCTGACGAGGATCATCGGTGAGACCTCTCTACGCTTTGAAGAGCTTGCGACGCTGTTCTGTAAAATTGAAATGACACTGAACTCGCGTCCGTTGTGCCCGCTCAGTTCGGATCCAAATGATTTGGAAGCGTTGACGCCGGGTCACTTCCTGATAGGTCAGCCCCTTAACGCCCTGCCAGAATACCCATTCGGTGATGTTAAGTTAAGTCGGTTAACTAGGTGGCAGATGTTGCAGCAGATGGCTCAAGATTTTTGGAAACGGTGGTCCCTTGAGTACTTGCACATCTTGCAGCAGCGCCTTAAGTGGACTGACCGGACGAGCCCCCCTCAAGTCGGTGATTTGGTGCTGATTAAGGATGCGAACCTGCCATCATTGAGATGGATACGAGGACGGATCGTCTAATTGTACACGGGTCGGGATGGCACGCCTGGATTAGCAGAAGTCAAGGTGGGGGACTCGGTCCTCAAGAGAGCGGTCGCAACACTTTCTCGCTTTCCTATTGATTAGGGACAGGTTCGGGCCAGTCCGGGCGGGTGACTGTTTAATATTTATGCTTCGGAACGCACCTCCTTTTGTTGCGCGACTCGGAACCATGCGTTGTTCACTAGCGGAAACGGAACCGCAGCTGTCACTTGTACCAACGAGATGAAAAATTAGAGGTTTTTTTTTTCTTGTCGGGAGAAAAAACATGTCTGCTCAGGCGTCGGGCCATTGATTGTATTTCGGTGTAACAATTGTCTAATACAGGTGTCGAGCCTGGTCGGAGTGTTAATCATCTACATCGTCGGGAAATAAGTAGATTCGCGTCAGCGGTTGAGTGATCCGTGTTGTGATTGGACATCGTCGTATCGGACGGCGACTCCTCGTGTCGGCAGGCAGCACGCCGGCGACAGCGTCGGGCAGCGAATAGTGAGATTCATTCCCTATCCTACCCAAACTTGTGCTCCTATCCCCTATTCCTGCCTCGAATCGAGCTTTCGATTTCCGGTCTACGATGGCAAGGTAAAGTAACAATCAAGATTTTCTCTCCCGTGCTGGCAAAAACCCAGCCCCTCAAGATTCCACGCCGTTCGGTTGAGGCGTGGAATTAACCAATCATATTTCTTAGCCATAATCTTGAGCTTAATCTTAGAGTCATTAACGTTTTGTGTAAGAGCCACAACATGTGGTACGAAGTAATATTATTATCACATATCATTACCCATTTTATTAGGCTTAGTCCAGGAAGCCGCAGGGCTACTGCGGTACAACCATGCCCCTCGTAGGGCCTTCCTCCATCACCTCGCTCATTATCGAACCTTCACCTGACTCTGGTTATTAGGTGATTAACTATCATCAGCTATTAACATTTTAGTTGGCTTCCTCATCATAAGCTATTACACTATTAGCTGCTATCTCATCTGCATCATCTGCTAATCATATCATGTGACACGGAAGCAATAGAGTATATTATTGGTGCAGTAAAATTACTGACTCTGTAGCCGGTGATTACTTTCACTTGCCGGTGAACCCCAAAATCTGTAACTATAAAGTATAAGTTATCTTGCACGCATACATATGTATTTCTCATGAAAGAGAAATAGTAATCATTGCCAATCAGCATGTCTATCCTTTCACCAACACTGTTATCATCAGCAGTGATATCTACATAATCTGGCATTGTAACATTTGGAACAGGCAGCCTGTCTTTTATATGCGCCACATTATAGGCTCAGATTCTCCTTTTCAAGCCGCGCTTTGTTGTGAAATTTACTTCGACTGAAGGGCTGCAGGTTTCTTTTGGTTCATCAAATCCAAATGTACAAATCACGAGTAGGTCTTCTTTATCTGGGACTAGATTTAATTGTCTTGCTATTGTAAATGTGATGTAGCTCCTCGGCTACCTCAGTCTAGCAGCAGACGACATTGTTGGATACTATTGTTGGTTGGAACATTTACCGTTGCCGTCTGTAAATAAGAAGCATCAGTAGAGTTATTAGATGCAAAAATCTAACATCTCTACTGTTAATATTTTATTACTCTTCAAATCTTCAGACACAGTAGAGGTATTATTATTACCAGTTAATAAAGCCACAGCAAATTTATCTGGGCATAAAGCTCTGATTTTCTGGCAATGGGCATACTTTTTTCAAGCGGCACACCTTTGCATCATGTCGCTTCCGGAAACAGTTATAACACCGTCCCACTAGCTTCCCTTTCCTGTCACTCAGGGACTTGATTTTGTCACAAGTGTCGTCCCATCCCCTTCACAGAAGATACATGACACCTTAATCCTTTCCTGGACTGGGCCTTTTGAATGTTCAGCCTTGCGTTTTTGATGTGGAGTAAAGTGTAGAGTTTTTTCCCTCTTTCTCTCTTTCTACATTTCCTATCGAAGGTATGAAGTGCTGTCGTTGTTCCTTGTTCAGTGGTATCTTTGTTATACTGCATATCTGTTCTTTCCATGGCCGATATGACAGTATCCAAACATTTCAGAATGTTGATACTGTGTTGCTGTCACTGTCAGTTTCCAGGTTTACTTGGTAGATGATATTTTCTGGGAATTTGTCCGTCACTATGGTACGGAACTGGTTGTCATTTGTGTCTTCTCAGAGTTGTGTAAAGATTCTCATGTTTTTCTCTACCTCATCCAGCATTTTTCTGCACTCTGAGGCAGACGTGGAACATTTATTTAATTTTTATATGGCATCGTAGTGGCTTTCCACCAGTTTTGCTTCACTACCACATCGTTCTTTGAGCAGGTCCACAGCAATCTTGTAATTCAGGTTGGTGCTGATTCCTGTTAGTTCATCTTGTGCCGGTGCTTCTAAAGATCCCATCAGGCACGCCAGTTTATCATCATCGGATAAGTTTGAATTATGGATGCTCGTCTCGAAAAGGTACCAGAACTGGTACCAGTGAAGAATGTCTTCATTGAAAAAAGGAAGCACGATTTCAGGTAATTTTGTGTTTGAAGATAAGATCTCTCTCCAGTTAGCTGATTTCTCCAAAGCGACTAGTTCTGCTTGCAGGACTTCGGCTTCTATCTCTTTCTGTGTTATGTCCGTGATAAAATCTTGGGAAATATTGCTGCCTATTTTAATGTAGCATTGAATTCAGCTCTGAGTCCATCCAAATTCAGCTTACACACAAATTTTAGGTCTACTCCTACTGTGCTGGAGAGTTGGATGGCTTATTTCGCCTCCACGGTGGTTTTGAACAGTTTATCCTTCCTCGCCCCTTGTCATGCCAGTTCCGCCTCTTCCATGATGTGTATTGTAATCGAGTCGACTGGAATAAGTATATTCAATAATAGGTGTTTTAGAATAGTTTTATGAACTTTTGTTAGAAATAACTTTGTCTCGATCTGTTTACTTCAATAGTTGGTAAACTTCTAAATTCACTTGGATTTTCGGAACAAATATTACACTTACCTTAATAATATGTGATAGTTGTCTTAGTTTGTTGTAAAGTCGCATTTTTCATTGCTTTCTGAGGTAATTTTCCAACAACTGTAGGAATGTCGTGTTGGCATCCTTTTCTCAGTTCCTATTGAACTTCGGTTGCTAGACTGTTCTGGTTTTCCCCGGTTGATAACTCTGTAGCCGGTGATCACTTTCAGGTTCGCATTCAAGTAGTTCGCTTTCTCCATGTGCCTCCTTCTTCCTAAGTATTTATCCGCCCATCTTATCGTACGCCACCGCTCACAGTGCGCGTCCGTTTCCGATTGTCATCTTTCTTTTTTCCTGTACCATAGATGATCATGTTTCTATTTATCTTATCTGACACCCAACTCGATTAAAACAAATGATAAGGTAAACAGAAAATGATTTCACTCACCGTGTCAATAGTGAAGTACTCGCGGAAGCTTACGCCTTAATGGCGGCACGGTAGATTTTGTGGCCGTGTTCTAGATAACCATTAACGAGAATGTTGTATGGTAACGAATTCCAGGTCGAATTCGACCTGAAAGCAGGTCAGCTTATTTATTTTTAGTAGATGAGAAAGCGACGGGAATAGTTTTGGTCGCTTCCAAATTAATCTAGTTGAGGTGAATTTACGTGGTGGTAACACGTTTGTTGTTTGGCAGCTATTCCGAGCCACCGCCGCCGCCCGGCCTAGGCCCTGACGCCTCCACCGCCCCCCCTGCCGCCGCCGCACTCGCAGCGTGGAAAAAGGACGGCATGCAGCCGCAACCGCAGGTAGACTGCGTACATTGCAGAACAGAGTACCTATTATACTCCCCTCGGGTCCCATCCCACAGACCACAGCCCATGAAGGCCCCCCGATGACCTGTATACAGGAGTTTCCTCCACGAGAGATACAATGATTTTTCATGTGCTTGTGTGACAGGTGCCGGTACAATGATAAACTATATGAAAGCAATTACTTAGTAGAAGTCCTAAATCAATACCATACAAATTTACCATACAGATTTAGGACTTGTCACTCACACCACAGGCACGTGATTTTACTAACTACGAATCGACGCGCCACAGAATGCTGTTTGTGCGATGACCCTCCGTCCGTCACTTCGCCTGCAATATCTATGGAATGTCAAAGTTGACATGAGTTTAGTGGAATCTACCCACTATGCTCCACGATATGTATCTACTAATAGAGCAAATTGGACATTTTCCTCCAATTTGCTCTACGAGTTGTAGCTATAGAGCCAATTGAACTGTTTTTCTCCAATTTGCTATACTATTTCTAGCGATAGAGCAAATTGAACTGTTTTTTTTCCAATTTGCTATACTGTTTCTAGCGAAAGAGCAAATTGAACTGTTTTTCTCCAATTTGCTATACTATTTCTAGCGATAGAGCAAATTGAACTGTTTTTCTCCACTTTGCTATTCTATTTATAACGATAGAGCAAATTGAACTGTTTTTCTCCAATTTGCTATACTATTTCTAGCGATAGAGCAAATTGAACTGTTTTTCTCCAATTTGCTCTACTAATTCTAGCAATAGAGCAAATTGAACTGTTTTTCTCCAATTTGCTATACTATTTCTAGCGATAGAGCAAATTGAACTGTTTTTCTCCTATTTGCTATACTATTTCTAGCTATAGAGCAAAGTGAACTGTTTTTCTCCAATTTGCTATACTATTTCTAGCGATAGAGCAAATTGAACTATTTTTCTCCTATTTGCTATACTATTTCTAGCGATAGAGCAAATTGGACTGTTTTTCTCCAATTTGCTATACTATTTTTAACGATAGAGCAAATTGAACTGTTTTTCTCCAATTTGCTATACTATTTCTAACGTTCGAGCAAATTGAACTGTTTTTCTCCAATTTGCTATACTATTTCTAACGATAGAGCAAATTGGACTGTTTTTCCCCAATTTGCTATACTATTTCTAACGATAGAGCAAATTGAACTGTTTTTCTCCAATTTGCTATACTAGTTCTAACGATAGAGCAAATTGAACTGTTTTTCTCCAATTTGCTGTACTAGTTCTAACGATAGAGCAAATTGAACTGTTTTTCTCCAATTTGCTATACTAGTTCTAGCGATAGAGCAAATTGAACTGTTTTTCTCCACTTTGCTATACTATTTATAACGATAGAGCAAATTGAACTGTTTTTCTCCAATTTGCCATACTATTTCTAGCGATAGAGCAAATTGAACTGTTTTTCTCCAATTTGCTCTACTAATTCTAGCAATAGAGCAAATTGAACTGTTTTTCTCCAATTTGCTATACTATTTCTAGCGATAGAGCAAATTGAACTGTTTTTCTCCTATTTGCTATACTATTTCTAGCGATAGAGCAAAGTGAACTGTTTTTCTCCAATTTGCTCTACTAATTCTAGCAATAGAGCAAATTGAACTGTTTTTACTATTTCTAGCGATAGAGCAAATTGAACTGTTTTTCTCCACTTTGCTATACTATTTCTAGCGATAGAGCAAATCCAACTTTTCATCTCCAATTTGTTCTACTAGTTATTTGCTCTATCGTTAGAACTAGTTTAGCAAATTGGAAAAAAAAACAGTTCAATTTCCTCTATCGTTAGAACTAGTACAGCAAATTGAAAAAACACAGTTCAATTTGCTCTATCGTAAGAACTAGTACAGCAAATTGGAAAAAAACAGTTCAATTTGCTCTATCGTTAGAACTAGTAGAGCCAATTGGAGAAAAACAGTTCGATTTGCTCTATCGTTATAACTAGTATAGCAAATTGGAGAAAAACAGTTCAATTTGCTCTATCGTTAGAACTAGTATAGGAAATTGGAGAAAACCAGTTCAATTTGCTCTATGGTTAGAACTAGTACAGCAAATTGGAAAAAAAAAACGTTCAATTTGCTCTATCGTTAGGAGCAAATTGGAGAAAAACAGTTCAATTTGCTCTATCGTTAGGACCAGTATAGCAAATTGGAGAAAAACAGTTCAATTTGCTCTATCGTTAGAACTAGTAGAGCAAATTGGAGAAAAACAGTTCATTTGCTCTATCGTTAGAACTAGTAGAGCAAATTGGAGAAAAACAGTACAATTTGCTCTATCGCTAGAACTAGTATAGCAAATTGGAGAAAAACAGTTCAATTTGCTCTATCGTTAGAACTAGTATAGCAAATTGGAGAAAAACAGTTCAATTTTCTCTATCGTTAGAAGTAGTATAGCAATTTTCTCTATTAGTAGATACATATCGTAGAGCATACCAAGTGGATAGATTCAATTAGTGCTAACTCGCTTTTTATCTTTCTGCCTTGGGACCAGAAGCCCTATCATTCACACCCTGGCATCTGGGAATTTCTATCGGAATTGAATCCCTTACAAATTGTCAAATCAACCAATCAGAATACTATTACCTACCTACTTAAGTATGTTTTCACTTCTCATGCTCGAAAAGTCTTTCTTTATGCTGGATGTAGGCTGCATAAAATCGCATTTTGGGCACTAGTGCTGAAGTGTTGTCGTCATCGCAAAAAAAACGTGCAAAGTAAAAAAATATTTATATATTATGTAACAAAAACATTAAAAAATCAACATATGACTCAGCAGTATCGCGTACGACCTAAGCTACGCTAAAAATGACATGCAGAGAATAATAAAATAAAAAATACAGTTGGTAGAGGGAAAGAGCTTGTTTTTGACTTTAATTTCGTTGTTTTCTTTGCAAAAGTGATATTGTCACTTTTTTATTTCATCGAAATCGAAGTGAAAAGCAGAGTGTATAACTTGGTCTTGAAACCATTTTATTTATCCTCGACTTAATTATCCAGCCGAGCCGTGTCTTAGATGAAATGGCTTGTTTTATGTCCTTGTTGTACAATCCACTATAACGAACGAGCTGTCTTTTGATTCTACGATTTGTCAATTTAAAAGGCGATTCTGATTTAAATAAAAACGGATATAAGAATAACATAAACATTTACATACTGGACCATACGTTGCTTCTAGCCCCACATTAGGGTAGGTACCCTGTGTCGTGGGAACCAGAAACAGCGACGACACACATAACGTTTTTTTATAGCCCCAGCCGGGGATCAA
This sequence comes from Argyresthia goedartella, assembly GCA_949825045.1. Lineage (NCBI taxonomy): Eukaryota > Metazoa > Arthropoda > Insecta > Lepidoptera > Argyresthiidae > Argyresthia > Argyresthia goedartella. Next base: position 29,070,674 of record OX463826.1, on the reverse strand, counting down.
AACCGGAGCCTCTTGCATGGTAGGCAGAGCCACAACGGCAGCGCCACAGAGGACGATATTAAGCTGAACATCGCTTAAACAAGCAGTCGCAATTAAAGACAGCTCTTGTGTATTAGGTAATTGGGTTGTGAGGGCTAGCGGAGCGAAGCCCCCTTTATCCTTCTTGCTAGATGCAAGAACAACAAAAATACTTAAAATATAAACATGAGTACACATAAAAAAATATTTTTACTGCATATTTCTTGTTGCCTAGGAACGTTTAAAGACAACTCGTTAAACGTTTCGTTCAATCACTTGTCTGACGGAAATTTAGTGACTTGGTTAAACGTCGGTATTTAATTAACGGTCTAGAGAGTTAGTTAAGGGTCTGATTTAACCAACTAACAGCGACATATTTATTTTTAAAAGCGATTGAAATTCCTTGATCTCCGAATTACTTGATAAGGTAACAGAATATCGCATTAACAAGCAATGTTGCGATAAAAAAACCTTGACTGGTCAAAGTCACCCATGCATCTCAACTGTCACATACCATTATCAGCAGTTGTGGAAGACCAATGTAAGGGTTATTTTCCCAAGCAGCCCAACACTTAAAAGTCACAAAAGAAATGGTTTTTAAAAGGTTTTTGAAATTCGACGAATGCAAGGGTTTTACGCCACATACTAGCTGCAAGGGAAATAAGCTTTAAAGTGGGCTTCCACTTCTGCTACTTCATACTCATGGTTGCGAGTCCAATAAGGCGTAAGGCAGCAAGCGTCAACTTAATTTCAGGCCGGCACTTCCAAGCCGGATGCGACGAAAGTGACAGCTACCGAGGAAGATTATAAGAGGCAAGGACGCGCCAACGGTATGCAAAGAAGAAATGCTGTGGTGAGATATTGTTATTTAATTCACTTACAAGTGGATTAAAACTAGACCATAGTAAGGCTAGACAACCTTACGGTGACATATATATCACATTGACGTTTTGATAGTGCTAAGTTAGTGACTAGAGAGAAACCATTCTTGGAACTACTTCCTACATTTGTAGTTCACCAATTTTTTTTAACATCGATGCAAATCTACCGTTTGATCCTCCTTATTGGCTAATCAAGCAACTCCGGCTCAGGCCAGTCCTCGGCCGCTGATTGGCCGTCAAACTGTTTTGGTGAAATTTATCCTGAGTCATCCTTCAATTACAATAAAACTTCCACCATTAAAGGTTGCTTTTTCCCAACAGCCAGAGCTGGTGCTGCCGCCTGTATCAGTCGTTCCCTGTCCGAACCCACGATGCGTCTGTGAACTCAAGTTAAAGTGAAATGAAACTAGGGTTTACAAAAATCATCAATAATTTATTAACTCAACTTTTTGACGTGTTTCTTTTAACTTTGTCTAGTCTAATGTACAATAGAGAGCTAATATTATGGCACCGGTGTGTGTTGTTTTGTTCTATTACTTCTAATTATTTATTGTAACTTGTGACTAGAGAAAAAGGTGAGGAATTTTTCATGTGAAATTAATTTGTGTATCTTTTTGATAAAAATAGTATTTTTAATCGTAATTGTGTTTGTCTTAAGGTTAATAATGTTTTTAAAACTAGCACTTACTAAAAATTAATCAAATCTTTGGTCAAAAATGAGTGTAGTCAGGTTTTAAAGGATAATATACTGTAAAAGCTCTGTCGCAGCTCTCACTGTCACGGTGACAAAATAGTCTCTCTTGACGTGAGCGCGCGCTGCAACACATTACAATAGTTCATAATCAAATGTCGAGTATAAAAAAATATTTTTCTCATACATGCAATGAAATGTCGTCATTACTTGCGTTATAACAGGCTTCAAGTATCACGTTTCGGGCAGAACATTTCGAGAGAACTGTAAAGGAATTTCACACAAAATTTAAGGCCTAGGCCGGAAAAGTTTTTATTTTTTTTATTTAAGTGCATTTGTTTTTTTAGTGGTGTATTTTTCATTTCATTGCATATGTTTGAGAAATCACTTAACATGCTTGGCCGTGAAAAGGGCTTGCCGGCTTCGTATCAGATCCTATGTCTATATCTACTCAGCCGGCAAGCCCTTCTTCCCCGGCGACTGCAGTAATGTACTAGTGCGTCACTTCATAGAAACTTGGAATAGTTCAAAACACATCAATCGTAATACTTTCGTCGGTTTTGGCGTCGCTCAGTATTGTCTATCGTTACCATAAACACTATAATTTCTATTAGCAAAACATTCAGGGTCTTACCACAAAAAAATAAACTACTGATCGACCCTTGTCTAATAACAAAATATATGGGATTTGACGTTTGTTTTGAGGTTAAATGCTGTTCAATATTTTTTGTGGTAACACGGTCAGAGTCTTACCACAAAAAAATAAACTCCTGTTCACAACACTTGTATAAAGATTAAAATGTTTTGTTTTAAGGTTAAACTTGTAACATTTTTTGTAGTAACACGGTCAAATTTTTACAATGAGTACATTTTACATTTCGAAATCAGACACACAAAAATATCTAAGAACGTTTGTTTTGCTAATAAAAACTAATAATCGATACATAAAACTTTCTATAACTATCAAAAAAATTACCAAAAGTTGCAAAACAGCCTGAATTAAAAAATAATAATATAGACAACATTTCTTCAAAGCTGGCTGAGCCAAAATTTATGGAACATTCGAGATTCGATCGAGCGACTAGTCGTCATGGCTTCGCGTAACATCTAAATTGTACTTTCGTGCGTTTCACGTGGTATAGTTATGACATAAATATTATACAATCATAAAGTTTTAAATATTAGTTCATTATAATAAGACTCTTCAAGGCAAGTTTATTTCGGACGACAGGGTATTTTATGAATCTATTGCAATTCCTATAAATTACATCTAAATAGTACTAGCACTCGCTGAACAAAACCCATACAGAACATTATTCATAAAATATAGTTAGTATAGGCGGAGTAACAACAAAATTAAACAACCAAAAGAGAAAAATAAAACAAAATCCACGTCCAATTTCCTAACTTATTCACGATCATAACCTAAAATAAATTAAGTAACACAATAAAAACTACTTGAATTTGGCACTAATCTAATACTTAATTCCTATTACGTGGCCAATTGTGAGAAAATGCATTGTTAAAGATTAAAATTTGAAATGCAAACACCCCTTCGCTACCTTCCGACCAATCAGAGGCCGGCATTTACCGCCACCGCGCTGTGACTGGTCGGCGGCGCTGACGTCACGAGGTCGTGTCATCTACAGGGGGTGTGAAGTTTCAGGGCACGTCCCTCGGCGAGTCCATCGCATGGCTCAGACATCTTGAGACTAATTCCAGCTTGTTTAGGTACGCTGTTGCTACCTCGCCTCGTGGGGAACTGAAAAGATGAGTATATTGTTAAGAATAAATAAATAAATTGCCTATAGTGTTCTGTAGCAGAGATATTATTAATAATTTATATCAACCTAAAACTAAACTACAACTAGGTTAAAAACTACCGGGCGGGTGCCCAAAACCCTCGCTAATCGCAATGCTGATACATTCTTGTGTTTGCTTATTTCCATCCGCTTCCACGATAGTTGTGTAGATATTGTGTGTTATAATCCCCGCAGAAAGGCTTGACAGTTCCCTTCAAAGTTGTTATTTGACGTCATCGCCCAGACACATGTAGACGGTGTGAAGAAAATGTAGTACGGTTAGCAACGATGTTGGTCGAGTGTGATCGCGAGTGAAAGAGAGATTTCATTAGCCACATATTTGACATCATCACCTGTGAAGGTATGAAATTGTATAGACCCATGTTGTTACATTTCTAAGGGCTCGTGAGATTATTTACTTATCCTTTTCTGTACCCAACTTTATTTGGGGTTGTTACTTTATCCTACTGCAGACAGAGTTGTACCTGATATAATCATCACCTGTGAAGGTATGAAATTGTATAGACCCATGTTACATTTCTAAGGGCTCGTGAGATTATTTACTTATCCTTTACTGTACCCAACTTTATTTGGGGTTGTAACTTTATCCTACTGCTGACAGAGTTGTACCCGATTTAATCATCACCTGTGAAGGTATGAAATTGTATAGACCCATGCATCGATATAAATACTAAGGATAGGCCTTCCCGTACTAAATTTCTTACCATTTTGAGGCTAAGAAAAATAGCGCCCCTGTCGGAATTCGTCGGAACCAAGACAGTACGAAAAATTGTAACGGCGTCACGGTCGGTCACGTTCCGATTTGTGGTGTATAGACACAATATTAGGAAAGTTGATCTACGGATAACTCTCAAATACCCGGTGACTTTTAATCGGTGATTAGGAGTAGAAATAAAATATATCTAGCTAAAATTTTACTTAAGGGGCGAGGTCTCACTCAATTAGCTCATGTTTAATTAATAAAAAGTTGAAACATAATTAAATAGTTAGGCATATTAATTTTTGTCTTTGCCGTTAAATTATGAAAGAGGATGTAAGCTCACAGATACACATTAGTAGCGTGACTTGGAATTTAAGATTTTGATTTTGATTTATAAGTAGTAAACTACCTAATCACAGAAAAAGTTATGAATTAGTTATAAATTAATTAGGGTAACCAAATGACATTACGAATAGTAACCTAATGACATTACGAATAGTAATCTTGACATTACGAATAGAAAAATAACCAAATCGGATCGTTTTTCAAATATAGGAAGCGGGCAGTTTCACTGTGCGTCGCGCGTCGCTACAAAGTTACGTCAGTCGAATGGTTGATTTTCGTTTGAGGATTTTTTCGAGAACAATATTTTATAGATAATCAATTTAAAGCCAATAGTAATTGAAAATATAATATTTACTTGTGATACGCGACACTCCCTGTTTTTGTGTTTTGCGATTTGGGTATCATTTACACCTTTTTACGTCGCAGGTCACCATTTTTGTTTTTGCTGCCGATATGTCAATCGGCTGTCACCGTCCAAGCGCGACTGATTGCAAACAGTCCAATTTTCCCGATTTTGTACTGTTTTTGTAGCGACACTTTCAAGCGCTCCGTGCCCTGTCCCTACTATTCAAGTCTGTGGACCCATGTTACATTTCTAAGGGCTCGTGAGATTATTTACTTATCCTTTACTGTACCCAACTTTATTTGGGGTTGTTACTTTATCCTACTGCAAACAGTTGTACCTGGGCAAGAAATCCTATAAAATAAAGAATGGACATAAGTGACATATTAGAGGACTACTCTGAGTATTTCAATGGACAAACCAAATATTTCATTAAAAAACACGCATTATTATGCAAATTTTATCGTAATACATTTTCTTTAAGAAATGTGGATAGACATTACTAGGCGTATGATTGTAGTTAGATAATACTTCTTTGTTTCCAAAGTCTAATCCCACAGTAACAACAGATATTTATTTTATTATAGACAACCTACTTTATCCAATTATTTACATATTATTATCACGTTCACGCTACTGCACGCGTAAATTACTGGAGAAGATGGGTAGAGAATTACTCAGCAGCGCTCGCGAAATCATTGTGAAAGTCGATGATTTCAGACTCGAAGAGTATGCTTAACAAAGTATGAAATTCACTTAAGAATGTATCGGACTCTGAACAGAGCGTGATACAAGAAACTGTAATGGACATGCTAAGATACCTGAAATGAAAAGCAAAAGTTACAAAATGTGTTATCGCCGCCACAGGAGTGGTCAAAAACACAGTCTCAAAAATAGGAGGGAAAAAAGAAAATTTTGTGAAATAAAAACCCCGACAAGGAAACAATGTGGAGACAAAGAATATATTACTGGATGACTTTACTATAACGGCTTTGAGAAATATAATTCAATTTATAGACCGAGTGTAAAAATTGCTGCTGATAAGTGAGATTGAAATTTTGAAGGAAGTGAAATCACATTAAGACGACGGTAAAGAATTTTCCAAACTTAGCGATAGCTGTAGTTAACCTAAAAATAATCACAGACTAGTTGCGCCCCGGTTTAGACTCGCGAAGGTTAGCAATTCTTTCGAGGGTCAGAGCATACTCTACTTCCATAAGTAGAGATACCCCTCTGGAGATTTGAAAATTGCCATTTGAACAATTTAAAAAGCATGTTAAAGCGACTGTCGAAATAGGGATATTACAATGTTCACGATGGGTCTGTATGGGGTACATCTAGCTCAACACCATCCTTGCTGTTTGTTGATCATTTTGTAATTATTTATTCCTGCGTATTAATTATAAGAATATTTGTATTAGTTAAGCACAAGCAATATTTAAACGAGATCTAAAAATCAATCTGTGGAAGTTTATACGCCCTTCTCCCACAGTGGTCCAACGTAGAAGAGGCAAAAAATGACGTTTACTAAGTAAATGTAAATACCTATATATATAGCAATAAATAAATTTGAGTTGACTTGATGAGGAGTTCATTATTAAGAACGGGTCTGTCAGTGAATCAGAGACTACAGAAAGCAACACTAATTCCGAATCCGAACGGGAGTACATGAGTGGAGTAGATATTGTTTTTTTTAATTGTATAAAAAATTAAACCTATTTATTATATTATAGCGTAAACAAGGATCTACACACAAACAATATATGGTTTCCATGGACCTAATTAATATACTCATGTCATGTTTTTTTTATTTACTTATAATAAAAAAATAAAAGGAAATAAACAAGGTATACACCTATATACCTATTCCTATTATACACAGCTTTTCCGTCGTGGCTCCCCCCATAAGCAGAAATACTGCTTACAAAGATGTTATTGGAGCTATTTGGAGATACTTTCTACTTCGACGAACTTTGTGGCGCCGCGGTTGTGGCTCTGGCTGCCTTGCGAGAGGTCCCGGGTTCGATCCCCGGCTTAGGACACAGAAAAAAAACTCCCCAGGTTTTGGATGTTTATAAGTGTATGACGTCGCTGTTTGTGGTTCCCACGACACAGCGTATGTGGAGCCCAGGAGCTAAGTATGTCTGTAAATGTTTATGTTTTATTTGTCTCCTAACTATACATACAAGAACTGACATTTCTATGGACGACACACGCCTTGACGTTACGCGCATCACCATTCTGCAGGGCTTATAAAAGTCAATATTTTTTTGCGATTCAATGGCGCAGATGGAATATTTCAGTTCGGGCTCACTATTAGATATGATGAAGGGCAAACCTCAGTAGGAAGGGCTCCTCTCGAGGTGAATGGACACCGAATCCTGGCGACCGGTGGAGATCGCCAACTAAAATATGAAAACGTTTGGTTATGCAAAAGAAGCAGCTATGTTTCGTGTTGTGATTTACAGTTTCCTATTTTACAAAGGAAGTGACTCAAAGTAAACTAGTCGGTTACTGGCGTCACCGCTCAGTTCCTTTTCATCAGCTTCGCGTGCATGGGCCCTTATCGATAAGGTTCCATTGAGGTTCTCTTTGGATACGGAGCCGTAACAGGCTGGCCAATGGTGGTGTACTCACAGCGCGGCGCCTGCGTCCCGGCGCGCAGCTCGCGGAGCGCGGCCGTGCGGGGGGGCAGCGGAGTGCCGCGCGGGGAGGGGGTCGCGGTGCTGCGGATATAGCAGATAGTTTTACCCAGGTAGTAAAGAACCACTTTAATGTATTTTGAATCCAGAGCGTAGCAAGGGATTCAAATTGCACTCAAATTTAAACATAGTTTTTACTCATGAGGTAGATTCTAAGACAAGTTATGAATAAGAATAGTACGTATTTACATACAGTTGGTAACAATAACATTTATAATCAGAAGTTAATAGACCAATACACATTTCCCGAAAATGCTTTCGGTCTTCTTGTATTTTTCCAAAGGTTGGCATATCGTATGCTTCCACATATTTTTCACTGGCTTTTGTAGGTAACAGGCCTCGCATCACACTTTTTGCGTCTTTTACAATCTGGAGTTAATCTCACGTTTTCACTAAACTCTGATGTTTTATTCCGTAGAATTCTTACAGCTATATTTTTTTGACATGTCAGAGATTGCAAACCTTTTTGGCCGGGCCCATTTTTCAATTTCAATACGAGGCTGAACATCTGAGTCTATACATTTTATTTGTTAGTGAATGTATCCAGTTTTTTTAAGTGCGACGCTCGTAATTAAAAGGGGATTTATGGCGAGTGATAATTACGTCCCTTTTCATCAAAAACAGTAAAAAAACTTCAAGTAAAGAAAACATATTTTTATTAAAATCTCTAATCATCATTTATACTAATATCACTTTCTTCATGATCATCATCATCATCATCATCGCTGACATGAATTATTAAAGCGTCTGCGACTTGATACAGTCGCAGACTCCTTAATAAATCATGTCAGCATCACATTGTCGAGGATGACGATTTGATTGAAACACCACGAGGACGCTTCTTTCTGGGAGAGAGAAAGTCTGTCTCTTGTGCTCTGTCAGATGGGGCTGCTTCCCGGGAAGCGGCAGGCTGTGGCTCCATAACGTTTATAAAAATCAACGAACAATCACAACACGAAAAGTCAACAAGAAAAAACTGAACAGAATAACAGAAACTTAACTAATTTAACAAGATGATAACTACAAATAGCAGCAAACACCGAGAACACATGAGCGCATTGGTATATCTTTGCTGAAATCGACCAATATAATTTGTTCGCCATATACTTCGTTGCGTAAAATCACGTTCCAAATGTTAAATAATTCTGCATCCATCTGACAAAGCAGGTCTTTTGAGTGCACACTTTTAAATTATTCGCTGTGGGGCTGTGAAGTGTTAAGTGTAAAGTAGTGTTCCAATGGAGCGCAACACTGACAGCTAAACGTCGATAGCCACAGAACAAATATAACTCTCACGTCAACGGTAGTACCTTGTTTACGTTTGTATCAAGTATCGGGTTTCTATTTTGTGCTTATAATTGCGATATAAAACCACAAAATGTATTCGCTGATGACTGTGCGGGAACTTCAAACTGAGCTTCGAAGCAGAAATGCATCAGTAGCTGGAAAAAAGCTCAACTGATAGAAAGGTAAACATATTACGAATTCGAGGTAATGTTTCGTATTTTCCTCAAATTCATGAAATTATTTTAAAACAATGTGGTTTCTGTTCAAGATTGGAGGCGTACGACCGAAACAAACACTTTGGAGGGTATTAAGACATTCCAGAAGACCATCCTGATGTATAGTGCCCTCAGATACAAACCGAGATATCAACACTGATACACCACTTCATAACATAAGCAAATCTCATCAAATTATGATAAACAGTATCTGATCGTAAATCTATTAACCGCCTTTTTAATTACTTATCCCTAAATAATCCCTTTCATTGAAATACAATGAACACAGCCGCAAATCAGTCGCGATGCATTACTTGCCTTTTAAGTTTTTTAATACACAAGGAACTTTCCCACAGTCTTCTTCGTGAGAAATTGGCAGTTTTGCGCCCTATTTTGTGTGTAGCATCTCTGATGTTTAGTAGAAACTGGTTATTGAGCGTGAAACAGTCGAATTGTCCAGACGCTGTTAACTAAACAGCGAGGAAGGCACGCTGCGAGTAGAAGGGGAGGAGGGGCGCCGAGGACGTGGCTACTCGCAAAAAAATAAAATTTACTTCTATTTGCCTCACTTCGCTGATTTGATTACTGATTAGTAATGACTAACACTTAACACTGGCTGTTCAGACGTTGCTAGCATGTTACACTTCACAGCCACACTTTACACCTGCACTTTACACTAATCAAAATGAATAAGATAATAATTGTCCTCATAAAGAACCTTATAATATCGGAAATATCAGAATTCTACGGAATAAAAATCAGAGTTTAGGTACTTAGCTTGAGGAATAACTATTTTATTTTTATAATATCATCAAATTAATTTGAAAACAAAGGCGGTATGCATTTAGCACGTTGTTTATTTTGTCGGCGTTTTGGAATCTTTCTTTTTACCGGTTGGGATGATTTATATGACGAAAACGCTAATAAATTTATCTTTAGCACAAACTTATTTTCTCTGGTGACTGGAGCTGTCAATTAGAAAGTAGTGAAAATGGTTATTTCCGCCTTTTAACCTCAAAATAGCATCTTCGCCGCTTCATTTTGGGATCTCAGGGGAAACATTATATTCCTAACTCGTTCGGAAAGGCTTCTTTACGAACCTCGCTACGACCCACGCCTTCGGCTTGTGCCGTAAACTCTCGGTTTGTAAATATAAGCCTTTGCGAACTCGTAGGAAATGTACTACTTTCCTTTGAACTAGCAACACAAAAAGTTTTAAAGTTACTTTGCCTCCCTAGGGAGTAAAATGCTAGTTTGCTCGCTGTGTCGGTACACAAGCTTGTTTGTTACCGGTGTAACAAACAAGCTTTTTTCAAATAGATGTGATGAAAAACACAATACCTAGCATTACGTCTGTTCCCAGTTATTCAATATTCCATTTTGCGTATTAGAAAGGTTCCAACCCATCGCTGCAACTGGAGATGCGAAGGTTTCCTCATCATGTTTTCCACCACTGCACCGTTAAAAGTTCAAATAACACACAACTGGACTAATTTATTTTATTGGTACACGGTCAGTGCTGGGATTCGAATCTGCATCTCCAGCCTGACATGCAGGCTGTAACCTAGTGGTATAAGCTTGTGAGACTTTTGTAGGTATTAGAGGACAACCTTACACAAATCGACTTAGGCCTATAGTAGCGCTCAATGAGGCTTGTGTTATGGGAACTAGACGACGATATATTTAATAGAGATATATTCATTCTCATCACACAAATATTTGCACTTACCGGGATTCGAACCTAGGACTGCCAACTTCGTAGGCAGGGTTAACCGGTTGTCAAACAGACAACCAATAGTCAAAGTGCAAAGTAACTATTGAAAAAGTAGCAAACCTCGAAGCTATCTGTGATTACTATATTGTTGATTTTTTGGGAGTACACTAGACTTTATTTCATTGTTACATAAGTTATTTATTAGATTCCACATTTTCCTAGGGTGTAATTAAACATTTGTCAAATTAATTATGATAGTAACTATAGTCTTCCTAATATTTGCTTTTAAAGTAAAGTAAAGTAGGCTGTAACCGGTAAGTTATTGGTTTAGTTACTGACACATGCATAGTGAACTAAACGAGCAGTACTCACCCAGCGGCGCGCTGCGCGGCGGGCGTGCGCAGCAGCGCGTGTGCCGCGAGCGTGCGCGCCTGCAGTCGGCGCCGCACCAGGAAGCGCATGCGCACCACCACCACCACCGCCGCCGACACGCATCTGCGAGGGGGATTACAATTAAGACAACTAATTATGCAAAAGGGTACTTAATATGCTACTGAACCCCAAAAACAAGTTAAGTAGCGGAGCCAGTTTTGTTAAGTTAGGTCATCGATGCCGACTTTTACTTTCAATGCCCATCTTTTGATTATCTTATATGAGGCATTCAAAGTTGCTCTAAGACGTTGAGTTCTTATACGTGAAGTCTCGATCTCATCCAGACTCTTCAAGACTTTGGGCTGTGCTTAATTCGCGTGGCACAGGGGATTATCGTAACTGTACAAATTGAGCTAACATAAACATATACAACTTGATGAAAGCCACCGCCACATGCCGCAGGGACTTGTGCGGATAGGATAAGGCCGTGAGGGTTGGCGCTGTATAGAAGTCATATGCCCGGCAGTAAGTCGATGTGGCTAAGAAGAATGGTGATGATGATGTATCTTGGACTCCTCTTGCTGACCTCCACTCTAGAGCTATGACGCGCTGTAGGTAGCGCTTCTGCCAAACTAGGGCCTTGTAACTAAGTGATGACGAAGAAGGAAATGCTCTCAAGAACTTACCTTGATCTGAAAGAAGACTAGCTACTCGAGATATGTGCTTAGACACGAACGGTACAGACTTCTTGAAATCATCTTAATGGGAAACATGTTTCTTAACACAGCAACTTCTCGAAAGGGCAAACTCTTGTAAGGAATGATACCCAGTACACCGGTTAATACCATGAGCGTGCGAGGGGCGCATCAGGCGCGGCAAGTACACGATACGGATTACTATGCCCACTAGTATGTATCAACAGCGTATCACAGCCTTACTATCCGCGTATATTCTTTATATTCACTGCACTGTTCCGTGAGCGTCGCGTGTTATGCGCGTATCGTGGCCGCACCGGCAAAATATTCTCGCAGAAAATTGTGGACGCTCCGCTCCGTGCATGGCGGTCTTGGTTGCTGAAGGAACGGTGTAGTGACCACTGACTTTCCACTACAATAGTACCTACATTGTTGTTGAGGCTGCAAAGTGAGCAATAGATGAACGAGTGAGTTTGAGTCCATCTATTGCATTTTTGGCCGAGACATTACATACCCACTCAACCGTCCAACGTCCCTTAAAATACAGAATGTTCATTTGGCAATTAATCAACATTATCAAATTTTAATTTTCGATCGTAAACAATAAAAAGGAGCGAAATTTTCATGCAACGTAAACTCATTATCTTTTTCATTATGCTACGTATACACTTGGGACCTTTTTTCGTGTCCATACATGGCAACACTATTTAAAAATATGAATGTAAAAGATAGTGTTTTGTTATGGTTAGATATTTTGAGCGAGTTTTCGCGAAATAATTTGTGTTTGAAGTGAGTTTTACCACTTAAGTCTAGGGTAATTGGATATCAAATTGATCGTAATGATATTTCGTAAAAGATTCAAGTATAATTTTGTCAATTTTCAACTAATCTTTCTTGGAAACGGACTGTAAAAAAAAATCTGGAATCGCAATTTTTGAATCCTTGTCGGCACTTTGTTCATCAAACAGGTATTTAACTATTTATAATACTAGTTCTGTATTTCTTCAGCTTTTTAACCATGTATTTCATTTTATACTGGCGTGAATATTTAACCCGAAGAAGCCGCCGCCAAAATTCGCGTGTGAAAGTCGCAAAAATTTTGGGACGGCTGAGAGGATAGTGCTTTTCACGACTAAGGAAACAAAATATCTAGAAACAGAAAATATGTTTCTAGTTAAAATAGGCTTTGAACTACCTCTGGCGGAGTCCGCCATCTTCCGTAGTCGACAGCACAAGCATGCATGCTTTTACCGACGCAACGGCATATCACAAGCTTTTACCGACATGGCATGAAGTGCCAAAGAGTTTCGTTCATCTGAGTGAAGTGCCATTTGTTGACATGTGACAATCATATCAAACAAGCCAACAAAGTTTTGACCTGTTCGAACAGGCCAATAATGTTTTTGCTGTCCTTTGTTACTCACACGCCAAACATGTTTGCTATGCTTTGCAAAATACGACTTAATTCATACGAGATAAGTTTCTTTTAATATAAAAATTGTGTTGGCTATAGGTGAAAAGGTTAACTATTCATTATTTTGAGGCCCCATAATAGACCATCCTTCTCCACATTTCCGAGCAGTCGATTGAATAATTTTCTGCCGACACGCTCCACCCACGGTCATGGTATGATATGGTGTCGTGGGCAGACACCTTCATAAGTAGTTGAGAAGATAGTTACAAAAAAAAAGTGGTACATACTTGAATCTCTTCTTTCCTCTGCTGGCTTCCACTCTGGAATTGCCAGTCAGCCGGCTCTCCGCCTCGGCGTACCCCGCCAGGACGCGCTGCAGGTAGCGCTTCTGCCAGACGAGCGCTTTGCGGCAGCTCTCTAGTCGCAGGCAGCGGCCGTGGAGGTAGCGGAGCTGGTGAGGAAAGGGAAAAAAACTGAATATTAGTCTGTTGGATTTTGAAAAAAACCTGCTCTGAAAGTATAAAATCAAATCGAAATTTCTTTTATCTACACATGTGTCATAAACCCTCTTTACTGCGTCTAAAAACCGCACGTTAAGACCAGCATAATGTAAAACTATTTGGTAAAAACTCATTTCTTATCTGAAAATTTGTACATTTCATAATGTTCATCCATATGGTCATCCATAATGTACAATTTGTCAAATTATGACATTCAAATTTCGAACGCCGACGCTAGCCTGCGTGCCGCACCTAGTTTGTCTGTGAAGTTGGTATACTACAGAACAAGCTAAACAACTGCAAAGCAACGATCAATGCCACAATGCCGGTCAAACATACGGTTCCTGAACACATCAAAGAGAGCTTATGATATGTGTGTAGATAAACTGGTGAATGTAACTGTACATAATTAGGCATTAAAACTCTCGAGTGATATTATTATGAAACTCGCCTTCGGCTCGTTTTATACACCCACTCTCGAGTGTTAATCCCCTCCATTATGTAGCAGTCACTTAAACTACTAATATATCTGTTCAATCGTTTTGTTAAAACCACCTACATAAATTATAAATATTCTACTACCCGCAAATATCTCGAGCTTGACAGATACGGACTGATGGGTGGTGTGAGTCTCTCGTGAAAATAAAATGGTCGTGCTGTGTAGTGCCTGAATAAATCAAGAGAAATCCGAGTGCTGTAAACAATCACAAGTGACCAACTGTAAAGAATTCCTCTTGGAACATCGACCTCGGACACCTCGACGTAAAGGTAACCAACCATACAGAAAATTGACAAATTAATCCCCCTTAACATTTGGTAGCAGACCCATTGCGCATACGTTTATCCTCATTCCATTGTCCTTTTTCATGGTAAGTAGAGACGGTAAGGGCTCTTCCAGTTTCGTCGGGCACGCGGGCTACTATGTGATTGCCCCCGCATGCGGGGCTGTTAGTGCGACACCCCGCGTCCCACATGAACAATACGCACGACACTGAAAGCTCACTAAGTATTGGAAGCCACCATGGCATCTAGTGCGGGTGGTTATAGTGGCGCCACGTAGCAGCATATCCTGCTGGCTCTGATGCTCAGAAATATGCTCACGAAAAGCATTTACTAATATTATTCAAGCTAAATCTAATCAGTGATTGCTTGGAAAATATGATGTAAATTTCCTATAAGCCATGCACTGAGACCATGTCTTAAACCTCAGCAACCAATGTTAAATTGACTGTTTATAGCTCGGATGAAACTCTGCCTCGTTGAACAGGCGTAAATATCGTAATGAGGTTGAATCACAACAACTCAAAAATATATTTCGCCTCATTTGGCATTATATTCTTCAAAATATTTAAAAAGAGAATACTTCAGTTGTGAAAACCATGCCAAGGTTCTGACAGTTGTTTGTTTATTCGTGCCTCACTGAACTCCGCGTATTTTGGATGGATTTTTTTAATTATTTTTCGTTTCCACACTTTTTTACTGAGATTTATAAAATAATAAATAACCATGGATCCACCTGTGAATGAATCTCCATTGTGTCCAGGCATGGTGTAAGTATCATACAAGTGTTGTTTCGGTACTAGACAACAACAACACCACAATGTCACGCCTTTTTCCATACAGAGTGGCAGAAGCACAGTTGCGCCCACCTTTAGCCAAGTCACAGGGCAAGGGGCTCGCCCATCGCTACAGCTATGGAGGTTTCCTCACGCTGTTGTAGCATACAATTATCTTATTGGCTTCTCAATCAACCAGGTGGTGCGGTGACCACCCGTCCTTCACGAAAAGGGAACTCAACATGAAGGACCCGAGGTTCGACGCTGAGAAGAAGTCACGAGAGAAACTTGTCTCGAGATTAACGCCGTCGGTTGGTACTTTTAACGTCAGCTAAGGGGCACATGAATAATATAGCGTATGAAAGCTATTGAATAAATGAGAAGCCCGCATAAACCTACCGTATTTGCAACGACAGAGAGAAGGGGTAAAGAACCCTAGTCAGATGATGATGTTGACGATATCCCACATGACGATATTTACGGTAATATCTTTTCAGTACCTGGCATGTGACTGTGAATCGGAACCTAGTTTTGATCGTACGGCTTCATACATATTCTACTAAATATTTATTAACTCCCTTGTAACCGTTTTCCTCTAGACGTCACAAATGGAGAAATCCAGCGAAATGCCATCTTCGGCGGGCGCGCCTGCAACCATGTCCGAGCACGGCCTGAGGTTGGAAATGCGTCGGACTCGTGAGCCGGGCAGCCGTCAGCTGGTGCAAGGTAGGATGCAACATGCAACTCTCTTCTTATACAACATTGATGAATCATCTTGTCATTTAAATATTTAAATCTGTGGAGCGAACTTCCCGGCGCCAACAGGGAGTCAGTCCATCTCTCTTTAGCTTCAAATATCGTCCAAATTTCTTTCGCAAGTTTAGAGTTTAAATCTATATGTTTTATTGTTTATTTACTATGTGTTTTTATATAATTCTATAATAGAATATTTAGAAGTAAAACACTTATTTATATTGAGTACTTGAGTACTTAAGTATTTCTTTCTGCACGTAGGCCTATCTGTCACTGCTATTAAATTTATTATTTCCATCTTGGGTTTCCTGCAAGAAATCTCTTGTCAGAGATATGCATTTGTATGTGCATTAAATATATATAAGAAATAGGTATAAGTATTTTGATATGGCTAGTTCAAATGTTTCTGGAGGCGGATAGTTGCCAATGAAGCCAAGACAATCGGAATTAGCTGGCCAGAAGTCGTCTTCGCTACTGAACTGGAGGTTGTTATGAGATTCTACGCCTCCGAAGGTGCTAGAAGGAACCGAGGAGTTGACTGGCTGTATAAATAAAAGAAGGAGGAAATGCTCGATGGTCGGGCGACATAGCGAGGATAGTTGGCGTGTACGTCAGGAAGCCTATACTCAACAGTGGGATTTACATGATGAGCACGTTTTATAATAGGCTTAATGATGATATTCACGCTATCTTTGACTCTTAAGACTGTGCATCAAGCAAAGAAGACTAAAGGATAGACATGATGTCGTCATCATTTAAGGTCTTCGGCTTATCCCCAAGCGCGCCATCATTCCGGTCCACTTGATTGTGTCGACCGATTGTTGGTCTCGGCGACCGCTTCAACTATTTTGCACTCGTCGCTCTGGGCTCGCATGTGGTCGGTCCCCTACTATTTTGCTACATTACCCAACCACCTTAACAACACCTGAGTGTTCTTTAAATATGCTGAAATTAAATTTGTCTGTCCGCAGCGGCCCTGGGCAGTTTCCGTTGGCCGCCGTACCTGCTGGGTGTGTGGGTGGTGGTGCTACTGCTGACTCACTCGCTACACTCGCTGGTGTGTGTGTTAGAGCGCGCCCTGCCTGGACTCAGGTAACTCTTCATCATCATTATCATCAACCTGTTACAGTACCAGAAAGTCAACTGACCTTAAAACGGCATCGCTAGCGTCTATGATACACAAACTGGCGACTGTAGCTATAGTTTTGACCGTTAACTTTTAATAACGTTAAATACCAATTTCACAAGTAGTATCTGGCCCCACGCAAAGTTGAAGCGTTCGCCGTGACAGAAATCGTTAGGACTATCATCGTCATCATCATCAGACATCATCATCTGGGGCACACTACAGGACAAATCTACAAGCTATGTTGACACCCACTCAAGTCTCGCCCCACTAGCGAAGGAACTTACAAGTTAACAACACTGATTGAATACGATATTTGACTAAAAATTAAAATTGAAGCTAGGAATTTATATTTTTTTACAGAAAATGATGACGTATATAATTTTTATCTACAAACGTATCATAAACCCTCTTTACTGCGTTCAAAAACCGCACGTTACGATCAGCATTATGTTAAACTACTTGGTAAAAACTCGTTTCGTATCTGGAAAACTACACATTATGGTCATTATGTGTAGTTTTTCTACATATAATGACATTCAAATTTCGAACGCCGACGCCCACCCGCGTGCCGTCCCTAGTTTGTCTGTGAAGTTGGTACTGACATTCAAATTTCGAACGCCGACGCCCGAAGTTGGTACTACAGAACAAGCTAAACAACTGCAGAGCCACAACGCCGGTCAAACATGCGGTTCCTGAACACATCAAAGAGAGCTTATGATATGTGTGTAGATAAACTAGTGTATGTAACTGTACATAATTAGGCATTATGCAGCAGTCACGTAAGCTACTATTAAAATTTCCCATTTTTCGATTTCCCCTCAAGATTTTGAACCTTGTGCCATGCTAATAAAATTCAAAACCTATTACGTAAACCTATTCAGTATTGAAGGGCTAGTATTTAATCGCACATCAAACATACTGATTTGCACAGCAAAAAAGGAAGAGCAAAAACACTATGTTTTAAATATATTTTATGTGTTCAAGTTTATGTTTTAAGTATTTTTTCTTATTCTTGCATCTTCAACCTAACACGAAGGATGACTTATTACCTTTCACCTAAGCTACCGCAGTATTTTGCCGTGATATGCTCTGCAAATCAGTATTTTTGATGTGCAGTTTAATATTTCCCGTATTGAAGTACTGGCTCAACCTGGTGCTGTTTCAGGAGATTTTGCCACTACCTGCGCACCTGGACCGAGGAGGCTTGGAAGAGCGAAAAGGAACTCAACCAGAAGTTGTACCCCATCGGCCTCGCGTTCGTCACGTGTCTACTCTACACGGTCTACTTCGGTCTGTACGTGGTCTACTCGCTGGCTGTATGGGCTATTGAGCCGCTGAGTGTGTTGGATGAGAAGCAAAGTGCCACTGACATGGAGACGAAGATTACCAACTATGTGGAAGAGGTTGTTAGTAAAACAAATTGTGTCAAGTGATTTCGTTCGGAATATATGGCTGGAATGGGTTTGTTGGTTTTATTTAAATCTCGCCGTCTTCAATTCTAGTTTAAACACCTAGTAATTTTTTCTTTCAGACATTATTTGACTGGGAATTTTTTCAATCCTAACGTTTAGCTTTATTGCGCACTAGAACTCTCCTGTTGCACAACTTTTCCTGTCCTGCCTAGGTTTGCTGGTAGAAATCTCTTTAGAGATAAGCTCGCCTTTGCTCATAAAATATTTTGCCTCAGTAAACTTGATTCGCCTAAGATTTATGTGCAATAAAGAATGTGAATATGAATTATCTGTCTATTTATCTGAGGAATCTGACAGAATTTGTACCTTATCTGAGGATTAAAAAATCGCCCCTTACTCGTTTATATTTTAGATGCATATATTGTATACCTGCAGAAATTAATAATTATGTAGTCTTTTATTCGTTTACTGCCAAAAATATATCCTAATCAGGGCTTATGCACTCGGTCCAAACGTCAGTTATTGTCTTATTGTACATAGCGAGATGACGAGACAGCTGTTTCGCTACAAAAGCCGCTGCAAAAATTCTTGACTTAGAGATAACAATCTGCGAAAAAACACAAAAATAAAGCCAGAGCAAGTCATTTAATACACCACTAGCACTCACTGCCTGTTCCGCCTCCGCCGGCGCTAGCACCCGTTCAGGCCGCTCAAGCTCACTTCGCTCAGCCCGCTCATTCCGCTCCGCTTTTAGTTGAGCGGCAAGCGAGGCGCCCTCGCTGGCCGCTGAGTCTAGGAGGCATTGCTTGAGCGAAGCGATCTCGCGCGCGAGTGATGACTTGTGCTCTTCTATCTCCGTCTGGGGAGAGAGGTTTTGATGTTATTAGCTGGCAATACAGTCCTTTGCATTAAGCAGTTCTGCTTCGATAAGAGATAACTCAATAATTCTGACTTTTATTAAGAGTTGGTAGCTTTTCGACCAGATGCAAATTGGCAAGAAAAGTCAACATATTGGCCAACGTTCCGGATTTAGGCCTCTTACAGTGTCATGCGAGCGTCATCCATCACGCACGCGGGATCAGCCTTTTCAGTTCCATTCCTGTTTCACCACGCTCGCGGGTTACTATGGGATTGACCATTGACTGGCATGCGGCTGCTGTCACGATGGCGCCCCGCGCCCCGCGCCCCGCGTGACTTGGCATCAATGTAAGCGCACTTACAAATTCACCATAATGTGGAAAAGAAGAAAGTGCCTTTCGCAGCCGGCGCCGGCTTCCAAAATGTATGTGATTGGGAGCCGGCACATGGGTGGGTATGACGGCTGCACTGCAGCAAGTGTCCGTCGATGTCAAAATGTTGAAAGTCATGACTGGTTGGTTTTAAATATCAGGGCTAAACACTGCGGTAGGTTAGGTGAAGCCTTTATCCTTCGTATTAAGTTGAACATGTAAAAACAACAAAACATACTTAGTTTTAAGTACCTAAGCTACCGCAGTGTTTACGGCTACCGAATCGGCGGCCGGCGCCCGCTGCGGAGGCACTACCGGAAAGGAAACATGTGACAAGACCCTCGTTACTTACCAAAGCGATATTGACGGGTCTCTGCCTGTAACCAGCCAGTTTCTTCTCCAAGTCGGCGATGGTACCAGTTTGTATGTTGTTCAGTTCCCTCGCTCTCAGGAGCTCGACTCCTGCCTCGTGCTTCAATCTGGAAATTGAAACAAAACGTTGACAAACGGACGCATCAGCATCACCATCAATAAGCCCACATTCACCAACTGTTGGGAATGGGTTAATTGTCTTCATTATTACGTCATCTTCTCCGATCCCGGCGATTGGTTCTCGACTTCGACATTTGAAGACGATGGATTGGCTTCATCTGTCAAATTCGAATCGCGCAAACGCCAATGCAATGAAACCGAAGTCGAAGGCAATAGAATGAACCTTATCAGTATGATTTCACATAAATCGGTAACATGTAATGTTTGATGACGATTGTAACGTCATCAAACATTACATGTTCGAAATCGAAATCAAAGGCAATTCCCAAGTGTCGAATGACGGGACCTACATCGTGCTCGGTTTCAACATTTTCAGTCGAGATTTATCGATTTTAGTGATTTTTCAACATTCAAAACAAAACATTTTGGTAAGTGATTATTGGGAATTTGGTTTAACAGGTAAAAAAATCGTTTAGGGACACACTGAGATAAATATATTGCTAGTTTTTATGATTGTAGTTTTTTGATGGCGTGCGCCACCTTGCTGGCTGCAGCAGAGGAGGAACGCTTCAGGGCCTGAGGGCACATTGCAGCATGGTCGTGTTGGCAACACCTCACAAACGGTGGAACACGAACACAGCGCTACGACGTGAACGCACCGCGAATGTTGGCAGCTGGCAGCCTCCCTTCGTGGCGATGATTGGTCGGCCAGCAATAGCGAATGTTGGCCAACCTGGCTCATTCCTTCCGTTCCGCTGATCTCGAGAGCCTTCGAAATCCTTCGGTGATACCCCGTCATCAATGAACTCACATACATCGCTTTCGAGTTCGTCTTCGGTTTCGAAGTCGAAGTCGGGAGCCGATCGCCGGTAAGGCTGCTGAGTCACCCGCAAGATGGCGCACACCGCACTGGGATACTACGTAGTGGGACCCAAAACCATTCAAAACTGAACTCATCAGAAGCCTACCTTCTAAGTTCAGCCAGTTCGCACCGATACGCGTTGCACTGCTCGCTGCGTGCATCCAACTCTCTCTGCAGCTGATTTCTGTGTTGTTCTGCAGTCAGTTGCAGGTCGCTGCACCGAGCACGTTCCACATCCAGCCGGGACTTCATGATGGAGAGCTCGCCGCGGACGCGGGAGACCTCTTCGATGTTCTGGGGAGAGGGATCACGTAAGTGCCCAATTATAAAGATGGTCGGACGACACTTGAGGCACAGGATTAAGAGGACCGAACTGCGACATCGACATCTACGATGCGTACGGCGTCAAATTTTCATTAAATAAATAAATGAAAGTCCCAACCTGTAAGAAGAGAGACCTAACAGATCCATAAAAAGCAATCATCCTATCGAGCAATCTTTATGGAATGCATGAATGAATGAAAGTGTGAGCGAATGACCGACTCTTCCAACAGTATTCCCACCTCGTGCGGCTGCGGCGCGTCCGAGGCGAGCAGCGCCCGCTCCAGCTGCGACACGCGCGACTTGAGCTGCTGCACACCCTGCTGCGCCTCCAGCTCGGCTGCCATCGAAGCTTCGAGGCGCTTCTTGAGGATTGTGATCATGTTCGAGTCTTGCGTCTGGCGGAAGAACAATCATCAGTTATACTACTTAAAGCAGTAGTTTTTTAGGGTTCCGTACCCAAAGGGTAAAAACGGGACCCTATTACTAAGACTCAGCTGTCTATCCGTCTGTGTGTCTGTCTGTCCGTCCGTCTGTCACCAGGCTGTATCTCATGAACTGTGATAGTTAGACAGTTAAAAATTTCACAAATGATGTAATTCTGTTGCCGCCATAACAACAAATACTAAAAAACGCAATAAAATAAATATTTAAGGGGGCTCCCATACAACAATTCTTTCAATACCACATACAAACTTATGAATGCACCTGGTTACGTACATGGAGTGTGAAAGTAGCCGCACCAATAACTTCGTAAACAACATTTTGCTATGTTAAATCCAAACTATTCACTCCAAACCATCCCTACCATTGTACGGTGGTACGGGACCCTTCGTGCGCGAGGGAGACTCACACTTGGTAATTGTTAGGGTTCCGTACCCGAAGGGTTCCAAACGGGACCCTATTACTAAGACTTCGCTGTCCGTCCGTCCGTCCGTCCGTCCGTCCGTCTGTCACCAGGCTGTATCTCAAGAACCTAGCTAGCTAGAGAGTTGAAATTATCACAGATTATGTAGTTCTGTTGCCGCTATAACAACAAATACTAAAAAACAGGATAAAATAAATATTTAAGGGGGCTCCCATACAACAATACCACATACAAACTTATGGATGCACCTGGTTACGTACATGGAGTGTGAAAGTAACCGCACCAATAACTTTGTAAACAATATTTTGCTGTGTAAAATCCAAACTATTCACTCCACACCATCGCTTCCATTGAACGGTGGTACGGAACCCTTCGTGCGCGATTTAGACTCGCACTTGACCGGTTTTTATTTATTCATATGCGACACATGAAGAGATGTAAAATTTAGCTGTTTACAAGAGTCCGGCAGGGAATCTTCCTGAATGGCGACAAGGCCAAAACCACCTGCAATTATAAGTTACAATTACGAGATTTAGCCTAAGATTATTATATATTTAAAGTAAATCCGTCAAAACTTGCTGAAAATTAGTACACGAACTCAGAATACTGACCAAAATGACGTGTTGAAACTCACCACCCTCCGGCGCCTGCGTCTTGAGATACACACCAAAGGTGGAAAGGGGGAGTTACAGGTTGTACGAGAACTGGGAGAAGGGATTCCTTAGTAGTATAGGGTAGCACTAAGGGATGTGGCGAACTTCTTCCCCTAAGGGAGGAATATGGGGGGTTTATGTTTGTAAATTCTCATTTTAACTTTAAACCCCCATTTGCTTCCCTTAGGGGAGGAATTTCGCCACATCCCATCTTAGTGATACCCTACACTATGTAAGGAATCCCTGTACAAAGTATCGTGATGCCAGTTTAGGCTGTGCGTTGTCTGTCAGTCACGCAAATGTATAGTTCTCCCTCCATACCCCACGTGGGATCGAATTTGAAAAAGACTCGTTTAGTGTTGTCTCGAAACTAATAATAATAATAATAATACCTTGGACACTATTACCCTTTAACTGGTGACAAGGGGTCTTACAGGCCCAGCGGCGTCAGTAAAACAACATTTTGGCACCTTCTCCGGGTTTCCTTGGGCTCATCACCTGAGTAGCTTCGAGTTTACTTGCGTCCATGCCGTAGAAGGGGATAGCTGTGTCGGACAGGCTCAAATCGGTAAGTTACATTGGCGTAAAGTTCGGCAGGGGTCTCTCAGACCCCATGTCACCACTTACGTAATTTTTTACGTAATTTTGTTGTATTGTTTTTTCACATTTTTAACCGAGAACAATCAAAACTCCAGGAAAGCAGGAGCCAGTTGTCTTCCTCGATAAAAGCGCCAATCAAATTACCAGTTTGAATCGTGTCCGAAACGTGTGTGCTTGCAGTGTGCAAAAAAATTATGCCCAGACTGCATATAAAAATTTTGTAAAGTTCGACCATTGTCAATTTCGTGAAAATACACTTTTGATTTTAGTTGTTTTTTTTTTCTTAATTCATTATTACTTCAATATTATAGAAAAAAGTGTGTTTTTGTCAAAATATGTTGATTAATTTTTTGCTTATGTAATTTGTGATCTCATCGCTAGTTTTTCGATTGTTAAGACGACATACATTAAAATTGCAAGATCGTAACAAAAAATATATTCAGAGTATAGTTATTTGTTTTATTTTATCCAATTATATATGATAACACAGTTTTTACATACTCTGGCTAGCTACCACACTTAATTTCTATGATTTATACTAGATACCGCAGTGGGCCTCTCAGTCCCCTCGTCACCAGTTACGTTACACAAAAACCATGTCACCAGTCAAAGGTTAACACACATTGATCTAGCCCCAAACTAGGATTCCCTGTATCTTGGGTACTAGACAACGATACACACACTTATGTAGATAAATATTATACTTAGATAGATAAACAACCATGACTAGGGTACAAACATCCGTTCTCGTCAAACAAATATTTGCCCCCACCGGGACTCGAACCCTGGACCCCTGGCTTCGTAGGCAGGGTCACTGCAGACTCGGCTATTCGGGTATAAATAAAGCAGGGGGAGTCACGTCATTTTGGCCGTCACGGATTTTACTTTGTAGCTACCATCTTGTCTAATAATCTTACGCTAAATGGTGTATTAACTTGGACTTAATGTGCCTTTTCTATCTCTGACAGGTGTTCCGACTCGGAATTTTAAATTAAATTTTAAATGCCACCTAACAAACTAGCGTGATTTTGTTCATTTAAATCCTACAAAAAAGGTGCTCAGAAGGCATTTACCATCCTTTAAAATAACAAGTCGATTGCGATCCGAAATGACGGCAGAGATAGAGAATCGGACTAAAGATGATACTCTCCATGGACTCAGGGTGTTCTATCTCCGTCAGCGACAATGTGTACATGTAAGAAGCAGAATTTGGTGGGCAAGTCTATATACGCAATGAGTACGCAGCTCGGCCCAAAAAATTCAGTTTTTTCCTGCACCAGTAATAGCCTGCACGAAACTATTCCCTACAATCTCAATTGACCTGTAAGCTATCAGCAGTCTGCTTGTGGGTGTCCAACAGTAGCTGCAGGCGGCTCGAGTTGTCTCGCTCCGTCTCGTAGCGCAGCCGCGCCGCCTGCCAGTCTTGCACCAGCTTGTCGCGGATCCTGCCACAAAACGCGATACTATATATAATGTATATTTATATAAATCAAACGCTGTGTAACTCTCGCTAAAACTCGAAAGTAGCCCGACCGGTTTTATTCTCTTCACTCCGGTGGAGCTTTAGGTAAAAAGATAATAAGGAAAAACGCAAAGAAACAGCCCAAAATGGAAAAATATTTTGTATGGGAAGTTCAGCCTTCTAACACTACATGGTGTTGGCAGCGGACTTTTTGTATGACGGCTGCGCGGTTATAGAGTTATAGTTATAGAGTTACTACGAAAAAATAATCTAGATGCACCTATCCGACCTCTAAATCATGGACGAACAGTTTTCTAATCGCGAATAATGAGATGATGGATAATCTTTGGAATTTCTAGACAAGGCCTTGTTAGTAGTCTAATGTGTATCCACTTTGACATTTGACATAGGCAGCGTTCACTCTGATCGGTACAGTTGCATGCGAGTTTCTCATTCACAATGCTGTTGTACACTGCGCCGATTCAGATTCAGCGGTAACTAGGAGCTGTGGCGAGCGCGACAGACGAGGCGGCTTGTGGCCACACTGCGGCGCGAACTTTAGAGCGTACAGACGAGTCGGCGTGTCGGAAACTGCGGATGAAGTTTTCCCTAGTGGGATATGGACGGGAAACACTACCGTCACGTCAAACTGATTAAAAGCCGCCGCCATCAGATTATTTTTATCGATTACACACCGAGTTAGATAGAATGGATAAAGGATGATAGACAAAAAAATACAGGAACTCTTTCCACTGGCGTAATGCTGGTTTGTACACAAGGCGTATTTCACCGCATTAGCGCCATCTGTTGGTTGAACACCTCATCTATTAGCTCCGCAAAAACAGCGTCTTTATCCTTCATCATCGCCCGCAATTTGTGCCAGTGCAGCAAGTTTGTCCGCTTCTAGTCCAATTTACAGCAATCCACCACACTGGCGCCATCTTCTTGTCTAGTCACTGACCTATTGAGCTCTGTAACAAGCGCATTCCGCGATAACCCAGCCTCGCTTATAGTTTGTCCGCCTCTAGTTGGATTTCCTCTTGCACGATTTAGGTTCTTAGGAAAACTGCTATTCACCACATTAGCGCCATCTCCCGACTAGCCACTAACCTATTGAGCTCTGTGATAAGCGCGTCCTTGTCCTTCAGCCGCGCCTGCAGGTTGTCGGCATGCAGCTGCAGCCTGTCCGCCTCCTTGCGTGCGCGCCGCACGTTGTCGGAGCACGCCGAGTGCAGCGAGCTGCTGGACTTGGAGGAGTTGAGCGCGAGGCGCGGCACATCCTCGTTGTCGCTGCTCGCTGAGAGGATCTGACAAGTGAACGAATATACACTTTTATATGCAGGAACGTGCATTGCTTCAGAAACAGCGACGTCACGTCCATTGTCAAAAATGTTATGCAATGGCCTAACTTGGATCCGAAAAGTGCGCAACATACAAACGCGATGCTACGCTCTCCAAAGCGTTTGATGACGTCGCGCATATAGCATGTTTCGCTCATGTATATATACTCATATACAATGATCATAACTCATCGCTTGACTGAACATAAGTAAAAAATCAAGTCAAAATTTCATTATTACTGTAGATATTTACAAAAATTTAGCAAACGACATTTTTTGCCTCCTACCGACTGTCGGGTGTCCCACCTCATAATCAATCAAGCCCCGAATTGATCAACTCTTGCACTCGAAATATTTACCTGTTCCAAAATATCACTGTCCAGTCCAGTCCACAGATATGGAGAGATAGGTTGAGGGACGTGCGAACAAATGTAGCTCCGACAGGTTAGATATTAAAAATTCTCGGTAGTCACCGGGCGACCGCAGTGACGAATTCATTTCCGTTGTTTTTCGAAAATGCCGACCTGTGCAATACTCACGTGCAAAAATAGAAGCGAGATTGTGAATTCCAAGAACGCCGGTGTCACATATCACTTGTAAGTCTCATTCCAACTATTATTTCTTCTTAAAACACAAGAAATAAACACTATTACGAAAATAAATCATTCGCGGAAAATCCGTCCCGAATTGACATTAAAGTGACAATGTCATGTTGTTCTCGCTAAGTTTACTATACATTGCTTGTTTTGTATCTTAATTTCACTACTTATTGCCAAGCTAACACGCAATGAATATTTCACACTTATCTAAGTACGAAAGCAAAGATGCATCGTGATACGGAGGCGAACTGTTACACGCACACAGAGACGACATATAGTGATGGGGATAGTGATAGAATTATGTTTTTGAATCGATAGATTTTATCATTCCGCAATTACTAATATAGTTATTTATAGTTAATAAATTACTAATTATTGCTCATAATACGTAAGTTTATTGTTAGTTATTCCAATGATTGCCAAACAGGCAGTTTAGATTTTAAGTTTGTTTAAAACCTCGCCCGACGAAGGATAATGGGGTGTTATAAGTATTGATCGGAAATTCCGATGCTTTCAGTCAGGTCCGAAGAGTTCACAGTTATTCTACCTTCAGAAACCTCTTTGCCTCTCTTTCTAGCTGTAAGGATTCTGTTGAAAAAAAGAAGAGAGGCAAAGGGGTCTAGTATGTCGTATGTCGTATTTACAAACAATTTACTATTTTATTTATAGAACCCGGCATTGTATACGACTGTCTATACCAGTGTCTATAAATTATAATCGATCGATGATACACGCTGTCCTTGCATTGTCCCAACACTAGCTCGACTAGCTAGTATACCTGCGGTAGTGTAGGTGTGTTCGGACGATAGGTGCATGACATAATACTGACCAATAAAAGCGGAGGGATTGATGTACGAGTGGTGTAAATGTATGCGTGTTCTTTGTTTTTGGCGATACTGGTTCCGATACAAGCTTAGCACCAAAGGGCCTATCTCTCGATATCTGTGGTCCAGTCTATGTGAGTAGTTGAACTGGTCTCTCAAAGCCCTCTCCAGCTCGGCGGTGGGGAACCTTTTTCCCACACGCGATGGCTGAGGCACAGTTCTCTTTTAGCCAGTTATCCGATACGCCATTTTGCGTGACAGGGGGCTAGCCTAGCGCCGTATCTATTCAGTTCAGTTCAATTCAAAGATTTTATTCATAATAGCGCAAAAATTGAGACTTAATGAACGTCATAACATAATCAAGCAAGCACAATATAACATTAAGTAGGTGCCTAATTATTACATAGTACATAATATATAGGGAGCAATGAACTGGTTTAATGCCAGATGTCGGTGTCTTGTAAAGTCATTAATTTTGTAGTAGGCCTTTGTGCACAAAGTGTGCTTTATACATTTTTTTAATCGAGCTTCAGTTAAGTTTTGTATTTCTTGCGCAATTTTATTGTAGAAGCGTATGCAGTGTCCCATAAAAGAACTGCTAACTTTTGTGAGTCTGACCATTGGAAAAGAAAGTTTGTTTATTTCTAGTTTGCACATTGTGGCGGCTATCAATGGTTTTAAAGCTACTGATATTTTTCCTCACATACATTATTTTTTCATAGATATATTGACTTGCAACTGTTAGGATGTTGGTTTCTTTGAAGAGATCTCTCAGAGATTCTCTATTACATAGCTTATAAATAAATCGGATCGCTCTCTTTTTTAGGTAGGAGGGTAAATCTAACCTGTTCCATAATATCTTCGTCCAGTCTGTGTGAGTAGTTGAGCTGGTCCCGCAAAGCCCTCTCGAGCTCGGCGGTGGGCGACCTGGCCCGGCTCGGCACCAGCGCCGTGTCTTCCGTTGAGATTACCATCTCGCGGTTGGGGGAATCGCGCAGTCTAAGGGAAGGTAAATAAGGATGAGTAAGTTAATAAAAAAATTGGCCAAGTGCGAGTCAGATTCTCGCACCGAGGGTTCCGCAGAAATAGCATTTTTTGTAAAGCATCTACGATTTTACGGTTATTGGATTGTTTCCTTTACTTGTGCTGTAAGGCCTTGCTTCGTACCAAATTTAATTATTCTAGGTTAACGGGAACTACCCCATAGATGATCTTTAAGATCTACATCCCATGATCTTTAAGAGACTACATAGCTGAGTGATCGATATCAATTTAAACTTGATATTTCCACGCGTTCTTGAGAAAAAACGTCATGACAGACGGACGAAGTGATCCCATAAGTGTTCCTTTTTTCCTGTTGAGGCACGGAGACCTAAAAAGCCTGGGGTAATTATTTGATCGATTTAGCCGTCAGCAGAGGAAAAAGAAAAAGATGACGACTTAATAGGCGGTAAGGCAACGATTTGCTCATAAGCCCGCAATGTGCGAGGACCCTTCACAAAGAAAATACCTTGCTCACCTTTCAACCAGCTCCTTCATGTTGACGAGTTCTCTCTCTAACGCGTCGCACTGTTCCGTTTTCAGTCGCATCTTCTCCTTCAGTTCTCCAATGTTTGACTCTTCGCGGAACCTTGAAACAAAAATTATGTTGCGTTTGTAAATCACAGTAGTTTTAAGCAAGAGGATAGAGCAATATATATTATGTTAGCGCAGTGAAGTAGCGAAAACAAATCTGAAGCTACGTTTTGACATTTTGAACCTGTGAACTCTCGCTATATCACTGGCACCTGCGACGTTCTAGGCCATTAAAATCTGCAATTGTTCCTCTTGTTAACGCGGCGTAGGATATCTGGTCGTAGATTTTTTCAACGAAGTTCTCTAGTATCCCTCGCTGCGCTCTGGATTCTTATTCCCTACCTATCGCATGACTCACCTGTCCATCACAAGCTGCAGCTGTTCCTCCACCCTGCCCCTCTCTTGGCCCGCGCGGAGCAAGCTCGCCTGCAGGTGCGCGCGCTCCTGCCGCCACGCGTCTTGTGCCGCCGCCAACTCGGCAGTTTGCTTGCCGCTCTCGCTGACAGAGGCCGTCAGTTCCGTGATGTCGAGCTTCGCTTTTGCTAGCTCAAAGGCCTGAACGAAAAAAAAACATTTAGGTAGGTGAACATGCAAGATATTGCCTCTACCTTTAGCGCCACATGGGAAAAAGAAACAGAGACGTCACAAGAACCTAGGATTTTTCTTCGGGGCGGACTAGAATCAACACAAAAGTTTTGTGTCTATCAAATTTAAGCAAAACGCATATCTGAGTGTATTCCCTTGGCAGAGTTGCGAGAGAGGGGCGTTTTTGTGACGTTTGTCATACGACAATAAAATGCTTTACATTAATTAGCCCACAAAAAGATAATATGATTAGCTAGGATATACATTATTACCTTATCATTCAATTCTTTTTTGTGGAAGTCCAGTTCATGCTGCAGCAAGGATATCTGTTTTCTTATCTTGACCAGTTGTTTTTTATCGTTAGTCGCCTGTCGGTCCGCCGTCTTGTTCTTCTCTTCACCACTTTTTTTCGGCGATGGACTTCTAGAAACCATCTTTAGTTGTTCCTTCAAACTTGCTATCTCTTCATGGAATAAGTTTATGTCTTCGTGGAGAATTTCTATCTCTGTTTCTTTGTCTTTGAGTTTTATGTTCAGTTGTTTGAGCTCGTCGATCTTTGACGTCAGTTCGTTATTCAATGAGTTAACTCTTTCTAATTCGCTTTTGTTGCTTTGGAGTTTCATTGATTGGTTCTCTTGGTCTTTTTCTAGTTTTGTCAGTTTGAGCTTCATTTCTTTATGGCTCAGGTTGAGTTTGTTGTTTTCTTCGTGTACGTTGGCTAGGTCTTTGTTGAGAGCTTCGACAGTTTCTTGCATTTGGAAGAGTTCATTCGATTTCTCTTCGAAAGCCTCTTTGATGTTGTCGAACTCTTCGGTTTTATCGTTGAGGCATCTTTGAAGATCGTCTAGTCTGTCGAGATGTTGATTCAGACTGTCAATTTGCTGATTTTTCTCAGAGACAAGTTGTTCTAACCTTTTTAGCTCTGTCAACTTCTCCCTCATTTGTATATTATCAGTTTCAAACTTTTCTAAGACCTCATTTCTGCTTTGTAATTCGTCGACTTTAACTTCAAGTTCAGTCATTTTGTTTGTCAAATTACGTTTCTCCTTAGCTAGTTCTAGTATCATGTTCTCTCGTCTTAAGATATCTTCTTTGAGCAAATGTAAGTCATTGGACTTATCGTTGACTTCTTGTGTCAGTTCTGTCAGTCTTTGTTCCAGCAATTTCTTGTTGGATGTGAAATTTTCAAGTTGGTTTTCATAGAACTTCTTATCGGTTTCCATTGTTGCCATTGTATTTTCGAGCAATGTCTTCAGTTCTTCTACTTCCTCTTTGAGTGCCGGGAACTCACATAACTGCTCCTCTGCATTCTTGAGTTCAGATTTGCAAACATTTAGTTCCGATTTAGATTTCTTGATCTCATTTTTCAATTGAGAAAGTATATCTGGGAAGTTTTCTTGTCTGATATCTAGCGTTATTCCGAGTTCCCTCAAAGACGTAAATTCTTCTTCGGCTCCTGTTTTATTTTCATTAGATGCTTCTAGAGAAAAGTTTATCTTCTTTGGTTCGACACTAACTTCCTTGCTATCACTTACGTCTCTATTTGGATACAGCGAGCAGTTATCTGGTATTTTCTGTGCTGTCGAATGTTTTATGCTATCCCCGAACTTATCTATACCAAACACCGTAATTTCATTAACATTTCTCTTATAGTTTTTGAGGATGTTTTGATTCTGAGTTGACGTAAAATGGATAGGCAGGGAATCCGCACGTGGTGTGAAGTTCGGTGCATCAAATTGGTCAATATATTCTATTTTCAAGGAGCTCATATTCGCTGGTTGCACATCGGGAGGAAGAGTTTTGTTTAGTTGCGACTTCTCTCTCACTTCAGTGATGTATGGAACACCAGTGAGGTTCATGTTTTGAGCTCTTAGTTCAGCTCGTCTCATTTGTAAATCCTGTTCATCGAATTCTGATATCGAAACTATGTCACTCAGCGTTCTGGCTGAAATCTTTCCTTCAATGTTGTCACTCTTTGGATCCGACTTTTTCATTTCCTCGTCCAAGTTTATAGCTGAAAGATAAAATAGGAAGTTGTTATCTACAATAACTGTGTGACTCACGGTTAAAAGTAGCAATTATCGTGCAGAACTGTTCTGGGATTTCCTAGAGATTTTTATTACATGAACATTAGCATAGAACTTGGATTACGTCCAAAAGTAAGTCCCACTATGAACCTGGAGATCATGTCCCATTGAGAATTTAGTTTAGCTAAATATCACTAATGTTCTAATATTCTCTATTTCCTAGTTGAAGGCACGCTGTGAAGTAGACAATGAAATCTATACGCCGATATGGAATGCGGAATATTTTAGATTTAACTGGGTATCTATTTTAAGATTTTAAATTACCCAGGTATCGGTTTGTACTAGAAATTTATTCATAGAAATTCGTTTGTATTCAGTCTTTTCGTATTATATATGTGATGTGATGTGGTTATAAGGTCCACTTACCCAGTAGCTCCTGCATCTGAGCCTCCTTCTCAGCCAGGCCTCGCTGTGCGTCTCGCAACGCAGTCTGTAAGTCTTCCTTATCGGTCTCAAGCGCTCTCGCTAGAGTCTCAAGCTGCGCGATGCGATGTTGCGCGGCCGACAGCTCGCGTTCTAGGATTATCACCTTGTCTTTGGGATTACCTGGGGGCAACAGTGGTAGCATAAGCAAATATTGTAATGGATATGTAGATAAGCGTTTATTCAAGCGACTCAATAGTCATATATGTACATACAGGGACACATATAGGTAATCCTGAGGTTAACAAAAAATTGTTTCATGGGTTGGAAGATATAGTGATGATAATTGGCATAACCGAGAGGAGGCCTATACACATACAACACACACATCTCATACAGTCACACCAATTCCTAATACGGGGTGGAAGAGGCACAGTTGTGCCCACGTTAAGTTAGTTATTCGATACTCCACTTTGCATGACAGAGGGCTAGCCCATCGTTGATGGGCAATTTGTGCAACGTACACGAGTTCCCATAAAGACTGTCGTGTTTCTCGCTCAGCTTGTCGCGCTCTTCGATGCCTTGCTTCAGTCTCGAGAGCTGCTTGTCCTTCGAGTCCAACTCTTCCTTTAATCTTTGCACCTGGGAACAAATGGGTATTGTCTTACAGATGACATATAGTCAAAGGTGCAAATAACTCATTACTATTTAGCCGCTGCAAAAAATCGCTTTTGGGGTTCACCTTCATGTTAAGTTATGCTTCTGCATAACATTCTTGTCAGCTTGGTGATGCGAGGTTTTACTATTTGGTGTTACAATGATGATGTCTTCAAGTCCTGCTGATCCTACAGAGCTAGTTACCTCAGCGAGTGAGTCGTGCAGTTGCACCGACAGTTGGCTGGCCGCATCATGTGCCATGGCCTCGGCATTGTGACGTTGTTGCTCCAATCTTGCCGCTAGGGACGAGATCTTGAACGCCTGCTCCGACATGCGCGCTTGCAGCACGTCCCGTTCCGCACGCACCTCCTACAAATACATATACAAGACGTTATAAAGCGATGCCTTCACCAGCCGTAACAGTCGCCGTCGGAGACTATCTTCATCGTATTTACATTGCAACAAACGCATACAAAGAAACGCATTCACGCACAACGCACTTACACTAGTGGCTCTGTGAGTCTGCAGACCTCGCGAGTCTGTTGGTGGAAAGCTGAACTTTTAACACACAAACTTATGAATGCACCTGGTAACCTACATGGAGTGTAAAAGTAGACGCACCAATAACTTTGAACACTATATTTTGCCATCTAAAATCCAACATATTGACTTTTCACCAAAATTATATATCTTATGTCAGTTTCACGGTTTCTATGAATCCAACGATCTTTTGTTAATATTCGTCAAGCCATTTGGGAGTTGACGAATATTAACAAACACACATTTCCGAGCAGTGGAGTGAAATACTTATAATTATCGAACCTGGCCCTGCAGTCTCGACAAAGATAGCGCACGCTGTACGACTGATGTCGGTTGTAAAGTGATAACTTTGCAAAATTAAAGAGTTCAACTCTTCAGTACTAGTGTACTCGTAGTATTTCAAGTCGCTTTAACATGGTTTTTAAATTTGAGATATTTAAAAACCATGTTAAAGCGACTTTGTTGAAAAAGGGATATTACAATGTTCAAGATTACTTAAATGACGGGATTCTACTGTACGGGGTTAATCTGGCTCAACACAGACCTTGCTGTTAATAATTTTGTATTTATTTATTGCTGCTTATTAATTATAATAATTAATATTGTAATATTTGTATAAGTTAACAACAACCAATTTTTAAAAGAGATAAAAAAAAAATCTGTGGTAGTTTCTACGCCCCTCTTCTCCCACAGTGGTCCAATGTAAAGAAGAGGAAAAAAAATACGATTGCTAAGTATATGTAAATATCTACAGTAATAAAGCCATTTGATGGATTGATTGATTGATTGATTGATTGATTGTACAAACAGTATCACAAACTTTATTTCGCAAAGTTATCACTTTACTACCGATATCTGTCGAGACTGCAGGACCTGCTCACAAAATTTCACGCAAATGGGTTGAGAAATGCGAAATGAAATGAAAATTTGGACAGACATACGAAAGCGTTTTTTCCCAACGGAGACGCTTCGCGCTTGGTCGGTCAATAAGGCAGCTTGGCGTTGCTATCTTTGTCTATCTCTGAATCTCTAAATTTTGGAGGACTCATAAAGTAACATTTCATATGGTCTAGTCTAGCACTCATTGCCATTACAAGCACCATTTCCCAGTTAACCCCGTTTCTACTGCGACACAAAACAGACCCGACCGTAATTCACACGTGGGCTTTGACCCTATTGAGACTGCGTCAATCAAGGAAAGAGTTCTTTCATGACTCAGACACTGAGTGGAATGAAACGTTAGTCACTAAGCAGAATTGGTTGAGTTTTTACATGAATTGGAGAAAAAGTGGAATGTGGATCACTATCATGACATGATGTTATGTTTATAACTGGGCATAATTTATAAGGCCTCGTGCATCTAGTAGAAACAAAACATGAAATATGTGGGAGTAGTTTTAGGCAAAACATGGAACACGTTATTTCGTGTTAACCAAATGGCGACTGTATTTTGTCACATAAAATTAATTTAGCCAACAGCACCGAGGGGCTCAGGCCTTTACTCAATTCAAGTAAGATTGAACCATACTCCATTGTTTGTGAGTCATATCGTTCTATTCACGAATGAACTACTTTCTGTGCGTAGACTGTTAACCCAGATAGTGTGAATTCCGTTCCAGACGATTGGTTTAGCATGAAGATTGATATCTGTCCAAATCTCTGGATTTATTGCCGCTATCTTTTAGCTCAGATATTTGTAGCATCGATAAATTCTAAGAGCGGTTTTATTGGGACACATTTACAGATTTCCTAAGATATTTACAATATCTTGGCGTTTGAACCAGACACGTTACCACGTATGGAGTCAGGAGGTTAATAGTATCGAATACTACACACCTAAATCATATCGCGTTTTCAGGAGAGATACTATTAACCTATTTATCACCTATTTTTGCCCAGTAGGAAGACCACCAGCCAGGTGGACGGACAACAGTCGGTCCGGAAGGCACAGGACCGGAGTGGATGGCGTAATAGAGAAGAGGCCTATAACCAGCAGTGGGTAGGTGTGCGCTGATTGATGGATCAGCCCTTGCAGTCAATCTGTTTAAAGTTTCATCATGGTACACGTCGCTTCACGAATCATGAGCGGTGGCTTTTAATGCGCAGTAGTGATTTATTGTACCTGTACATATGCGCAGTAATTCCCGCCAGAGTTGCCCAGCGCTCTTAACCTCTTGAAAACCATTTTTCGCGCCACTTTTCCGTTATAGGTTTTAAATTTAGCTACCATGGCATAAGATTCAAAATCGTGACCCGTCCCAACTAGCATCGGTTTTTGAGAGGCTAATTCGTGAGGCGACCTATACTACGTAGCGGCGATGAAACAAATCATGAAAAGGGCAATACGTGTCACCAATAAAATTACAAAATCAGACGAGACGACATATTCATCATTCAGTCACAATGCTGATGCTGACACAGATATGATTACTAGGAAAGATTTTAAGCATACTTATTCTATGTTGAAAGGCAAGACCAATGTAAACTTTATCCATCCCTGCGCAATACGATTTAAAAATCACTCACGTAATCGAAACATATGGAAAACCAAATAGTTCCTGTCTTTCTAGTTAAATACTCTTCATAATTTATACTGTAAGTATTATTTTATTCATTAATTAGACTTGAACCCTGTTTGTTCAAACGGAACATAATTTTATCAAAACATCTTTAAACAAGATTAAACAAGAGTTATTTTGTCAGTTTTACGTTAATAGCTTTGGAGATAAACAAAGCTCTCTGTTATATGCATATGTGTAATATCTAATCTCAGGAGTAGTTGTAGTAAAACTTATTGAAGCTTGATACAAACTCAAAAGTGAAAAACAAAAATAGCAAAAAAAACTCACTGGCAAATCCGGCAAACCCATACCAACGAAGCTCCTAAAGATTTTCAACAAAAACATCTGATCACTATTTATAACAGCCACAAATACGCAACACTACTTTCCACACACATAATATTTTGTTCAGCACTACATTTTGAACTGAAATGGTATGAGATGTTTAATGGGTTGAGCTGTAGGGTGGTGTATGGGAGGTCGGTGGAGGCGAGACCTTACGACAACAGAACACGCTTTGAAGCATCGGGTCAGACTGAGGGGAGATGTTTTCCGATTCAGAGTGGGAACGGATGTGGGTGTTTGTATGGAGGAGGCATTTACTATTGCAAGTTTTTTTATTTTTTTATTTTCTTACTATTGCAAGTATTTGTGCAAAACGTGACCTTATTACTAAGCCTCCGTTGTCCTTCCGCCCGTCTGTCCCTCAGCGGGCTCTATCTGCTACACCGTAATAAGTACGGAGTTGAAATTTTCACACAGAGTGCATTTATTTGCCGCTATAACAACAAATAAGTCCTTGTTCGCAGACATTTCGGCTGACAAAACGCTTAAACCGTTTGGCTTGTGTACAAAATTGACATTGAGACGTAAACTAGTTTACGTCTCAATTTTATATGTAAACATGACATCCCGCGGTTACTGTAAGCCGACGCAAAATAGGCGCTTTCGTCGTCGAGTTGCGGAAACCAGCCCGTCTTACAATTGTCAATTGACAATTACTGTAAGCCGTAATAGCAAAGACAAGATTTTTTTGCGCATGAAGTTTAAGCGAAGAAAATCCCCTTCGTGTGCGAGTCCGAAACGCGCTTGACCGGTTTTTTCTTTATTATTCTACACATAACAGACAAACTAAACTTTATACCAAGTGATTTTTTCCAGCAAAACAAGGTTTTAATAGTTTTTTTATTGTTAAAAGTGTTTACCACATTCCTCGGTGTGCCGTTGAGGTCAGCAGCGTCAAAATCCAGAACCATTTCTAGAAGCCAGATCTGCAAAGCTATGTACCTATCAAGTTCACAAGATAAATACAACAGACTCTGAACGGCAAAGTTGAGACCAGTCTAGCTCACAACATCATTTTGAACACTACAAGATGCCAAGACCAGTAAGCTAAACTGTTTCAACCACAGTGACTACAAACTACGAAACCCTTACAAACGTTGCCAGAAATCTCTCCGTGCGGTAAACCTGACCTATTGCCTCATCCACGTTTTACCACATCCGCGGGCCCAGAAACGAATTTAGCCACTCACACACATTCACGTGCCAAGTTGCGTGTGTGTGCGTAGCGTCATAGAGCGGCGCGACACTCGTAGGGCCGCCAGAGGTTATTTCTGTATGCGCTTGCGACTGTTTACCTTCCTGATGTGACGGATTGGGTAACTGCAGATTTTCTTTTATTAGGGACATGAAAATTGCTTATTTTTGTAACGTATTATAGTATATTACTTAACCTCTTGAATACCACGGTCGTTAGCTAACGCCACTTTTCCGTTGTAGGTTTTAAATTTTATCACCATGGCATATGGTTAAAAATCGCGACCCGTCCCAACAACCCTCGACTTTTGAGAGGTTACAGGCTGGCTAACCAATTATTTGCAAACTTTTTATATGGCAACAAAATTTCACATGTCAAAACTGTCAAAAATTTTAGGGCGACGCGTTAGGCAAAACAGCTTTTTGTAAATATTAAATTAGGCAAAATGATGAGTATTATTGCCGTTGTTTTTTTATCAAATAAACGTGATTGGATCGTTTTTGATAGAATCAAGTGAAATTCCGCAAGGTGTACCCCGTCTTAAGATAGATGTAAATATGGAATTGCCATGCCGATATTTTTTAATTTTGCCGCGCTATTCCAGTCCCTCCTTTCGATAGCCAGACTCTAGCTTAGAATCTTACTTGGGACTAAAATAATGGCAGGATAAGCTTTGTCAGGGGATGATCTAGCTGAAATTGCTTAGCGAATCCTGTAGTAGCTTCAGACGAAGTGAATCGCAGGTTTAGATAGCATCTTATGTTATCCTTCGACGCCTTTTCTCCACATTAACTAAACATGGTTGCGGGATCATTGCAGCTCAGATTAGCCTTTGTTGAGAATACAACCTTAACTACATGTGGGTATACGTCATAGACTAGGCCTGGTGTGAGAGCCACAGCACTAATGATCATTAACTATGTACTTTTCTGGAAATAAATAATATTTGGATACCTATATATTTTTTTGAAATGTGTTGAACAGTTCCAATAGGTATTCTGAAGTCAACATGTTACAACTGAAGCGACGTTACGTTAGTCATACAACGCTACATCAGCTCATCAAAGTGTCAGTACAATGATGTCACTCTGGGGTAGACGGAGTAGTTACGTATGTCAACGGTTACAATTAACTTATGTGTCCTAATAAGGTGTTTGCAGCAAATTGTGAGTGTGCCAATTTTAGTCAGACGCGAAACGAGTACGAGATTTAAGAGAAGAATGTTTTTGACCCGACTGCAGCGAAGCGGTTAAGAGGAGGGTTATGTGTTTGACTTATTTGTATATATGTATATATGTCTGTTTCTGTGGACCCTCGTAACTACTCAACCGATCTACCGATTTTGATGATACGTCATTATTAGCTCCGTCGCGGCGCGTGTATAACTGGATATATAAAATAAAAAATAATAGTGAATTTTTTTTATGCATTAAGACTAAAAAAACTTTTGCAAGTCCCTCGAGTGGGAGTACGGAAATATTTCCAAATATTGCAGAAGCTATGAATTAGTTAGCGTCTTAGTTTTAAACTAATCATTTACAGATTTTTGATAACAAGCAGGAAATAAATTACGTGATTTTGAAAATTTTAATTGAGTTTCGTTAACATTATAACAAAGTGTTAAGTGTTAAATTAAACAAAACATGTATGCAATAAACGTTGATCTACAGGAACATACATTGCTTCTGGCCCCACACTAGCATACGCTGTGTCGTGGGAACCAGAAACAGCACCATTACACAGGTATTAACATCCAAGTTCTTGGGATTTTTTCCAATTTTTTTGGCAGTCGTGTCAAAATTTCATAAGGAAGAAAAGGAAGGACTTAAAATGTGACACGCTGGTAAAGTCCTTGGTGGAATTTATGCCTCCTTAAAAATTAGTCCACAAATAGATAGGTTTCATGTTTTCACCGAGCCCAAACGTTGGTGATCAAAGTATATTTTTCAAGCGGCCACGTTTCAAAACAAATCGTTCCATTATCGGAACCATACACTCGAGTGCCCCTGATCGGCAATCCTGTGAAGTAAACACGGACAGTTACCCATCAAGCCAATGAACTTTCAGTGCCCCTTATTTAGGAAGAAATAAGTTCAAATTCAGAGCGATACGTTTCCTTCTT
This sequence comes from Argyresthia goedartella, assembly GCA_949825045.1. Taxonomy (NCBI): domain Eukaryota; kingdom Metazoa; phylum Arthropoda; class Insecta; order Lepidoptera; family Argyresthiidae; genus Argyresthia; species Argyresthia goedartella. Next base: position 29,030,844 of record OX463826.1, on the reverse strand, counting down.
CGATAAGCGATGTCTGTGTTTATCCCTCTGAGCGACGCGGTAATAAAAATGTGTGTCTGAGCTCTTTCTGTAACGCATTAGGGTCACAGTTCATTATAGATGCATTAATGTATGCGCGCGCAATAGGATGAGTCAAGTGTCTGACGGATATCATATCTCGGCGGTATAGAGATTCTAGGAGTTGGTGGGATTTCACCACAGTGTACATGTTGTTAGGTACCAATTTTAAGTATACCCTAAAAATCTGTAAAAAAAAAGGTTTCTTGGGTAAAAGCTTTAAGATTTGCGATGATATTCAAAATATAAACAGTGCTATGTTGGGAACAGATAAAGTGATCTGGTCTGAAACATCGCGAACAAAATGGATAATAAAACAAAGAAAACACTACTAATACGAGTTTACACATGCCAAGATTTTCACAGCTACAACTTGATCTAAAACAATTAACGTTACCACGGTCACTAAATTGGGTGCATAGAGGGTGGATGACGGGCTAGCCCCCACTCAAGCAAGTAATGAATTCGTGGCAAAAAGGAGGTCCGTGTTTATAAGATCTCCTTAATAACATTGATTTCTAACGATATCAACAGTTGAAAAATCCCCTGTGTAGAATATGATGATGATACATGTGATTGCCACGAATTAGCAGATTTAAAGAAATCCTTGGCAATGACAAAAGTGGCACATATCATACTACTGTTGCCAAGTAAATATCAATGATAAAGACATTCAATGTTCTTCTGAACAAGCAACAGCGCGGCGGTCAAACGTGTGAACGGATTTTGATGCGGTTTTTCGTAGTTGGTGGCTTCACTGCGATGGTTTTTAGATATGTTTTGTTAAAATTGGTTCAGTAGATCTAACGTTAACAGTCGGGGGGTCTTTAAATTTAAAAATGTGTAGTCGTGGGTTACATTCCTTCTAACATTAAAATATCAGATGTTTCTTGTACTGATCCCAAGATCGACAAAAAGAATCTTAGACATAAAACAAACAATAATAATGCTAATGTTTCCTAGATTTACAAGTTAAAGTACAATCAACAAAAAACCTGTTGCACTAATTATCTCCTTTGCATCGAGATACGGTCGAAAGATAACGGCTAGTAGAAAGTCTGACTGCATATGGTTACAGGGTGGGACACGGATATGAAAATATCAAATTAGTTATCAAAATACTAAGGCATTTGGAAGTCCGCCAACATTCATAGGACGAGTGGGGTCAAGGTTAGCTGGCTGTAAGATTATTATGGGTCTGGGTTCTGGATTCTGAACAAAAACTAGATATTATGTTTAATAAACGGTCAAATGCGAGTATCACCATACAATGGTATTCAAGTGTCTAGCATGGCGATTAGGTATATTTAATTTTCCTGTATGTTAAGATAGCAAAATATTATTTAGTTATTGGTGCGGCTACTTTCATACTCCATGTATTTAACCAGGTGCATTTATAAGTCTGTGGTATTCAAGGAAATGATGTGCAAAAACTTTTATTAAATTTTCTGATTTGACATTAATTAATTAAGTCAAGATCTATATAACATATTTTATTTTTATTTTAGGATAAGTATTTTCGGAAACAAGGGGGGAATGGTGTTTTGTATAGTAGTAGTGACGTTATTGTCACGTTACCTGCGCGACATGCTTCAGCTGCGCCCTCTGCATGTCCAGGTCGGCGAGCCGCTTCAACGCCGCGTCGTCAGCCCGCGCCCGCGCCCGCGCCGCCTGCCACACGCGGGCCAGCGCGGGCGCGCGGGGCGCGGGGGAGCTCGGCCCGGCGCCGGCCTGCGGGCATCCTCCTGCCGTCACTACACGCATCGACTCTATCCGACCAGAGCCTCAAGCAGGAATAATTATCAGAGTGATAAAGTGTCCAAATTCAGATAAAATTAAACTTATGTCCTTGTGCTTAACAGTCACTGACAGTTCGATTCGCATACTTTTTCCACTCGTGATTATTCCTGCTTCCTGCACAGTTCGATTTTTTATTTACAGTTATTAGAATTATACTGCGATTTTTTATTTGAGGCCAGAAATGTTAACAAACAACTGTCATGTTCTAGAACAAACCCGTTGACTTTAACATTCATATTATATTTTTTGTACTGGAAAATGACAGTTGTTTGTTTACATTTCTGGCCTCAAATAAAAAATCGCAGTATAGAGATCATCGATATCGAAAACGAATCACACATCATGTTTGCAAGGAGTAGGCTCTAGAATGTAAGGAGATACTAAATATGTTCGTGTCGGAGCAAGCAAAAGAACGAGAGCGAGAGAGATACGTTCTATCCGCCAAAGATAACCAGGCACCCGCGAGGAATGCGATTTCCCCTCCCTCCCTCGCTAGCTCTAGCCCTCGACGCGTCAATAGTCATCATGATGTCATCAGAGCGAGGTGCTAGCTTTTAATTTGTAGTAATGTGGTGCGATGGGCACTGAGAAGTTTCAGCTCCACCCAGTCTAGAAATCACGGTGATGACCTCTCTACTTCACTAAACAAATTACAATCAATTATTCAGGCACAACGTAGTAGCCACTAAACCGTCCAACGTCCCCTAAGAGACATAATGATAATTTGGCAATTAATCAACGTTATCAAATTTTAATTTTCGATCGTAAAAAATAAAAAGAAGCGAAATTTGCATGCTACGTATACTCACTCTCTTTGATTATGCTAAGTATACACTAAGGACCTTTTTTCGTGGCCATACATGGCAACATTATTTAAAAATATGAATGTCAAAGATAGTGTTTTGTTATTGTAAGCTATTATGGGCGAGTTTTCTCGAAATAAATTGTGTTTAAAATGAGTTTTACGGCTAAGTCTAGGATAATTCCATATCAAATTGATCGTAATGATATTTCCTTGCAAGATTCAAGTATAATTTTCTTAATTTTCAATAAATCTTTCTTGGCAATAAAAAAACAGGAATCGCAATTTTTTAATCCTCCTCGGCGCTTTTATTCATCAAACACATAATTAACTATTTATAATATATAGTTCTGTCATTCTTAAGTTTTTTAACCATTTATCTCATTTTATACTGGCATGATTACTTGGCCAGCAATAAACTTTTATATCGAGTCGGCCGCCGCCAAAATTCTCATGCGAAAGTCGCAAAATGTTTGGGTCGGCTGAGTGGGTAGAGAAGGCGACGCAACTAGGGACATACCTCAAGCAGCTGGGTCTTCTGATCCCGTAGTGATACGTCCTCAGTAAGTTCACTGCAGGAGGTGGAGCAAACTTCATGGATCCGCTCGAGCTTCTGCGTGCGACGGTGCATCTCGTCTTCGAGCCAGACCAACTAAGAAATTAATAGTAGATTGTTATGCAAGGGAGGTAAGTCATCAAATGAACCCGAGATCTTATGGTTCGAATGTGTAATTAATCACTTATACCCGAGTGCAATACTCTAGTTTTCATCGCTAATGCGAGGAAATAGAAAACAACTCACAAAACAACTGTTTAAAAAAAGTATCATCGTACAAGAAAACGGAAGCACTAAAAATCATAAAACAAAAACATAATAATATTATGTGCGAACATAGATTCCAACCCAGAACGCTAAGATAGCGAAACCGATATCAAACTAATTACGCCACCACAACCATGTGATAAGCCGCGAAATCTACGATATCTCGGCTGATGTATAAAATCTCGAATAGTTCATTAGTTGACGACCCGAATGGCTGAGTTGGCAGTGACGCTGCCTACGAAACTAAGGGTCCCGGGTTCGAGTCCCGGTGGGGGCAAATATTTGTTTGACGAGAATGGATGTTTGTACCCTAGTCATGGTTGTTTATCTATCTAAGTATAATATTTATCTATATAAGTATGTGTATCGTTGTCTAGTACCCAAGATACAGGGAATCTTAGTTTGGGGCTAGATCAATGTGTGTAAATGGTGTCCAAGGTATTATTATTATTATTATTATTATTATTTGATGATGTAGCGGTTACAGTAATACACATTATGTAAAAATGTCAACTCGCTATCTATTTCGGTTCATAAGATACATCCCGCCCGCTGACGGACGGACGGACAGACAGACAGACGGATAGCGACGGCTTAGTAATAGGGTCCCCTTGTGCGATCGTTATAAAAATAAAACCAATGTATTGTGTCACTTTTAAGCGTCTGGCAACCCCGACCTCAAAATGAGGTCTTGTCCCAAAACACAGAGAAAGGAGCCGTGTTCGATTTTCAAACTTACTTACCTCCATAGGATTGTAAATCGCATTTACAATCCTACCATCGCATATCGAGTTAATTACATTTTTTTTTCTGTTCATTACAAGTGAAGTAAGTCATCAGTTACACCAGAGTTCACTGGCCCTTGTGCTTATGGTTTGAGGGTGTAATTGATCACTTTCACAGGAGAGCAATACTCTACTTTTCGTCACTAATGCGAATTCCAATTAAAACTAACCTCTTCCTTAATTGCCTCCAAAACCTCCGTACTCCCATCTTCGTTCTCCGCACACCGCACGCACGTAGCAACACTGTCGTCGACTCGCTCACTCTTCAACGATTCCAACTCCCCGAGCAAACTCCTCATCTTTCTGTCTCTTTCATCTATCGTCCTCTTCATTTCTTCCAACTGCTCCAGTATCTCTGTCTCGTGGGCCGTCTTTTGCTCCAGTTGTGATTCTAAGTTCGCTATGATGTCGCGTAAAAGGGAAATCTTCTCATTAGTGCACTTTAGCTCCGAGTCGGTGGTTGCTTTGCGCTCTTCTAGCTCGGCGATTATTTGGTTCATCTCTCGGGTTTGCGTTTCTAGTTGCTCCACCTGTTGGGAATGGAGCCTTTCAACTTTCGTCAACTTCAACTACTTATATCAGGGTTAACATCTGTTCATATCATCGGATATATTTGATACATCACTTGATATGTATGTGGATATAAGGGGCTTTCCTATGGAGAAATTCAAGAAAACTTAATTTTCAGAACAAATATTTTTGCATTTTTTTAGGAATGAAAAATCCTTACTTTATAAAACTTTGTGTGTATCAATGAGACAACCTTTGCCAAACAGCAAATTTTATTTTATTTTTGAAGTGTCGGCTGTAAAATAATATTACCGATCTCGTCATGAAAATGGAGGTCATTTAGTTTGGGTATCCAACTGAAAATTACAAGAAAATTTAATATGTAGATGTCAAACTTTGAAATTAACTTTTAAACAATAAAAAAAAATGGAAATAGCTATTGAATTACACAAATTATTGACTCCTGAATCTGTAAGAAAATTTCGCCCATTGCGTAGGTAAGCACCTATATCTATTGGTATATTACGGTTTTTTCATTGATATTGTACTTGAAAATCAACAGATCGACGTGTACCGGCAAGGCAAGGTAGCAGGTACCTAACATTAACGTGTACCGAAACAAATCCCACATCGAATCGGGACACTAATCCAGTACCCGATTCAGTCAGATGTAGCTTAACCTGCAAGGATTGCAACTTTTTGAGATTATTTTCCCGAAATAGCAACATTAACGGAAGTTTAAACCACTTTCAAAAGGTAATTTGCTTCTTTTTGTTTGTGATAAATATTCGGCACCTATCGGATAAATATCAAGAATCGAATATTCTGATATTTATTATAAAAACGGATTTTTGCGAACCCTGACTTAAATACTCGTACGATTTATTACTTTTACCAGATGTTGGCAGACGTGTGTAAAAATAACTAGAACTTTAGAGAGAAGTGATGAAAATAAGATTAGAATAAGTGTAACATTTAGAATAAGTGCAAAACGTGCTGTTAAACTGTGCAATAATTTAGTTACTAGAGATGTAGTGCTGCAAAATCACAGGATATAAGGACCAGAAATTAAAGTTACCGCTGATAGTGTTACAGATATTAATAGATATCTTGTGATTTGCATCGAAATTTGGAAAAGGAAACAAATAGTAGTACCATAAGGCCTAAGAAATAAGAACTGACACAGCGAGACAAGCGATTTAGAGTGTTAACACAAAGGCAATAGGACTCACATGTGCATCGAGCGCGCGATAGTTGCCTTGTGTAAGCTTGAGGCAGTGCATCTGTAGAGAAACACACACATACACACCGCTGTACCGACTACTTAAATATCTGGTTTAACTTAACTTCGAAGACCTTCAATGTTGTATTGAGATATATTGAGGTCAATACAAAAATCGGAATTTGCAAACACCGTCAAAGTTTATCATGATTACTCAGTTTCTTTCGAGAAATGGTGGGATAAATAATCCAGTTGGGATAACAAATACGGCATATTAATGATGCAATTACTTAAGTATATTTATTTGGAGTCTCAAGATAAGTAAAACCAGGCATAAGTGTTAGATATTAGTGCTACTTCACAATTTGATTAATCAGTGTTGATAAAGGATCAGACTACAGCTAACAACATATTCTGATTAGTTAGTGTTTGTACATGTCACCTCATCAATGCTGATCTATAAAAAACAAAACGAATCTACGAATATAATGTTGTTAATCGACGAATTCACATCTGCTGCTCACAACTGGCGGGCTCTTATTCTATCATCCCGAATTTCAAAATTTAAGCAGCAGTAAACTTGAGGAGCAGTTGAGAATCCGAATATACACACTCTTGCGAAATGCATCAACAGGGCAACACAAAATCTCCAAGCGTGCGTTTTGTTTGTGCATCAGTCGTGCAAAATTGTTGCGTATGGCAAGTGCGTTTCAACACCATCTGGTTAAGCTTGAATGGCAAACTATCGTGTGATTAGTAACAACATTCTACGTATTATTATGTGTTATATACTTTATCGTGTATGTGATTTTGGTATTAGTTTTAAGAACAATTTCATTTTCAAATTAATACCCCAGTACGAGATGGGCTCGCACTCAAGGGTAACAAAACTGAAGAATAACTTCGAAAAACGTCGAAATTGCAATCTTAATACACTTACCGCCTTATTCATAAAACTTATCAAACCTATGATAGCTAATATATGTTTTGTCCTTTTCTCACAAACACAAATTTCAAAGTGACAGACAAAGACTTATAACGGCATTATAGTTAAAATAAGTTTATTAGACTTTTATGAATAAGGCAGTTAATTAGTAGTTTATGTGACTGCTACATAATGGAGGGCATTAAAACTCGAGAGTGGGTTTATGAAACGAGCCGAAGGCGAGTTTCATAATAATATCACTCGTGAGTTTTAATGCCTAATTATGTACAGTTACATACACTAGTTTATCTACACCCATATCATAAGCTCTCTTTGATGTGTTCAGGAACCGCATGTTTGACCGGCATTGTGGCTCTGCTAAACAACTAGCTTGTTCTGTAGCACCAACTTCGGGCGTTCTAAATTTGAATGTCAGTACCAACTTCACAGACAAACTAGGGACGGCACGCAGGTGGGCGTCGGCGTTCAAAATTTGAATGTCATTATATGTAAAAAAAAACTACACATAATGACCATAATGTGTAGTTTTCCAGATACGAAACGAGTTTTTATCAAGTAGTTTAACATAATGCTGATCGTAACGTGCGGTTTTTGAACGCAGTAAAGAGGGTTTATGATACGTGTGTAGATAAACGAAATTCGCTGCTATTTTTAATGCATCGCGGTTTTGAATGTAATGCCATGATTTTACATCTTTTTATAAGCAAAAGTTCATTTTTAGGTTCTCTGCACTCTCTCTAACACTGTAGAGCAGAGACCCAGACCGAGCCGTTGGATGTGGGTCGAGCCTGATGATGTTAGAGGCATCACTAACCTCGTCGAGTCCTCATCGGCCGCCCAGTCTTCGTGCCAGCTCATCTCGCTCCGCCGCTTGCTCCTCTACAAACCCGGGTCCTCGGAGACATATCCTCAACCGCTAAACCACAGACCTCGTCATATCACTTACTTCGTCGAGTAATCTCGTGCTGCCCTGCAGCCGATCTCCTATCTAAGACCTTTTTTGTAAATATTTTTTCCTAGAGGACACTTCAGACTGACATGTCTGGGTTATTGATAAGATCCAGAGCCGATGTTAGGTGAATAGTTAGCAGTTACCGACCTCGTTGAGTATCCTCGCGTTGCTCTGCAGCCGGCCCCCCAGCCTCGCGTTCTCCGCCCGCAGCTCGGCCAGTCGGCGCGCGAACTCGTCTCGCTCGGCCTCGCGCTCTGTCGCCTGCTCTTCGACGAACTGGCGCGTCGAGCGCAGTTGACGGTTCGCGGCTTCGAGCTGACAGACAAATGGATGTTTTTACATTACTCTAGCGAGCCGACAGACGTCGCTCTGACAATAGCTACCAACTGGACTACCAACGTCATCTATGAACAGAAGCAAGAAGTGAAACGAAGATTTTTCGGCTGTTCCCTCCGCATTTTTTAATGTTTACTATCCGTAAGAACCTTCCTAAGACTTTAACGAATAGTTTTTTGTTTTAATCCAAATCGGTCCAGCCGTCTGCTAGTTCCGCCGTTACCAACACATTTAGCGATACATTTTAAACCGACTTTACAAAAGAAGGAGGTTAATTTACAAACAGTAGAGATGTGTTTTTTATGTATGTTTAACGATTTCATGTTCATGTATGTTTAAAGGGTTTACCTTCAGTCTGTTCCCATTGACATCAGGTCAGGATCTCATAATATGATCCTGGAGAAGTCTAGGGTACTCTTTAAATATAGACCACAGCGATTTTTATGTTTTTCTCAGTAATTCTTTGCATTCACATATCATTTTGTTAAATGGAAATGATGCCACAGAGCACAGATGGCCACCGGCCACCGGAACCGCTCAATACTAAGTATGGCACAGGTTGTGGCACGAGTACCTACATTATTACAGTTGCCAAGTTATCCGAGTGTTGGCTAAGAGGAGATTCGCATCATGTATATGTCCATTGCAGAATTATTAGGCACATACATTGCTTCTGGCCCCACTTCTGGACCCAGAAACAGCGACATCACACATGTATAAACATCCAAGACCTGGTTATTTTTTCAGGAATTTGTTATCTTAACATTAGGCTCAAAAGCCATAAAAAACAAACCTGGGTAAAACATAAAGCAAACAACAACATAAATACATAAAAAACATGCAACGGTACAAAAATAACACATAGTATGTGGATTAGTTACCTTCTCACAGCAAATCTTATGTACGGGTGAATCTGTGATCCTTGTTAGCTGTGCGTGCGGTGCAAATAGCAGATACATAATAAATATACATGATGATATAGTAGTTTATCTACACACGTATCATAAACCCTCTTTACTGCGTTCAAAAACCGCACGTTACGATCAGCATTATGTTAAACTACTTTTTAAAAACTCGTTTCGTATCTGGAAAACTACACATTATGGCCATTATGTGTAGTTTTTCTACATATAATGACATTCAAATTTCGAACGCCGACGCCCGCCTGCATGCCGCCCCTAGTTTGTCTGTGAAGTTGGTACTGACATTCAAATTTCGAACGCCGACGCCCGCCTGCGTGAAGTTCACAGACAAACTAGGGGCAGCACTATGAATGAATGTCATAATATGTAGAAAAACTGATTGATGATGACTGATTCAGATAAGAAATGAGTTTTTACCAAGTAGTTTAACATTATGCTGATCGTAACGTGCGGTTTTTGTACGCAGTAAAGAGGGTTTATGATACGTGTGTAGATAAAATGTATTATAGATTATTGAGCAACAAGTTGACATATTATCTCATAGCTATAATGTATGGGTTGCTTTATTTAATCTTTATTTAATATTCTTTTACTGGTTTTAGGGGTGGGTGCAATTATGTGCCGTTGCCACAACGTAAGTGAGAAGTCATCACGCTGTGACTAAATGATCAGATTTGTAGCTTTTATCGCAAGATGACACAACAATAACATGGTATTTTTTTTTTTTTAAATATTTGAATGCAATTTTGCAATAAAGAATTACGGTATTTGACTGCTAGTCAAAATTTATACTTTTTAGGAATTGTCAATCAAAACGGTAATTTTGTACAATGGTTCTATGAAATACTAGCTTGTGAAGTCATAGAAAAAAATGTTGTCTTTTTTAACACAAAATTGAGTTTATAATATACAACTGCTAGAAATGCTGAACCTACAGCTTGAGACACGTTTTTAGTTTTATTGGACTACCTTGACAAACACCGTATTATAAATTATTGAATTATTAATCTTGATCGTAGCGACCGATTTGAGTACCGTCTCTGTTTGAAGCGATTTCACACTAAAACCTGCCATCGTTCACCTCTCGCAAGCTAACAGCGGCCACAACACAGAATCCTGATCGCAGCGAGAGATTAAAGCAGCACCACCAACGAAAGTTGAGTCGAGTGAAGTAAGGTCTGGTCACCTGCTGCTGCAGATCGTCCCTCTCCCGCTGCGCAGCCTCGGTCTCGTGCAGCAGCGCGAGCAGCTCGGCGCGCGGCGACGCGTCCAGCGACTGCGCACGGGACTCCGCGGGGGGCGCGGCGGGCGCGGCGGGTGCGGGGCGCGGCGGCAGGGACAGCGGGAGTGCGGGGTGCTGCAGTGTGCCGTAGCTGCACGAAGAGAATACGGTTACATAAATCCAAAGGTTTCAATATTTTATTGCTGTGAATGAAGGAGCAGACACTCCCAGAGTAGAATCCACCACAACTTTAATATGGGTTGGACCTTTCAAATGAAAATATTGTATGACATGTCGATGTTTGCACAATCACTCAGATCAATCTCGATTAATGGTTATGAAACAAAAACAAAAGAACGTAGATTCTCCTTTTTAGGGTTCCGTACCCGAAGGGTTCCAAACGGGACCCTATTACTAAGACTCCGCTGTCCGTCCGTCCGTCTGTCACCAGGCTGTATCTCACGAACCGTGATAGTTAGACAGTTGAAATTTTCACAGATGATGTATTTATGTTGCCGCTATAACAACAAATACTAAAAAACAGGATAAAAGAAATATTTAAGGGGGCTCCCATACAACAATTCTTTCAATACCACATACAAACTTATGGATGCACCTGGTTACGTACATGGAGTGTGAAAGTAACCGCACCAATAACTTTGTAAACAATATTTTGCTGTGTAAATTCCAAACTATTCACTCCACACCATCGCTTCCATTGAACGGTGGTACGGAACCCTTCATGCGCGATTTAGACTCGCACTTGACCGGTTTTTTCAAATTTACGCGCCAAAAGATTCGAACTTTCGAATAAAAAAAATAAAAATCAGCCAGTATTGCTATCTATATGCCAGGTCGGCTACTTTTGGGACCGCCTACGCAGATTATCTTTAATGATTTAAGTGTCTTTAGTCTCACCCCTCGGCGATGAGGTCCGTGGACTGTATCTTGTCGCTGGTCATCAGCTGGGCGATCTTCATCAAGGCGGCCTCCAGGTCCGACCGCAGCAAGTTTTCACGTTGTAGACATTCTGCCATCGCTTCCTCCATGGTCTGAAATAACAATTTATGGTAAAACCAATTGAAACCAAAAACAATTTAAAAATAATCACTTATAATCACTTCACTTTTTACCTTAAAATTGCTGATTTTGTACCGAATTAATATACCATTGCAGTTGAAATTTTAAGATAAGCTACCATTTCTATATATTTTTCTATCTCTTGACTCTATAATAATAATAATTTCTTTATTGCACACAAATCATATAAAAAAACCAAGAGTTTCATGAATATAGCGTACAAAGGTGAGCTTATCTATAATAAGAGATCTTTTCCAGCAAACCAAGTTAAGATGGGAAAGGTTGTTTGCTGAGCATTGGTTGACCTATGTCTAGATCAATATAACGAAACAAACGAGTACTTAATACATATTAATAAATTATATACGTAATTACTATAATAATAAAATAAATACTTCAACTTGCTCGACACTCACACAGAAAAAACAGCAATCTAGGCTTCTTCTACGAAGAGTTAAGATATAATATATTGAAATATTTAAAAGTCGTGTGAAGAAACATTACCTCTCCCTTTAGAGTTATAAGGTATTATGTATGTAAGTATTTATTAGTATATAAAGTTTATTATAAGTATTTAGTATATTATCATAGTAATTATATTATTTATTATATGTATTGTAAGTACTTGTTTATTTCCTTATATTGTTGTACGCATAGGTCTTCCCTTGCTCAGCAATCAACCTTTGCCATCTCTTCCTGGTTTGCTGGAAGAGATCTCTTATTAGAGATAAGCTCGCCTTTGTCACTATTTTCATGTAACTATTGTTTTTTATATAAGTTTTGTGTGCAATAAAGAAAATATGAAATATAATATAAAATCGATAATTTAAAAGCTGTTGATCACACTACATTTGTGATTGATCTCATTATCTCTCAGATAAGGCGGAAACATACCTTCTTAGGCCTTGAGCGAACTGTGACCTTTTTTTGTCGCTTATGGTAAGGTGGCGTAAGAGAAACAGAGGTGTCAGCTCGCCTGGAGCCAAAGAAATTTGGCGCGAAATGTACCATCATTAATTTAGTTAGTTACCTTTCTATGCTGATCACAATTGTCGCAATTCCTCTTATTGTCGTATTCGTGAACTAGCTCCGTGATCTGTAGCTGACTCGACTCCAGCATCTTATTGCCCGGCAAGTCTGCGAAAACTCAAATTATTTAAAGCCATGTTGAAACTGAATTTTAGGTTCCAAACGGCCTAATAATGTCACTCACGTGTCCGTACGTGCGCCCGTCGTCGGTCACAAAGGTTTTACAGCCTCACGGTTAAAGCTAGTCTTAATTTTTTTACAGTAAGCCATACCATAAGATGTCTTTTTTTTAAGTGGCTCCCATAAAGCTAAAGGGAGGCGATAAAATAATTGTTTAATATTTATGCTTCGGAACGCACCGGTTTTCGTTGCGCGGATCGACCGCGAGTAATCGGGACATCACTAGCGGAAACGGAACCGCAGCTGTCACTCGTACAGAAACGAGATGAAAAATTAGAGGTTACTTTTCTTGTCGTGAGAAAAAACATGTCTGCTCATGGCGTCGGGCCTTGAATGTATTTCGGTGTAACAATTGTCTAACACAGGTGTCGGGCCTGGTCGGAGTGTTAATCATAATAATCGTCGGGAAATAAGTAGATTCGCGTCAGTGATTCGTGTTGTGAAGGTTGAAGTTGTACGGTCCCCAACTCGTCGTATTCGAACGGCGACTCCTCGTGTCGGCAAGCAACACGCCGGCGACAGCGTCGGGCAGCGAAACGAGTGAGATTCGGTTCCTCTCCTACCACACTTGTGCTCCTATCCCGTATTCCTGCCTCGAATCGAGCTTTCGAATTCCGGTCTGCGACGGCAAGGTAAAGTACAACTCACGATTCTCTCCCGTGCTGGCAAAAACTTACCACCAGCCCCTCATGATTCCACGCCGTTCGGTTGAGGCGTGGAATTAAACAATAATAATTTGACCTGCCCCATCGAGTTGGATCGTTGCTTAGAGCACGTTGAGTAGACAAATACTGTATTTAAAAAAAAGTAATGGGAAATCTCTATTCGCAAGTCTAGCGCTTTCTCGGATATAATTTTATCCGTTAATATTATAAATGTGAAAGATTTCAAAGATTTAGGCTATGGATGATAGTGCCTCATTCACGCAAAAACGGCTGAACGGAGGTGAATGAAATTTAGCATGCAGATAGTTTATTAGCTAGGCTAACAGATACCATAGTTTTTATCTAACTGCACCAGAAGGAGGGTAACGTTTTCTCGGTAAGTGATAATTCCTATGTACACGCAGACGACGTTGCGGGCACCAGCTACTAAGTAAACAAAGTCACTCTCCACTTACTTCTTCCTCTAGTGGAAAGCTCCAGCAGTTCCTGAGCCTCATTCCTTAGTCTTTTCAGAGAAATCTCCAACTCACGCTTGATGTCCACACTCAAATCCCTCTGTTGACAAAAGGACACAACTTTAGCACCAAGGAATAAGACCCACAACGCATGGAGCATGAAATTGCCTGTTTCACATGTCATGGTATGTTACGAATAAACCTCATCGATCCGGTAAATTGTAAATTTTGTACGTGTTTTTTTTATTTATCTGGCAGAAAGGGGTTTTCCAGAAAATAACATAACTTGAAACCTTAATGTAGTTAAGTTGCATTTTAGTTCTAGTTTAAAGATTTCAATAATTCCGCGATGCAGGCTATTATGAACATTGAATTTAACACAGTAGCGCCATCTATTGAGCGCGACTTTTACGTCTAGATCCCTTACCTGTTGCTGCAAAAAGCCTGCCAGATCTTCCTCGTCCAACTCGGCGAGTATGGAGCGCAGGTCCGGAGCGAAGTGCACGTGGCGGCTGCGGGACACAAGGGAGCTGTTCAGGTCTGTGTTCGGTGTGGACGGGCGCGAGTCGTCTTCAATGACGATTCTGGAAATGTGCCAATAAGATTATTGATGATTTTTTCACTGTTACCCACAATACCTATTCAATAAGTTTCTTTATTTCATGTTGATAGAAACCTGAATAATAGAATATGTGTCAGACTAAATATCTCACGTATAAACAGCGAATTCTTTAGGAATCATCATCCCATTCAATATTCACAATTTCTTTATTAAAATAGTACAAATAGAAACATGGTGGATATTGCGTGTTTATGAGTTTTCATTTTATTTTCTAGCAAGAGAAAGATGTAGTGTAGTTGTTATGGCAACAGAATAAACAGACTCAGTCCAACCATCCCTCTATTACAACAGATGATATAACGAAGTAAAACGTGAAGAAAGAAGGCAATCAATCTCCAACGTGAGATTGCTTTCAGCCAACTTATAACATGCATAGAAAAAATAAAATCCAAACCAATCAATTAATCAATCAATCAAATATCTTTAATACTCTAGATATTTACATATGCTTAGCAATCGTCATTTTTTGCCTATTCTCTACATTGGACCTGATTGAAACTGTCAAAATATGTGAGAATTTTACGAACTGTCGTTCCCATCTTTTCTACCAATATTTACTCACTGACAGATAAATGACATAATGTCATGTCATTATTGCAACTTTGACGCCACGTAACATTTGCCTGCTACACGGACGACTTAACTCGAGGTGTCGAATCATGACAGTATTATGGCGCTCTAAGTTTATTGCATTACAACTAGGTGTCTAGTTAAATCGGCCGCGTAGTACATTATGTTAGTGATAGATTAATAACCTGTCGCGTCCTGCGATCTGGCTGGGTGCCAAGGGTTTGTGCCCTTTTGACTTGGATACTTGGCGTATGAGTCATTCTGTTTGGTAGACTGGGCGGCGGGTTGGACTTAATGTGCATTGCATTGATAATAAGCTCTCATCTGACAGACATATGTTAACGCCAAACTATATTTGTTTAGCGTCACGCCTTTTTCCCACACGGTTATTCAGTACTACATTTTACGTGACATGTTTGTTTAGCGTCACGCCCTTTTCCCATACGGTTATTCAGTACTACATTTTACGTGTCATGTTTGTTTAGCGTCACGCCCTTTTCCCACACGGTTATTCAGTACTACATTTTAAGTGACCTATCGCCCCTAGCCCATGGCCGCAGCTATGGACATATGAAGTTAATCGCCAAAGAATGAGATGAACACCGACAGCTTGTTTTCTAAAAATGATGGGGATCTATAGTTATTTCCTTACAAAATCCTTTGAGCTTATGCAGAGCTTGAAAATTTGAAATTATTTTTAGAATCTAAGCTCAATATATGCGATTTAAGCACTGCTTAATACACTTTACTAACAACGAACAGATCATAAACCCTCACCCAGTAGTAAAGAGTGAAAAGTGCAGCTGTTGGCATCCCGCCAGCAGCCTGCTAGATATTAATTTCTCGTGTAACTCTCTGAGAATCGAGCAAATATAGATCTGTTCCCAATTATCTCTACTTAGAAACTGCAGTTTAGATCTTGTAGTTACATTTAGATTACGTGTTCTGGACCAGCACAAAGTAAATTCAATCCAAAATTGCCGAAAGTTAAACTTGTAGATATTTTTTACATCTACAGCAGGTGTACGGCACTAGTTGTTGTTTTGTGCCGCTGCGGCAGTACGTGCGCCAGGAGCTCCGCTAGCACAGTCTTGTTCAGCTCGTCCTCGGCGGCCGCTCAGTACGCCACCAGTTGTTGTTTTTTGTTGCTGCCACGCTATCTGGGTCTACTTACGAGTCGCTCTGCGGCAGCACGAGCGCCAGGAGCTCCGCTAGCACAGTCTTGTTCAGCTCGTCCTCGGCGGCCGCTCAGTACGCCACCAGTTGTTGTTTTTTGCCGCTGCCACGCTATCTGGGTCTACTTACGAGTCGCTCTGCGGCAGCACGTGCGCCAGGAGCTCCGCTAGCACAGTCTTGTTCAGCTCGTCGTCGGCGGCCGCTCAGTACGCCACCAGTTGTTGTTTTTTGCCGCTGCCACGCTATCTGGGTCTACTTACGAGTCGCTCTGCGGCAGTACGTGCGCCAGGAGCTCCGCTAGCACAGTCTTGTTCAGCTCGTCCTCGGCGGCCGCTCAGTACGCCACCAGTTGTTGTTTTTTGCCGCTGCCACGCTATCTGGGTCTACTTACGAGTCGCTCTGCGGCAGTACGTGCGCCAGGAGCTCCGCTAGCACAGTCTTGTTCAGCTCGTCCTCGGCGGCCGCTCAGTACGCCACCAGTTGTTGTTTTTTGCCGCTGCCACGCTATCTGGGTCTACTTACGAGTCGCTCTGCGGCAGTACGTGCGCCAGGAGCTCCGCTAGTACAGTCTTGTTCAGCTCGTCCTCGGTGGCCGCTCAGTACGCCACCAGTTGTTGTTTTTTGTCGCTGCCACGCTATCTGGGTCTACTTACGAGTCGCTCTGCGCCAGTACGTGCGCCAGGAGCTCCGCTAGCACAGTCTTGTTCAGCTCGTCCTCGGCGGCCGCTCAGTACGCCACCAGTTGTTGTTTTTTGCCGCTGCCACGCTATCTGGGTCTACTTACGAGTCGCTCTGCGGCAGCACGTGCGCCAGGAGCTCCGCTAGCACAGTCTTGTTCAGCTCGTCCTCGGCGGCCGCTCAGTACGCCACCAGTTGTTGTTTTTTGCCGCTGCCACGCTATCTGGGTCTACTTACGAGTCGCTCTGCGGCAGCACGAGCGCCAGGAGCTCCGCTAGCACAGTCTTGTTCAGCTCGTCCTCGGCGGCCGCTCAGTACGCCACCAGTTGTTGTTTTTTGCCACTGCCACGCTATCTGGGTCTACTTACGAGTCGCTCTGCGGCAGCACGTGCGCCAGGAGCTCCGCTAGCACAGTCTTGTTCAGCTCGTCCTCGGCGGCCGCTCAGTACGCCACCAGTTGTTGTTTTTTGCCGCTGCCACGCTATCTGGGTCTACTTACGAGTCGCTCTGCGGCAGCACGTGCGCCAGGAGCTCCGCTAGCACAGTCTTGTTCAGCTCGTCCTCGGCGGCCGCTCAGTACGCCACCAGTTGTTGTTTTTTGCCGCTGCCACGCTATCTGGGTCTACTTACGAGTCGCTCTGCGGCAGCACGTGCGCCAGGAGCTCCGCTAGCACAGTCTTGTTCAGCTCGTCCTCGGCGGCCGCTCAGTACGCCACCAGTTGTTGTTTTTTGCCGCTGCCACGCTATCTGGGTCTACTTTCGAGTCGCTCTGAGGCAGCACGTGCGCCAGGAGCTCCGCTAGCACAGTCTTGTTCAGCTCGTCCTCGGCGGCCGCTCAATACGCCACCAGTTGTTGTTTTTTGCCGCTGCCACGCTATCTGGGTCTACTTACGAGTCGCTCTGCGGCAGTACGTGCGCCAGGAGCTCCGCTAGCACAGTCTTGTTCAGCTCGTCCTCGGCGGCCGCACAGTACGCCACCAGTTGTGCCACGACGTGTTGCAGCGTCACCGCGACGCGCTTAAGCCCGTCTCTGGAATTAGATACAGTTGGTTAAATGAGCATCCGGGGTCTACGTCACCTGTTACGGAGGAAATGCTGGTTCGATCCCCGCGCTGGTCGTTGGTCGTTCAAATGGTGATGGAAAACTTCGTCATGAAACCATCTAATTGCAAGGGTATGCTTAGGACCGGAGAAGATGGAGTAGTAAAGAAGATACCTATACAAAGCAATAGTCGGTCTATGTGGGCTGATTGTTTTTGATGATGATGATGATGATGACCATTACCTCTCCTTGGTGACCTCCTCCAGGTGCCTGTTCTGGTCGAAGCTGAGGTTACGTTTTTGCCGCCATTTATCGCCGTCGCCACTCGACAACTCGTCGCGCAGACTTGACAGCTGCAACAAAACAAATATTCATACTTTAATAACAATATGGGATAAACATAAACATTTAAATACAGGCACATTCATTGCTTCTGGCCCCACACTAAGATACCCTGCATAGTGGGAACCAGGACATCACACACATATGATGAACAGGCTCTATAATGACGAACTCTGTAGAGCTGCGGTTATGGCACTGCTTACCTTCTGAGAGGTCCCGGGTTCGAACTCCGGCTGGGGATAAAGAAAGAAAAACCCCAGGTCTTGGATGTTTATAATATGTCTGTGACGTCGCTGTTTCTGGTTCCCACGGTACAGGGTATCCTGGTGTGCGGCCAGAAGTAAATGTTAATGTTTGCTCTCAAAATTAGAGAGTTGTGGAGAACAGCCGGAAATCCGGACATACGAAAGTATTTTCACCCAAGATGGAAAGGAGACTCTTCGTTTCGCTACGCGCTCTCTCGGTCAACTATGCTAATATCTATAGGCTTAATGTTTAAACGATTACCAAAAACGCACCTATTTTACTACCAATAAATTCGAAATGACTGCCAGAATGGATAAATGTCCACCAAATTGTGTTTGGATAAATGATCACCAAACTTCTTTTTATGTTTTGTTTTATGTTTTAAGTATTTTTGTTGCTCTTACATGTTCAACCTAACACGAAAGATTCTTCGCTCACTTCGCTTCGCACACCCCCTTTACCCTTCACCTAAGCTACCGCAATATTTTGCCCTGATATTTTTTGCAACTTTTGATGTTTATTTATCCATTTTGGGTAGGAAAATAATATATTGGTGATCATTATATTTGTTGCCTTATCTATATAACCTAAGGTTGGGATATTGTATGTAAATTCAGCAATATCTAACCGATCCTTCGCATTGTGTGTGTCACAACTGTAAATAAACAAATGGAATTGAACGGTCTTGAATACACAACGTGATTGCTCTGTGATTGAGCGACTCACAAATAATCAACACATACGTACGTGTTTGAACTTGACCATGATTGATAACCACTTAAGATCAGAGTTCTGTGGATTCAAGTGGCTTCCTTTCCCAGAAGGTGTCGATAAATTTCATTTATCATCAACTATTAATTAAAATTACCGACATAATAAATGAAAACTTAAGTCTAAAATTTGAATGACTTGTTATTCTGATGATAACTTACGAACTACAGAACGGATTTTTAACTGACTTCAAACAAGGGTTCTCAATTGGGCTGTTTTTTTTCATGTTTATTACTTACTTCAAACTGATACTTCGTATCAACCACCGATATCGAGAGATAGGTTGAGGGGCGTGGCATGTGCGAACAAATGTAGCTCCGACAGGTTCGATATTAAAAATTCTCGGTAGTCACCGGGCGACCGCAGTGATGAATTCATTTCCGTTGTTTTTCTAAAATGCCGACCTGTGCAATACTCACGTGCAAAAATAGAAGCGAGATTGTGAACTCCAAGAACGCCGGTGTCACATATCACTTGTAAGTCTCATTCTAACTATTATTTCTTCTTAAAACACAAGAAATAAACATTATTACGAAAATAAATCATTCGCGGAAAATTCGTCACGGATTGACATTAAAGTGACAATGTCATGTTGTTCTAGCTAAGTTTGTTGCTACATTGCTTGTTTTGTATCTTAATTTCACTTCGTATTGCCAAGCTAACACGCAATGAATATTTCACACTTATCTAAGTACGAAAGCAAAGATGCATCGTGATACGGAGGCGAATTGTCACACGCAAACAGAGACGACATATAGTGATGGGGATACTGATAGGAGAATTATGTTTTTGAATCGATAGATTTTATCATTCCGCAATTACTAATATAGTTAATGTAATAATATAGTTATTTTATTACTCATAATACGTAAGTTTATTGTTAGTTATTCCAATGATTGCCAAACAGGCAGTTTAGATTTTAAGTTTGTTTAAAACTTCGCCCGACGAAGGATAATGGGGTGTTATAAGTATTGATCGGAAATTCCGATGCTTTCAGTCAGGTCCGAAGAGAATTTCTCGGCTAAGTCCGAATCAGAATGAACTCCGTTCACAGTTATTCTACCTTCATAAACCTCTTTGCCTCTCTTTCTAGCTGTAAGGATTCTGTTGAAAAAAAGAAGAGAGGCAAAGGGGTCTCTGGAGGCAGAACAACTGTGAACGGAGAATACACGGGTAATTTCGACGCAAAAAAGTCGGGATAAGGGGGTTGTATAGTTATTAGTCCGATTTGACTCAAAATCTATATCTGGGGATCCGGTTGAGGTCCAATCATGATTCTGTCATATTTTGAAAAAGTTGCCGACATTTCGAACTTCGTAGTTACTGGTCCGATTTACTTCAAAATCGATATCTGGGGACCCGGTTAGAATACAATTATGATATAGATGTCAGATTTTGAATATTGGACGCCATTTTGATTTTTATATTTACTGTTCCGATTTGCTTCAATGATAAAGTTATGTATTTTATTACGCTAATCAATGTTTCAGTTTTCCTAGTGAACCAAAAATAAAAGAAAAATGGATCGAAGCGGTAATGAGAGGGCCACGCTGGTTTCCACAAAAACAATGTAAAATATGCTCAATTCATTTCGAGGAGAAATGTTTTCAAAAATTAAAGAAATACAGGCGAATGTGGCCATGGGCAGTGCCGACGATGAAAATACCAGTTATGATGTCTCATGTTAGTAATTTATATTTAATTTCATACAATGGATAGGTTTAAAATATTTCTTACACCATACCACTATAAAAAGACTGTTTCTAGATTATTAATTGAATATCTACTTGAAATTATAAATTCCTTTACTAACTACATATAACTTTAAGCAATGCATCTTATTTTATTAGGGTACCAGAGATCCAGAGAAAAACCATATCAATGAATGCGTCTCTGTAGGAGATAGCAGCGATCAGGTGTATTTTTTTGAAATTTTAACATGAAAAACTGCGTGATACGTATTTGAATACTGATTGCTTGCACCTTTTTGTCTCAGGATACCATAAACCAGAGAAAACACATTTGAATGAATGCATGTCTGAAGGAGATGACGGCAATGATGTAAATCGGGTCAAATTAAAACAATTTATAAAAATCTTCGGGTTACTTATTTACATCTTTATTTTTAGACATCAAAACAAGCTGAGTCTGAAGAACCGTCTTTGCTGACCACGGACAGAGTAGGTAATGAAAATGTAAGAAATGTATTTGAATTATTATTTGAATTGTAATTTTATTTAATTTTATAAAAGTAAACATACAGACAGTGTCACGCCTTTTTCCATGCGGGGTGGCAAAGGCACATTTGATCCCAATTTATCTTAATTTAAAGGTACCTTTCTTTCTTTATCATATTTCTATCGCCCATTCATATTCCTGTGATAAGAAGACTAACAGCAACTAAATTAAACATACAAATTACAGGACAAGGACCAAGAAAATCACAGCATTTTCGAGACCCCACGCAAGAGGAAGCTGCGCCATCGGATAGACCAATTGGAAATCGTACTCGAGCAAAAAAATAAGAATGTTAAAACTCTTCAAAAACAAAACAGCCGCTACCGCAAAAAAAATTTAAACATGAAGGATGTTCTGAGAGATCTTAAAGATCAAAAATTAGTTAATTCTGATCAAGTCACACAATTAGAAGGTTTAGGTGTAGGAGTGGCTGATCTCATTGAACGATGTGAGAAAAAACAATCTGTCGACAAAAAATCCACTGAAAAATACTCAGCAGAATTGAGAACTTTTGCCTGTACACTTCATTTTTATTCGCCTAAGGCCTACGAATATGTGCGGCAAAAGTTTCAATCTTGCCTTCCCCACGTTCGCACCATAAGGAAATGGTACGAGGCGATTGACTCCGACCCCGGGTTTACAAAGGAATCATTTGAAGCTATCAAGCTGAAAGTTGAAAATACAGATTATCCACTGGTGTGTAATGTTGTACTCGATGAAATGGCCATTCGCCGTCGTGTAGAGTGGGACGGTGAGTATATGCATGGATATGTAGATATATGCAATTTCAAAATGGCCGATACAGATTCTTTGCCCGAGGCAAAGGAAGCTCTAGTTTTTCTAGTAACCGCAATTAATGCCCCTTGGAAGATACCTGTCAGGTATTTTCTAGTCGCTGGTGTTACTGGAGAACAACGAGCGAATCTAGTTACACAATGTCTTGAACTGTTACAAGAAACGGGAATCGAAATAACATCACTTACTTTTGACGGCTGCCCTGCAAATATGACAATGACTAAAGAACTTGGGTGCTCACTGAACATAGAAGACTTAAAAACAAATTTCGAACATCCCGTTACAAAGAAACCGATCTTTATCTTTCCCGATCCATGTCATATGTTGAAGTTATTGAGGAATGCTTTTGAAGCCAAAGGAAGCTTTGTTGATGAAACCCAAAAAGAAGTGGAATGGGCACATTTAAAAAAATTGAACGATGTCCAAGAAGAAGAAAAGATGCACTTAGCTAACAAATTGCGTCGAGGCCACATATTCTTTAAAAACCAGAAAATGAAAGTGAGATTGGCATCCCAATTGTTCAGCACCAGTGTGGCAGTCGCATTAACATTTTGCTCAGAACTAAATTTACCAGGTTTTCAAAATGTCGATGGCACAGTCAACTTTCTGAAAATAGTCAACAATCTATTTGATATATTGAACTTCAGACATGTAGCCCAGTTACATTACAAAAAGCCAATCTGTGAACAAAATAAGGTTGAAATCTTTGATTTTCTGGAAAAAGCCGAAAATTACCTGAAAAAATTGAAGCTTGTGGATGGTACGGCAGTAATTGACTCATCGAGGAAAACTGGTTTTGTCGGATTTTTGATCTGTATAAAGAGCCTCAAAGATTTGTATGTTCGGCTAGTTGAAAAAGAACGAAAACTAAGCTACTTCCCTGTTTACAAGATTAGTCAGGACCATCTTGAGCTGCTTTTTGGCCAAATCCGAAGCCACGGGGGTTGTAATACAAACCCAACAGCACGACAATTCAAATCGATATACAAAAAATTGATGGTCAAGTCAGAACTCCGAGACGTGGACAGTGGGAACTGCCGAGCACTCGAAAAGATGTCCCTTCTGACATGTTCATCGGCTGTTCGCATCAACCACACTATCGATCCCCGATTACGAGATGAAGAGTGTGACGACATAATATATTACATGAAATGGCAGTATTCGACGAAGAAGTAGAAATGATGGTTGATGTTCTAACACAATACAGCTCACAAACCATAACTTACGTAGCTGGCTTCGTCGTTCATGCTCTGATTAAAACTGTGAAATGCGACGTATGCACAAGCGCGCTACTGTCAAGCGGCCCGGACGATACACATAAGTTTATAAAACTCAAGGATAAAGGCGGCTTAATATATCCTTCCCATGACGTTATAACAATTTGCAAAAACATGGAAGTGATCATAAAATCAACTGTGCTTACCAAAGACAAAATAAAGGTTAGGGTTAAAAATTTAAAACAATCATTAATGTCTAAAGCACTACCCCGATTCATTGGCATGAATCTGTTCAACGAAATAGATTTTCACCAATTCGAACAAAACCCAATGGATAATCATCTAATATTACTGATAAAAGCTGTAATGGAAAGATATACCAATATAAGACTGCATTACTTGGCAAAAAACGCTACGCCTCAATTGTCAAAACGGCAAGTTCTTAATAAATATTTACATTTTTCTGGTCAATAGATAGTATTTAACTGTACAGGATTTTACAGAAAGGGTATATATGCCGAAAGACGGTTGTTAAGGCCATCATTCTGAACATCTTTCTTGATTAAACTGATTTGATCAGCATTGTTTTTCACTTTTCAGTACATTTTGGGCCGAGCTGCAGGTCAGCTGATTTGTATGGGGAAGTAAAAAATAAAGTTGCTCTGATCAAATCAGATTCATAGAGAAAATCGTTCAAAATATGTCGCAAACAACTCTTTTCGGCTTGTCACCCCGCATCTGTTACACCCTGTATACACAGTAATAGGTATTTCTTGTAAAATAAATATGTCGTATTTACAAACAATTTACTATTTTATTTATAGAACCCGGCATTGTATACGACTGTCTATACCAGTGTCTATAAATTATAATCGATCGATGATACACGCTGTCCTTGCATTGTCCCAACACTAGCTCGACTAGCTAGTATACCTGCGGTAGTGTGGGTGTGTTCGGACGATAGGTGCATGACATTGCACTGACCAATAAAAGCGGAGGGATTGATGTACGAGTGGTGTAAATGTATGCGTGTTCTTAGTTTTCGGTGACACTGGTTCCGATACAAGCTTAGCGCCAAGGGCCTATCTCTCGATATCTGTGGTATCAACCGACTTCAAAAATTCTTTTTTTAAATTGAAATGTTGATCATCCAGTTAGGTCCCATATTTTGAAAATTTGGAATCGGTCTAGTAGTTTGGTTTTTAAAGCAAAAATACTGGAATAATGATATAATCTAGGTAAACGAAATTGCGCATTATTGCTTTACTGTGACTTATCAGTGGTGGTTAAGGTCATTGTCATTAGATGAATTCTGTCTATATGTACCGTATATTCGTTTATAAATTCGCGTTATACGTGTGGACTTGACTGTCAGACAGACAGATGTAGAAGCCTTGTTTTCGTGTATTTAGACGACATTCGCAAGTAATACTGGATGGTGATATGGGTGTGCAACCGTTTCTATATTTTAGCCTCAGACCGATAGTTTCATCATCATCTTGTACAAAGACGACATTCGCATCCCGACAGGGGATCAAGAAATAAGGCTTGAACTTGAAGTCGGATTTTTATGTTTTTAACTTGGTGATTAAAATAAAATGAAAGAATGAAGTACAAAAAAAAACCCCGCATGAAACTAAAGTAAAATCTTAACAGTAAGTTACGCTTATTAACTTAAAAATTCAGCCTAACAAATTAAAAAAAATATGCTCAAACTTCTTTATTTTGTACTGGTTGTGGTACCTGATGATTAGGATGCCACAATGTCTTTTTTTGGCTATCGAAAGCTACGTTGCTATGCTCTCATATATTGATCATGTGTTGATGATGATGGTGTTGTAAATCTTCCTGCCCCTGCAAATTACCCAACCGCAATCTGGAGGGACTGGTATCAAAAACCAACTTCGGGCTTCTTCTTTTTGTTTTTGTTTTAATATTTTTTGTCCAAAAAAATGTCTTGTACGATGGTAGAGAAACTTCGTGCGCGAGTCTGACCAGGAATTGAACGATTTTTTTTACTTAATCTATGTATAACAGAAAACAAATCGTAAAAAATTTTGGTGCTAGTAGCAGACAAAAGACTAACAGCTGAATAAAAAATACGTAATACAGGTATTTTTGATAGCTTCTTCGAAGATCGACAAAATTAGCAAACGTTTAGCCAGCCAAAAAATTGTTAAGGTATATGTTAATTAAATTTCTTGACCTATCAATTATTAAAATTGAGAGGTGTGAACATACAGGATCTTAATTGACATAAGCCCGGAAGCGCAACCGACCACTCAAAACCACGCTGTCGCTGTCGGGAAAAGAGAACGCCATACTATGGCATTTAAGCGGTACTTAATTTGAGAAGCAATCCTGCATTGCAGTGTATATTGTCAATACCTACATAAACACCGTGATTAAAATAACAAATTGTCAAACATCTTACCACAAATCTGTTAAACAGCACCATTTTAACAATAAACTTATGTCTTTACACCAAAACCAAGATTAACGTCCAGTCCCATCACTTCTCTAGGTAGAACTTTCACATAAAGCTCCCGAGTCCATATTTAGAGTAACCCTAAACCATTTCACGCACTGGGGAAAATAAGCACAATAAAATAAAGACACTGGTCGGACTAGAAATAACTTTTAAGACATCCTTCCAGTCAAGTTCAAATGCTAACTCGTTTTTTCCCAAATGATTTAGAAGAAAGTCTATTAAAGACTACGGTCATTGACACAAAATAGTACTACTATCCCTGCTTCTATTAAAGTCACATTAAACTAGTATTGTGTAAATCTAAATCCTATATCAAAGCCAGAAAGAACTAAGCTTCAAAGCTGTATATCCCAATAAGAAATAGAGTAAACTTAATCCGCACAAGACGTAAACAGTCACAAAAACAGAGCAGCTGGAAACGACGACTGAAAAAGGGAAAAAAAACTCCAAACAAACTTATGTGTGGGCCTCAAAATAATAAGGACTGGAATCGCTTTCCCTTCCTTTGTTGAAGGCACGAGTTAGTACGGCGTCTCCATCCTAAAACCTCCTTGGTGTGGACAAATCAAACGGATGCACGTGTACGTACTAGACATGGACTTGATAACAAAGAAAAACCTTATTGAGAGTATAGTAGAGTACGTTTTGCTAAAGGCGATTCCTGTGGGAATAGTGGAGCGATGACTAAGACCGTTATTAATTGAAAAGAAAAGCTATAAAACAATTGACGGTAACAAGAGCAAGCTAAGGGCAAGTAGGTCGTACAGGCAGGGTGGAACAGAAATGTGAAACTTTATGTGAAACAGAATTTTAAAGGGGTTATTCGGGACATCATAGTTCGGGACTTTCACTAAGTATAATAAGATTTGATCTATTTATATACAACCAAGATAAAATATGAATCAAATCAATGAAATCAAAAACGACGAAAAAAAAAATGCAATATAATTTAGAGAGGAATAGATGCATATTCAGATAACAGAGGCGATGCATTCAATATGTATTACTTCGTTATTTCGGTTATAAATGTCGAACACATGTGACTTCCTGAACTTTTGTTGAACCCTACCCACACCATACTTTAACAAAGGGCCTATTGACCGGACTGAAAAAAGACTGACTAAGGGCGCTTGTCCACCGCCGCGCCGCCTTGGTTACCGGAATGTCACCCAGAACGAGATCATTTCTGGCCGAGATGAAGACAAGGTGACGGCGATGTTTGTCCACCGCGAAGATCTTGGCCGGTGGTTCACTCAGTTTATTGTAGCTGTCGTAGACCAGACGCCACGGCGCGTCGCCGCGGGGAGTGGGTGGACAAGTTCAAACGTGTTTTGTATTGCCGGTACGCTTAAAGCCGCATTATGTGTATGAATCAGCCCTGAACGTGCTGAAACCGCACAGTTCGAGTCCTCCCTTTTTGCTCTTTGTTCGGGAGTATAACATGAACAAAATTTATATACCTGGTAACTCAGCCTGCGGAAGGTATTGAGTCAATGATTTCATGTGTACTCTTTATATTTAGAAAAAAAAACTCTTGTTACTCATTAAAGTCCAATTTAACGGTTTACATATCGTTCCGTCCGTCCTTTCATTCCGTCACTTCGTTAGTTAAAGTTAACGTACACGTATTCTAATCTGCTTTTTTTAAAACAACGATAGTTGAAAAAACGAATAGTTAAGTAATCTGAAAACATCAAATTGAATAAATTATTCAGTTAAAAAACGAACCGATTGAAAAATAAATACGAGTTGAAAAAGAAAGTGACTGATAAAATTAACCTAATAATCTGATATCGGTTAACGGTTCGTTCGTTAAACCCACGTTAGCTAATAATGTATTAGGTTCGTCGATTCAACGCGCATCGCTACTCCAAACTTCGTCGGCCGGAATGACGGCGCTCAGGTGACGTCGACAGGCTTGCGGTGGCCAGGCGGCCATAGTAAATGTACGTGTCGCTAACTCGACGCCCCGCAATCTCGGTCTCGTTAACGTCGACGGCAGCGGTGGACAAACGGCTTAGCACTCAAACTAAACTAATTAAAAACTCGTACAGATGAATAAACAGAGCATCTGCCTGTTGGCTGGCACTCAATCATCCCTCGTAAACAGACTGAGCAATTTAAAAACCATGTTAAAGCGACTTTGTCGAAAAAGGGATATTACAATGTTCAAGATTACTTAAATGAAGGGACTGTATTGGGTTAATCTGGCTCAACACAGACCTTGCTGTAAATAAGTTTGTAATTATTTATCCCTGCTTATTAATAATGATAATTCATATTATAATATTTTAATTAGTTAAGCACAAGCAATTTTTAAAAGAGATCTAAAAATCAATCTGTGAGAGTTTCTACACCCTTCTGCTCCCACAGTGGTCCAATGTAGAGAAGAGGCAAAAAATGACGATTGCTAAGTATATGAAAATATCTACAGTGATAAAGCCATTTGGAATTTGGAAATTTGGAATTTGGACTACTTGACAGGGGGCTAAATCTGTAGTGTAGAGGTTCTAATTAGACCGGTCATGTTTCAGTACCAGCGAGCGATGGCAGCTGAGTTAACTTTAGCCAAGAGAGAACGATGTGGGGTAAATTAATGCCATGAGTGAAAAAGCTGTAATGGTTTTTATAAAACTGTGAATAACAGTGTGCCCGTTTTATGAAGAAGTGGAATTTGTGTACGGCAGCAAATGACAGTTATAATTACTTATTGTTCTGTCTGCATTTGGTATTTATTTTATGGTCGCCCAAAAAATCTAAGGGTCAATGTGGAACAATAAATGACCTGCTATTATACCGAACACAATAAATCATTGAATTACCTACTATTATTACAACATGTTAAGTGTGTGTGTGTGTGTGCAATATAATTGACGCTTTTCAAATCAAATTTAATTGAAATCATGGGCTGCTACAAAGTTAAGATTTATATCGATTATTGAGTGAATGAAGGGGGAACATACATGACGATCGATAAAGCATATTTGCACAAAGCCGACCTCAGATGTCCCGAGAATTTTAGATTGAGATTGGTCTCAGGTCGGGTTTTCTAGAAATAATCTCAAGAACATGAATGAAAAACAAACTAGAAAACCAAAGAGGTGAACCAAAATGATACACAAAATGAGCCCTAGCCCTATGCATCCTGACAGAGTGATATGGAAGCAACAATCTAAACCACAAAACAAAAGAACAAATTCAAAACAAAAACACTGAACTAGTACTTCATTCCGAATCCACCAATCACGAGACACAAGATCGTCATCAATGAATACGCACGCTGAAAACGCGACACGATACGACCTCGACGTACGAAAGCGCGTGCGCTACTGGCGCCAGCCAACCAAACCAAAGCCAAAACAAAAGTACGCGGGAGAATATTTGTTTATATGTTAGCAGCAGTATTTCGTTGCAGCAGTTTCGTTATGTGGATTGGATTACTGAGTTAACGGGATTTCTCCAGTAATTCGTTGACATTTCGGTGTCAAAATAGAGCTCGGTTTTTTAAGATTCAGAAGACCTTGTGGACGGTGCTTACGAAATAGACATGCTTCTGAGACAGTTAATGTGACATGGGATTGCTCCATGGAATATCTTTCTAAACCACAAATATATATTTATTATATATTTCACGTATACTAAAGACGTTCATACGGTAAATCCTTCTGCAAGAATCCTCCAATATCCATAGCTGCTTTCACGAAAAATGGAATATTGAATAACAGGCTAAATGTGGGCATAGTTGTGCCTCCGCAACCTCGTGGTAAAAGGAGTGAAGCTATGTTGTTTCCTAATTGCGCGCCAAATCTTCAGCCAAAGAAACAATAAATTAACAACTCATTTCAAGATCCAGAAGACACCGGATATTCGCATTTAATTAAGACAGTTTCGCAGAAAGGTAAACTCTGTTTTAGTTTTCCCTATCGCTTTTTGCGCCAGACATCCTGAAGGTATCCCCTTCAAGAATCAAGATCAGACACAGCCGGGTGGGTTTCAGGGAATCGCAATAGTATTTTTAAAATAGGATTTACGCATCGGCTTTGCTATTGTTTTGGGCTAGGGTTGTCAAACGGCATGAAAGTTAAATTAAATTCTCCCATTATTCAGGAGTTTCTGGGGGTAGTCGAAAAACGAACTGGTTAATCTTTTAGTTTTTGTTTTATGAAGCCTTGGTTATGTCCCACCCACTACTGGGCAAAGGCCATATCTCAACCGAAATCTTAGTATTGGCGGAGAGCCTCCACATTTTGAAACTGGAATACCAATAATAATATTAGAGGATAAGCTTACACAAATCGAACTACTACGCTAACTAAGCTAAATAAGGCTTGTGTTATGGGTACTAGGTACATAAGCTTTTGACTCTATTAAATATATTATATTTAATAGAGTCAAAAGCTTATGTACCTAAATACATAGAAAACATCTAATGACCCAAGTCTTTGGCCCAAGCTGTACTTCTGGATGAAGACCTTTAAAAACTTCTGCGAATGCATCTTCGATTACAAATTCGATCTCCCATTAGTCTCTGATTGGGTATCTCAGCCCTTATCTCAACCCATATCATAGTAAAATTCACAAATATATACAACGGCAGCAAATATAATGATCACCAAAATATATTTTTTCTTACCCAAAATGGATAAATTATCACCAAAAGTGCAGAATATATCAGGGCAAAATACTGCGGTAGCTTAGGTCAAGGGTAAAGGGGATGAGCGAAACGAATAAACCCTTCGTGTTAGGTTGAACTTGTAAGAACAACAAAAAATACTAAAAACATAAACTTAAGTACACAAAACATAAAAATAAGTTTGGTGATCAACCCAAACACAATTTGGTGATCATTTACTGATTCTGGCAGTCATTCGAATTTATTGGTAGTAAATTTACGATTTTTTTGGTAATCGTTTAAACACAAGCCATATACAATCGGCAACCATAACCTAACTTTCTTTCCCGATCATTCCTTTTTTCTCCCAGAAGCGATACCATCAACGGGTGGGGTGTCCAAATATAAACTGCTGACATCCTGCCAAACACAATTAGGTGAATTACGGCCGCGTCTAAGCACGAATCGTTTATATGGACTTGTATTGGAATGAGATTAGGGGAGTTATGAATGGATTAATTGAGTTTAATGGACAATTGCCTGGCTTT
Source organism: Argyresthia goedartella (assembly GCA_949825045.1). Taxonomy (NCBI): domain Eukaryota; kingdom Metazoa; phylum Arthropoda; class Insecta; order Lepidoptera; family Argyresthiidae; genus Argyresthia; species Argyresthia goedartella. The sequence goes on along the minus strand of OX463826.1, from coordinate 28,999,709 downwards.
AGCTGTCCTTTGGGGATTAAGCGGCATTTTTTTGGGCTTTGTGATTTGAAATGTGTGGGAAGTTTAAACTAGTTTTTTAAAGACTAGATTTTAACCACGAAGAGAGAGGTGCAAGCATATGGTGAGCAAAAAAAACAGTAAATCTCAGATAGTGAAGAAATAAGGTCCGGCCAATCCAACCAGTGAAGACTAAAACTTTGGTAATAACGTTAATTGTTCAATACACACGAGAACAAAAGGACACTAACTACACCCGATTGCAATGAGCACGTTGCGCAACCGCTCATAGTTCATATTCAGTGTGATAGATAGCTGCCGTTGTTTTTACAACGCCATATTAAACTGGACGAGGAAGTTGCTCGCATTTCGTTTCATCAAACGCAGTATAAACGCATAATAGTGCAGTTAGTTTAACGCATGCGCCGAATTCATTACATATAAAATGTAAAGGCGAAGGGCTGGCACCCTGTCACGCAAATAATTATTTCTAATGTGCTTCTGCTACTCCGTTTAGGAAAAGCGCTATGTATATTTACAAGTACCAAGTACGAGCATATTTATGTGACTGTATGCACGTGTACCTAAGAGCCAAAAGATCCTGCTCGTATTATAATATGAAGACGAAATCAACATTTTAGTCAAAAGTATCCCACTCCACATAAGGAGAATGCATCAATACAAATCAATATTTGTAAAGAACTTTTGAATATGTCTTATGCGGTTGTATGAGAACCAGAAAAGAGGGATCAGTCTCCACGGAACCCAACTCGTTTAACGGGATGCGCGGGCGCAGAGTAAACACCATAAAACAGGCCATAATTATTATTATCGTAAACATCATTTACGCAACTAACGAAATTCGTAACGGTTTTACTAAAAAACACATGTTCTCCCGAGCGAGAATTCCCGCTTCGAATCCCGGCGCCCCAGGAAGTAAGGAAACCCCTTCTGGTTCCCAGGACACACCCACTGTGGGGCCAGAAGCAATGTATATGCCTGTCGCAGCCGTTTCGTTAAATCAGAAACATAATCCACATCCCGGCATCATTAAGATCTCCACATCTTCATTAAAGTTAAGTTTAAATTATTATTTTTTGTAATTAAGTACTTTTGGCTCCATATTCATTTCAATAATCATTTTCCTAACGGATATTCGCATCTCTGTCTAAATTTAGCATCCAACCTTAACGCGGAAGTTACGCTGGAGCCTGAAATACAGGTTATATAAACCTAGTTCAGGCTTCAGATGTTTCCAATTTATTGTGACATTGTGACAAGGACTTCGTTGGTAACTTTATTGTAACTCTTTGATGATGAAATAAATTATTATTATTATTATTAAATGATTGATGATGATGATGATGCCTTCCGATTAAAATATAGTATCGTCAAAAACGTAAGTCAGTCTTGTGATTGTAGACTCACAGAGAGCCGCCCTAATTAGTTTTAGCAAAAGGGCCAACGCAATGCGATTTCTTTCAGAGTCAACTTAATTGAAATACGGTTTAGTGGAAAGCTGAAGGTTAGGTTTGCGGAGCTTGGATTAATTAGGTGAATTACGAACCTTATAAATAGACCTAAGACAAGAAAATGTTTCTTACTATCTATTTTTTTTCAATCAAATACCTTATAGTCACCCTACCAAAGTTGAAGACTTGAGTTAACATTTGCATAGCCACTGACCCGCGTCTGGTATAAAAACCATAACAACTATTTTTGGACGGATATTGCGCCTGGTATGAAAACTATACCGCAAGGACTTGTTGACAAAAATGTGTTCGAATTAATCATCCATAGTTTACATTTCGGCAAATATAATTCACTCTATAGAATGCTAATTCAATATTAGCTGTGTGGTTGCACTGGTCATACGCGTGCAACTAGGATTTATGTCGATTTTTATATCCCTTTCCAACAAAGACTTCGCCCATTTCATCTATACACCTTCTAGGACCTAGGACCAACGCGGAAGCCAGGTGCGACATGGCTTCGTAGCGCTTGCTTTCTAGTTACACCACAAGCTCACGTTACTAGCCTTGATTTTGTTTATTTGCATTGAAAAATACTTAAAATCAAAGCTGATTTTACTAGCTAGACAGTGTTTTAGTGAATTAAGACTTTCAGGTTGCAACGAAAATACCTACGCATCGAAATTGAGTTAAAGGTATTCGATACCAGATTACTCATAGAATATTGCCCAGATTTACCGCCTGTTACTTTGTTTTATGCTCAAAACGTGTTTCTCCTTAAAACATGCTTGACTTTGGACGGATTTAACAAAATTCCAACGAGCCGGCGAAAAGGCTGTGGTTAGGGGTATTTTTTTTACCGCACGCAATTAGCCTCTATGCACGTTAGGTTGATGTCACAGCTAGAGCCAAATTGTTTTATTTCTTTATTTTATTTCTAAGACGCGATTAATTATTTTGTTATAATTTTGTTAAAATGTTGTATTATGTGCCTTAAATTCTTTGACTTATTTTAAAAATGAAAACTAAATATACAATGTGTGTCTTGTTTTATTAATAAAATATATATACAAGGTGACATTTAATAAGCTGACCATATTTTAGAGAATGATAGTACCCATTATTATGAACAACTTTTCCCAAGAAACATATGGTCGTAAACGAAATAAATTTTTGGGTTTCCCATACATAATGATAGTAACTTGTAATCAGCTGATCGGATCAATGTACTGAGGAACGAAAAGTATTTTTAATTTGCGACGTTTCTTTGGAAAAGTTGTTCATAATGATAGGTGCTACCAATCCCCAAAATATGGTCAGATGATTAAATGTCACCTTGTATTTATAACGGCACTTTAATTAACACCTAAAACCTAAATTGCCCGCGACCTTAAAATCGTTTAATATAAAGAAAATAAAAATGTTTATTAGGATAATTTTTAAATAAAAACAATTTATGGTATTGCTGAGTAGCATTACTTTATTTTAAATAACAAGTTTTTTTTAATCCCACTTGTGCTCCCGGTTTTAAACTATTAAAAGCCTATATTGCGCCTGGGGTGATTTCAATACCACAAAGAGGCCGTTTTTTGGATAAAATTTAAAATTAAATATAACTCGTGCAAATTTCGCTCATACGTTATGATTTGTACCTACGTAGTTATGCTCTAAATTTTCGAGTTTACCGTAAGACAAATCTTTACAAATTTGTTGAGAAATATGCCTTCTAAGATCGACAAAAGGTAAGGGAAAAAATTGAATTGACTTTAGACCTCTGGTACTGAAGGAAATTTCGTTCAAATTTAATAAAACCTACACGCATCTTTTTCAATATAGAGTCTACATTGTCGTGGCGGAGGGACCCGGCGGCGGCGGCGGCGGCGGCGTAGCAGGCGAGCCGTGAATATTCTACTAAGAAATCGCGGCTTGCCTGTCGCGCGGGGAATATCCGTAGCCTGTGAAACCGGCTCATAGTATTTCGCTCATAGAAAAAAATATTAGATTAAAATGTAAACAGGGTAAAAGCGGGGGACAGTGGTCACACTTAAACCTGTCAAGGATTGAGTGGCCACCTAAGTAATGTTAAGAATAATTATAATTTGTTTTTGAATAAATAAATAAAAAAAAAATAAAAAATTTTGGAGAAAAATAATATTTCAGTCATAACATAAGTTAGAAAGCCTTGGCCCAACAAAACATCCATTAACATCCATGCGCTGGTCACCGGTCACCGCGAATGTGCGGGGAGAGCAGAATTTTCAAACCATTCCATCTAACAAAAAATCGAGGCTAGTGTATGCCGTTTTTAAATAAAATCTTAAGTATTTATAATATTTTTATATAATTACTTGCCCGATGAAACAATCCTTAGCCATTTGATTAATGCCGGCCCTTAATTAACGACCCCCGGGCTGTTTAATAAGTTCCTAATTTAAACAAATGGCAGCGTCAGATATTGTAGTCAAGTTTCCAATGAAAATGCGATCAAATTATGTGTGGTATAACTACTAGTAAGTTTCAAAGTCTATACACTTTGAAACTTACTAGTAGTTTTCTCATCCTCGACATGAAATTCAATCAACCAACAATCAATTAATGAAAATATATTAGACATCTGGTCGAAGGACCAAAAGTGCAGCTTAACTAAAGATTGCTTTTAGAACTATAACTTGATTCTGGTCTAACAAGATATCATTGTTTACCCTTCAAATCAATGTCAACTAAGGCTCGACCGAGATGGGTTTTTCGTTCTCGGCCGAGACCGAGACCGAGACCGAGAATAAAATAATATCTCGGCCGAGACCGAGAGCCGAGAACGAGAATAGAAAAAGCGTGAAATTTTTTTTTTTATACTGTTTGCTTTTTAATACACTACTAATTGTTTAACAAAATTAATTGTTTTAATAATCAAAGTTAAATAACATTATATTATAACATAAAAAAAGCAATTTTTCGGCATTCTTACCCAAAATGGATAAATTATCACCAAAAGTGCAGAATATATCAGGGCAAAATACTGCGGTAGCTTAGGTCAAGGGTCAAGGGGATGAGCGAAACGAATAAACCCTTCGTGTTAGGTTGAACTTGTAAGAACAACAAAAAATACTAAAAACATAAACTTAAGTACACAAAACATAAAAATAAGTTTGGTGATCAACCCAAACACAATTTGGTGATCATTTACTGATTCTGGCAGTCATTTCGAATTTATTGGTAGTAAATTTACGATTTTTTTGGTAATCGTTTAAACACAAGCCATATACAATCGGCAACCATAACCTAACTTTCTTTCCCGATCATTCCTTTTTTCTCCCAGAAGCGATACCATCAACGGGTGGGGTGTCCAAATATAAACTGCTGACATCCTGCCAAACACAATTAGGTGAATTACGGCCGCGTCTAAGCACGAATCGTTTATATGGACTTGTATTGGAATGAGATTAGGGGAGTTATGAATGGATTAATTGAGTTTAATGGACAATTGCCTGGCTTTAGCTGTCCTTTGGGGATTAAGCGGCATTTTTTTGGGCTTTGTGATTTGAAATGTGTGGGAAGTTTAAACTAGTTTTTTAAAGACTAGATTTTAACCACGAAGAGAGAGGTGCAAGCATATGGTGAGCAAAAAAAACAGTAAATCTCAGATAGTGAAGAAATAAGGTCCGGCCAATCCAACCAGTGAAGACTAAAACTTTGGTAATAACGTTAATTGTTCAATACACACGAGAACAAAAGGACACTAACTACACCCGATTGCAATGAGCACGTTGCGCAACCGCTCATAGTTCATATTCAGTGTGATAGATAGCTGCCGTTGTTTTTACAACGCCATATTAAACTGGACGAGGAAGTTGCTCGCATTTCGTTTCATCAAACGCAGTATATACGCATAATAGTGCAGTTAGTTTAACGCATGCGCCGAATTCATTACATATAAAATGTAAAGGCGAAGGGCTGGCACCCTGTCACGCAAATAATTATTTCTAATGTGCTTCTGCTACTCCGTTTAGGAAAAGCGCTATGTATATTTACAAGTACCAAGTACGAGCATATTTATGTGACTGTATGCACGTGTACCTAAGAGCCAAAAGATCCTGCTCGTATTATAATATGAAGACGAAATCAACATTTTAGTCAAAAGTATCCCACTCCACATAAGGAGAATGCATCAATACAAATCAATATTTGTAAAGAACTTTTGAATATGTCTTATGCGGTTGTATGAGAACCAGAAAAGAGGGATCAGTCTCCACGGAACCCAACTCGTTTAACGGGATGCGCGGGCGCAGAGTAAACACCATAAAACAGGCCATAATTATTATTATCGTAAACATCATTTACGCAACTAACGAAATTCGTAACGGTTTTACTAAAAAACACATGTTCTCCCGAGCGAGAATTCCCGCTTCGAATCCCGGCGCCCCAGGAAGTAAGGAAACCCCTTCTGGTTCCCAGGACACACCCACTGTGGGGCCAGAAGCAATGTATATGCCTGTCGCAGCCGTTTCGTTAAATCAGAAACATAATCCACATCCCGGCATCATTAAGATCTCCACATCTTCATTAAAGTTAAGTTTAAATTATTATTTTTTGTAATTAAGTACTTTTGGCTCCATATTCATTTCAATAATCATTTTCCTAACGGATATTCGCATCTCTGTCTAAATTTAGCATCCAACCTTAACGCGGAAGTTACGCTGGAGCCTGAAATACAGGTTATATAAACCTAGTTCAGGCTTCAGATGTTTCCAATTTATTGTGACATTGTGACAAGGACTTCGTTGGTAACTTTATTGTAACTCTTTGATGATGAAATAAATTATTATTATTATTATTAAATGATTGATGATGATGATGATGCCTTCCGATTAAAATATAGTATCGTCAAAAACGTAAGTCAGTCTTGTGATTGTAGACTCACAGAGAGCCGCCCTAATTAGTTTTAGCAAAAGGGCCAACGCAATGCGATTTCTTTCAGAGTCAACTTAATTGAAATACGGTTTAGTGGAAAGCTGAAGGTTAGGTTTGCGGAGCTTGGATTAATTAGGTGAATTACGAACCTTATAAATAGACCTAAGACAAGAAAATGTTTCTTACTATCTATTTTTTTTCAATCAAATACCTTATAGTCACCCTACCAAAGTTGAAGACTTGAGTTAACATTTGCATAGCCACTGACCCGCGTCTGGTATAAAAACCATAACAACTATTTTTGGACGGATATTGCGCCTGGTATGAAAACTATACCGCAAGGACTTGTTGACAAAAATGTGTTCGAATTAATCATCCATAGTTTACATTTCGGCAAATATAATTCACTCTATAGAATGCTAATTCAATATTAGCTGTGTGGTTGCACTGGTCATACGCGTGCAACTAGGATTTATGTCGATTTTTATATCCCTTTCCAACAAAGACTTCGCCCATTTCATCTATACACCTTCTAGGACCTAGGACCAACGCGGAAGCCAGGTGCGACATGGCTTCGTAGCGCTTGCTTTCTAGTTACACCACAAGCTCACGTTACTAGCCTTGATTTTGTTTATTTGTATTGAAAAATACTTAAAATCAAAGCTGATTTTACTAGCTAGACAGTGTTTTAGTGAATTAAGACTTTCAGGTTGCAACGAAAATACCTACGCATCGAAATTGAGTTAAAGGTATTCGATACCAGATTACTCATAGAATATTGCCCAGATTTACCGCCTGTTACTTTGTTTTATGCTCAAAACGTGTTTCTCCTTAAAACATGCTTGACTTTGGACGGATTTAACAAAATTCCAACGAGCCGGCGAAAAGGCTGTGGTTAGGGGTATTTTTTTTACCGCACGCAATTAGCCTCTATGCACGTTAGGTTGATGTCACAGCTAGAGCCAAATTGTTTTATTTCTTTATTTTATTTCTAAGACGCGATTAATTATTTTGTTATAATTTTGTTAAAATGTTGTATTATGTGCCTTAAATTCTTTGACTTATTTTAAAAATGAAAACTAAATATACAATGTGTTTCTTGTTTTATTAATAAAATATATATACAAGGTGACATTTAATAAGCTGACCATATTTTAGAGAATGATAGTACCCATTATTATGAACAACTTTTCCCAAGAAACATATGGTCGTAAACGAAATAAATTTTTGGGTTTCCCATACATAATGATAGTAACTTGTAATCAGCTGATCGGATCAATGTACTGAGGAACGAAAAGTATTTTTAATTTGCGACGTTTCTTTGGAAAAGTTGTTCATAATGATAGGTGCTACCAATCCCCAAAATATGGTCAGATGATTAAATGTCACCTTGTATTTATAACGGCACTTTAATTAACACCTAAAACCTAAATTGCCCGCGACCTTAAAATCGTTTAATATAAAGAAAATAAAAATGTTTATTAGGATAATTTTTAAATAAAAACAATTTATGGTATTGCTGAGTAGCATTACTTTATTTTAAATAACAAGTTTTTTTTTAATCCCACTTGTGCTCCCGGTTTTAAACTATTAAAGCCTATATTGCGCCTGGGGTGATTTCAATACCACAAAGAGGCCGTTTCTTGGATAAAATTTAAAATTAAATATAACTCGTGCAAATTTCGCTCATACGTTATGATTTGTACCTACGTAGTTATGCTCTAAATTTTCGAGTTTACCGTAAGACAAATCTTTACAAATTTGTTGAGAAATATGCCTTCTAAGATCGACAAAAGGTAAGGGAAAAAATTGAATTGACTTTAGACCTCTGGTACTGAAGGAAATTTCGTTCAAATTTAATAAAACCTACACGCATCTTTTTCAATATAGAGTCTACATTGTCGTGGCGGAGGGACCCGGCGGCGGCGGCGGCGGCGGCGGCGGCGGCGGCGGCGGCGGCGGCGGCGGCGGCGGCGGCGGCGGCGGCGGCGGCGTAGCAGGCGAGCCGTGAATATTCTACTAAGAAATCGCGGCTTGCCTGTCGCGCGGGGAATATCCGTAGCCTGTGAAACCGGCTCATAGTATTTCGCTCATAGAAAAAAATATTAGATTAAAATGTAAACAGGGTAAAAGCGGGGGACAGTGGTCACACTTAAACCTGTCAAGGATTGAGTGGCCACCTAAGTAATGTTAAGAATAATTATAATTTGTTTTTGAATAAATAAATAAAAAAAAAATAAAAAATTTTGGAGAAAAATAATATTTCAGTCATAACATAAGTTAGAAAGCCTTGGCCCAACAAAACATCCATTAACATCCATGCGCTGGTCACCGGTCACCGCGAATGTGCGGGGAGAGCAGAATTTTCAAACCATTCCATCTAACAAAAAATCGAGGCTAGTGTATGCCGTTTTTAAATAAAATCTTAAGTATTTATAATATTTTTATATAATTACTTGCCCGATGAAACAATCCTTAGCCATTTGATTAATGCCGGCCCTTAATTAACGACCCCCGGGCTGTTTAATAAGTTCCTAATTTAAACAAATGGCAGCGTCAGATATTGTAGTCAAGTTTCCAATGAAAATGCGATCAAATTATGTGTGGTATAACTACTAGTAAGTTTCAAAGTCTATACACTTTGAAACTTACTAGTAGTTTTCTCATCCTCGACATGAAATTCAATCAACCAACAATCAATTAATGAAAATATATTAGACATCTGGTCGAAGGACCAAAAGTGCAGCTTAACTAAAGATTGCTTTTAGAACTATAACTTGATTCTGGTCTAACAAGATATCATTGTTTACCCTTCAAATCAATGTCAACTAAGGCTCGACCGAGATGGGTTTTTCGTTCTCGGCCGAGACCGAGACCGAGACCGAGAATAAAATAATATCTCGGCCGAGACCGAGAGCCGAGAACGAGAATAGAAAAAGCGTGAAATTTTTTTTTTATACTGTTTGCTTTTTAATACACTACTAATTGTTTAACAAAATTAATTGTTTTAATAATCAAAGTTAAATAACATTATATTATAACATAAAAAAAGCAATTTTTCGGCATTTTCGCCCTTCAAAGAATGTCGTCTCTCGTCATACAATTGTCCAGCTTTGCTAAAAAGTTGTTCACTTGCTACGCTAGTAGGCGGCGCAGATAAAAACTTATTTGCTGCGGGCTTAAGCACCTTATAAGGCGACGAAAACCAATACTCAAAAATATTAGCATTTCTTTGCAGTCTTGGCTCTCTAAGAAAGCTTTCTAGCGCTATTTCGACCACAGAGCTTGAACTGTATTCGTCATTGGTCATTGGCTCGTCTTCCAACTCTATCGAATCATGAGCTGCCCATAAGTTGGATTGACTTGTTGCAGCCATGTTTGACGAGTTAGTTGAAGATGCCCATGTCGTCTCACGAGAATCTGATCCTACATTTTCATTGAGAGTGAGAGTCTCGATAATATGAAGTTTGGCTGAGTTAACTTCGCTTTCAGTAAGATATTTAGTTTTAAACCGTGGATCGATCAGTGTTGCAGTAACTAGTGGCAAACAACTTTTAACAAATGAAAACCGCTGATTAAGTGCATCCAGTAGCTTGCTCTTCATCGTCTCTGCGTGATTTCCAATTTCAGCAATTTCATTATCATCTTCCTGGTCATTAAAGGACTGAATGTTTTGTGTTGGCGCCAATTTTCCATTCAACATTGCCACCAACGGTATTACCACTGAAACACAAGACGAGTCGGAAGAGATATCCAACGTGGCTTGGTAAAAGCATTGCAAAACGTTCACTGTATCTTTCATGAAATTCCATTCATCACTGTTAATTTCTAGTATGCCTTCTTTTTCAATACGGTATAGGTTCAAAGCATTTTTTTGCTCAAGCAGTCGTTCCATCATTAAGTAGGTACTATTCCACCGGGTTTCGACATCTTGAAAAAGCGCATGCTCCGGTAAATTTAAGGCTTTTTGAAAGGTACTTAAATGTCTTCGAGCTTGTTCACTCCTGAGAAAATGGCCGACTACTTTATGACATTTTTTTATCAGCGTTTCAACTTCTGCAACCGAAAAAATGGCATCATGGATCGTCAACTGCAGAGTATGAGCAACACAACCCAACGATGTGAATTCAGCTACTCGAGTGGCGCGGACCATGTTGCGAGCGTTGTCTCGTACAGCCAAGTGAACTTTTTTTGCAATGTTATAAGTTTCGGCAATTTCTTTGAGTTTTTCTGCTATATAATCGCCAGTGTGGTCGTCTTCCAGAACAGTCGCAGCCAGCACCACTTTAAGGCGCTGTTCTTTCCGAACGAAATGGGCAGTAAAACTCAGCAGCGAACAAGTTTTTGTAGGATTTGACCATATATCAGTAGTAAAACTTATCCAATCAGCTTTCATTAACAGAGATACCACTTTGGCTTGAACCTTTTCATATGTTTCAGGCATTAACTGACTGCGAAAGTATTTTTCGGACTTCAATTTGTATCGTTTTGGCCCAGATGGATCAGCGAAATTCAAACGTTTAAATCCTTCACCTGACACTGTAGTATAAGGTTGCATGTCCACAATTATGTAATCCATAATTGCTTTATCAATTCGTTTGACAATCTGATGATCATCAGGCCATTTTGCTGAAGGCGGATGAGATATTAATTGTTCTATAGTAGGTTGATGCTTTTTATCATTATTATCAATATCAATATTAAGGCGCACGGGCTTTGAAATAGCCGGTTTCAAACTATTTTCGTGAGCAATTTCAGCCAGTTTATTCTCATAGTGTTCATATTCAGATGAATGATATTTCGACATTTTCCACCCTTTCTTGACATTGTCAACAAAGGGTGGAAAATCCCATAAAATTATCATTATAAGAGTCACCCTTCAGATATTGTGATTTAATGATCTACTACCATCGATAAATGAGATTTTATATTTGTGTCCTTGACGCCACGGCACATTAATTTCTTAGCTTTTTTAATGTCTAGCAAGCCAATATTATATTACAGACAAGAGTAGTTTTAGGAAGCCAAAAGGAAATAGATCTTACAACCTTGTTGGAGGACGCTGTAAGATTACTAGTGCACACGACTAGTGCTTACTAGTGCTGAGGTATCTAGGACAATAGGAAGTAGCTGCTCCAGGGATAGTTTATGTTATGCTTATGCGCTTTTCGGGTTCAAGACTCGCTTTTGAAATAATTATTAGTAGAAAGCTTCTTAGGATATTGAGTAGCCTTAACACGTAGTCATAAATTGAACTTCATTAACAAAGAGACCTGAATTTCAAATTAAAAGTCGACACCAAACAGGAAGCAAAAATAAGCGATCTCAAAACACTTGCCCTTATATTCTCAAGCGAAAGCAAAAGTAATGCATTATACTTTCGTAATATTGATGGAGATGGCTACACAAAACGATATTAGTATCTTGAGTATACTCAATATTAAATAGGTGTCTGGTTTTTATTGCAATTGAATAGCACAGGCTTGTTTCGTAACAGTTAATTGCAACACTATAAAGTTTATGTACATCAAGTTTCGTTTTCAGATGGTACTATCTGTAGGTTGGTATTTTCATACTATCAATATACACATGCCTTTACTTATACCGGGTGGCAGAGGCACAGTTGTGCATTTAGCATGATAGGGTGCTAGCCCGTCGCCGCAACTATGGAGATATGAAGGTTTCCTCGCGATGTTTTCCGACACCGTTAGAACGCCTCGGTGACATTTTATTCGGAAATACACCGCGGCCAAGTGGGCACGCAAATGTTAGGTTATAATTAGGAGAGCAGGTCACTCACCCGATCCAAGCGAGGACAGTGGGGGCTGTGGGGGGACAGTAGATATGTGTGTGTGTGAGGAACTCCAGATATCTTCATCATTATCTCTTCCGCTGGCCCAGCTGGCCAGCAATGGAAAAATTTTAAAATGTAAATAAGGCAAATAATATTTTGTTATTTTGTTCTCCCACAATAGAATCTGGTTTAGCAGATGTATGTGACGTCTGCCAATTATCACAGGACTGCATGGTCCTTTTCCGAGCCTACAAATAATAGGGCAAAATCTCACGAATCAGACATTATGTTCATATATAAACATGTTCAGTAGCTTACAACCACGGCAACATCGACGTAGTTTATGGCAAATTGACATTGAGTGTACAGTAAAACAGTCAGTTCGGTCGATTCGAGTTACTTAATAAGAAGGCAGGTGGTGGTGGTGGTGGCACCTTATGCTGGTGATATGCGCCAGAAACTTCTGTTTATTGTAGAATAGTGATGTAGAATAGGTTTTGTGATAAAAAAAGTTGCAGCTGTAAACGATAAAAAAGTATTCTGGTGCTTTACAATACAAATGCATAGCGTAGAACTCTCGGACAAAAACTGATTGTTAGTAAAAATCTGTATGAGATCTCTACCCGTCGATAACTTGCATGAGTGCACTGATACTTTTGTGCAGTAAATGTAGCAGGTGATTTCCGCGGTTCGTTGATTTGGGAAAAGGAGATTCGTGATTGAATGGGACACAATTGGGCTTACATCGATTTAATGGGGAAAGTAATGGACTCAGTAAACCAAAAGACTTTCATGCATTATTTACCGTCATAGAATATGTATAAAGTAGCGGAAATTATCCAAGATATTTATGGAAGTAGGACACGCGAAGGCAACAGATAAAAACATATTTTGTTTACACTTACGACATGTAACCAAAACAGCCCTTCAACAATGATCCAAGTCAATAACACCCTGCATTAGCTAATTATAGACGTAAATAAGTGCTTTCAAGTCCCATTTCACCAAAGAGAAGCTTTAAAAACATCCTAACAATGCTTCTAAGAAGTCATTAACGTAGTAATTATCTGTTTGTTTAGATTTACGAGAGTGTAAGAGGTCAGGGGCGTGCCAGTGGCATTTGTTAGTTACTCATGAGGAGAGAATTTCGAGGGGACTGTATTTTTAGAGGCAATACTATTCGAAATCAATGGAGCCTGAAGACAACTATGAAGAGACATTGGAATAGAGTTGAGCGAATAATAACAATAACAACAGAGCGTCACGCCTTTTCCTGTACTCGGTGGCAGAAGCACATGTGCTTCTGCCACCGAGTGCGCCCACGTCGCCCAGGTGCGCCCACGTCTAGTCAGTTATTCAATATTGCATTATGCGTGGCAGGGGGCCAGCCCATCGTGGTGTTTAATTTATACCGGGAAAATGTTTTTTTCCATACGGAGAAATGTAGTCGAGGTCTCGTTCGAAAAGGCTTTTTATGAACCTCGCTACGACCCTCGCCTTCGGCTTGTGCCGTAAACTTCTCGGTTCCTAAATATAAGCAAGCGAAAAATGTACTATTTCCTATGGTAGCCCCCATAGGAAATAGTACATTTTTCGCTTGCTTATATTTAGGAACCTTCATTGTTGATGAAGATATACCCAGATCCTATATCAAGTTCCAATATCAGAAACTCAATCGCTTTCACGAAGTTACACAGAAAAACTCGAATCGTCGACAGATCGCCGGCTTACTACAGCACAAGAATATCCGCAGTCAATAAATCCCCGTTCCACGTTTACCCAACTAGGCCATGAGGAGTTATGCGTTCCCCGTATCGCGTGAATCAGGAAGGGACGCGGCATCTTGTACATATATTCACTATGGTCATCATTTTGGTTGGCTATTAACTTTGATAGGATACTGTGGCGATGATGCGTTGCTTTATTTCCGAAGTTTGTTTTGAATGATTTCATAGAGATCACTATATATCGTGGTGGGACGGATGGGCTCTTTTTAAAGCCCTCCGTATTTATGTGGTCTTCCTAAGTAACAATCCTAGAATGTATTTTCTCGTACTCTTATGGACGCGATAGTTTGTGACATTACAGTGTCAATGAACACCGTCAAGATACCATCCTGACTTTTTTTCAAAAGCACAGATTTAGTAATGTCATTCGACGCTATTTAGCGGCACCGCTATCCTAGAAAATTTTAAATATATAAAAACGTATGTGGGAGAAGATAGAAGTTCTCACGAAAGCCTGCTATTTTCATTGCGGTATATCTATATGGAATGTTAACTGCGAACGAGAGCTCATGAATAATCAAAAAACGTACCTCTCTCTCGTCCTTGGCCTTCGCCTGGTCGTGTATCTTGTCCCTCAGAGCCACCAGCTCCAGCGGCCAGCTGGACAGCTCGGCGTCCGGGTCTGACAGCAACACCTGGAATGTTACACCTGGTTCATTGTTGAACAGTACGTCTCTTCCCGCATGGCCTATTGGCACGAAGGGAATGGCTACCCAGTGGATGTGATGAACTGCCAGAGGTATAGTGGGCAGGCCACCAGCCAAGTAGACGGACGACATCGTTGCCGTAGCTGGTAGGCAGCGGACGCGGGGAGGCTCAGGACCGGAGTGGATGGCGTGGTAAACAAGAGGTCTATACCCAGCAGGGGGTTGATGTGGGCTGATCATTTCAAGGGTCAGTGCATTCTCTACTAAAACAAGATACCTTTGCAGATTTTTAAATTGCCATTGGAGCAATGTAACCATGTAAAAATTAGTTGCCTAAAAAGGGATATTACAATATTCAAGAATACATAAAACTACATTTGGCTAATCTAGCGCAACAGAGAATTTGCTGTTAATAATTTTGTTACTATTCGTTTCTGCATACTATTTATAATAATTTCTATTTTAATATTTGTCTTAGTTATTTTTTTATTATTAGCCTACACCATCCGACTGATGGGCAAACGGCACTCTTCCCCTACTCCACACTTCACTCCTGTATTAGTTAAACACAAACAATTTTTAAAAGACATCCAAAAATTCATCTGTGGTAGTTTCTTCTTCCTGCTCCTCCCACAGTGGTCCATTGTAGCGAAACGGCAAAAAAAATAAAACTAAAGTGAATTACCTACATTGACTTTGTCATGATGATAGTAACCTAGTGTACACGTTATACGAATATTCGTCATCTTTTTATCTAGCTCAAAATAAGCGGAATGAGATAATTAGACGTTGTAACAATTACCTTTAATGCGCGAAAATACCGTTAAATACCAAATCAAATTAGAGCGACACACTTTGAACTTTTTAGAAGGAATATTACTTTATTTTATTGTTATTCACGACCAGCGTGAACTAAAATACATTACAACACAAACGTCAGTTAAGAACATAAATTTATAATATCAATCTACCCGCAATAGAAAAACATTTCTTTGTATGTTTTGATCTAAGCATTGCAAGAATAATATAGTGATATTCCATATGAATTCATCAAATACAATTAATTGATATGTTATGTGCTTTCATTTTACTACCAAGACAGTACCATGCCTCCTAACCATTAACGGCATACCATATAACTTAATACTTTCATAAAACTAACCTTAACTTATTGAAATAAATACGAAAAGTTAACTCACAATACAATTATCCATAATTTCCAGTCACCAGTAAACCATTGTCACAAACACAAACACATATTCCACACACACACAAAATCGAAATAATCAAATTAAATTGACTTGAAAAACTTCACAGTCACTTTAGACAACAACAATACGACTGCATCGATGATAGCATAAGCTAGACTGGTCCGGTAGTATCACGCTTGACCCCACCATCCATTATCTCGCATTTTGTTTATCTAGAACTGATATTCCCCCAGCTCTAGGTAATAATAATGAGAACTAATGAGATATTGTTTTGAACTCGTTACTTAACTAAACTTTGTGCCGCCGCACTAGAAAGTTAATAAACACAGATCATTTGTTTTTGTTTATACTCTTAGTAAATTGGTCTGATTTTATGTTATAAGAAGAATTACATAAGTATATCGACGGTTCACTACGCTGTCGGCTGTCCTATTGACACTTTACAATCAAATGGTTACAATTTCCTTCAAAGTTCGCAAGTAATACATTATTCATAATGCCATTCATGACGTAGGTTTTATTTAATGCGGTACCAAGTTATCCTGCTATAAAATCGTGCGTGAGTTAACTTGCAAGTGAGGTTATTATAAAAGATACTTGGACATAATCATGGCCGTAAATAACCTGTGTGGGTTCAACGGTACTTACAGATATTGTATTAGGGAACTGGGCCTCCGCCACCCCGAATGGGAAAAGGCGTGACGCAAATTGTTGTTGTTACACTATGACGTACCAAAAAAAATAAAAAAATGCAGTGATCTGGTAAGAAAGTACAGTGGTTCAAATAACCTGACATAACTTAGCTTTGTGGCTATAAAAGTTTCAACGGAAACTTATCGGTCAGTGACACCGCTATCAGTACGGCACTCCTTTCTTTGCCCAGTGATATAATCTCGATGCTTTAAACTATAAAGTGTTATAGCAGAATGCTGCTCAAATAAATGGCCGCTTACATGTCATGCTGGCCTGGCGCTGTCAGTTCTAGAGCGAGAGACAGTGAAGGAAACAACCAGCAGGACAGGCGCAGGTCGGTTGCAGAGCAGGTGTCAAACACAAGAAACTAGAGATGCAACTTATATTCAGCAACTATTGGGTATCGGGCCTATCCGGCCACTTTTTCTATTATTCAGTATTCTCGGCCGAGTACCGAATAGCAAAGATAGAAAAAAAAATCGTCATAAAATATAATCGAAAATGTATCAACGAAAAATGTCTGCAATTAATTACTACAGAAGCAACTAATATGACAAGAAATAAGAAATTACAAGCGATTTTAATGATGTCATCTGTTGCTGTGGACGAACCTTAAGCCGTATATTTTAGTATTTTTTTTTATTTTTTTTTTTATTATATAGTATTAGTATTATTATATTTTTTTTTATTAATATTATTATAGTAATATAATAATATTACTATAATAATATTATAGTAATACAGTCATAAGACAATCTGCCCGAAAAATGAAAGAAATAATGCGTGTCCTGACAAAATTAGCTCGCCAATGAAATATATACGGATTTGCAATGAATCTGTCACCCACGACTTATAAAACTACCTTATGTATATGTGCATATTCGCGCTGGATGTTCGGTAGCCGAATATTCGGCACCAATGTACCAGTCACGTGGTCGGATATTCGGTATTCGATCAAATCACTATTCTTTGCCATTTGACAACATTGACAACCGCCCCGCTACCGCCCTGCTCCTGTCCTGCTCGGGGTGTGCCGAAGCCTTGACAGCATGACATCGAGTATCCGTCAAAGATTAACCTATATGCTCAGCAACCATGCATGATGGGCTAAAACGGGCGAGCGTGTAACCACCAGGCCACGAACGTCTTTTTGACTTCGATTCGAGTAACATACAATTTACACACAAAAATACATCCACACAAGTTTCGTCAATTCAAATTAAAATACAATTACATTTAAAAAAACATAAAAAATTAATAAAATAAAAAAATAAAACCACTCCGGGACATTGCGCAGGCAAAGGTTCCCATGACATGCCCCGGAGCGGTAGTCAAATCCTCAACTCTAATTAGCACTAACAATGGGCAACGAACCGCCGAGACAGTGTGGAATCCCAGGAAAGTGGGCCAGAGCCGCGAAAAATGTCTCATTCGTGGCACAATGCCAACATTCGTGCATTTAAAAACTATAGTGGCGATGACCCGAGAAATATATGGCTTGGGTAAATATTTGAATTGGGGTAATGGAGTGTTGCCACACTTTGTCTATTCTTTAAAGACTGGCGTATCGCAGAAATATTTAATCATTATCATCGATCTCGGCTCACATTGATCGCTCCTCTCTCTCTATAGTGCCAATCCTCGCGGTCCTATGCCCATGGTGGGCACTGGGCAGGAAGAGCCAGAGGACAACATATTTCATATTGGCACGATAATAGGTGATAGAGAAATGAGAACATCCGGCTTCCTGCATCCACTGTATAGTTTATATTTAATAGAGATAAATACTTATGTAAGTACATAGAAAACATCCACTAATAAGAAACAAATATTCATGCTCATCACACAAATATTTGGCCTTACCGGGATTCGATCTAAGCACCGTCAGCTTCGTAAGCAACGTCACTACCCGCTAGGCTAAACGGACGTCCAAATGTCCAGGTACATAAATTGCTTCTGACCCCACACTAGGATATCCTGTGTCGTGGGAACCAGAAACAGCGACATCACACACATATAAACATCCAAGAACTGGGGTTTTTTTTCTTAGTAAAGGCCTCCTCTTCAGTAGACAGGTTTATAGTCTTCAAGGGAAAAGAGACGCATTAAATGAGGTAGTAAGGTGATGTTATTTTGGTCTCCGCGGCTCGTATTTATTTAACTGACTAAAATATGTACAGGAGGAGGATGAGGATGTATGACATAATCAATTTTGGAAACCCGATGGGCACGAAATATGAGTAAATCTATCGGTATATAAAGTAAAATCAAAACTTACACGACGCCTAACGCATGGAAGATAATTACGATCCGGCATCACTTCACAACTACACTACAACGTTTCATTCACATAAACTACGTCTCAAAACTCCTGTCTTTCCAAACATTTCACAACACAAACACAACAATTCTTCATAATGTTAACATCCTTTTGGTACGTGTTTTATCAATCTGTAATGTCCAAGCACATGTTCACAAACAAGGTCCACAGACATGTGGTCAAAGCTTGCACCGATTTCCTTTTATCTGACGACTTTTAGCACCCAATTTGTACCTAGTTTTAGTTATCACTGCTTTTTAAAGAATGGTCACTTTCTTTTTAGATTTGTAATTTCAGAACAAGTCTATCCCTCGTCTGCGAGTGTTACAGTGTGAACCTTGCTCTATTTCAGCGGATCGTTGAGCTAGGAGGTTGTCTGTTTATAAATGGTTGTACTTTCTAAGAGAATCTGGACGGGCGCCAATGATTCTTTTGGATAGTGGAAAAGTGGTTTGTGATGATATGTTTCGCAGGGGGGACATAGAGCAACGCGTTTTCCCTTACGTGGTGGCAGAATCTCAGTTGTGCCCCTGTATAAAGCCAGTTGGTCAATACTAAATTTTGCGTTTTGGGGGGCTAGTCCAAGCAACGCCGCATTCAGCTGATGTCGACTGGAGCCGATTATATCCGATTCAGATTCACCGCCCAGAGCGTCACGGTCTCATTTATTGAAATCTTATTATAGTTAGCCAGATCGCTGCTCAAAATTACGCTGAAAATGTCATACTGGCTGTGAAAATGTTATACTGGCGCTGAAAATGTCATACTGGCGCTGAAAATGTCATACTGGCGCTGAAAATGTCATACTGGCGCTGAAAATGTCATACTGGCGCAGCCAGAAGCCTGAGCGAGACACAGCGACAGCATGACTTTGAGTGGCCGTCAAGCGAGCTGTCGGTGTGCATCCGGGACGTGGTGCATTTAGTCACAACTAGCTGCCCGTGGCGGCTTCGTAACGCGTTTTTGGTATTATCATAGCATCTGTGGGAGTTTCGACGCCCTCTCTCCCACAGTGGTCCAATGTAGAGATGAGGCAAAAAATTACGCTATCTAAACATATTTTAATATTTACAGAAAATAAAGAAAATTTGTCCTGTCGGCATACTGTCATACCCGGAGTATGACAGTCGGAGGCTATCTTTGTTAAATAACTCTTTGCAGCATCATACTTTAGATCCGCTACCAAGGCCATAACTTATCATATAAAAGATTTTTCGATTTTCGGCTGTTTCTTTTGCGTTTTTCCAAAATCTCCTCCGGACTGAGGAGAATAAAACAAAAATACGGTTCCGAGCCGTCGTGCAAGAAAGCACACAAAATAATAAAAGAAAAATAAATAATATTATGAAAAGTGGATTTGAACCCAGAAATTACAGATAAACCGATATCAAATAAATTGCGCCACCACAACCATGTGATAACCGCGAAATCTAGGTATATTTGAATCACGATATGGTTTGTTATATCGCGGGGGATGTTAAAACAGGGGCCCAATTCCGGTACACAATGACAGCTCCACGACAATTACATGACGATTGCGGTCAACTTTAGATATCCAATATCTATCGTTTCGAGAATATTTTTTTAGGCAATTATGTTAAATATAAGTTAATTAATGATTTAGTTAATCAACAAAGGGAATAGGATTACAAAGTCGTCAGATATTGCATATCTAAAGTTTACCGTAATCGTCATGTAATTATCATGGAGATGTCATTGTGTACGAGAATTGGGCCCCAGATCTATTGTATGGAGACCCCCTTTAATTTATAAAATCTCGTGTAATTAATTCTGTGAAAATTTCAACTCTGCCTATTATGGTTCATGAGATACAGCCCGCTGACGGACGGACGGACGGACGGACGGACGGACGGACAGAGGAGGCTTAGTAATAGGATCGTGTTTGGCAGCCTTTGGGTACGGAACCCAAAATACAAATCAGTCGGGCCTTTTTCAAGTTAGAGCGTCCGCTGTCTTGTTGATTGTGTTTCTGTTTCTGTGAATCTGTTTGACGCATCGTGAACCTAGAGTATTGATCCTACAACAAAAATGTATATGACACAGTTTGTCCAATATTTAATATAGTTAATTAATGCAGAAGCAACTGTGTAGTTATTTTTAATGGTTTTTGAGTTATGGGCGAAAAACTGGAATATGTCCGAAAATTTCGAGGTTTTAGGCCACTAAAGGGCGAATACTGGAATATGTCCAAAAATTTCGAGGTTTTGAGGCCACCAAAGGCCTCCAACCCACTTTTGAGGTCGCAAACTTATTCAATTATGTTCGGCAAACCTTCAACATAACAAACGATCTTAAAAAAATAAAAATGCAGAATTTAATGTAAGCTGAAACCCCCTTTATATTGTGCCAAAAATAACTACAGAAGACTTTGTAAATTAACTTTAGATGCAGGACTTTTCCCATTTCGATAAAAAATATGTACCCGCGGAAAAATAATTTCAAAATGCTTACACTTTTTCGTTAAAACCTAAACTGTAAACAAACATTGAACAATTTCGACCCCCAAAGAATATGAACTAAACAAGAAATTAGTAAAATCATATTTATAGTTAGCGCCACCAGCATGTCCTGCGACGGAAAGTGGGACTAAATACGCTAATCCTACCGGCAAGACGACACAGTGGCGCCGCGGCTATCGGAAGGAATTAAGTGGTGGCGGGGACTCTACTTCTGCGCATGTGCAAACAGCTACCACGTTCTACAGCAAAAAGGGACTAGCAAATTATACGTTCAGCCAAACCTATTATTTAATTAATATTTAAAATAAATTTGTAAAACTTTACTCAAATAATACAAACCAGTTAAATATTTTAATCTACACACGTATCATAAACCCTCTTTACTGCGTCCATAAACCACACGTTACGACCAGCATAATGATAGACTTCTTGGTAAAAACTAATTTCTTATCTGAATATTGAATTATGACCATAATATACCAACATTTGTCAAACTATGACATTGAAATTTCGAACGCCAATGCCCGCCTGCGTGCCGCCCCTAGTTTGTCTGTGAAGTTGGTACTAGTGTACAAGCTAAACAACGGCAGAGCTATGATCAATGCCACAATGCCGCTTGAACATGCGGTTCCTGTAGCTCAAGCAGGAAAACTCTCCAGACGCTAACGAGATCTCGCATCGAAAACGTAACCAGAGTCTCATCGGCAGCAGGAACCACTGTCTATCGACTAACGTCATTGCGATACCCAGAAAACGTTCTACGTAATACTGCGCCTCTAGCATGGACAAGCTGAACGAACAAAACAGTATATTGAATGAATGAAACGTTCCAAATCTTACGTTATCCATAGATCGATTTTAAATTTAAGTTTTATTGCAATGTGTAGCGGAAATATTATCCCAATTTGTAATATTGTTACAATTTTTAAAGACTTTGAAATAATAAAGTGTAATTAATCATAAACTCAACCAATATTATAAAAATAATAATGGTTTTCGAGAAAGTATTTTGGTTTTTGATTGTGACATGACTCGTAGAATGGCGCTAGCGAAAACATGAAAATTTTATTGTTTTGTTGTGAATTTCCCTTTTGCTGTGAATTATTTAGGGACGAGGCAGCTTCAATTATTCAATTCAGAAAAATGATATTGGATGATGTTATCGTCCGACGGTTTTGACAATTCAATGGCTCCGGATTATTGTGAACGCGTCGCTCGCGGGCTCTTACGAGTCTCATAATCTTCTAATGCATTCTTCTTCATGAAGAACCTCACATAATGCCGGAATATGAGCGCAGTAATGATAGAGTTCATGGAAAGGTAAGCTATAGTTATTTATTATAATCTTTAGCTGAGTAATTCAATATTGAGTTATCTGTCAATATAACTACGTATTTTTCTCTGATTTTTGACTTTCTCTTCAACTACCTACTGGGTCCGTGATGTCCACCCACGAAATGCATGTCAGAGGGCAAGTCTATCGCTTATCTAGAGATGAATTATGAACCCTTCAAACCCATATTTGGATGGGCTTACCTGTCTGATAATGATGAGAGATTGCTTACCATCATCATAATCATATTGCATTTCAAGTACTTTACTCCAAAATATTTTATATTACAGCAGCGTTTCGCCTGCGGTCGGGGCTCCTGCATCACTGCTTTCCCAGAGGCCTTGATGACAGAAGAAGCTGAGACTTGGAGAACACCGCAAGAGATAGATTGATGATAGAGTAGCTAAGATATTTGTGAAATGAAATAGAGAAGCAAGAGAGAGGGGCATAGTATATAAAAATAAATGATAATACAACATGAGTTTGGAATTTGTGAGAGCAAGAGATTGCATACAATTATCAAATGTGTCGAACATTACATGCCTTAGAAATGAATTGGAGTAAATTATTGTTTATTTGCATTAACATCAATCACATGAAGTGTTGTGTATAGGTTCTTATATACATGAATTATTAAAGTGTCATACATATACATTTTAAAAGAAGCAGATTTGTTTAATTCATTTATAAGTAAGAGGTAGGCCACACAATGTTGTGTCGTGCCGCAAGCCGCCATAGGCAAAGTTAGATGGGGCGGGGTGGGGGTTAGAAGGGGAGAACACTCATACAATTCCCATACTGCAGCGCCACAGTACCTCATCATATGGCCCGATGGCATTCAGTCTTCTCTTAGTTGTACAATGCCCGCCCTTCCACCATAGGCTTCTGTGACGTTAATTAACCCTTTATTAAGATCTACTGAACAAACTCGAACAACTTCAGAATCTCGGGATCTCGTTTATCTCCGGGGTGCGCAAATTCAACCATGTTTCTCAATATCACAAAGAATTGGGGTGGCTTCCCATTCGCCGTCGCCAACTCTCATATTCTTTCTTATCTTTTCAATATATGTATTGAAAAATCGGTGCTACCCCCGTTACCTCTGAGACCGCTTTGAGTAGGCAATCTCTTTTCAGGAGATTGGCAATGGAGATATCTCAAGGTCTCACTCTTAGCCACTCCAAGGCATAACACCTCCGCATATGAGGACTCCTTCAGGTTGCAGGCGGTCCGACAATGGAACATACTTCCTTGTTCGAAAAGAGACAGTCCCACTCTTTTCGCTTTCAAAAACCGGGTAAAAGAGCACTTCCTCTCTCTTTTGTGATAGTTGTTATTATTATATGTAAACTATATGCACAGGTTTATGTATGTACTGGTACTTATTTAATAGTTTGATATATATAAGTATGTATTTTATTTTCCGTATTTTATAGATATTTAATTTACTTATATATTTTATAATAGATTAGTTATTGTGCCCTGCCTACTCTTTCATGATAAGTTTTCCTTTCATGCCTTGGTTTGCTGGAAGAAATCTCTTTAGAGTTAAGCTCGCCTTTGATCATGTTTTCTCTTAATTAATGTATCTTTTTAATAATTTATTTTAGTTATGTTCACGCACAATAGGGGCGCTGTTCAAAATCTCATACATTTTCCCACATTTCGATTACGGATACTTTCTCGCTAGCTGGTTCCTGCTTGAGCCTCGGAACACATCAAAGAGAGCTTATGATAAGTGGGTAAATAAACTAGTGTATGTAACTGTACATAATTAGGCATTAAAACTCTTGGGTGATATAACTCGCCTTAGGCTCGTTTCATAAACACACTCTCCAGTTTCAATGCCCTCCATTATGTAGCAGTCACATAAAATACTATAACAAAACTGAAAATTAAAAAGAACTAGTGCGGAAAAACCTTTCCGCCGATTTGGCTGCTGGAAAACGCTCTTTTCAAGAATAATAACTATACATTGTAAAAAATAATTTTTATTCATTATTTTTTTCAAAATTGTATATTTATTTTGAATTAATATAAAAAAGGCATTTTTTTAAATATGTTTATGGTTTTTTTTTTCATTGCAGTATTTTATTTTTATATTATTCATTTCGGAATTTATTATTAATAACTTTTAATATTTTTAGGGTTCCGTACCCGAAGGCGCTATTTAGAAGCCTCCGCTGTCCGTCAGCACGTCCGATCGTCAGCAAGCTGTATCTAATGAACCGGACTAGGTAGAGAGTTGAAGTTGTGTTGTAGAGAATGTAACTATATTGCTGTTGCCGCTACAGAAACATATAATGAACCACACGAGATTTATTAACTTAAAGGGGCTCCCCATACGTTATGGTACGAAGGGTTCTGCTCCGTGTGCGTGTCTGACCCGAACTTGGCCGATTTTTATAGATACAGAAGACAGAAGAGAGCTCCGACCACCACCCACCTGGATCTGTTCCTGCAGTTGCATCACCACCTCCTGCTTGATATCCTCCACAGTCCGTGCCTCCTCGCAGCTCTGTGACGTCACCACGAACAGCGAACGGCGGACGGCGAGCGGCGAGCGGCGAGCGGCGAGCGGCGAGCAGCGAGGTTTAGTCACACGGTTAGTGGCATGCAGGGAGAGAATAGAATGGAATTATTGGGGTATTTACAGTGAGGGTTAACAAGGAGACTATTTATGGAGATGCCCAAGAGTAGATCAGAAAACTAGTCTTTTATTTATTCACCGAATACTAGATTCACAGATACTATTGACATTGATAATGTCCCTGTGACGTAAATAACATTTATTATTATATTCTGTATCGAAGGAATCGTTATCATTATAACTTCATTTAAGCTTCAGCTCTAAGCTCCATTAGTATAGTCTACTTGAGGGTTATGTACACATACAGGTATGTCTAGAAGACTGAGAAGTGGAGAAATAGATATATCGCAAACCTGAAAGTGGAAAAGGTGGATGAGATATTATACCAGGGACAAGATAAAAGAACACATTTGACACTTCGACAAAATTCAACAATGAAGGCTTGTAACGGACGGCACTCAATATAATTTATTTTTTCAAAGTTAGAGCTGCACAAATGCTTAACTTTTTCAGTAAAAAATACATTTTTATCTTAATAATGACAAAATAAAGCAATGTTACGAGTTACTTTGACCATCAATTCCAAACATAATATTATTTTGTTATAAAAAAACTGCGTTACAAAGTTACGTTAGTGAATCTATTTTATTTTTAAACACTAGTAACACTAAACAAAAATAATTGAATGAAATGAAGACTGTATTCAATTCACAGATTATGAAGTCCGCATCGATTGATTCAATTTAATCGATGTTTTAAGCTGGTCACTGCCCTGTGAAGCTAAGACTGACAGATGTCAAATGTGATTTCTTATCTTGTCCCCACAACAATAACACAACAATACCAATTCAGGTACACCAGGTATTCAGGTATTACGAAGAAGAGCACACACCAGAAGTGGGAAATAGATATAGATATAAATTTACAGATATGATACTGTGCCCATTTTTCTGTCCATATACTAAATAGACATAGGCTCTTATCGTAGCACTACGTGCTACTTTTGGTTAAACCGGCCATTTTATGACTTACTACGGGACCGTAAAATGCAACAAGAAACGACAAAACCGTTAGTAAATATTTACACACTGTGTCTATTAGATATTTACACACAGCATCAAGATATTTACAAGATACAGACCTTCTCTAACTCTAAGTCAATGTCCTGTTGGTACACAGAGACATTCCCTTCAGTGTTGTCCGCTGTCTGAATGTGTGCCTTTAACTGCGCGATCTGGGAAAGTTGCAGAAACAGAAAAAAAAATAGTACATTGTTGTAATAGCTGTAAAAAGAGTAATAGAAGGACGTTATGGGGTTAATCTAGCTCAACACGGATCTTGCTGTTAATAATTTTGTAATTATTTATTCCTGCTTATGAATCATAATAATTAAATTTTTCATATTTATTAAGCACAACCTATTTTTATAAGAGATCTAAAAATCAATCTGTGGAAGTTTCTACGCACTTCTTCTCCCACAGTGGTCCAATGTAGAGAAGTGGCAAAAAATTACGTTTGCTAAGTATATGTAAATATCTTCATTAATAAAGTACTTTGACTTTGACTTTTTGACTTTGACGAGCCAGTCTGGATGGCCGAGCCGCAGGCGAGGCTCTCTAAGAGACTCCTAACAACAAAAACTTCTATCTATACTTATAAAAATTAATCGCTGTACTTACGCTAGTCTTACCATGGAGCAGCTCCATGGTCTTACTAAATCTATTAAATGGCCCGGCCAGTTCAAACAAACATTTATTCTCCTCGAAAGTTTTTGAAATAAATATTTTGATGTTTGATGTTTAGG